>CM075861.1:20078564-20744814 GCA_037975125.1 Latrodectus hesperus
TGAGTTATTGGGGAAGGCAAATTACTCTAGAAGTTCGCCAGGCAACTAGAGGCTCCGTTAAGACACCATTACCGCGGTACCAAATAACCCTAGGCACGAGTCGCATAACACCAGGGTTTACGGGAGCTGGTTAACGGCCTCTGATTCTATATTCAAGGCTATCCTGTCATTCCTACAGGACATTCGGCTATCCACCCCCTGCCGACGTGCCTGGTGGCTGCTCAAGTCCCAAGAAGGTACGCGTACCCCCTGGTTCCAGGGATTTCTACCATTAGTTTGTTTATGGTGCTCCAGGTCTTTGTGGACTGTAACTCTTCCCTTTATCATGAAAAAGAATTTTAGTCTGTGCACAAAACATAAAGCTGAACAGGCATCCCCTGAGCATATCTTGAGCTGCTTGAATTTTGACTTGGAAGAGGCTTTTTTAAAGCCCCTTACGTTTTTGGATTTTCTTGCTGTTTATGGACTTGTGGAGTTGTTCTAGTATTGGAATTGGACCATCTGGGATTATCAACAGCAGCAACATAAAATAGCAATTTTGTCGTAAATTGAATAAATTATTTTCATCTAGGTTAGCTGAAGTTACTGCGATATGATTCTGGTCGCCACTTTCTGTTAACTAAAGGCTCTAAACACAGCCAAACAATTCATAATTTTGAACTGTATTCAAATATATGACAACATCAACACCTGTGATAATATTCTCCTTTCTATGTAACGTTATAGCCTTGTTGAGACATTGGACTCAATGGAACGTTTAAGATACGCCTACTCAATGCAAGGGTTTTCGGAGGTTTGATGCTTGACCTCTGACTTCATGACCAGACCTGTAACTTCTGGATATTTGTAATGTATGAAATATTAAATTTAAATTAATTTTAGAATTTAGCAAGCTAATACTCTATCACTAAAATATTCTCTTGTCAGAGGTTAATAACGTTAAGTTTAAAGATTCAGAAATTTTTTCAGCTTTTCAATATAAATCATAGTTTATTTCATTTTTCAGACTAGCTAATTTGGGTGAATAGTAACAAATATTGTATCTTAGATATGCTGAGCTAAATCATGGATATTTATAGCCTTTTGTAGTCCTGTTCCATAGGTAGGACTTCAAATCTCTTTAAGTTAAATACTTTTATATTTTCTTCTATAATGCTTAAAAATATGCCTTACTAGATGTACGAATTAAATAACAGATTATTCTTGATGCTTATATTGTGCAATTTGTGTTTTGGAAACTCACAAAATGCAGAAAGTTTATATTTGTGATAGTTGAAAACTGTAAGTAAATTACGCACTTTTACTTAGTCCATGTACACCAGTCTGGAAATATACTTGAGTTTGATATTATATTATGAGTGTACTAAGTAGGGAAATATAAATCATTAACGAAGTTGGAAAAAATTCAATTCTGATTTTGAAAAGTTCCATATAGAATTATTTTTTCCTGACTTTTCCGGATAGAACAAGAGCCATACAATGCGTTTGAATATTGAAAACCTGATATCTAAGATTATACTATTGCCTGCCAATAATTATTTTCTTTTTACAGTAGAAACCTTTTAAATCTTAAAAATCTAATTATTATTCTTATTTTGAATGTATAATATAAATTATGTTTTTGCTCGTTACATTAAATAAAATTCTTCTTTTTGTCAAGGACTGCGTTACTATTCATTTCATAGCTGTGAAAGTAAAATGAAAAAACTTCAAATTCCTTAAAATTATCTCAAAATTTTTTCTTTGTCAAAACTTCGCTGTTTTGAGTTGTTGTTACTTATGACACTTGGACAAGCCAAAATCGCTATGTCGTTGGCTAGGCGAATTTAAGTCTGTAGGGTGCGTCTTTCGTTTAACCAGAGTACCATGAAGGTGAAGGCACGACTTCGCTCTAAACTCCTCCGATAGATGGCACCACCAGATGATACTCTCTCTCAATTTTTGATATTGATTTGGAAGGGGAGGATGTTTTCTCCAGACCATTACACCCATGGTAACTGCTCAACAACCGACCACAGGACTTTCGATTCACTTCAGATTTAACGAGAATGTATATCGCATGTACTTGGTTGGTCTTATGTGGCACTGGGAATCGAACACTGAACTTCCGGATGGAAAGCTGATACTCTAACCACTAGGCTGCCACGGCACCTTTTTGAATTGTAAAAATTTTATCGGTTGAATATGAAGTACAACATTTAGTGGGAATATTAAATATCGATGTTATTATTTAATATTCATTCTAGCAGTAATTTTTCAAAACAAAGAGAAAAGAAAAAAATGTAAGAAATAAGAAATACACCAATATTAAAATACTAATTATAATGAAGCTCTTGAACTTTCTTACCTTTATTTTTTCTTTTTTTGAAATATATTTGGTAATATATCTTATCATAATATATATGAATCCAAATATAATTTAAATATAACTTAAAGTACCATGTTTTAAAAAAAATTTATCTAGGTTTTACATTAAATGCTCGATATGAAAAAAAAATATAACAGGGTAAAAATGCTTTTATTAATAGTTCTTAAATCTTTTTCACAAATATCATATAAAATGTTAATTTATTAGAATAAAACCTAAAAAGAAGTTTTAAATCTTGAATATAAGAATTCAGTAGCATTGATTTTGAGACTGTGCCATTTAAGAACCAAAGAATAATTTTGCAAGTCTTAATTTCTTAACTGAATTTTTTTCTATATCAGAACCCAGTGTAAGGAATATCTTATAAAGCATATTTTATGAAAAATGAGTCCAATGGATGCACATATTTAACACTTACCACTCCATCCACTACTCCGTTCTCCTCGAAGTTCTTCAGAAACCTGTTGAGGAGCTGCTTCTCTGTGGCCTGTCCATTCAGGTAGTCAGGATGACATTGCACGGAATAAACGCCTTTCAGGTCTTCGTAAGTGATTTTCCCGTCGCCAGTTTTGTCCGCCTTTTCGAACGCCTTCTCCACCAGGGCCAGTCTGGCTGGATTCATTCTAGGCTGCGATGCACAAAAGGAAAAATATTTGAACCAAGAGCAATGAATGAATTTTTCTTTCAGCGTGCTTAAATAAAGACGAAATTTTTCTCAAATCAACTCAGAGTAATTAAAACAAGAATATTTTTGATATTTTGTGAAGTTATATCAACCATCCTACAGAATAATGAAATTAATTTTATAATTCAAGTATAAAAATTAATGTATAAAATATTTAATGCATTTAAAGTAGTTTAATCACAACAAAGACAGTTATATCTATCTTTGGAATATGTCTAAGCTAAATCTGAAATAGTGATATTCAGCTTGTCGTATAATATTTTATCAATAAACATACGGTAATTAAATACATTAAAAAATATTCGATTTAATTAGTTATGAATAAGGTGCTATATTTAAAAAATACCTGAAAAAATGACTCAATTATTTTCTAAAAGACTGAAAGAAATGAAAAAATTGAAATTATTGAATACTGTATAATTGTTTGTTTGTTTCTTTTTATCTTACATTCGCGCGACATCTGAGCAAAGCATGCAATTTTTTACATATGTAAACAACAAAATCGAATAAAATATTTATCCCTTGTTATATATAATCCAAAATGAAACATTTTAGACGAACAGCATTTTCATTAATAAAATTTTGGCAAACCTTTAAACGCAAAGCGATTATTTAAAACTATTATCATTTATGGTAATTATTCTATTTTTGGAGACAATTATTTTCTTAATTTATGCTACATTTCTGGTTGACATCAATGCATTAAAATTTAAAATAATTTTTTATGTAATAATTTTTATGTACACTCATGTCCATAAATTACAGAAATTCTGCACCCATTGCGCCCCGAAACAAACGTTTCAGAGTGCCATGGGTGCAGAATTTCTGTTTATGGATGACAACGCCCGTCTTCACAGTGCAAACATTGTAGACGACTGCCTTCAATCGGAGGATATCACCCGAATGGACTCGCCAGCATACTCGCTGGACTTGAATCCAATAGAGCGTGTATGAGACATGCTTGGCCGACGAATTGCAGCCCGTCGATCCCCTCCCACATGTCTACCGGAACTTCGAAGAGCATTGCTTGATGTGAGTGGTGTAATATTCCCCAAGATCAAATCGATAATTTGATACTCAGCATGCCTAGGCGTTGCCTAGGCCTGTATTACATCGTCTGGGGGGCACACTAGGTATTAACCTTCATACCAATCATGCTATATTGGTTTTTATAAATAGGTTTTTTTTTAAATTTGCTCCTGGGAGTTAAAATCGCAATTTTTAATGATGTCAAACATATAGCATCTTTTTTGCTCTTTGCCTTTTGTTTAATAAATAGACTACACAAATAAGTCACATTTACTTTGCTTCTGTCTCTTTCTTTGCCTGAACTTGCATTATCCTTAATTTCTAATTTATAGACACGAGTGTAAAGGAAATAAAGTTATCTATGAGTTGTCGAAATTGTTGACTGCCAAATTAAACTATAGTTTTTGAAATGTTATTTACATTTAAATATATAAAGTATCTATATTAACGGAGTCTTATAGTTTTATTATATTTTCGTTGTTATAAATAATTTAAACCTCCACAAGTATTTAAAATGAAAATGTATGTTAATTGTCAATATAAATCAATACATGTATTTTTATAAAAATCAAGCATAATGAACATGCATACTATTCCTTTGTATTCAAATAATAAAACTTTTTTTTCATAGAAGAGTATGTAGAGCTGAGAAAATTCTATCGCAGATTAGGTATAACACAATTATAAAACCTCAAATTTTCCGATTTTGTTTTCAAGAGGGTTTTGTATATATCCCGTTTTCACAGCGGGGAAAATTCAAAATTTAGTTTGCTACAACTAAGTCAGTACAACAATGATACAGATTGTATCTTACATGTATTGATGTTGCACCAGTATACTTCCCTGTACTTAGCTCAGAGCTGTATTTAACCAGTTATGTGGAATCAGTCAAATGGGAGTTTTCATAATTTAGAAGCGAGTACCAAGCAGAAAACTCACTAATACTTGACCTACCAGAACTAGATATTCAATTTCCCTTGATGGACATTGTGACCACTATCTATTTAAGGTACTCCAGCCGTCTTTATTGAAAACAGCGGATCTTTGATTAAGTAGGGACTCATTACCTTCCATCGTTCAGATTACCTTCCGATAGTGAGAACGGCATCCTAAATAACCAAACCACCTTGACCCAAAATTTTGCAAGTGTAAAAAATTGTATTCAAAATTATTTAGATCGTAGGGTGATTGCATTAAATATGAATTCAGTACATTTTATATGAGAGGGTAAAATAGCTACTTAGCATCGCTAGCTTCGGCTCTCACTATTGTAATAATCTTCTGGTATTTTCCATTGCAAAATCATTGCATCAAAAATGGTGCAATGAAAGAATTTTAAAAATTCGACAAAATAAAAGTGGCACTGCTGTAATTTAAAGGAAAGATGATTCCCAAGCCCCTATAGAGGACGCAGAATACTTGGAATGAAGAGATGTCGTAAAGTGTCGTTAGATGCTTGTGCGATGGTGTGGGGAGCAAATTAGATGGCACCAATAGCATCATGGATGCTTCCAAACGGTATTGACGAGTGGGCGTACAGTTTTTAACAGAGAAAAATGTGAGTGTTGGTGAAATCTATCGTCGATTGTAAAATATGTATGGCATAAAGTGTATTCACACAGATCGGTATTCCGATGATGTAGGGATTTTCATGGTGGAAGGAGTAGTACTGACGATAGCTCACGACTTCATCAAAGGCATGTGGTTATTTCTAAAGAAACAATTGCAGATGTGGGCAGTCTGATCAGAATTATTTGATTAATTACTACTCAAGAAATAGCGGAGGACATGTCTGTGAGCAAAGGCTGTGCACACTCAATTCTGAGTGAAATATTGCAATACTAATAGGTTAAGGCGCAATGGATGCTGAAATATTTAATTAAGGAGCAGAACATTCATCACATGTGTTTGTTCTTTACACCTTATTCTGTATCACAAAATTGATAACCATTCACTTTCAGGGATCATTGCCGTTGATGAAACAGGTTGCCATCATTTTGATCCAGCCACCAAAACATGAACATGGAATGGTGACGACTTTAACTCCCACAGCAGAAGAAGGATTGCTTATCAATAACAGTTGATAAAATCATGTTAAGATGCTTTTTTTTTGACGTCGATGGCCTACTAACGTTGGCTACCTATTCTCACAAATATTACTGCTGCCACGTACTGTTTGTACGCATATCATTTACTGAAAAAGAATATTAAGAAGCTCAGACATGGCAAACTACCACATAGAGTCATCCTCTTGCATGATAATGCTGGTCATCATATTGCTATAGAATGCCGGATATTTTTTTCCTGAAAATCCTTTGGAAGATCCTCGAACATATCCTTTACAGTTTTGACTTCCCTCTGAGTGTGATTACCTCATCCTCGCTCCACTCAAGAAATCTCTGAAGTGAATGCCGATGATAATGAGATGCAAGCTATCTTTGAAAATTTGTGCCACAACTAAGGACGGATTTTCTTCACCCAGATTGTCTATCATATCGTGAACCATTGGAACACTTTTTTTCCACCGACAAGGTGACCTAATTTAGCTCATCTGTTTTACTTCATCCTTTTGTATGTTAATTTATATTAATATCATTAAAACATTTATCAAATTAACAACTATTCCATTTTTATTTGGATGACCCTTATACTATCTTTGAATTTCTTGTGTGAGCTAATGTCCTAATTTTCTAATTAAAATTGCTTCCTTTGCATTAGGAAAAAAATTCCCAATTTTTATACTAATTTAAGAAATAGATAATTTAATGTGAATTAGCGAGCTTATTTAAATGTTTGCAAAAAAACTTTTTTATGTATTCACTGTTAGAAGATGAATTAATGGCGAAAAATGAATGATTGTGTCCACAGAAATAATAATTTTTAAAATAAATGCTTGGGCTCATTTCAAAAGCTGGAAATTTATTTTTAAACTGAAAATTTATTTTTCTTACAAAGAATGGAATTTAAATTTTTTATTCAAATATTTTTAAAAACAAATTATTAATTATAAAAAGTATTTACATAAAAGTTACTAGTTAAACAACTAGGATGAAGTGAGTTTGGTTTCTGATGCTCCTCGCATTTATTATAAGGTGCCACAGTAAAAATCTCAAATGAAATGGGAAAACGTTTTTCATAAAACTAATAAAATTTCTTAACAATTACTTTCTGATTTGATTGTTTAATTAGTTAAGATGCATAACATGATTAATTTCACATCCAACCAGTTACTTGGATAGTTGGGAAGATAATCCAGTGAGGTCATGAGAAATATTTTTGGCATTCTTGTATTGAGCGTACTGTGGCCTAATAGTATGACCACAGTCTTCGGAGTCGAAGGTCCCAGTTTCGATACCCTTCATTGCTGAATGCGTGACCAAAAATGGCGTTTAGCTTTCTACAAACCCTCCTGTTCAGGTAAGAACTTGGGAATTCTCCTGATTTTCCAGGATCTCGCAATAGGTGAATATGACTACAACCTATGTAAAGTCTCCCAGAAGATACTATATAGATGCACAAAAATGTATAACAAAATCCTTTAATATATAACGTAGTAACAGCTTCAGTTACAGATTGTAATGCCTCATAGTCAGCATTTGAGATTTGAAGAGCCTCTGATAAGGAGGGTGAGTAGAGAGATGGTTCTTCTTCTTCTTCTTAAAGTTGGGTTTGTGTGTCATTGGGCACCTCTGCTTTTATCAGCATTTTGTACCACTTTAACTCCAAACCCAATGTTTCCTAGTTCCAGTTACTCGGGTCACCAACTTTATTAATAAAGTCCGATAACTTTTTAATGGAGTCTAGTTGTAACTCTCTACTATGGATGATGCCTAAAGAAGTTAAACTAGGGAGGGCAAGAGCCTCGCATTCGTAAATGATATGCTCTGCCGTTTCCTTTTGCGTATGACATTTCCAGCAGATAGGGTCTTGCTGAAACAGTCCCATCTGGTCAGAAAGTCAGTCTTGCTAGCGATAGCTTCCTGACTTTCACCAGAAGAAGAAGGTTTGGAGGTCATTTCTACCTCAAGTAAAGGATTCATTACTGCCCCTTTACTAAAATGCCTCTGAGTTCCCTTGTCTTTTTTAGCAAGGTCTACTTTGTGGCTTCACCTGCAAATGCAGAAAGGTTTGCTATTTCTTGTGTCTTTTCAGCCACAAGATAACAATAATAAGCTCAGGTAATATAAGTCCACCAAGCATTGCCTGAGTTACTGGGCAAGGCAAATTACTCTAGAAGTTCGCCAGGCAACTAGAGGCTCCGTTAAGACACCATTACCGCGGTGCCAAATAACCCTAGGCACGGGTCGCATAACACCAGGGTTTACGGGAGCTGGTTCGCGGCCTCTGATTCAATATTCAAGGCTATCCTGTCATTCCTACAGGATATTCGGCGATCCACCACCTGCCGACGCTCCTTGTGGCTGCTCAAGCCTCAGGAAGGTACACGTACCCCCTGGTTCCAGGAGAGAGATGGTTGGTGCCGGAAGCAGTCTGAAGAAGCTGCTATTTTTTCTTTGTAGTATTGATACTTACACTTTTGTGCGCTACGCAGGCGTGAGAGAGTTGTTAGCGAACCCAGATATGTGACTCCTTTGTAATTTTATTTCTTTGTTAATTAAATGTGTTCGTTTTCAAAATTTGGAGTCATTAGTTTGTTTCATAACAAGATGTTGTCTTTTAGTACATTAAATGTGGTAATTATTAAAATTTCAACATGAAGATTGGCAACAAATATTAAATATATTTCAAATATCTTCGTATACATTGTTGGAAATAATAAATTATTTCATTATCGGATCTTATTCTATGCTTTCTAAAATTATTACTATGGATATGTCGAGAGTCATTTTTATAGTAGTTAATGTGCTATAAAAATAACAATGCAATTACACCTTTTACAAAAAGAAAGAAATTTTAGTTTTATTCGTATGAATAAGGAATATTTTCTCAAATAGAAATTCTCTTTTTTCCTGTTTTGGTTTATGGATAAATATAAATTAGATATAAAGTAAGAAAAAGTCATTTAGATGATGAGATAGATATATCTATGAAAATAACATTCTATCGTACATGAATTTGTCTAGCTGAGAGTACTAAAAACATTACATTTTCTCATATTTACTTATTTGATGTAGATCCAGATATCTTTTTATTTCTTCTTACGAAATATTTAGAAATAGCGTGTCTCGTCCCATCATGAAAGCAAGAAGAGATAAAAACAAAATTTTCTCCATTCATTATTCGGATTTTCGTCCATTTGAAGAGGTAATCGTAATTCGTGACATAGATAGGGATGAAACAATCAAAAAAGGGTCATAAATTGAGTGGAGTCAGTCGATATTCCTCAAGGTCATATCTGCGGCAGTTGCATACGTTTAAATGCAACCCCCTTCAGATCTGACCTTGATAAAATATAAAATAGAGTAAAAAAGTAATATTTGAGTTGTAATAAATTAAAATTACATTCTGGGTTATTTTGTTATTTTTTTAAATGAAATTATATCGATTTTAAATTGAAGGAATGTTTATTAAAATACTTTAAGTGATTTTTTCTCATCTTCGCTTGTGTTTAAGTTCAAATGAAATATAGAAAAGGTAGGCAAGAAAGAGCGGGTCAAAATTAGTAATTTATAATTTATTTCATAAGCAAAGATATATTGGAAGAAATGTTAAAAGTAAATACTTCAAACTATATTATTTACAATGCTTCTTTACTCATTTGCTATTTACATTTTTGAATATTTATATTATAGACTACTAGTTGTTGTTGTTGTCTTGTGCCAACCAGGCTGACAATATGTGGTGCGCTGCTCCACTTTTCCAACTGAACCATATTTTGGTGTGGAGTCCGACTTCCTCAGTACACACATGCCATAGGAACTCGTTTATAGGGTAGGCAACCATTCATACAAAGAAAGGACAAAGACAGGATAAACAGAGAGAGGAAATACATCTATGCCCGAACTGGGATTCGAACCCAGGACCTCAATATCCCCAGTCAGGCACTCTGACCACTACACAGGGTAGGCGGCATAGACTACTAGTAAAAGCTCTTATTAAAATTATACCGGTGAAGTGAAAGAGAGCTTTGAGCTTATATTCATACACAGCAAAAACATACTTTTTATAATTGTATTTATTTTCAAGAGATGATATTTTCAATGTAAAATTTCAGCTTTTAGTTACAGAAGTGTGCAAACACTGAGCACAGATGGAATTGAACATCATTCATGGGAAGAAACTATAGAAAAATATTGTGCAAGGTGAGTAATCTGAAATCATTTTATAAGATAATAAAATACCATATATTTATACAAAGGTTGCGGTTCTATTTCATAAATATGTAACAACAGCAATGAACTGATAGTGCAGCTACAGGAACAAAGAGCATTAAAATTGCCCACAATCATCTCCAGTCTTCATTCCAAGAGGATTCTTTTTGAAAAATCTTGTAAAAGACGGCGAAATATAGCCATATAACCACTGAGTTAGGAGACTATAATATAACCGGTGCCATTATAAAAACTGAATACACAAGGTTTGATTAAAACTAAATAGAAACATAAATGTCTCGTAACAAAAGAAGTTCTCGATAATTGTGAGCTATGCTTGCTTTTAAAAACTAAGGTTTTTCCTTCTTTAAGAATGCAATATTTCAATAAATGCACTTTAGCACAGTCTATCACAATAACACATTATATCAATTAATATATGCATTTATAACACAATAACGATCTGAAATCAGAATATTCATTTTACATTGTTGTAGAATTTAAAATATTAACGGTTATAAGAGGGAAAAAATTTAAATAGAGTATTTTTCTATGATAGTTTTCTGTAAAAACTAAGTTAATATTTTTCTGAATATTTTTAAACTTCCTAGTTAATTGAATTACTAAAAGGGCAATGTTCATTAATAATAATTTTATCTTTTTATTCTTAAAATTCTGATCTGATTCTTAATAGTGTTGGTAAATTACAACTACTAATGTTTCTATAAATAGCTGGAAAAATATTTATTCATTTTTTTATAATTTAGTAATATTGTTCGGAAACTTTACATATTAGGAAAAAAAAAAGGATGTAAAATTGATTTGAGCAGTTAGTGATTATTTCTTTTATGCTAGTTTCTATAATTTTGAGTATGTGAAACAATATTTCGGCAATAGTAGTGAGTATATATAACATTTCGATGAACTAATTCTATACTCCAATTTAGCATGTCCTTTCTAAGTGATTTTAAGATTTTGATTTAGAAGTCTGATTACATTACTTTTTAAAATATTTATTTATTTACAAAACATCTTGAATGAAACAATCATAAGCTCTTAATTAATTAGAGCTAATTCGGTACAAATTAAATTTATGAATTCGTGCTCAAGGGTCATGAAAATAAGATAATCGTATTAAGACAGGATATAGAAAAGTGATATTACAATTGCTAACTTTTGTAAAAAAAAATTTGCAACAATGCCATTATTTTCATCAATTAGAATAGCATCTTTCAAATTTGTTAAAGTAATAGTTTTATGTCTGGAAGCAAAACATACTCTTCGAATATTTTTCGTCGTGATTAGTCTTTTTTTTAAAATTAGCATGTTAAGGTCAATAATTTTTGTATCTGTAACTATTGAAACGAAAGTCTAATAATCGAAACGAAGAGTAAGAACGAAAATCCATTGAATAAAAAGTCTAATCAAAGTACTAAAAGTTGTGTAACTAATCGTCATATTTCTCGCTTCTATACAATTACTTAGAAAAGCATGAACTTGGCACATTAATTCTAAAGCTAGTTTACTGTGGACAGAATTACGTTAGATTTTGTGCTGCACTTTTTTTCTATAGTGTACATAATATTTCCTTTTTTAAATTAATTTAATGACTTACATGTTAGATGCTTTTATATAAAAAACGAGTTATTACTCCTATCTTAATTACTGTTTTAACTTGTTAATTATCAGCTTAATAACTCCAATAACTTTAAATTTTTAGCACTGATTTAATTTACTCCTAATAGTCCCTAAAGGATTGTTTCTTTAAAAATAATTTTCATTAAACTGATTATGAATATCACCATTCCATTAGCCCCTATAAGGATTTATAATTAAAAAAATTTCATTTTAATTTGTGAAATTGTTCTTTGTTATTTATTGCTAAATATTGAAAATGTCCCTAGCAGGAATAGTCGAATCCGCTTGATATTTACATCATGCGTATAACTTGATAAACTGTACTAATGATTACCACTTCAATACAGTCATTAGTCATGACTGACTGAGCGACACTTACAAACTGTATATGAAGTGAAGAAGCATTTACGTTATGGAGAACTTAAATTACTTTCCCGTGCGATTTTTTTGAGGGTACAGTTTTATAGTGTCACATGAAAGAAGCGAAAATTTTATTAGAGCCCAATTCTAAGTTTAACCGAGGGAAAGTTCCATGCAGAGACTGCAGATTATTCTTTCGAGAAACTATAAGAATCCTTTAAATGTAGACATGTGTGAAATATCTAATCGGCAAAGACAGGAGCGAAAAGATGACCGAATATTGAATCGTCTTATCGCACAAGTCCTTATGAAAGCATTATATTATGCGTATAACGGTAGTAAAACATTTTGCCACATCCGCAATATCTAAACGATAACAGTCTAAAATATAACAGTCAATATCCACAAGAGCCATTAAGGTCATAAGCAGAACAGCAATTACAAGGCTTCCCTCACTCTTTCTCACATTTATCATAAATCATAGGAAATTGCAATAGTGCAATAAAAATCGAATATTGACTTTCGAATGTCATGACATTCCAAATAGAAATGATATTGTATTTTTGCACGAAATATGCTTTTTCTTTCAACTCCATATCACTCAGAATAGAATTAGAAGAGAATTGGAAAGAGAGTCTTCGATGTGTTCCAAATTCTTTTGTGAATTAAGGGTTTAGTAAATTGCGTAATAGGTTAATTGTGTTTTTCTCTTCCACAACTCCTAAGTATACCTTACCGGTACATTGCACAACGTTCCCTATACTTCAGCAGCTTTTCACAACCTAGTCTCGTTCCTTAACTTCAGATTGTTACCTACCGCCACAATACAATAGTGTTGTTGTTTCTAATCCCAGATGGTGTACAAGCTAAACCATCTCCATAAAACCAAAAATCATTAAAAAGTCTAAAAATAAAATAGGATTCTCCAAAAACCTCGTTCACAGTAAAATTCAAACAGTCAAGAATATGTCTCTAGGAGGCCTGATCAGCCTTGCACCAGTGACACTCCAGAAAGGCTTTCTGGCCCTGTTGAAAAGAAAGGGACCTAATGTGGCCACTCAAAAAACGTGAAAGAACACTCTGCTGTACCCTAGCTGCATATTGAGCTGCTATATCTATCTGCTGTATATTGAGCTGATGATACCAACGAGGTTTTTTCCATTGTACCAAGAGTTGGCCGGCGGGGATCTCTCCAAATTGCGTTTAATTCCATCTTTTTAAAAAGTGGAGATTTCCGAAAACGTTAGAATAGCGTTGCCCTGCAAGGTATCAGCAGTGGCAGACTTGGCCAAGCTATCTGCAATTTCATTGCCTCTCATTCCAACATGGGAAGGAACCCATTGAAAATGTATAGAGTGTTTAGTAGAAAGTCGTGTCACAAGGTCTAAAATATTCAAACTTGTCTTGTCCCCAATGGTCGTCCAATGAGACAGTTGCTGTATGGAGACACGACTGTCCGTTAGTATCCAGATGTCTCTGAAAACAAGTTCAGAGGTCGTGGCAATACAATAGTAGCCCCATGTTGTGTCTAATACAAAGGTGGACAATATGCAGCTCACGATCCACATGCGGCTCTTTCAAGGATTATTTGTGGCTCTTGATAACATAGTTCACTTTTCATTTTTTTCAATATTTTGAAAAATTATTATCGTTTCGTATATGCTTCAAAATGTCTTTTGAATTACTGACAACAAATATGAAAGACTAAGTGATAAGACAAATTTCATTTCCCTCCAACTTAAGAATGATATGACTGCTCGAACGAACATTAACAGTGGCGTAATCGTATCGATTCCAGACCGATTTTTAATTTGTAAACTTTCATTGCAACTCACAGTTGACATTGTGCTCTGGAGGAAAGAATTTGCATCACTCTTACTACGGATGTAATTTGTAGTCTGGAATTTTTGATTAATTAACTATAATTTGCTTTGTAGTATGTAGCATTTGTTGTTATTGTTTTAATAACACAAAACTTGCATTATCTAAATTACTTTATTTACAGTTTTTTAAAAATGTAAAGACCGAGAACGAAAATAAATAAAAAGAAAATACGAGCAAGAAAATAGAAATTTTAATAATGAGTGGGAGGTGAATTTCTTGGTATTGACAATAACGGAAAAGCATTATGTGTTATTTGTAACTCTACGGTCAAAAATTGTAAAACTACGTCGACATTATAGAACTGAGGATGACTGGTTTCGTAAATCAGTATCCGCCAAATTTCAAATTAAGATCAGATAAACTTGCTTATTTAAAATGAAATTTAAATAAACAATAGTCAATTTTGAATGCCCTTAACAATTAAGCTAATAATGGGGCTGGAGCCAGTTTTGCTGTTGACTGGGATATTGCTCGTGCAAAACGCGCGTATGGTGAGGGAGGATTTATTAAAAAAAAAAAATTTGAAAGATGTACTTGTAGCACTGCACAAAGTTGTTTCGCGAATTATTATCTCTAGGTATTCAACCGAACGAAGCATAACTGCAATTAATACATTTTTTAAATATAATTTAAAAAATAATTTAAAGAACTGTATTGCAGCCAGCCTAGCCCTTGATGAATCGACAGATATCATAGATCTTCCGCAATTGGCAGTTTTCATACATTTTGTTTCATATGACTTCGCTGTCAAGAAAGAATTATTAGATTTAGTAGCACTTCAAGAGTCAATCCGTGGTGTCTATATTAAAAATGCATTAGATTCCGTAATTAAAAAAACTTTAGATGTTCCCCTCTTAATAAACTTTTAAGCAGTGAAACTGATGGAGCTCCGACAATATTGAGTAAAAAAATCGGTCTTATTGGGCTTTTAAGAGATGATTCTCAAATTCCACAATTCATACTAATTCGCTGCATAATTCACCGAGAACAACTCGTTACAAAATATTTAAAATATCCTGATGTTATGAAAACATTGTAAATTACATTCGCACGAATGCAAAAGATCATTGGCAATTTAAAAATTCCCTTGAAGAATCAAAGGACCAAGAACTTCCAAATGACATTCATTTGTTTTGAATTGTTAGACGGCTATCTAGTTGCAATGTATTAAATCGATTTGTAGATCTGTTTCATCCGATAACTTCATTTCTAAAAGAAAAGAAAATAACCTATTCAGTATAAGATGATTACGAGGGGTTACAAAACATAATGTTTTTGACTGATGTCATAGAACATGAATGTACATTTGCAGGAGAAAGATAAAATAATATCTGACACCTCACAGCGTATATGTAGTTTTCAAACTAAATTGCAGCCTTTTTAAACGGACATTAAAAATAGAAAAACTCAACCAGTTTATACATATATATATATATATATATATATATATATATATATATATATATATATATATATATATATATATATATATATATATATACATATATATATATATATATATATATATATATATATATATATATAGTATATATATATATATATATATATATATATATATATATATATAAAACTAGAAGGAATATTGACGGAATTCCAAAACAGATTTCAAGACTTGAAATATTTTAAATCGCCTCTTGATTTTTTTTCTGAATCTATTTGAAATTAACATAATTCAAGGTAAGTTTTCCATTTCCAATATAAGAATGACCCAAAAACCATCTGGAGAATTTGAATTAATAGAGATGCGAGAAGATCAAACTCTACAATTAAAATATAAGTCGACGCCGATTAGAGTTTTGGAAATTGTTACCAGAATCGAAGTATCTTGATTTAAAAAAGGCTGCTTGACGAATTATTTCAATATTCGGAACATACTTATGTGAATCATTTTATTTCCTCTTTAAAATTCTAAAATCCAAACACCGATCAGAACCTAACCAGAATCTCAAAGAATTACTAAGAAGTACTGTCTTCAATTTTAAAGAATTATCAAGATAAGTAAAATAAATGTATTTATAGTTTTGAATATTTAAATTCAATACACATATTTTGTACTTTTATGCATATGATTTCGATAAATATAATTTCTGTAAAAAATTTTTATACCTTTTTGCATACCTTTTAAATACGTATTTCATTGTGGTTTTCAAAAAGTTTCGAATTTTAAAAATGGCTCAGACTATCAAAGAACTTGGCCACCCCTGATCTAATATCTACTTAGGCAACTAAACTGCATTAATTCCTTAGCCTAGTGTTCAGTAGATCTATAGAATTTCAAACACCTGTAATCAATGATTAGAATAACAACTATTTTGAAGTATATCAAATGATGGTATAATTTAAAAATAGCTATGTATAGAAGCAGCATGATGACATTCTCAACACAGACAAGGCATACAGACACTTGAGCAAACTCGATATTACTAAAACGTATTTCAGTAGAAAAATATTCGAATATTATTTATTTACCATCGAACAAAATGTCTTCATGTAAAATTATAGTGTATTATTTTTAAACTAATGAAGTTTTGATTTTGAATATCAATGTTATTAAATTTACGGAAGTATTTCAACAAGAGCACATTTTTAATTTTTTAGTAAGAAAGTTAAAAATTTCAGAATTATGGAATTATTCGCACAATGTGTTATTACATGAAAATTTAAAAAGCATTTTCCTGTAATATTTTTGTCACAAATACGTGTAAGAATAGTTATTTTTATTTAATAAAAGTTCTGAAACTAGGATTAGTATTCTAAAAGGTTTCATATATTTATGATAATCATTACAAATATTTTGTTCTTGTGTTAATAGTATTCAAAACTTTATTTAAATCCTTGACTGTAGTTTGTAGTTTTTTTAGAAGTTTCCACTTCCGGTTTTTATTAGTATATGGTATGAATATATGGTATCCATATATATATCTATCTATATATATATATATATATATATATATATATATATATATATATATATATATATAAGGTAACAACAGCGGATTAAAATAATTTTATATCTTCAACAATAATTGAGCAGTGTCTGGAAAAAAATAATAGAATGTCCGATGCAAGATGCAATGACTATTAAAAGCAACCACTATTTGTAAATGGCATTGAGTAGAAATTACACTGTAACTAGAAAAAAAATGATTCACATTTATTTTTATTTTTTCAGCACGTGTTATATGTAAATGGAAAATATCACGGAGGATTTTGTGTCGCACTCAGCAATCGCGTCGTATCATAGCAATTTATTGGTTGTCGTTTATTTCCAAAGTAGGTAGACTAACTTTTATAATTTGCATTATTGAAAACGAAAAGAAAATGGCACTATTTCTTTTAATCGATTTTCTGATTATCAGCCAATTTTTTAGGCTCTTTGTCCTTTTCTGTTACTCTATTATTACTTTAAAATAAAATAATATTATCAAATTTTTATTTTCATTTACTGAGCAATTTATTGTGGATTTTAATAATGTTATGTGCATCTATGGCTATAATATTAGAATTTAATTGGATATAATATTAATGTTAAATTAGATACAATATTAATATTATAATGCAAACTACAATAAACAGTACATTAGATGTAATTGGAAGTTTTGATATGCTTCATATTTTCCTCACGTTTCATTATTATTTCATCTCTTTTTATCTAATTATAATCAAAACATAATTATTTTCCAAATAACCCATTAGTGGTTTAATATCTATTACATAGTATATCACGTCGAGAAATGTTTCTTGCCTAGTCTACTGATAAATTCACTCTTTTGAACACTTTATAAATTCCAACAAAAATTTACTAGTTATATTTGAAATATTAGCAGACATTGCTATTTTTGTGTGAAATATAAAACGAGCAAAAATTAAAAATTTAATCAAATAAAATTTTTATGAAACTATTTTGCTTAAGAAATATACTTAAGCAGCATTTACAAAGTTACATTACAAGAAATATATTGAAATATTATTTTCAAAAACTAGTCTATTCTAAAGAAGCCGACTCTTATATTGTTAAAGGGGATATTAAGCCTGACTGATAAAATATTTAAAGATATTCATTATGAATAAGCAACAGGTTATACGTTATCTGAAATGAGGCTGATATAATTTCTCTTATAATAAAGCTAATTTTATAATAAAACTATGTCTGAAGATTTTAGAACTTTTTGATGTACACAATGTATTTTATATGACATTCGTACAAAACATTAATAGAAAAAGATAGCACACAAATACTGCAAAATAATTAATATTAACTGAATTACTTGTTTTGCAGATTACTATCAAAACAAATGTTTTCCAGTTATTTATTATGACCATATTATGTTCTGACATATCCCAGGAAACAATAAAGGAAGAAGATATTGAATCATACAATTCAGTTATATATTTGCCTAAATTAAAATGCTTTGAGTTTATAAGTTTAATTATCTTATTAACTTACCCTGACAGCTTTCAGAAATTCTTCATACTTTACTGTTCCAGAACCGTCCTTGTCGAATTGGGCGAACAGCTTCTCTGCATCGGAATCACTTAATTGCAAGCCTGTGTCGCGAATGCCTTTGATGAACTCGTCTGCAGTGAGATCACCGCTGTGGTTGTCGTCCATGCGCCTGAACACTCTAACAAAAACATTTGGGTAAAATTAGGTTTAGGTAATATCACTAAGAAGAGTTCTCTTTAAAATTCAGTTTGATTAATAACAAATATTGAATGAAGCTTAATATGCCAAGTGTGGCAAGTTAACTTCCTTACTTCGAATTGCAATAACACAAAAAGTAGTAAAGATAATGAGGTGCGGGTGATCTCGCTTGAGATAGAAGATTATAAAGTTATGTAACATTGTAGTTCAGTCGCCTTCATGCGTTGGAATAAAGAACACTGTGCATTTGCTGTAGAAGCCTATTTTTCAAACGGCAGTTCGATTACTTCAACCCAACGCCCTTTCTGGAATGTCCTCCACATTGCGCCATTTGGACCGATCTCCAACCGGAAATCTATTCTTTTATGGGTGACAACTTTCAATTAAAATTGGTTCTGAGCAGAAAAGAAGAGGTGGAGATACATGTTCCATCAAATCACATGAGATAATCTAAGCAGCAGTTTTTATGTCTGCCCTTGGAATTTCAGATCGCTCTGTGGGCGAATTTTTCACGATGAACTTCCTTTTCATCCTTAAAAGTTGGTCTTTGCACAGGAAATTTCCAAATGTGGTTTTAATGCTGGAAGAAATGCGTGTAAATTACTTCTTGATCCTGTTCTTCAAATCACATTTGTCTTTTTTAGTGATGAGGCTCATTTCCATTTGACTGTATTTGTAACTAAAGAAACATACTCTATTGGGCTGTCGACAATCAGCAAGAAATCCATGAGAGACCTTTGCATTCACCACATGTCACCATATGGTGCGCGATTTCATCAATTGGAATTGTGAGCCCATGGGTTTTCGAAGAAAATGAACAGACTGTCACAACAAACTTATGTGAACAACCTGGAGGATTTCTTTTTGCCACGACTTGATGAAATGCATTTAGGAGAAGTGTGACTGCAACAGAATGGGGCAGCAATCCATATTCCAAGGGCATCGATGGCTGTGCTGCGAAATCACTTCCCCAGGTGCCTCAGGTCAATGAGAAGCGATTTGGTGTAGCCAGCGTTTCTCCCGATTTGGTCCCATGTAGCTTCTTCTTGTGAGGGTATATAAAATCACTTATCCATACTGACCGACCACAAATTTTGTAAGATCTGAATACGAAACATTCTAAATGCCAACATACCTACCAAGTGCTGAAGAGAGTGATGAAAACAGCGGAATTTGATTCACCTAGTGTATCAAAAATGGCGGGTGTAACTTGCCCAATATGATATTTAAAACTATGCAAACTAAAACTTTAAATATGTAACTTTTGTATACAAAAGTAAATATAAAGATATCTTTAATACTTTTTGTGTTATTGCAATACGAAATAAGGAAGTTAGCTGACCGTAGCACCTTGCATTATCCTTAAAATCAAGAAATGTAAAATATTTTAATTCTATTTGTATTTCTGTAGCGCATACAAATAGGAATCAAAATAATTTAAGTCAAAGATTTGTTGCCTATTTAAACAAGTCATATATTGAGAATTATAAAAGCATGATAAGGGAGTATTTTCTTTCAGCTGAAGTTATAGAAAATATACTTAAATAAAATGGGTACAAAAAAATGTAAACTGTTGTGTGTGATATATACTATAATTAATAAAGAAAGGACGAAGACAAATTTAGATACATCCATTATTATACACAA
This sequence comes from Latrodectus hesperus, assembly GCA_037975125.1. NCBI lineage: Eukaryota > Metazoa > Arthropoda > Arachnida > Araneae > Theridiidae > Latrodectus > Latrodectus hesperus. The sequence continues at coordinate 20,099,114 of CM075861.1, forward strand.
ATGTCATTCTCTGCGGATTGGATTTGTGTTGATATTAGATTATGGAAATTATGCTTCAAGAGTGTTTGATGACTGAAAATTTTAATAAACCCAATAGAGAAATAATACAAAAATGCAATATTAATGTATGCAACAAAAATTTTAAAAAGGTTCAAAAGTGTCAGAAAAAGAAGTTTCTTTTTTATAAAAACAAGTTGGGTCTTTTTAATTATATTTGTTCAGAATCCATTTATTTCGATATTTATAAAGCAATACTGATTCAAAATACGAGAATGAATAAGAATTTTTTCCTATGCCTATCTTGATTAGTGAAGACAAATCTGGCAGATTGAAATTTTGCATATTAATAAAAAATCATGCTCCATTAAAACCGTTAACATAATTGAAACATCATTATAAGCACATGAATTGATTTGAAAGAACATGAAATAATAGTCCCCCTTCTTTTGAAACATAAAAGATTCTTAAGCGTGTTTGGAAAAAAAGATTCTCAAAATCAATCTATTTTAATGAAGCATTGCCTAGTTAAAAATAACATAAAAATAATTAAAAATAACATGTTAGTGGGATGAAAAACGACACCATAAAAGGACATTAATAGCTCGGTCAATATTTAAATTTCGGTGAAACCTCTTTACTTGGAAAACTGGAATATTATCTAAATTGACAGATAGCGTGAAAAGTACCTTATTATTACAGAGAATAGAGTAATTCGCCAACTCTTATGGCGAGAACAATGGGTTCCATAACTTTCGTTTTTAAAACCAATTGATAGTATGTTTGCTACATTTATCTATCACGGCAATTTCGTGTACCTGGTAAGTATCTGGTCACGATAGAATTTCAAACAATTACCGCAGTATAAGGCAGAATAAGCGAAATAGGGCATTTTATGTTTATTTTTTACATAAAAATGATAAATTGAGATAAAAATAGGGTTCTCCAAATATTCGTTTAACATTTACAGTACAAACTTGGCTATTAGATAGCAATATCATCATCTTACTTTGATTTTAATTTTAACAATTATTTAATCTAATGTATACACTGTTTCACAAATTTAGATTTATTTCATTGTTGACGCAAATCTATTTGGGTTCAAAGAATTAGTAATCGATTAGGATTTTACAATTTGTTCATGAAAAAATATTTGTAGAGATTTATAAATATATTATCATAAGTTGTTAATAAGCATCTTTAAACTATAAATTACTAACCTTATTTTACAATTCTTTTGTAACATGTAAATTGAGAAGAAAATTTAATTGCAAACGTACTTCATTAAAAAGAATATAACATTTTATCTATTTAGTTACAGATTTCATTTACGTCCATCCAAAACATTTTCTCGGAATCAGATGATTGAGAAAATGATAAATAATTAATTTAAATGATAAAAAGTAATTGAAATTCAATATTACTTTACGTGCTTATGATGCGTTCGCTTTAAAGATTTGATTAGATAAAGAAAAGGTAATATGACATCGATTATTCCACACAAACCAGGAAAACTAAATATTTATATTACACTATATAAATTTCAAATAGTCATATGTTACTTATTTATTCTAATATAATAATACTATTATCTAAATCATAAGTTTCCAAAGTGGTCCAGGTAGACCCCCAGGGGTCCATAGGATGTAACACGGGGGTCCACGTAGACGTGAAAAGAAAATAGGGGTTCACAAGTTGTAAGTGGGGGTCCACGAAATATTTTCTGGTTTTCATAATAAAGAACAAAAATATTGGCTTGAATTTATCTATCAACGTAGACAGGTAGGATCATTCACTAGGTAGGTACTCAAAAATATTTAAGACTCAGTTCAAACACACAGAATTGAATAGAACAATAGATAAAAGTTCAAGAGTATTATTTTAATAAATAGTACACAAGAAAGAAAATGCGCTACATTTTTTTCGTCTTAACACCCCCAATTTCGCGTGATAGTTTTTAGGAGTTTTAGGAATACAGAGTAGAAATGTAGGAGCAGGGGGTCTACCGAAAGTAGTAAAACTTTGAAAGTGGTCCACGAGAAAAAAAAGTTTGGAGACCTATGATCTAAATCATAAATAATATAGTGTTATAAAAATATTACATATTAAAATAAATAACATATAGTCTAAATTGTACAAAAGTTTAATACATTTTATATAATTATGGATTTAAATAAAGCATATTGTAAAATGTTTCTATTGGGCATGCTTTCAGAGATAGTATTGATATTTTAATGAGTGAAAAGAAATAAAAGTTTGTAGAACAAAATAATGATGAAATGATCTGTGTTATGAGCTGCTTGTCATTGTTTTGAGTAAGAACCGAATAAAGGTTTGTAAATAAAACATAATAGTCAATAAAAAATGTCTTAATTTAAAGATTGGTATTTAGTGACTTAAAACATCATCTAATTTTTAAATATACAACAAACTAGCATTAATAACGCATAACAGAATATTCATCTTTGTTTAGTAGTGTCCGTAAAAATATCGCAGATAAATTAGAGCAACACATAACATAAATAATTGTATATTTCAAAGGTAAAATGCTAAAATTTGTTATAAATAAAAATGCAGGTGTTAAAATCTGTTTCATATATTCATGATATCATCTGTTACTTCCGTACAACTACAATGTGGGTAGCTGTTTTTTCCTTATTCAGGAAAAGAGAGTTTTCGTTGCGAGAAAGTAGTTTTAATACTTTGTTATTTAAGCAACAATAACTCAGTCTAATATATTACACGCGCGCAATAAATAAATAATAATATAAAAAAGCTGTTACATGTGTGTATAATGACTTTTTTTCAACATTAATAATTGAAATTAGTAATTTATATAAGACATTATTTTCATCAAATACATTTGTCGTTTACATTGGTACACTAAGTAAATAATATTTATAGAAGAATAAATTTTGTAGTAAAATTCACATGATTGTTTAGATGCATGAATAATATTTCTTATAAATCGAAAGAAATTGATCATTTTTAAGAAACAAATTTATTAGGGGGTGTAATTATGGAACCATACTATCTGAATTTAAACTCTAAATTTATATGCGGGGATGTCATATTGTTAAAATAATGTATAAATAAAGAGTAGAAAGAGTAATATAAAAGTATTATTTTCTTGGGATATTATTCTTTCAATTAATTTGATACTTATAATGTTATTCTAATATTATATTACATCAAGTACATAGTAGGTCCTATTGTAAGTAACGAGAATAATTCTGATATTGGACATCTATTACGCAAAAAGTCATTGCAATAAAATGAATTTCACATTAATTTAGATAAGCTTACATTTGCTTAGTTAATTTTTTCGGAGTGAAAATAATTTTCATAAAAAAAGTGCTACAGAATTTATTCTGAAAATTTAAATGATGATGTTAGTTATAAAAATTCAAGTAAATGCTATACATATATTCTTTTTGAATCGATAATTTTCATAATTTTCATGATAAAAAAATTTTTTTAAATAATTTTTACTTAAAAAAAATCAATGAAGAGATAAAATAACAAAAATATTTCATATTATATTCTCAATAAGATGCTTAGCTTCATAATAAACTCTCATTTTTCTAAACTGTAATCAGATTTACTTTGAATATTTTGTAAAATATATTAATTAAATTGCATAAAAATAAGTTGGAATGTTCAACGAATTAATTTACATGTTGATCTTTCAAATTTTGTTTTGGTATTATAATGCATTTGATATTTCCCTTAGAAAGTATATCGTAATTTGCAATTAGTTTATCATTTGTAAATTAAATTGAGAGATATATGTATTAAAATTAATTATTTTTCATGGGGAGTGGCTAAAAATGAATAAGCTAAATAAAAAGAGTTATTTGAAAAGTTTTCTGAGGTTTCCTTATTTAGAAGTAATAGTTTTTTGTCAACTGTCAAAAGAAATCACAATGATCGTACTATTTTATGATCCGTATTGGATTATTTCTTATAATTATCAAAGTAGCCCAAAATTATAAGCAATACTAGTTTGATTATAGTATATAAATTAAATAATTGAACAAAATAAAAGAATGAAAACAAATTTCAATTTTTTTAAAGTATATACATTTTTGAATGATTATTTAATAAATATCTATTTCATATTTTAATAATAAAATGCAAATAGCTGCTTAAGTAACTTTAATGTCTAACATTATTATGCTTTCATATATTGGTTTAAAATACAAAACTTATCTTTCTAATGTTCATCTAAATATACTATTCGGCCATTACTTTGCAAATAGGAATGTTTATATTACCTGTAGCATTTGAGTGCGGAACGTTTATTCCTTCTTAAAATATTAATTTGTTTTGCTATTTACTTATCAAGATAGTTAAAGTCATGAAAAATAAATTTCAATTCTTTTTTTAACTTAAACCTCTTCAAATGAAAAAAATCTTTTTGATAATTTTTGACAGAAAACATGTGAAGTCTGAAATTTTGAAGAATAGAATGAATGATAGATTTATAAATGAGTTGCTTGATATCATCAATCTTCAATAGCTATTTTCTCAAAATTCTGTTGCTGAAATATTCTTCTAATATCTTATAAGTTTGAGATGAAGCAATATGCCATTTTTAGAGGGATGAAAGGGAAAAAAATAAATACAACTAAATTAAATAATTAAAAATTCGTTATAATAACAGTTTTTTACTCAAGTAAATAAAATATTCAGTAAAAAAACACATTTTAACTTTTTGTATATTACCATATTTTACGAATGAGGAATTATTATTTTTTTATTTCCTGATTACTGAAAACTTCCGATGTAATTACAAAAGCATTTTAATTATTTGTAACAGGACATTTCAATTTCCTTTCACTCTAATATATAATGACTGTAATAGTATTTATTTCTGTAAATACATTTATATTGCGAATTTTTTTTCCAAGGAATTTTCTAACGAGATGGTTTTAATTGAGTTTGTGTTTTTACAAATGTAAAAAAAAAAATTATAACATTTTCTTGAAAGCTTAAAATTTATTTTATTGAAAAGTTAAGTTTAACTATATAAAGATCAAAAGACTACTTCGATAAATTTATTTATAATAGGTTTTTTTAGAACATATGAGGCAAATACTGACGCAAGTAAAAAATTAGCTTTTTTAGGTCATTAATGATTTATTTTATTTATCATAGTGTAAAATTATAAATAAACATTTAAAAACAAATAACTGTAAGAAATGTATAAATCTTCTAGTTTCCATATTATTAAAAAAAATAATCCATAAATTATAAAAATTGATATACTTCTGTTATTTAAATTTCCTTGAAACGTTTCCAACTAACTAATTTTATCATTGTTTTAATTTAAAAAATATAGTTAAGTATGAAAATTGCACATTAATTTGATTGTAAAATCATATTATTTACGTATTTGAAAAAAATAACCAAATTGGTTTGCTTGAAACTTATTTTTTCTAATAAAATATGCATATGGATTTCCATATGTATATTTTATTAGAAAAAAAGAGCTTTAAATAAACTAATTTGGCTATTTTTCAATTTGGCAATTCGAACATTTGATTTTATTTAAAAGCATTTTTAAATTAAAAACATTAAAGCTTTTAAATAAAAGCAAATGTCATCTTACATGCCATTTCCTTTTCAGTTGGTATAATATTCGTTATAATATGCTTATATTATTCTGTCCAAGTGGGTGAGTATAATTTAAAAGTTATAATTCCAGTATCCGTATCAGATGACAGAATTTTTTTTAATTCTTTTTTACGATTTTTTCCATTAGAAATTTGTACTACTAATAATACATCATTATTAAACAGTGATTACTATAATATATAAAATTAACTAAAAAGACTTTTTAATTTTAAAATAAAAATTGTATTCTGCTATTAATTTAATATTAATTGCTATAAGATATAACTATTATTTCCTGTAATTAATAGGACAATTTGAAATCAAATAAAATTGACTTATGAAATGAATGTAAGGTAGTTTTATTTTGTGGCAGTTGAAAAAGTTAATTTTAAACTGTCATACATAATTACATTAGTTATATTTTTTAAATTTAATTTTAGAAAATATGTAATACATATATATTTTAAATATGTAATTAAAATAACGATTGACGAAATTGCAAAGAAGTGTTTTGTAATGAAATTTAAGGATAAAATAATAATATTTATTGAAGAGTCATTAGTTCTTATAAGTTTATAAAATCTTTTCTTAAAGTTCTTTTTAAAGTTTATAACCCTAATTTAAGTGCATGTAAACAAAAAAAATTTGATAATAAATACAGTTTACTTTAATTACTGTTATGTCAAATATTAATGTCTTATCAAAAAAATTATTTAGCAATCAGTTAATTATTAATAAATAAAAATTTATTTCATCGTAATTCATTTCTGTAATTTTATTGTATAGAAGAACACAAAACTGCTTAAAAAATCTTTCAATATAATTATCACTCATTATTTTTTTGTAATCTGCATCGAAATTTTATCTTGTATTTGTGTTTGTATTTTTATGATTAATATTTTATTATAAATTGTACGCGAATATTGGAAAAATAATTTTACAAAATATAGCGAAATTTTATCTTATTTTTATGAAAAATACAAATGAAAAGTCTTTAAAAATCACTAATGTCAAATTTGATATTTCCTCAATGTACATAAATGTAAAAAACAAATTGTTTTAAAAAAATCAGATATTGTTTTTTTAAGAAAAATATATATAAATAATGGTATGGTAATATTTAAATTAGTGAAAATTTATGATTTTCTGTATTCTAATTCATAACTATAGTATACAGTGATAAATAGGTATTTAAAGACTGTAAACATAAGTGTTTTAGAAGTGAATGTACCTTCCTAATCCCAGAATTCCACGCGATCCCCTTTGCAAGCATAAGAACCTCAGCTTTTCCACGGGGTCATCGGTCATCATGAGCTTCTTGGAAGCTTTCTCTTTCATAAGCTGCTCATTCCTAGTTTGGGCCGAAACTGGTCGAGGCATCTTGAAGAGCTTAAAGTTATTCCTCTTTATCTGAAAAAGATCATTGTCTTTTTTTTAAAGATTTTATTTTATACAGTTTAAATACATGAAAGATTTAAAGAACCCACAAATCCTCTTATGATAATATTTTCATCACTTTGTTACAGAGAAATAAGATTTTGTAAAAACAATTAGAATCACCATTCTCTTATCCAGGATTGAGAATAACCGTTGGCGAGAATTCCAGACGACTGGCGTCTCTAGTGGCCTCCCTGGAAGTAAGAGCCCAAGTTTCCAGTAGTATTCGCCTATTTCACGCGCACCTTCATTGTCCATTAATCACCAGTGGCTACCATTATCATGGATTTGGTGTTGCGGCATGTCACACATGGTTGATCACATCAGAAGAAAACGTGTGGTTTCCTCTACAACTAATTGTGTACTTTTTACAAAATCCAGTAATCGCCTCTTTATTGTTTTATGTATGACAAGTGACAGTAGAAATAACCGAATAAATTTAGCGTTTTGTGGACATATTTTTCAAAATAATATGTGAGATACGTCTGTGTTAGTTATTGGCAGACAGTCCGTAGAAAATGTTAAAACAGTTCAGTGAACTACATTCAATTAGCGTAATTAATAAATGAATTATTTAAAGGCATATACAGGATTTCATTTAGAATTCCATTTATTCACAATGAAAATTTTTGTTACCATTTCAAACTGTGAACCAGAGTTTGCTGTCATGTTTTACATTAATAATTGAAATAATCATTTGTCAACCAGGCTCATATTATTTAGAATACAAATATTGACTTCTACTTCTTATTTATTAAAAACTGATAATTTAGCTACACATAAATATTTAAATTAATACGATTTGTTTTTAAACTTAATGTAATATAATACAAATAATATTACTGTGGAAATACCACTAATTTTTGTCTACAGCAAATAATCCCTTATTTTGAAGTAATTTTGATATTTAAGAAGGAAAGTAAAATAACCAAAGTTTAAATTAATTTAGTGGTAATGAATCTGATGAAATAATGTTAAAAGTGATGCCTGAAAATTTCGTAAATTATTTGGAGTAAAATAATTTCTTTTGTAACAGGCATGATTTAATATAAATTGGCATCATTACTTTGTTCATCTAACAAACTTTATTTAATACTATTGGCTATATAACAATTTAAAATGGTTCTATGAAAATATATATGAACTAAAATGTATATATATGTGTTGTTTTATAGCTGTCAGTGGAAAATAGCTCATAATTATGTTATAATCCTATTATTCTTGCATACAATTGCATATTATATTAATTTCTTCCAAAAAGGAATAAAAATTTCAAATGAACTTTTATATGTTTTCATAAATTTTATAAAATTTCAAATGAACTTTTATTTGTTGATGACTATGACCAGAACAATCATTGATGACTATGATATAGATTCGTTCCATCATGTATATAATGGGACAGAACATAACCTTTATTAATAACAGATTTTAATAATCAACAGCAATTTAATTAAAATAAACAGAAAATCCTTGAATTAGATTAACTCTGAAAACAATTAAGATTTAAAAGTTTTAAATGAGTTATTTAAAGCCTGGATAATTACCAATAGTAATTTATTTAATCTGATTTAGAATTTGTCATATTGTGATTTACCTCTAAAAATTAAAAAACTTTTCTCCGGAAAGAACAGTTTCTAAAATACTAAAAAATTATTTTCTGAAGGAGTTTCAGTTTAAGAAATGAACTTTGGAAATTTCATTATGGAATGTATTTAAATAAACGCACACAAATGTATTAGTCAAATATTAAGTACTTTATAACTGTCGTCATTTATATTAGTTTTATTAAGTTTATTTTTCTTATTTTTATTGATCTAGTGATCGGAATAATGTGAATTATTTGCGTTATATTTGATAGTAAATTTTGCAATCACCTAAAAAAACTAGTTAAATAATTAATTTATAGAAGTTATTTATTTTCTATGTAACAAACGATAAAACCCTTTTCTTTTGGGGAACGGGAAATTTATAACACTTGACTGCTTGGAACTGCTTTCAAATATCAGCTGTTTACTACAGACAAAATGGCTGCAAAATTTCAGATGAACCACTTTTTTGTAAGCCAAAAGCACATGAATCATTCAGCTGATGCTTAGTGATCTATTCGACTAAGAAAGCTAAGTAATTAATTGAATTTTCATCCATTCAATACATATAATTTATGTTATTGCAGCTCTATTTTTACACATCACTGTAAACTGCAAAAGTCTATCACCTACTACGCTTTCTAATTATTTTGCAAGAAATATGCATAAAAGGGCCAATTTGCTACCTTTTTCCAGTCACGTTAATAATGATTAAATAAATGACTTATATTCGAAAAAAAAACGGAATATAAGGTTGTTTATGAAATGCCGCTGTTATCTTGCCTTTCCCAATCGTATTCTCAATTTACCACTGTTGTGATACATTGCTATTATTGGGATATATTGGAAAATGTGAGATATTATGCACCCCATTTATAATACGTATTGCTTTACATCAAGACTCTTTCACTTTCATTATCAATCAAAATCATGTTCTTGATTTAATGTTCCCGATTTTGAGAAACATGTATGGTTGTAAACCATTTTCTGCGCATTCGATTACCCCGATTTCAAATCATATAAAAAATTCTGCGACTTTGATTTCATCAATCAGATTGTGTATAATCGATCTGAAGAAGTTGATTTTGAGTAATTCAATTTGTCCTATGTTTATTTTATCCATAAAAGCTAACTTAATTTATAAAATTTGTTATGTTTAAAAATATTTCAAATTATTTAATTTGATGTAAAAACTTTTGTAGCAAAATGTGAAATGATAATGAACATTTTTATTGTAAATGATATTTTATTCTTTAGAATTGAAAAAGGGAAATGTTATGATAAAAATGTAAAAACTGAACTTACGGAGTATTATAAATATCACAAACCATTTGCACTCACTTTATATTTTAGTTTCATTTATCAATCGCAGATCACTTTTTGCACACAATGGTTAATTACTTTAACTTTTGTAAGTTATACATTAGATTAATTATTATATAATATTGGTACACACACATCAAGAAGAATGGACAGGAGGCATAGTAATTCAGTTGACACAACAATGGATTACAGATCTTCCGGCTAGTGGTTCGAATCCCAATCATAGTCATTTTACTCAAAAACAGGGATATAGAAATTTAAAAATTTTGATGTTGTTTGTTTCAGTTCTAGATAACTTTAGATCTTTAATATTTAAATTATATGTTCCTCGAGCGTTTTGTATATATGCATATATGCTAAACCTTGTCTATCAAAGTGTTAATGGTTCACAAAATTTGATTTATGTGAAGCAGATACAGGTTGAATCGAATAACTAAAAACATATTTTTAATTAAAGTTTTCAAACTTGGTTCCTTAAGAACCCTTTTTTTTACAATATTTAACATATAGCATGTTATTAATTTTACATTACATTGTGGCATATATATTTAAATTGTATTGCTTCATTTAGGTGGTATAAAAAATATTTTAAGAGAGTTATAAGAAAAGAGCATGTAACTGTTACTGCAGTTATGTTATCTTTGAAAATAGCAATTGAGTAACAAATATTAGTTAAATTTTTGTTACAGTCTATGTTTAGAATTCCGAAGAAATTTTATAGAGTTATGCAAAAGTTTTTGTTACTACGGTTAGTATTATGACTTTATGTGCGTTTTCAAAAAACGTGAAAGTTAAAAAAAAAAGTACCTTAATAAAAGTTGCTACGTCTTTGAATAAAAGACAACTTAAATTTAAACATTAAAATATATAATTTTAATGTTAAAATAAATGTTAGAACCTTTCAGTTTATAATTTAATGTTCAATGCTAATTTTTCAGAAAGTAATGATTGACCCTTTTACATAAAGCATAAGAAATTGCTGCTCAATGAATTAACTCAAATGTTTCCATTATTTGATTCAGCAAATATCTAAATTAAACTAAAATCTTTGGCACGATAGCCCATGTGGGCAAAGGCCTACAGTGACCATCTCTGTTTTACCGACCAAGAGGCCCTGGGGTGCGAAGCCTATGTCCCGATTAGGTGGTCAGCCTAACGCAGAAACCCCAGGGTTTAGTTCCCATGCATGCTTGGAACTCAATTTATCGACGCACTGAAGGGATGAAAGGCTGAGTCGACCATGACAAGCCCGAGGATCGAGCCTCGGACCTGTGTCTTGGGAGCGTGAAAAGCTACCACTAAGCCACCGGGCTTCTCACCAAATGTCCCCTTAGAAAAATATGTTCAACTATTAAATTCCTGAAAATGGAGGTGAAATTGAAAATTGCATTTTGAGTGGCCAGCAGTGTAGATCAAATATTTATACTTATATTTATCTGAGTGTTTAATAAAAAAGCAGCCTGGAATTCATGATTGTGAAAGATATCGAAATTTATCCCAAGACTTAAACGCTCACAGGATTTCTTCACATTAAATGCATGAAATTTGGCGGTATTTAAGTTGTTGTTGTTGTTACTTATGACACTTGGACTAACCAAGCTCGCTATGCCTTTGCTAATGCGACTTTAAGTCAGTAGGGTGCGTCTATCGTTTAATAAGAGCACCACGAAGGTGAAAGTACGTCTTTGCTCTTCACATCCTCCGATAGATGGCACCACCAGTGGATCCACTCCCTCAATTTTGACATTGATCTGAAGAGGGAGAAAATTTTCTCCAGACCATTGTACCCATGGTAAACTGCTCAACGCCCGACCACAGGACTTTCAATTACACAGATTTAACAAGCACGTATATCACATGTACTCGGTGGGTCTTTGGTGACATTGGGTGTCGAACCACGCCCTTCCGGATGGAAGGCAGATGCCCTAACCACTAAGCTACCACGGTTGTTATTGTAAATGTCTACTATAACAGAATTCATCATATTTTAATAATTAAAATTCATATTTAATAATTGATATTCATATTTCAATGAGAAGCTATAGAATCTCTATCTTATTATAGCTAAAATATTGGTTTAGATTTCACATTCATCTTTTCATGATCGCACATCTGTTCATGTATGGGTTTGTAATAATTTTTTGTTTCTGTTTGTGTGGGTTATTTTCTGATAAACATATAAAAATAACTCATTATCTACAAAATATTAACTCATTGTTTGTAAAACTTTTAATCAGAATATAACTCGATTAGTTTCATAAAAGTTCTTATAAGACACCTGTTTTTAATAATAATTTTTTCACAAATTTTAAGAAGGTCAAATCTACATAAAAAGATCAAATAGTCTTTAAGCCAAAAGACAATTTTTTATGTCTAAATTATGTTGTTTCTTTTACCTAATTATATGATTGCATATCTTTAAGTCTTTTTTTCTTTTGTATTATTTTCTTCTTTTAGATTTTTTTCATTATTTTGTATACATTCTTGCTTTTATTTTGGATTGTATTCTTTTTTAGTTTTTGGGATATTTTTATGAGATTAATAGATGTTAACTACAATTTTTCGGAAATACTTTTTTTTGAAATTCGGAAATTAATTTAGTTTAATTATTTAACTTTAATTCTTGCAGCGCTAATAATTCTAATGATAGTATTCACTGAAGCTGCAAATTTCTTATATTTAATAAAGATATGAGAGTTTTCTAATTTAATAAAAATTGAAAATTTTTTACGAGTATTATTATAATGAGTTATTAAAGTCTTGTGTAAATTTTCTACGAAAAAATATTGTTGATACCAAAATCATAATTTAGATTCATAATTAGAATCATATAAACAAATTTAATGATACACATACTATCAATGTTAAAACTTGATAATATTTTAGAAATCACAATATACCTGTTATGCTTAAATGTATTCCTTAATTTTGCGTTTATACTAATAAGTGCTTTTATTTCATTGCGTTTTCAAAATACCAAGAACATTTTGATTGCTTATTCATGCCCATACGTAAATACTTACTGAAGTATTATTTAATTACTTTCCATATACATCAAATTTCATTGCTAATTAAACTGTCAGGAGATCTAAAAAATACTTTATAAAACTATCAAGTACTAAATATTGATGATACTATAAAATCTATAAATTGCTTCTTAGGCTGGTCTTAAAATGATAAAGAATGAATAGTAATAATCATAATTTTATATTAAAAATGGAAATTTCAAAAAAAAAAATTCACTTTAAAATATTATTCAGCTTTATTTCACACAAAACTTTTCTTAGCAATAAGTCTGCTGTGGTCTATGTCACTAGCTTCATTTCCCATAATTTATTAGACTTGACTATTGTTAGCAGGGAAGTTTGAAAAATAGCGTAGTTACACGAGGGAGAGTGGAGTTCATTGAAATTTTAATGTCTCGAAGCCTTCTGTCATTGAGAATAATTTCCAATACGTGCCTAAAAGGGTCACCTTCTGTACTGCGTGACCTTCCTGAATAAATGGTAAATGAATGAAATTACATGAAACCCTTTTTTTCTTTTCGTCTGACGTACCATATTTCTGTTTGAGACCCGAACTTATGTTGACCTTTATATATTACACTATTCAGAATTGAAAAGAAAATGGACTATGATTTTTAATGATGCCTAATTAGACGAGCTGTGTTAGAATACTTGTAAGGAATACACCGGTGAAAAAGCATTTTACGAACACATAGAGCGGTTAAGAATTTGTTAAACTATTCAACAGACGGATTTTATCAAACAGAAAAAGCATGATATAAATAATGTGTCAAAATTTATAAATATAATGTAATATTCAAAAGCGCAGAGTAAATAGTAAAATCCTTGATTAAAATATCGGAAAATGGTTGGTTATTAAAAATTTTATTTCTTAGTAACTGTCCTCATTCCATGTGTAATAGCGAAAAAACATTAACATTTAACTATTAGGTTGGGGAATAATTTCATAGCTTTTTACCAAAGACTTTTATTTAAGTAAAAAAACAATAATTATATCAATAAGTTTATCAATTATATATTCGCCGTTGCTGTTTACAACTTCTTCCCACTTCTCGACCCATTTGTTGGTGCCGTTTCGCCAAAAATCGCCTGTTCTGGTGTCAAAGAGGTTGTTGAGCCAGTTTTTAAGGACCTCTTGGTGCACGGGGAAATGCTCGAAAAGAATGCCACAGCCAACAAGTAGCTCTACATTGCCCAGCTACACCGCGTGAATGAGGCTATTCGGCTGAAAAGACCTGATCGACAGGGTCAAACCATACCCCTTCACGACAACGCCAGGCTTCATGTTGCACAAGTCGTCAAAGTTGCACTCCAAGAGCTCGAAAGGGAGGTCCTTCAGCATCTACCGCATTCGCCGGACCTTGTACCAACCGATTACCATCTTTTCCTCTCCTTGTCAAACTACATGAAGGGCGTTATCTTTAATAACAAAGAGGTTCTTAAAAACTGGCTCAACAACTTCTTTGACACCAGAACAGGCGATTTTTGGCGAAACGGCATCAACAAATTGGTCGAGAAGTGGGAAGAGGTTTTAAACAACAACGGCAAATGTATAATTGATTAACCTATTGATATAATTATTGTTTTTTGCTTAAATAAAAGTCTTCCGTAAAAATGCTACGAACTTATTCCCCAACCTAATATATGTTGTATTGTATCATTACACTATGCTTAGATTGCTTATTTCAAAGATGCTTAGATTCGCAAACGAAGTCAGGACAACAAGTTTCCTAACAACTTTAAAGAAAATAAAAAAAACTCACATTTTTATAAATGCTATGCTTTTTGCTGAAGAATAAGAATTAAACTTTTTAAAATTAAATTTTAACATCCTTAAACAAGTGAAGTATATTAATAAAGTGACATAAAAATCGTTTATGTCATAAAAATGTATGTAAATCGATTAGAAAGAATTCAAATATCTTTATTCGAAATATTAATTGATAGAGTCTTAAGAAAATTAACTCCTAAGTAGTATGAATATTCAGAATATCATAAAGTAAATGACGAAATTAATGGGGATATTACACAATGAATAAAGAACGTTATAGAAATATAAATCTTAGGCAGTGATCACTTCATTCCTCAAGTTAACGAAACAACAATTGATATGATACAAGAACATGTCTGAAGTTGCACGTAAGTGATCTGTTATCAGGCCGTGCGTGTTCAAGACCACGCTGTCTATCAAATCGGAGAGGTTAAAGAATGGACGCTTTTGAGTTAATAGTGGGAAAGAAAGATTGTCCGAATAATGAAAGGAGATGACAAAGAGATGAAAATTGATTATTGATTACTTGATTAATTGTAAAATGGCACCATCGTAGTTCATCAGCACTGCCATTATAGGGAAGGGAGTGCACTAGTCGTTCAAATGTTGAAATAAGGCCTTGTTTTTTATGTTGCATTATGAAGATATTCTATAACGTATCCTTAAGTGTTGTGCATGTGAATAGACTAAAGGGGCCAAACAAAGTTCATATTGTGAAGATAGGGGCATGTAAAAGAAACAACGAATGGAGGAAATAATCTTTGCTGTAACAGATTAATTGATTTGTTTTTACATTCATCATAATCTCACAAAGACGAACAGTGAGCTTTATTATTCCAGAAAACTCTTAAAAGTTTTTGGGATTCGGTGTAGGTTTGACAAAAAATTTGGCGATAAATATTGGTGATAAAATTTAATTTCTGGTAACCCTGGTTTTTGAGAGATTTAATTAACGCAATCTTACAGGTACCGTTTAGTTAATCACATTTTGAAGTCTATTTTGGAGTCAAGAAAATTGCCAAAAAAATTAAGGGGTACCCGTTAATAAACTTTTATCAATTTTTGTTTAGAAACATGTTTTGACATAGTTGCTTGCTTTCGTTTGCTTATTGGACATGATTATTTGTAGCAGAATTTACACCTTATTGGAGCCGAGTAATCAGCTTGTTGTCCTCTGTGCCACCAGGGGAATATGGATGGTGACCACCTAAGGCGTTGCCACATTGTTTTAATGTTTCTTGAAGACAACTCTGCGGATGCTAATTTTAATACTTATTACCACTTTATTGGGCTGCTCGTCAACTAATAGTAGACATACCGAAAACGTGTGTAGGATAGAAAAAACATATCTTGCAGGTTGCTTGTAAAAAATGTCAAAACAGATGCTTCCCGGTTAAGCATTTATTCATAAAATTCTGTAGTCTTAAACAAACCCGAGTCTCACGAATGTTTTCTTAAACTTTATCTACTATCACTACATAACTGTTGCATAGATGAATCTAACTATTTATCCATTCACAAGGCATTTGTACATTTATTAGAGCTTGTGTAATTTTCCAACTTGTGTCAAAATGAAATTGAGAACTTCATGATTTCTTTTAAATGTTTAAACTATATATATATTCTCATTCCTCATAAAGCAATGATTTAAATTTTAATACATACAACGAGAATTAGAATACTAATGTTACTCATTTTAAACACCTTTGAGCATAAAATACAGACAGACAACAAGAATTTTTTGGGACTATTAAATTTTTTATGTTTAAAAAATGTATTTAATAGCTTCATTCAAATAATTTCTTCAAAAGGCATCTTCTTGTGCTGGTATTGTGAAAAATATTCGTAGTGTTTTCCGGTATATAGTATTCAGTATTCATTGTGTATTTCAAGACACTTAATTTCTTTTACAAATTGTAATTATTACTAATATGGATTACCATCAAACTATTGTTAGGAATATTTATACTCGAGACTATTTACACAGTACCATAGTAACCATTTTTTTTTACTTTGTGTTGGCAAATGCAATATAGTAGTTTGGAATTCTTTTTATTTTTTTAGTCAGTCTTTTTATGTCTGGAGAGTTATTATCAAGAATTTCAGCGATATGGTATCTATTCAGTTGTAAAGTAAATAAATTATAAAAATGTCATTAGTTTTACCTTATTAAAATACAGAATTCTACATTGATAAACTGTAGATATTTTTGTAATATTTATAATTGAGATAAAAAAGTAATCGAAATAGGAGCATTAAACTAAAAGTATCAGTTTATTTGTTAATATTTATTTCATGTTTTTTAAAATATTCTCCTTCGTTTTCTATGCAAT
This sequence comes from Latrodectus hesperus, assembly GCA_037975125.1. NCBI lineage: Eukaryota > Metazoa > Arthropoda > Arachnida > Araneae > Theridiidae > Latrodectus > Latrodectus hesperus. The sequence continues at coordinate 20,116,209 of CM075861.1, forward strand.
ATGGCAATATTTTTTCAAATAATCAAAATATGAATTAAAATTGTCTTCGTAAATGTCCTTCATAAATTCCTAGAGAGTTTTCTTTCATCGAAGTAAGGAAGTCAAAATATATGAAGATGTAATTTCAAACGGTGGGAATAAGAAAAGGTAATACCATGTCATATAACTTTCACCTTTTCTACAATTGGCTATCATCTTTCCTCCATCTTATGTAGATAAAATTACTATATACCCGATTTGATATATATATTGCTTCGGTATGTAATATATTGTATTGTTTTATATTATCTATAAGTTATTTTTTGATATGTTCTTGTGCCTTTTTATTTTATTGTAGTCACTCTTCGGAGGAACTACAGGAAAATATTTTTTGGGCCTTTGTCTTTCGTGTTTGTCAAAAACTGTGTCCATTTTGTACATCTGATTCTCTCCCTCCTGATAAAGACATGGTCGTTATGTTTTTTTAATTTCCTAATCTTTGATTTGTAATTTATGTATTTGGTATTCAATAACTTAAATTAATAGATTTTTAATACTAGTAGATTTATAAATATCAGTAGATTTTTAAATATATTAAAATATTTTCATAAGAAATACCACTATGCAAATAGAAATTTATTAATTAGGAAACCAAAAAGAATAAAAAGGAATATTATAATTAGGAAGCCAAAAGTAATAGGAATAGTATAATTAGGAAACCAAAAATATAATAAGGAACAGTATAATTAGCAAATCAAAAGAATAATAAGGAATAGTATAATTAGGAAACCAAAAGTATTATAAGGAATAGTATAATTTAGGAAACCAAAAGTATAATAAGGAATAGTATAATTAGAAAACCAAAAGTATTATAAGGAATAGTATAATTAGAAAACCAAAAGTATAATAAGGAATAGTATAATTAGGAAACTAAAAGTATATTAAGGAATGGTATAATTAGAAAACCAAAAGTATAATAAGAAATAGTATAATTAGGATACCAAAAGTATATTATATGGAATTAAAAGACATTATGCCATTAACGTTAAAAATTATTCGAAGGCAGACAGATCAGCAAAAATTCCTGATGAATTTTTCGTATGATTTTTAAATCTATTTATTTTAAATCTACGTATGATTATTAAATCTATCTAACACGCATTTATTTGAAATCAAGATTAACTGATTTATTTTAGATTACAAAAAAATCCTTTCACTACGTATTGAGCTAGTTTTTGAAAGCTCTTTTATCATAATTTCATCTGTGGTTTCATCATCACTTTTTCATTCGGGTTTTCTCGTCTTTATTTGAATAGAGCCTCATCCCAAATAAATGTTCCCCTTTAGGACTTATATTAGCCTAGTGATGGGACTGACTCTCGAGAGTGAAAGATTCTGGATTAGACTCCAGCTAATCTCTAACAACTAAAAATGAGTTTTATATTTCTGCTTTTTGAATCCATGTCTTCCAAAGCGCTTATTTAGGAGGTTTCTCAATCTTCCTACGGAAAATACTTCCCGAAAGAATCTCATTGAATGTTAAAATGGCTTTTAACAGCCTTCAATTGTTAAGCTGTCTAATACTAGCTAATCTCTCTCATTTACTATATTTCGCTATCAAAAAACTATGTCCAGATTATATATGCAATGGGACAAGTTGAAACATTTTGATAAAACTCAACGTGAAGGACTATATCCTAGACTATTTACATTACTTGCAATTCAAAAACACACATTTTGTTTATTTATATTTCAAAAATTGTCTATAAAATAATATATATAATATTTCGTGATATGTATTAGCACAAAACTATTCTGTCATTACATTATTATCATTCAGTACTCTCGCATTAAAAAAAATCTCTTGACATTTTTCTCTTCTAAAGTTTCACTGAAAGCTGTACTAGAGTAATACTTCTTTCTGGTCAAGATGCGTTATCTATATTCATATTTTCATTACTCTGTTTTATTTCCATAATCATGACATATAATACCATGATTATGATTCTGCAATACATATTCATCAGGTATTTTAATTTTCTTGATCATTAAGCATTAACATTGGCTTAAGATTCCATTTACTGAATTGAAGTGAAGAAGTTTTGAAGATGGCAAGTGGTATCATTTCTAGGAAAGGTGTCGCTTGCCATATACTTGTAGTTTACTTACATAGTTTGGCTCAAATAATTCTTTTCGAAAGTAATATATAACCTGAAATACTTTTTATATTATGTAGCTTAATATTTTCAGAAGTCAGTAAGAACACCTAGCAATAAAAATTGGCTATCAGGTTGAGATTACTCCATCACTAATTTTTACTACAAAGATTATTTTACATAAGGAGGCATCGCATTCATCCACACTTAAGTAAAAACCAGAAGATTCAAAATACAATTGTCTTCTGGGTAACAATCTATCAGTAAAAATTTGATTTAAAATTATGGTATCATAATGTGTAGGTAATTAAAACTTGAATACAATGATACTTATTACAATCGATTGATGTATAAGTGATAACAATATTTCGGTAATTAAAATTCATATAAATGAAGATGAAATGAGACCAAGTAAAATGACGCTTACGACTAGAATATGTGTTGATGATATCGATATATAATTTTTACATAATTATATATATAACTATTAGTTGCAAAGAATTCAATTAAAAATAGTGTAAAAAATAAAAATTTGATAAATTACGGTTATCGTACGGGTACTTGGGTGATGAAACTTATGCCACAACAAGACCAGAAACTGCTACTCATTTGTCGTTACCCAGCGGACACCTGTGAACAAAGTCACGAAGGCGAGTAGCTTTGCCCGCGCCATACCACCACAAAACCCGTTTATAGGGTGGTACACATTCATACATCATCACAGAGGAAAGGACAGAGAAAACAGAGAAAGAAAGCAACATCCACGCCCGAACTAGGATTCGAACCCAGTACCCACAGCTCAGGAGTCAGGAACGCTAACCACTCAGCCAGTCGGTCAGCAATATTTTGCAATATTATATAGAATTCAAATATTCAATTTTTTATTATTTACTAATTGCAAGTTAACCCTGAATAATTGAATCATTTGCGTAAACCTATGTTAATTTAAATTATTAAAATAAGATTTGTCAACACCAAAATTAACAGTAATTAATTTATTCTCTGTTTTCTTTGAGAAATAGTATTTAAAAATTGCTTCGTTTATTGCTTTTAAAAAACATTATTACTTTTTAATATTAAAATAACCCCTTTGAAACTAATCAATAAAACATATTATAAATCAATCAGATAACATAAAACGATTAAAATTTAAATTTTCATGTGAAGCAGAAAATGTGGCTATCATTTTAAGATAAAAGTATATATATATATATATATATATATATATATATATATATATATATATATATATATATATATATATATATATATATATATATATATATATATATATATATATATATATATATATATATATATATATATATATATATATATATATATATATATATATATATATATATATATATATATATATATATATATATATATATATATATATATATATATATATATATATATATATATATAACGTTTTCTAGTTAAATCATCAATCAAAAGTTGTTTACTAAAAATTATGCCTTCATCACTTTCTGGGTTATTTAACATATGTCTTTGAAATTAATCTTTACTATCACTGAAAGAAATCGCATGCTTGTCAAGAATAAATTATCTCGAATATTCTTATCTCAGATAATATGAAGCAGAAAATGGTATGATCCTGGATTAATCTATTCTCTGCACTTAATCATTCCTAGAAAATCAATATCTCAGAATGAACAAGCAACTCTTCAGATCGAATTTTTCAAGGACGTTAAAGTCACCTTAAAATTCAATAAACCAACACAATTTGCTTTTGTAAGTACAAAATCAACGGCTTCCGAGTACTCATTAAGAAATAACTCAATCGATTAATATTCGAACAGAAATTTCGTTAGAAATGTAATGGGTAACCTTGAGGCCTCTAATCGCAAGCGATTTACGAGTGGTGTCTGCCACCAGACGAGTTGGCGACAGGCAAATTCTTTGTTGCCCTTTCCCTTATTGCGCCAATGCATTTGCTGAGGGGTTCGGGTAAAAGTAGATCGATGAAGAGGCGTCCTTCGTTGACCCATTTCTTTGAACTTGTTACTTTTTTCTCTTTTTTAATAAAAGGACACGGTGACTTTAGAACCAAATTTTTTTCTGTAATTGTACACAAATATTGAGAACATATTGATATTTAGTCGCTTAAAAGTAGGGTACGATTAAGAATATCGGTATAAAAAGATCTTGAACTCTGGCACTTCTAATTAATAAAAATGCTATTAAAGCGAATCATCGAAAAAATTTCTACAGAGAAGGCTACACTCATTCTTTTCTAAAATCACAAGAGGGACTAAACATGACGTAATTAACTCCGCAAAATGCTCCACTTCCTGGAAAATAGGACATTGGAGTTATGAATTTAGGTTTGTAGGATGAATAGCATAATTATCAACCATGTCATAGTTTTGAATTTCGGTATTCATTTCAACAAAATAAATGATCCCAAGTTATTATCAAAATTGAATAATAAAGTAATGTGTGCACTTTTTGTTTAAACTTTAAGGTATTTTAAATGCTACCATTATCAATATGATTTGTACAAGAATGTGTTAAACGAGACTGATAAAGAGTGTCTTTGTATGGTAGTATGTCGTGTATATATTTATATACATTCTTAGTTTTGCATTTTCAAATAGATGTGTTGTTAGTTTTAACGATAAAACATGTAAATGTACCTAATATTCTTATTCTGCAAAATGTTCAATTTCTATACAAAAAAGGTAATCTGATTAACGAAACGTATGAACTGCATTTTGTGTTTGCGTTTGAATGTGAATAAAAAATATTCTTAAACATTATTTATCATCACTCTAAATATAATAGTAGCAACTGCTTAAAAAAATGTGGAATACATTTTTCTACTTTACATTTTTTGTGGGCCATGTTAGCCTATTGGTTAGACCTCGGCATTCCATACGGAAGGTCGGGGTTCGATTCCTAATGCCGCCAAAGACCCACCGAGAACATGCGATATATGTGCTCCTTAAGTCTATGTAATCTCAAGTTCTGTGGTCGTTTGTTGAGCAATTACCATGAGTGCAATGATCTGGAGGTGATTTTTATTGATAATTAATTCATTTATGAGGAAAATGATAAATAAAATAGACAGAATAATAACCTATACTATATTAAAACAAATGATACTTTCAATCATATAATTTATAATCATTCAAACAGCATTTTATCGGGCATATTTTACTAAAAAATATTTTTATAGTACTGCAATAGGTCTTCGCTCAATAATTTTAGAACTAATTTTAGTTAAAAATTTAACCAACTACAAGCAACAAGAAATATCTAACTTAGCAAGAGAAATTATTAATATGATTCTAGGTCTATAATATAAAAATAAATATAAATAATCTAATCATCAAGTATTTTTGGATTTTGTTCAATTATCTTGTTAATGAAGGTAACATCATATTAGGACAAAATATAAAATTAATAGGATTTGCATTAATAATGCCCAACACCCATTAGCATAACATGAAAACACCGCCATCAGCTCATTCAGTATTAAAGTTAGGCTTGTTTTGCACGAAATGCTTTCAACAAAACGCAACAGCATTTTATTTATGAAACGGCACATTTGTTTTATTATTTTATGTAATCTAAATAATAACAAATATTTATTACGATAGAAATATTTAAATATAAATATTTAAATATTTATTTTTTTACATATTTTTCAAAATAATACAGTAGAATGTGAATTAACTAAAATAAAAATTTATAAATTTACATAATGTTACATTAGTTTAATTTAATTAAATTAATGTAATTTAAATACGATGAATGAATGCAAATGAAACTTGTAAGTGTAAATTATTTTATACTTTCCTATTGATGAAAGTGTTTTTAATTCTATGTTTGTATAAATAAAATAAGAGGGTAAATAATTAATTACTCATATAAAGTTTTTACACAATGCTAAATTTTATTGTGACTAGCTAAACACGAGCTGTTGAAAAATATAATAAATTACTATAATTAATTTATATTTCATGTCTATTAGTCATTCAAAAAGCTTCCTATTTTTTAATTATAAGAAAAAGAATTTGGAAAAATAGTTCCTCAAATAAGTAATTTAATAAGAGTTTTAATAGAAAAAATATTTTTGACTCCTTGCCATTTTAAGATCTCTGGCTCAGCTTGGGGAAATCCACCCTCCTCGACATCGAAAAGAGTTTATATTCTGAAAACATCAAGGAGGTAGTCAGCTGTGTTCTGCACACTCAAAGTTATCTATAGTTCTTCCCATGAACACACCAACCAACCAACCAATAGAAGAAATCGATCCTTTTGTCGAAATTAATAATATGATAATTAATTATAACATAATAAGATTAAACTAAATTTTACGAAATTTAGATAGAAGGCATTTATGCGAAATAGATTTATCATAAATAAAGCATTTACTTTTTCATTTGGTATATTTTATCTCAATATTTATTAATAACTAAGAATTTAACTTTTAAATTAGTTAAAAGGTTTTGAAAATTATTGTACACTGAAATTTAATTTAGAATTTATCCTTCTTGTCTAATAATGCTGATTTTTTAGTATGTAATATTTTAATTGAATTACAAAGGATTTTATATTCATGTTAAAAAATTATATTCATTTTAATCTTTATAATATTATGGCGTGAAAAATCTGTAGTAAAAATATTAAGATGCGTTCAGATTATATAAATAAAAATCTATTAATCAACATTTTACCATTCTTTTAGAAGAAAGAAAATACTTTAAGTTTTCACTTTTCTTTATCTAGAATTGTGGTATCCTATTTCTATAAACTTGTAATTATTATATGTATCGACAGAGCTTTTATTTCGTAATTTAGAATCAAGATCATATGATGAGTTGATACGACAGCTATAGAATAAAATCGCACTTAATTAATCTTACTCCATGAGATATTATATAAAATTTAAAAATTCTCCGAAAAATCTGTAAGGATTTTAAGTTTAATATTGATTAGTTGTTATGAAATTAATCTTTTATTCTTCGTAAATTTTTTCTCTTCTAAAATCATTGAATCGAATTAATTCTATAGAATTGGTATCGAAATTTCGGGAAAACTATTATATATTTTATTTTAATGTTTTTTTTATTTTCATTTTAAGTAGGAAGTAGTAACTTAATAGGAAGAGATTATAAGATTATAATACTAAAAAATAAATAATAGAAAACTATACAAAAAAAATTTATTTCTTCATTTGAATTTTTTAGAGTAATGTATACACATGAATATTAACGTAACTTTTAAGTTAATCTGTCACTGTTATTAATTATTTTTCAGTTAAAAATGCATAATTGTGGATAAAAATCTATAGATTATTAACAAACATTGTTAATTATAATATTGAATATCATACATGAATGAATATTTTATTGAGATGGAAAATTTTCCATGTAAATAATTTTATTTTCAAGTAATCAATTCATCTTTCGTATTTGTCTCAATTGAAAATTTATTAAAATATATTTTCATCTTTATTTATGTTTAAATATATTTATTTCTGTTGAGAATCATTTTTATTTTATAAACTTCAATAACATCCAATTAATTTCTTTTGAGTGGTCAAGTTTCATTGCTTTTAGGAAAATAATAAAATCTTTTCATTGAGTAGGAAATTTGTTTCAATACATATTTTACGTCTTATTTAAAACATAGGGATACAGTTTATAAAAACTGTTGTACAATATTCATCTATTCCTTCCGATAAAACATTAGTATCCTCATTTTTGGCCATTTGAAAAAATGTCAATGCAATATGTAATTCTTTTGATTTACCCTTTGAGTACAAGTGGCACCCATTTTTTTTTAATCTTTTATTTGAAATAATCTTTTTTTGAATCCTTCAGAGCAAGCTAACTTATGCAAGCATTATTTGAAAAAAAGATAACCAAGTGATATTCCTTCATATATAAACTGGTATTTTAAAAAATTATTTTTTATAATGAATATCTTTTGAATACTTAATTACTAAATTTTATGAATTTATATTATTTATGGGACTTTTCATTATAAATCAATAAAATATAAACGATAATTTTACATTTCTAATTGAATTAAAATGAATATTTCTTGGAATAAACTATAATAGAACAAACATTTGTATTAAGATAAAATTAACAAAAGAAATTCTGAAATTCTCGCAAGCCGTTCACTTTATTCATAAATAAATTAATATAAATGGAATTTCTGAAAAATGTTTCACATAAGTAATATATTTTACTCAGTAATAAAGTATTAACTATAATTTAACACCAGCGAACCAAAGATTATATTTAATTAGCATAATTTTAATTTAGCGTCAATAATCTAAAGATGTCGTACTATCTACAAAGTAATGAAGAAATCAAAACCATAAACTTTGAGACTTTTTTTTTTTCAAAATGATATGCATCATTACTTTTAAGGATATTCATTAAGCCATTTCAATAATAGCAGTTCTTTCGATAGTGAGGCAATATATATATATATATATATATATATATATATATATATATATATATATATATATATATATATATATATGTAAATATTCAGTTGAAATAATAAATAATGCATTAAATATTTTTACAATTCTTAAATTCAAACATAATAGAATCATTTAAAGTACTTAAATTAAAATAACTTCTGACAAATTTTTTATAAATAACTTTATTTTTATAAAGAATTTTATTAGGTAATTACTTTTCACGTTTTATTCACTTGAATTGTTTTATTCAAAATACTTCACAGTAAAGAACTTTTGTATAAGCTAAATATGTAAAATGAACTTATAATCACTCTAACAAACTTATGTATTTAAATATTTTAAATATCTTAAATGATTTAGTCTAAATAATTTATCTTAAAAAATTTTGCAATTTTCATTTTACAACTTTTTTAATATTCCCTTTCAACTTTTTAAATTACCTGTTTATTTTTAATTTATTGACTCTTTCATTAAAAATAATAACAGAGAAACAGTTTTAGGATTAAACTGTTAAGATTAAAAAACATTATATTTCAAATGCAACATTAAAATGGAAATATGAAATATTTGTAATAAATAAAGTAGTTAATAGTTTTATTGATGGTTTTATTCAAAAATATTTTAATTCCTAAATTTTAATAGCTTTTTATTTCTGCACTCAGATATATCTATATTTAAATTACGTAAATTGTGATAAAAAAATTGAAATAACTTTTACAGGAACAGAATTAAAATAAGTAAAGACATTGATTGGATACTCTTTTCCAAATTAAATTCCAGTTTTATCTAGAAGTTTCCAAAATGTTCAATCCCTTTTTCTATTTTGCTATATATTTATTGTTTATTTTCTATATAATTTAACTAAAAAAATTAATGTTAAATTCAGTAATACAATAATTTTATATTCAATGATAATAATATATCAAAATATCCAAATTTTTGAGGATATTTAAGAGCGTTTTTAAAAATAGTACGAAACTATCCGTACTTAATAAGTTTAAATATTTTTTCAAAATTTTTGTTAAAATGTTTTCAAAAATTTTAAAATTCATTATATAAATATATTTTAAAGCAATGAACTCAAACATTAAAAATTTATTCAGACTGAAAATAAAAATTTTTTTAAACCTTTATTATGACTGGAAAACGAATGACGTAAGAACAAAATGTGAGTCATACTTTACTATATTACAAATAAAATTGTCAATAACCTATATAATTTTTAAAAAATATAGCTTTCAAAAAATAAAATACATATTGTTATCATTATAAATCATTAATTTAGTTTTTTTAATGATGAAAGAATTAGTGGACTAACCTGTTGAATTGAAAGAAATGTTCTATAATCAGGGAAGATGAGTGAACAAATGATCTAAGCGCTTCTCTTTGAATAAGTCCGCCGGGAACGGTTTAACTAACCATCTCTCCACCAGAGGGGCATAATATTCTTCAACCACAAATCGTCTGCAAACTTTTGAGTCAACGCTCTCTCGTCCATCTCCATGGTAACGGGTATCAACATTACTTCCGCAATTATGTAGCACATGAAATGAATCTGGCGTCAATTTCTCATCGATTAAAGATTCGATGTCTCTTATTTTTCTATATATCGTCTTTTCAATTCGTTCGAGAGAACGATTTAATAGAATGAAATTGCATTAGGGAAAAGCAAGAAAATTAACAGAATTGTACAAAAGAATCGATATGTAAAGGGAATAGTAGTCTCTCGACTGCTTCTTGAAGAAGTGAGAAAAACTTGGCAGTTATCCTGATTTTTTGTGTAAAGTTGCCAAAACTGAATATATTTTACAATAGATCTTTTATTAAAGCAGGTTCTAGTTTAAAACACTTTTTACTGATTAAATACTATACAATAGTAGAAAATATGCAGATTTACAATGAAATTCTGTTTTTATAATTCAACACATTAATAACAGAAATTTTGTTACTTTAAATTTAAATGCACATAAGGCGTTAAATGCAATTTTAATTGCTAAATTTTTAGCAACTTCAGAATAATATTTCATCATGTTATAATTTTTTATTTAATAATTTTTTTATTCTATTATAACTTAAATCTTTTATCATGATGTGACAATTTACGTTTTATTTTCGTTTCAATTGTCTCTATTTCAAAGGAAATTTAAAGTTATATTTCTAAAAATAAATGCAAAATCTTATAGAAAATTTATTTTATAGAAAATGTTTAGATTTAGAAAAAAGAAATGAAACAAAATTATAAAATAAATTAAGAAAAATAGGGAGGAAAAAATACTGAAATACAAAACTGAAAGTATTGAATTAATCTGATCAGATATTTTAGAGCTTTAAAATAAATTACTAATTCTATGGCGAATATAAACAATCAATTAAAGAAAAACTTGTTCTTTCTCTTAAAACTAAAAATATATTAGATTAAAATGAAATTAATATTGATTACCATTTATAACTTATTTGCAATCTTCAATTATTATTAAAATATTTATTACATTTTTTAATTTATAAACCTTTTTAATCTTTTTCCCTAAAACTATAAAGCCACAATTTTATTAAATATGTTTTAAATATATAATGGTAAAGCAAGTAAGTGAAATGAAGTAACCAAAGTCATTACTCTTAAGTTTTGTTACTTGGAGATAAAGATCTGCTTTAAATATGTTAAAAACGGAATATATATTAACAGAGAGGAATTTTTTTTAGATAATTTCTTAATTACTAAGAAGACAACCAGAGTTTTAATGCAATGGAGATGTTCTGCCAGTTATCATCACCTATGAAAAGATGGAACTGAGTAACAGCATGACGTCATGGGCTAATGAAGATTTTTAAGAAATCTTCAACGTCTTAACTAAATTCCATCTTGAATTTGTAATCTATTATTTAAACATTATTTGCTTAATATGCAACCTTATAGAATGGATTGAAAATACTAAAAATCTCATTTAATATAATAGGGATCCCACGTAGACCAATTACGTAGTGCATTCTACAAAAAATTCCTAGGATTGAAAGGTGGTCTATAACCTTAGCCTGTTGAGCAATGGAAGATTCCGGATGCAAAAGAGAAATTATTAAATTAGGTTACTGAAAACAAAATTTTTTGTTATAAATATTTAAAATATTATTTTAATTTTCTCAGTTCCATATATTTATTTGCGTGTGTGGTAAGTGAGGAATTTTATTTTCAGTTTTAAATTTTACATAGTGTTCGAATTTAGTACCTATCTAGGGGGTTTGATGGTATTTAGAATTGCATATTTCTAAATCTAAACATGTAAAAATATTTTTCTACACATTAAAAAAAATAAAAAATTACAGGATAAAAAACATAATTCAAAATAATAATAATAATAACATCAACATAAATTGTATGAATAAATTATAAAAATTTGTTTTTCAAATTTCAATTTATCATTTTATGTAATTAGATTGTAGTATATTTCACGAAATTAAAATAATTCAATCTACAATGCCAATCAGGTTATACAACTAAGAAATGGGTTCCTCACTCTCTTTTCTAACTTTCTGGCACTCAAAAAAAATTTTACTTTTTCTTTGAGAATTCTTTAAGAAAATTTCTGTTTTTTAATTAACTTTAAAATATATAACAAATTGTTTTGTTCATTGTTGTTTTGTAAATTGTTGTCAAAAACTTTTATTACGATATAACATTTTGATTAGCATTCTTAAAATATCATATTTCACATATATTGATAAAGTCTCAAGATTATAAAGTTCGTTTAAAGAACCTGAATTAAAAGTAAAAGTAAGTAAGAGAGTGATAAAAACTTAAATTATTTATAGCACCAATCGCGAGTCTTGTTGAGACGAAGGAGCGAGTATATTTTCACTGCAGTAAGGCTGTTCTAGCCAAAAAACAACTTTTACAGAGCCTTATCACGGAAAGTTGCCGTGAAGCCGTCTCTTGTAACTGTTTTAGGAAAGTCATTTCTCATCAGAGATTAATATATATTTATTACGAAGCAGAAGACCTTTTTTTTAATTAAAAATATTCCTGAAATCTGAATTTGATGATAAATAACTGAAAACTTTGAGAACTCACAACGCAACAAGAAATGAAATAAATTCTGGCAATAGAAATATGTGCTTATATTATTGGATATCACATCTTCTAAATTTATATATGTAACAACAATAAAAGAACAACTGATTCATTATTTCTCATCACATGAAGTATCACATAATGGTTTCATTCTTAAATAAGTTAAATTGGATCGCTTTTAGCTTGGGATCTTTGTACTTATCTTCTAGTATCAGAGGAAATACCACTCATTTTATGTTTTTATTAATTAAAGATTATTTTAATTTTATAAATTAATTTCGGTTATATTTCAAATTTATATTATTAATGTAAATTCGATACCAGATAGATCATGGTCTAACAGCTGAATTCTGTACTGCGTATTGTCTCCGTCCGAAAGGAATTTTCATAGATAATGAATTGAGAGCGAAATCACAAATCCCAAGGAAGGAAACATGTACAACTTCCAAGCACCCACCTGACGGCTATACATAGCTAAAACCAGAAACATAACACCCATAAATCGATATTAAACAGCAGCTGAGATCCAACTAGGACGTTTTCACTTTGACAAATGAGCTCCAGTGGCTCAGTAGCTTCAAGCCGCTTCCCGTAAGCTCAGAAAAATGAAGCATCATTTGCCGCGGGCAGTGGTTGGGAGGGTGACCACGGTGTACTCTCCTTCACTGGGTTGTTGGAACTCCGTGGGTTGGGGACGTGTCCACATTAATATGTGACGTCCAAAGTCCTTCCGCTGGATGTGGAGAGAAGGCTCAAGTGTGGCCAGCTCAGGTGTGGCCTCGTCACCTGACCGTGGTTCAAAATTACGAGGCACCTTAAAAAAGGCAAAGTCGTACTTTCAACTTCGTGGTGCTCTGATCCAAACGAAAGACACTTTCTATTGACTTAATTCGCACAGCCAAAGGCATAGCGAGCTTGGCTTGTCCAAGTGTCATAAGCAACAACAACACTTTAACGAACATAATTTTAGTATTGAGGCCACGATGACCTAGTTGGTTAAGACGTCGTTCGGAAAATAGTAAGTTGGAATCCTGGCTTAATTGCTCTGAAATAGATACAGGAGTATGCAGGTGTAACAATAGCAACAAAATTGTCTTAGTATTAAACTGTGTTGATCTACCAGTGGCGTAAATATTATGAAACCTGCTTAAAATAGGTTTAAATTACCTACACAACATATATTATCTTGATCTTCTCATGAAATATATCATGAAATTATGACATTCATTAACAGATAAATTACATCACGGAAAATCAAAATGTAAAAAATGCAGTTTATAAAAGTCATTTGTTTATTAATATAATGTTTCACAGATTCATTTGCATCATAAAAATATTAAATTTAAGCTATCAAATGAAGTTATAATACACGCGCTTAAATTAAAAGAGATATTTTATTTTAAAATAAATTAGTAATCTTAAATACACATTTCATAGGTAATTATTTTTAAAAAAATAAATAATAAGTTCTCACACAAAGAGGAGCTTTCTTTATAAATTCAACGAAACAACGAATTCTAATTTTTTGCAAAATAAATCAAAATCTTTTATTTATTTCATTAGATCAAAATCAAATATTTTATTTTCCTTTATAAATTGTGAACTTTTATTTATAAGAAATAGATTCAAAATTGGTGATACTATTATACTAGGTGATGAATGTGGTACATTTATAATAATATTGTCTAATAATATTACCATGTTCTTCATCGTGCCTCATTCCAAGTTTGATCCTGGTTTCTATTGAATAACGAGAAATGGATGTTGTAATTTTGCTTTCTATATGCACATGTGCAAGATTAGGTAACTGGTATTTCTTAGATATTTACCTTTTTAGACATGAAAAAACTTTATTATCTATGAAAAATTTCCCAGGGAGGGAATATGTGAGAAATATTTTAGCTTTTAGACACTTCACAATGTGGTGCTAAATGCAATTTATTATTTTTAGGTAAATAAAATTAAACTATTTTCCGTTATTGATCAAAACACCACACACACACATAATGAATAATCGAAAAAATAAGTTTATTGAGAATAATAAGTATTTGAATTAAATAGTTATTTTTACTTAAATTCATTTTATATATAAACTATCCAAATATTTAATTAAATATAATTTAAATTAAATAAAGCTAGAATTATATTATTAGAAAATCATTTCGAAAGAATGAAGCTTATTTTACACTTTACATTAAATTATGTTAATTGTTACACTTTTAACAACATTAGAAAATTGTATTTAAGTGCCAATAACGTATGAATACATATATACTGCTCAATATTCAAGATTATCTGGGATCGGCAATTTTGTAACTGTCTAGCAACAGGATGAAAGATGATGTATTATAACGACTTTTGTCTCAAACCAAATACTATTAATTGAAAGTTTTTCTATGTTATAAAATGAATTTTTTCGGTGAGGAGGAGGAGGAACAAGAAGATTTAAAGCATACATTGAATGAACAAAAATTAAGTGGAGAAAATTAAAAGCGCAATTGAAATTGAAATTCACACAATTTAATGAACAGAAAAAAATTAAAAATTGAATAAAATTTAACTATATTGTTAAATTTATCAGAAGTTACTGACCACATTAATACAATATGGTTTTTCTGCAATGGACAAAGACTGTAATTCTTTTTTTATTTGCTTTTTCGCTGAATTTGCTTTTTTGCTTTTTAATTCTAGCTTTATTATTAATCTATTATTCAGTTTATGTGCTTGTTACTCTTCTCTTGTTACCATATATATATATATATATATATATATATATATATATATATATATATATATATATATATATATATATATATATATATATATATATATATATATATATGTATGTATGTATATGTATGTATATATATACATATATATATATATATTATTTAAACATGTTCCTCTGAGTTTCGAGTCCACGGGGTGAGGATGACGCTGTAACTACTAGGCTACCAAGACTACTACGAGTTGGTAGTCATATAATCAACATTCAGAACAGACACCAAGTGCCTATTTACATAAACAGTTCTGTTACGCTGAATATTACAAGTTATATTAGTAGTTTAATTACTAAAATATTTCCTTCAAACAAAGTATTTATCACTGAATTAAATTGATCCAGTCATGTATTTTATGTTTTCATGTAATTTAAGTTTAATACTTATAAAAATTGCATTATTGTATTAAAAGTTGCCCCATAAAATGAATATTGGGACATAAACGTTGACGTGTTTATTTTTTTAGCATGTAGTGTATTCTTTAATCTATCATAGTTCCATTTTAAGATTGATAAATATTTTACTAAAAAATTAAGATTAACACAAAATGTGTTTAATATAAATCATTCTCAGAATGTATAATCTAAAGAGTAAAATTGTCTTCTTGTGCGGTACTGCCGTTCTAATTATTGTAATTAATTTATGTTTTTATAAATTATATTATAAGGGAATTTCGTTATATATAGGAAAGTACATGTCACATGTACATATTACTTTTCTACATAGTCATCATGACTATCAGTACACCAAACCATCGTAACCGGGATCGAAGAAATGAGCAACAAGGTTATGCAATCACATCTTGCTGAACTTGAGCATCGGTTTTGAAATTGTTTGATGATTTCGCAAGTGTTTCTTCAAAGATGTCGTCCCTCTTAGTGAATGTTGATGTTCTTCAACATGTAGCGATATTAAAACCTCATTTCGTGAAACAACATAATGATAGGTTTTAACAGTTTTTCTGCACTAATGCTTAATTTTTAACTTAAAAAAATAATACAGTCAGCTTTTTTTACGTTTTATTTATGTATATTTTAAAATTATTACCAAAGAAAAATCACTTAAGTGCATCACAGAGTACCAATATTGTCTCCCTTATGTGTTTTATATACAACCTAATTTCTTGAAATTAGCCATAATTCCGGATTGAATATAAATTAAAAAATTTTGTACATACGTAAATAAATAGTAGGAACATTCTTTTGGTGTGGAAAATTTCAGGTTCAAATCCGAAAACAAGGCATAAACATCTGTTTAGTAGGAACTAAATAGTTTTCTAGGTTTGTTTTTTGCACAGGAATTTTGTCATTAAGTAAGGAAATTTTCTTACGTTAAGTGGTAAATAAAACATTGTGGGTGACAAAATTTTTCAATTGTTGCCTGTCTATAATAAGATGTCAATATATTTTTACAAGTATGCAATTTTTAAATAATATGTGAAATTAGTACTCAGTAAAAATTAAGTAAAGAATAAACTAGTTTAGAAAATGTAATAAACTAAAAATTGATTTTCGAAATAATAGAGGAATTAAATATATAATTAAAAATTTCCTTTAGTATATTTTGATAATAGTAAGAAAAATATAAAAATTAGAAATTTTTATCTACGAGCTAACTATTTTTGCCATTTAGATAAAGGCTTTTATGTGCTCTTTATTTTGTTACAGTTGAAATAAGTATAATAACTTTCATTTACTTTTATCATTTACATACCATAAATGTTGGTAAAGTAATGAAGATTTGTTAAACAATTGGCTTCATTAAAAAATTTGCATATGTTTGGATGTGCTTTAAAAGCTAAAATATAACCACAGACACAGTGAATATCAATGCTTGACATATGTTATTTTTCTTGTTATATGTGAACAGTAATTTTTCCATGGAACTTTTACACAACATTCATCAATACAGAAGTTCAGCCGGCCCAGTACATTTGAGGATTATCCAAAAAATTGTAACCATTTTATATTTTCAACATTTGGTTTCTGATGTATGTTTTTTTCTGCTCAGTTGAACCATGGACTTCATCCACAGAAATCAGCACAATATTCCTCATACTGCTGATGAGTATCTGAACAATTACAACCTTTTTACTTCCTTTGACATTTAGTCTTTGATATTTCTTATCCTTCAACAGCAGTTGTTCCATGGATATCCCCATTTTAGTCTTCAATCTTCCAGCAGCAATACAACAATCATTATGGTAATAACTTAAAACTGTCTTAACCATTAGAAGTTCTCAACCATCAGAGAATTTTAAAAATTCAGAAGTTGTATGCATCACCATTCACCATTCTTCAGCGTATCAATGAATATGTATTCAAGTCGGAAGCAAGCATTTGTTATTCTTTAATATTGCAAGTATATTTCAAGACATCTTACGGACATGATGTATCATACATGATGTAAAATCCTCCATAAAAATAATAGTATTTGACTGGTATTAAAAACACACACATACACATATATATATATACTTTGATAATACGAGGTGTTAAAAATTCAATCATTAAAAGTTAACTGAAGATTTTTTATTTTATTCTGATACCTTTTCTGGGCATTTTTCTTTAAGATTAAAGATTAGGTAAAAAATGCACACTCATTTTTATCTTACTTTGTTGAAAATTGTTTCATTTAATGTACTTCTTTTACACAATTTTCCAGCAAATACAAACTTACAATATAGTTAGAATTGACTCTAAGTATTTATTTCCTAAATGTGCTTCATTAATTGAATGTAATATAGTAAAGTGAACTCTTTATCTATATTTTAACTAAAAAAGTTTTCCCATAAGCAATGAAAACAGCACGAATGGAAAATAAATATTAAAATTATGCTAGGTAAAATAAATAAAAAGTGAAGTTACAAATATAATACACAAGCTCGCATACACAAACACATGCATATATATATAAACATATTATTTAAAATATAAAAATGCCTTTAAATATCTTATTTTTTTAATTATGAATTTGTATATATTTGTATAATAAATAACTTTTACGCTCTCTCTCTTTCTTTCGCTTTAATACACAATATAGGTTGGTTGGGTTTTATTGCACAAGGTTCATAAAGTACAAGCTGCACCAGTTAATACACAATATAATATTATTTATTAAGCCAAAAATAAAAGTTATTTATTATACAAATTCACATACTTATAAAACAACCATACTTATAATCTTAATACGTAACTGAATAATATAAATAACTTTCCCTTTAATACATAAGGTAATATTAAGGTATGGTTGTTTTTAAGAGTTTTTTAATCAATAAATAAATATTAAATATTGAGAAAATGAAACAAATTTGAGCTATCTGATAAATATTGTCTTGAATAGGATATAACAGCTAGTGTAATTCATATCAATTTTCATTGTCTCGCAATTATTTTTAAATAAAATTAATTCACTCAAAAAATGCGATTTTAAATTTTGTGAAAGAACAATATGCTTTTAATGTAAAATCAATATACTGAAGCAGAAAATTATAAATGCACTTTGTATTAATTGCTATTCATTATTTTAGAGTTTGCCTCGTGCGGAAAAGAAAAGTTGATATATGAAAGAAAATATATAAGATAAATCGATATAAAGTTGAATGATGGAGAAGGATGTTTTCCGGTCATTCTTATCGAAAACTGGATTGCGCATGCTTATTTCTTAATCGAAGAAAAACTTTAAGCATTTAAAAATGGTTCATATTTTACTTTTGATTAATATAGTTTTAATTAAATATGCAGCATAATATATTTCGCAATAAATATGGTTGAGGTTAATTTAAAAAAGTAGGTTTCGAAAAAAAAATAAGTAATTATAATTTATCTCAAACTTATTTTTATAAAAGACTTATTTTATAAAATACGTGGACCACAAACTGTATTATTTAATTACACATAAGCCCTCCTAAACACCAGTCTCCAATATCACTTCCTTATATTTGAGTATAATTCCTTTATAAAATTATAATACTGAACTTTTAAGGACATTTTCTTAGAAAATTATTTAAACATTTAAAGAACTTAAGTTTTGTATTTACGTGTCTTTAAAAAGCAAAAAAAAAATTGTATAACTTAGTTATTGGTAAAAGTCAGAATTCATTCAAAGAAAGAAAATTCCACAAATATGAAAAATTCTTTTTTATTGTAAACTTTAGATTAATAAATATTAATTTAATATTACTAATTTAGCGGTCATAAAACAAATAATGGCAACTATATTATTCATTATTGGATGAAATTTTTTTTAACAAGTGTGGCATTCTTTTTTGTGATCGCATTACATATTAATTCGGTTCAATGTTTCTAAAATTGTAACATAGAAACTGACTCCATATATCATTTCACAAACTATTACGATACATTCGATACTTTTAAACAAACTAACGAACTTAATATTTTGGGTTCGATCTAGAATCGGGTACCACTTGGTTTGGCGATACATTTTAGCGATAAGCTTTAATTTCTGGTAACTATATCCTTGTATAGCATTTGTACAGTGACCATCTTGTAAGTCACATCTTGGCATCTATCTTGATGCCAAAAAAATCGCCAAAGAATTAAAAAATTTTTGTTGTGTTTGTGGCTATTTTATTATCACCATGTAAGGGAAATAATTTTAAGAAACTTTTCTTTATTGCATAATTTAGATTGTAAGATTTCACCAATATTTCCAATTATAGTCAAGTGACGTAATAGGTATACACTTTTTCTCCCTCCATAATGCAGTTTTAGTATGATAGTGTAAATAAACAAAATTGAATATATTCAATTCTGATTATTTACACTATCATATTAAAAAACGTATTGATTAATTGTTAGTAATACTGAAATGTTATCCATTAAATTAAAAGTTTATAAATAAATACATGCCTTTTCTTTAATATTATTGTTTTAAATATTGAAATAAATTTTAAGGAAATATCCTTTATTTAATTTTTATTAATGCGTTTATTAATTTATAACAAACACTAGAGTTAATAAATCAAGTTTTAATTTTTTTAGAAACATTTTAGATTCCAGTTTATATCATATTCAAAGAGCTTTCAATTTTAGCCATAAATTAAATTCTTTATCAAACCAACAAATCTTATTTTATTAAATAAGACTTTTTCTTTTATAAGTTTCAAGTTAATAAAGCAACAATTTTAAATAACCTTACGAAAAAAAAAAAAACTATTTTCTAAATTGAATTTTTGAAACGAAATGTTATTTAATGCATTTGCTCTTTTAAACTAATATTCTGAGTTCAGCCTCGATTTAGAATCCGTGCACGGTAGGAGAATCAGTTGGCACCATTTCAACAATTTTTTTTGTAAAATTGCTATTTTTGAATGGTCACCGTAGCCAAAGTTGATTAACCTGCAACTAACCATTAGAATGCCCTGGCGAATGGTAACGCGTCCTTAACCCCAAAACAATGCATTTTCTGTGTATTTGGGTCTATGCAATAAAAAAAAGTTTCTTAAAATTATTTCCCTTACATGGTGATAATAAAATAGCCACACAAACACAACAAAAAATTGTTAATTTCTTAATTATGTTTAAATCAAGTTTATTTGCAACAATGGTTTTCAAATAGTTTTTTTTCTTTACAATTTTTTTAAATAATTTTTTTTATTATAATGGTTTTCCAATAAAAAAAATCTATTCATCATTCATAAATAAGTTTAATGCAACTTATTTTTAATGCAACCCCGAAAAATAATTTTTGTTAAAAATGAGACATTTTACTAAAATTAGTTGAGAAGTTATGAAAATTTCGTTGTTATACTGTTATTTTTATCTTTCAGCCCTATAAGGGTTAGACATCAGGGTACCTAATATAGTGGGGCACTTGGTAGAAGTACCATATTTGGGTGCTCCAAAAGTGGGTTTCCGTAATTTAGAAGCTGGGACCAAGTACAAACCATCCCCAAAATTATTATTTTCACAGGAAGGATAGTTGTAGCTCTTTTGAGCTGGGTACACGAAAGCTTGCTAGTGTAAATGTAAATATAAATAACATAACGACCACGACATATTTAACAAATCCAAGCCACCATTAGCAACCACGATGGATTTTCGGCTGGACCGGGATTCGAAATTACTATTTTCCGATCATGAACAGAATGACCTAACCAAATAGTCATCGCTGATTTTTGAGGTAATTTTATTACTACAAAATTTGCATGATTCTTTCTTAATTTAAGGATATTGATAAAATTAAAGTCATATCAGAAGAATTATTTTGTAGGTTAATCATAGTGGACTAGTATAATAATTTGTATATTATAATAAAAATAAATTTGTATATTTACTTCTAATAGAGCTATTTACACTAGTAAACACTACTTTCGGGAAAAAAATTATAACACGGCAAAAATGACAATATTTTTACCATCTTTTTTTTCAGGACATTTATTATTTATTCTGCTTTGTTCAAAATGTTCTTTTGCATAAAGAAAGAAAATTTCGTTTACAGATCAATTAAACAAATCTAATGAAATACTGAAGTTTAAAAATTCCTTTTAATAACAAAATCATTAATTCATTGAGAGGGAAATCCTTCTATTTATGTTCCAGGGCTTCTTCGAAAGTTGGCCTCTTGAAAAAACTTAAACACGTTCGCTGCTGCGTTCAAAAATTTTTTTAAAAAGAAGGAATTAATAACTATCATTATGTTTTTAAAAAGATTACATTGTGGTAATCTAGAAAGAAGGGTAAATACGATGGTGTACATGTTTTTCTCTACCTTCAGTCGTTACACGTAGATGGCAACTTTATTCGAGATCAAAAACCACACTTATCTTCTTAAAGGGAGCAGAGTTTCAGAATGTTGAATGGCATAAGCAATTTTACAAAGAGTTTGAATCAACTTTATTTATGATTTAAATTAATATATAATATATTATACAAACTTTGTAATCCTTGTAATAAAAATTAATTACAAAATTTATTCCATTATTAAAGTTAGCTAAAAGTCAATATCCCGATAAAAAATTTATTCTATTCCGTGTAGTTATTCTCAATTCACTTCCGAACAAAAATTCAACAAATAAATAGAAGAATTTTATTGATATATATTCTGCCAACTAAAGATTTTGATTACCAAGCAGTAATTTAATTAATACATGTCTTTCTTTATCTAGAGTTTGCTTAGCTTTGAAAGTTAAGTGAATTTATGAGTTTATTTAAAATTGTGTGTGTGTAAAACTTTTTTTTGCAAGAATTCAAGCCCTTAGAAGTTTCATGAGAAAATAGTCTTGCTATCAGAAAACAAAAAATTCAATCAAAGATCCTCCTGTTGATAAGATATAGGTATGCTAACCAGTTAAGGTTCAAATCATTCTGTACTTATATATATAGTGTATAGGAAAAGTTTGAATAGGATAGTGCCACTTTAGATATCAATATCGTCATCTAATACTGGTTTAAAATTATGAGGCTTACTCTGCATGTTTACTATACCATCACCAATAGCTTTTATTATTGCTCTATCCTTATTTGAGCACATACAAATACAAATAATATATTCTATATACAAATAATATAACAGCAAATGGAAAATTGGTGATATTTCGAATTATATGCAAGAAACAAACTAAAAAGTGCATTTGTAACTTAAAAACACAAAAAATATTGTAGCTTAGTTTTACACTTTTTCTTTATTATTTTACAGGTTAAACTTTTTTATGCTCGTGATAAAATGAATATAGATAAAAATTCTTTTACCAACTTATGCAATTGTAACGCAAATTAGAAAGTTCTTGCCATTTTCTCGTTGCCATTAAATGAAGTGAGAATAAGTATGCAAATTTATGTACGACGTGTTGAGACACCGGTTAGTCGAGAATAAGAACATTATAAAAGTAGGTCCACCGCACACATTCATCAATCGTAACTCACACAATAGATAAGAGAAATGGAGCATGTCAAAGGAGCGCGTTCGGCGTTGTTTGCTTTACGACTTCAAAGTCGGCTTATCAGCTGCTGCATCAAGTCACCGAATATCTCAAGCGTTTTGAGATAGTGCTGTAAATGAACGTACGTCAAGGCATTGGTTACAAAAATCCAGGTCGAGAGATTTTCCTCTCTGTGATGAAACTGGTTTCTGGGTGAATAGTCATCAAGTGGTTCACTATGAGCTGCTACCAACGAGCCAAATGATCATTGCGGACTTGTACTTGCAGGCATTGCAACAGAAGGAGCCAACACTGGTTAATCGCTAAGGTGTACTGTTCTTGTCCAATAACGCGAGGCCGCATGTCACGTGGGTGTACAGGAATACTATACAGCGACTTGGTTAGGAGACTTTGTGTCATCCTCCTGACTCATCTGACCTTGCACCATTAAATTACCACCTCATCCATTTTCTGAACAATCATCTTCGAGTAAAATCTTTCACCAAGGAAGCAGACTTGTGCCAAACGTTCATGAACTTTTTTGCTTCCAAAACCCCATTTCAGCGGAAAGGAATTGCACAACTGGAGACACGTTGTCAGGTGGTGCTGGATGCCGATGGTTATTACTTCGAAGGCTAACAATAAGCTACACTTTCTCTAGGTCATGTTTATTTGGGTCATTAAAAATTAGTAAGAACTTTTTTGTTTATACCTTGTATATTATCTATATTATTTGTTTCCTGACGGAGATCAATATGGTGCTCGTGATTATATTTTATCACCTAAAAAGTTTAATAACACCTTTGATACTTATATAAGAAGCATGCTCTTGCATTTAATTACACTGCCCGACATTGAAAATGCAACACCAAGAAAGAGTGGCCAGAAAAATTATGCAAATTTCAAGGTAGACGCACTTTACCGAGCTATGCAAATGATATGAAATACGCAGCTATCAAGCCCACGTAGTGTAAGATATAAGAGGTAGAACCGGCAGAGTGGGGAAATATTCACGCAGTTATTGCTGCTTAGAAAATAATCGTTGAAGTTTTGTTCTTGTCTCAAAGGACACCTGTAATTGCAGAGAATGCCCGGCCATCGTCGACGGAGTCAGTTCCAGCAGACAGACGAATTTACGAGGGGCATGGTGATCGGACTGAGAAGAGCAGCAAATCGCAGCTGATGTACACTTGGACGCGTCCATGGTGCACCGACTGTTGTGAAGATGGTTGGAACAAGGAACTGTGGAACGTTGCTGGATTAGAGATATGTGGACGACGGAATGGCACAGGATCGTCTTGTAAGATGAGTCACGCTTCTGCTTCTTCAGTGATAATTGCCGCGTACGAGTGTGACGTCGACGTGGAGACAGGTTCAATCCTGCAGCGATTGTGTAACGCCCCACCGTATGATAACGCGGCATCATGGCTTTGGGCTCCAATGGGTATGGTTTCAGATCACCTCTAATTCGTATTCACGACACTATGATAGCCCAACGTTACATGGATGATGTGCTGCTGTCGGTGAGTCTCCCCTACCTTCAGGTGGTGCTCAATACCCTTTATCAGCATCATAACGCCCGACAGCCCATTGCTCGCATCAGTCAGCATGTCTTGCTAGGTGTACAGCTGCTTCCGTTGCCATCTTGTTCGCTGGATCTCTCATCAATCGAACACGTTTGGGATATGATTGGACGCCATTTGCAGGCCCTGCAACTGTTTCCTTCAGAGGGCGCACTTTGACAAATGGTTGACAGAGAATGGAAAGAGCCATTCTTTAGGTTGCCATCCGTACGCTCATTGACTGTGTGTTTAGAAGTGTTGCTTCGCGTATCCATGATGGTCCCTCGACTTAGTGACCCGACCCTGTTCTCGCTCTGTACTATGCATATCATTACGAAATACAAATCACTAATTGTTCGTTGCTGTCTCTCTCTCTGTTTGCCGAGTTTCATTGCTTTCTGACATCCCCTTCATGGTGTTGCATTTTCAATGTCGAGCAGAGTGTATCTCAGAAATATTCTCAAAATTTGTAGCATTTAGCACATTTCGAAATGATGAAAAACTATTACATTGACGTATAATTGCCGAATACCTTCGGGTGGGCCGGTTTGCATCTTTAGTTACATTGACGTATAAATAAAATATCGAAGGGAAAAATAAATGACTAAAAAATATATCCCTCCAAAAAATCGCCATAAAGAGATCATGCCTAATATACTTTATCAATGATTAACGTTTAAATAAAGCTGATTGACCTAAAAATTTCTGCAATTGTTAATCATTTTACAGTTCAATTATTTGTAATACTTTTATTATGTATTGTTATCGTATTCTTTACGTGACGCTTTTTTAAACCATCTGTCACTTCTACAATTGCAGAGCAATTCCAAAACATTTTGTAACTTAAAATAGTAAGAAATTGTCGACTAATAGAATATGCTGGGGACTCACCGTGGCCTAGTGGTAAGGCAGTAGTTTGAAGAGCGAAAGGTCCCGGGATCGATTCCAATCACTGTTGAACAATAGGGGGTTGATGTTTGAGATCCATATACATGCATGTCTGTCGGGATGGATGTTTGGAAATTTGCTAGTTTCACTACGACACATGTTTGACTTACACACGTGTTTATGACTTAAACTTGCGACACGTGTTTATGACTTACACAGTGTTTGACTTAAACTTGCGACACGTGTTTATGACTTACACAGTGTTTGACTTAAACTTGCGACACGTGTTTATGACTTACACAGTGTTTGACTTAAACTTGCGACACGTGTTTATGACTTACACAGTGTTTGACTTAAACTTGCGACACGTGTTTATGACTTACACAGTGTTTGACTTAAACTTGCGACACGTGTTTATGACTTACACAGTGTTTGACTTAAACTTGCGACACGTGTTTATGACTTACACAGTGTTTGACTTAAACTTGCGACACGTGTTTATGACTTACACAGTGTTTGACTTAAGCTTCCGACACGTATTTATGACTTACAGTTTCTAAATAGTCCTCCAGTCCAGTAACAATAGACAGTGAGTTTTAAAGACCCTAACAGTTTCAGAGTTTTCTACAATAATAATATTCTCTAGATCCGAGTTATAATATCATCGTTTTTATTTTTAATATTCTTTTCGCTCTGTATGTACATTACGGTACTGAGTTCGATATCAGTCACTGTTAAACGACGTGAAATTGGTATAGCGTTTCGGATTTCTCAATTCATATCTGTCGCTGCAGTTACTTTTGAGTTTTCGTGGTTTTTACCTTGTGACAAGTGAATATAACTCACTACTGTAAAATGTCCGCAGAAGGTAGGGCATGATGGATATTCAAATTCCTTTGGCTTCAATTGTTTCCCTCTGAATAGCAACTGCTAAGTGAAAAATGCTTATACTCTCTTAATATATTTATATTCTCAATTTTAAATTTCAGGACAGCAAATATTTTCGAATAGAAAATACTAATCTTCTATTACACTTATTTATTGCACTTAAGAAAAATAAAACGGCAAATAATTAATCTTAAATATATAAACATCGCTCGCTAATAAATATAATCTTAAGTAGCATGTGGATCAAGAGAAAAGATCATGTAATAATACCAATTGAATGAAAAAATAGTTGAAGATTTATTAAGCATGTAGGATTAGTACATTTTATATGATTATACAAATAGTATTAATTAAAGGTATTAAAATTTTAAAAAATTTAAATGTTTTACTGGTCAATGTTTACAATGTGTGATCTAATAAAAATAAAAACATTTTTCATTTAAATGCTCTTAAACCCTATCGTAACAGTTGAA
Organism: Latrodectus hesperus; assembly: GCA_037975125.1. NCBI lineage: Eukaryota > Metazoa > Arthropoda > Arachnida > Araneae > Theridiidae > Latrodectus > Latrodectus hesperus. The sequence goes on from CM075861.1 coordinate 20,143,358, forward strand.
ATTTCTGGAGTCTTTTTTATGTAAATATCAACTACAAAAAGCGTTGAGGAATATAATATCAATTCTGAAGTTTAAAAAAAATTAAGAAAATTGATTGCTTTTATATTTAAAAACAGAAATTAATGAACGAAATAACTTTTAGTCAAAAACTATATTTGATTTTAAATATCATCATTATTTTTGGTTATACAACAACCTAGGGTGGGCCAATGTCTTCCTTTGAATTCTGTTCCAATGTATTCTAATTCTCACACGTGTACGTCAGTTTATTTCCTTGATTACAAGGAAGTCAATCTCCATTGAATCCATGCACCTAATTTTGGATCTACCCCTTTTCCTGCTTGCTAGAGGTTTATGGGAAAGATTTTTTAAGGCGGAATCTCATCATCCATTCCATATATATAAGCAGCCCAGTTCAACCGATTTATTTTTATGCTATTTAAAATATCTAGTTCGCTATAGGTTTTATATAGCTCAAATCTTCTCCAAGCAATGTAGATTTCTATCCCACCAAGAGTGGCTCTTTTAAAAATGGTTATTTTATTTTCTCCAGCTTTGTTTAGGATCCAGGTCTCTGAGCCACAGATAAGTATTGGCCACTAGTTAAGGTTTAATATAGTAAAAATTATATATTTCTTGACATATAGTAGTGAGGATTTAAAAAATCATTTTAGTTCATAAGAGCCTTTATTTGCATTGTTGTTACTTCTGACACTTGGAGCCAAACTCGTTAGCCGACGGCTATGCGAAATTAAGTCACAAGGATGCATCTTTCATGTAATCAGAGCGCCACAAAGGTGAAAGTACGTCTTTGCTTTAAAACTCCTCCGATAGATGGCACCACCAAAGGACCTATTACCTCAGTTTTGACTTTGAAGTCAAGGGAGGAAATTTTTCTCCAGATCATTCTCCATGTTAACTGGTCAACAACCGACCACAGGACTTTCGATTTCCACAGATTTAACGAGCACGTATATCGCATGTACTCGTCTTTATTTGCATTCATTAGACGACCTTGAATCTTGTGGATTATATAATTGTCAGCAGAACCATAGAACCAAGATAAGTGAAACTGTGGACAAGCTGAAATTTGCGAATCATTCCCGGATGCTATTCATGGAAGATTCCATTTATTTAGTACATATATTTGGTCTTTTCATTCTTTATGATAAATCCCATGCTATTAGCAGTACACTCTAAAGAAAGAAAAGCATCTTTTAATGCAAAAACAGTTCTTGAAATAATGTCTACATCATCTGCATAGATCAAAATATGTGTTGATTTGTAAAATATGTTGCCCCTGATGTTAATTCCTGAATCTCTCAAGACTTTCTTTAAACCAACATTAAAAAGACAGGATAAAGAGTCACCCTGTCTGACTCAATTGTTGACACTAATTTCTTGTTAAGAAAACAGTGAGAATCTGACCCAGCAAGTAGTATTGGACATACCTGTAACTACAAGTCTAAATAGTTTAGATGGTATTTAAAACTCATCCAGAGCTTCATAGCAATTTCTATTAATACCATCAAAAAACTTCCTTAAGTCTATAAAAAGATGATGTGATGTGACACCAAATTCTCTGGTCTTTTTCTAAGTGCAAAGATCTGATTTTTAATATATTTTTCCTTGCAAAAACCATTCAAAATTTCCAATTTGAGGGTCTATATATTTTATAAGTTTTTTTTTCTATAATAAAATATATTTTATATAATTAAATTTGCAGATGGAAACTGTAACGTTATTAAATAAAATTAGTAGCAAAAAATTTGGCGGCCAATTTGGCAAAGAAAACACATCCTAAACTTTTAAATACGACTGGACATTCAAATTGAATACATGTCATTCTATTACAATAGGAACCCAGAATCGGCAAATTTTATAAAATGCTAATTTACCTCACTAAATTTGAAGTTTTTACATTTCTTCTATTTGTATTTACTATTTATGACTGTTAAAATTATCATTACTACTTTTAATGATAAAACTATTATCGACGCATTTCAAACCCATTTGTGAGTTTAAAACATCTCATGTAATTCAGAATTTTTTATTTCATATAACATCATTGTTTGACGTTATAAAATTACTTTTTCTATTATTGCCTCATAATAAAATATGTAAAAATATTTAACGAGTTTCTAAAAATATTTAATGAGATTAAATATTTAATATATTTAAAAAATACTTAATACTTTTGACTGGAAAATCAATACACTCGGTCTCATAATTTTTAAAGGAATCATACATAAGTCTTTGTTAGTGTAGAACATAAATCAATGTTTGAATAGTATATTATCAAATGTATTAATTTATCAAACACTATCTTAAATTAGAATTAATATTTTAATTACACCTATTGTAGGATATTATATATAATGGCAAATTACAACTGCATGACTAATTTATTATTAAATCTGAATTTATAATTAAAATGTCAAAAAATATTAATTTTTAAAGATGGTATGTTTCATCATGTATTATAGAAATTTTTATCAAGCTATAAATGTAATATTTGTAAGTGATTTCTAATATATATTCAATAGTTGTTTTTTTTTCTGATTTCTACACACATGCAAATACCTTTGTCATAGTTTTAGAAATTTAATTATCAAAACATAAATTATTAACAAGTAAAAATAGAAAATTTTGAATATGAATAAAAACAAAATTGTAAATTATTATTAAAAAATAAATAAAAAAGACTACACATATTTGTACAAGTTTTCAATACACAGATATTACCCTAATGCTGAATAATTAGATTTGGTAAAAAAATTTAAATTTACTTTACAACAAAACATTTTTTCAAAGAACAAAAGAAAAAGGGATATATATTAGACACAGGCAAAATATTAGTTAATTTGAATTAAAAAATCAACATATAGAAAATTACAAATTTGGATTGTTAGTATATTTAAAAAAAATTTTCAAAACTAGAATTTTTATTATAATACTCATTCTTACTAGTGCTTTTTTAGATGCAAATTGTAATTTTTTTAGCTACTTAAAACTAGAATTTAACTTCAGAATTAAATAAAGAGGTAAATTTTAGAAAATATGAAAAAGATAAATCTATTCAAATTAAAATGATTTAGGAAAATCAGTTAAAAATAAATATTTAAATGAATAAACCATCAGATCTAAATGAAAAATTATTGCTACTAAAGCTACTTATTTGCACTGTATAATCCTTGTATGATTTTTACAAATTTTTATTACAAAATAAAAATTCTCAATTACTAGAATTTTAATGCAATGAATACTATTGCATTTGTTATTTTAGAAAAAAAAAGAAAAAGCGAAATGAATTTTATATTTTATTTAAGATGCTTTCATATACTACATTCAAAATCAAGCTATCACTCAAATGATAAAAGTAACTTAGATATTATCATCTAGAATTATATCAATTATACATATCAATGATATTTTTACAAAAAAATAAACTATCAAAATAACAAAACATGTTCCAAATGAGTTTGGTTTGGTTTTTTTGTCGCTCAATGGTCATTTTTTGCACACGAAGGCTAATTAGACCGGGACTTACGGTTTAAAGTGGATTCCGAACCACTACAAACATCCATGCCCAAGGTGGGATTCGAGCCCACGAACTGTTGAACCGAAGGCAAGAGCGCTAACCATTCGGCTGCCAGCTCGGCATGTTCCAAATGAGATCATTCTGATCAATTAAATAAATAAATAAATTATAAAACAGAAGACAAAAATATATCTTTATCTAACATATACCATATATGTAACTGCATTCGATTTATTGACTTATCAGAAAGTTTTTATATGCATATATTGACAATATCAAATTTAAATAATCTCTAAGTTTTTAAAAAATCCCTTGAATCAGAAAATTAATTATAAGTGTTAACTGATATAGTTTGCATTAGGGATTAAAGTTATACTGAAGGTTTTCAGAAATAAACTACATCATTTTTAAATTTAAATTATTTATCCACTTTTTCCAATTGAAATTTTTTTGTTAACATTTGAAAACTATGATACATAATTTTATAAAATTACACTTTCATATAAATATAAAAAACTTATTAAGCGAACTGGAAACAAAAATATATTATTAAAAATATATATTTTATAGGAACAAAATACATAAGTCAAAAAAGTTGATAATTTATTTACAAATTATAATTTATACAACGAAAAAAAAATTTAATTTTTTTTTTATTTTCCTTCTAGTGTGGGTTCTCTTGCAACAACACTTTCATCGAAAAGGATCTTAAAAGTTGTTCCTTTATGCCAATGGACTGTCACTTTGGCAGGCTGAAAAATGAAATAGATTCAAGGTTTATATAATATTTTTCCTAAACTAAATTCAATTAAAAATTTGTAAAAGTAAGATTTTGCAAACAGAACAATGAAAATTCTCCACTTAAATTATATACCTTTAAAGTTTATTTTATTTTCTCAAAAAGTCGTACAATATATTTATATTTTTTAATATCCCATTTTGATCTAAGACATGTTTTCATAGCAAACAAAAAAACAATTTGAATTTAAAGTTAGTATTGCTGAGGAATGTCATTTGAATTTCAAACATGCTCTTGATAGCCATTCTCACAAAATAAATCCTTAATGATAACTAAATTTTTAGTGAAATTGTGTTTTTGAAGAATAAAAAAGAATAGCATTTGGCTAAGAATGTATCTTATTTTTTAACCCTCAATGAATGTCAAAGAACATATTATTTAAAAAATATAAAAAAATATATTTCTTTTTTTCTATACAATTAAACTACAGTGAAATATCTGAAAAAAATTATACTTTCATGGGTTAAAGTATACCTGATGCCAATTAAAAATACACATGTTATAAAACTATAAATGGTTATAACATTTCAAAAACTTAATAGTAATACATAAATTTTGAAACTCTTCTCACTACTTAACAATACATAACCTAAACACATAGAGCCTCTTTCAGTTGAAATAATGATTACAAATTGAAATTAATAATACTATTCTTAGCAGATAATTATATCTTTCTTTTGCACAAATTAAACTAATATAGATTTTACATAAAATATCACCAAAAACTCATTTGTAAAATTTGAAGACTGCAAATCTTTATTTATAAAGAAATATTTCATAAAATATTTCTCTAAGCACATTTTTCTAAATACAAACAGCAATACTTGAAAGACTTTCAAGTGAAAGACTTCTAGATTTAATTACTGTAGAGAAAATAGTAACATAAGATAAATGAGCTATACACATAGAAATTTTAGACTTTAAAATGAATTGAATTTTAAATACTGTATATAAGTTATTTACAGTATAATATATATTAGAGTTAATAATTTATTAAATTAGATCAAAATTTAAATTTTATCACCTGAGTAGAAGACAAACTGCTTAAAGATTATCCAAAAATAAGAAAAAAAATTGATTTTATAGTGGAATGCTAAAAATATTTTTATTTTATTTTATTTTTTTACTGAAGACAATACTTTACATTTTTTACAACATCAACAGACATGTTGCAAAAAATCAAAAATTTACTTTTAGTTCTGAGGAAAATGATTCAGCTTTTGTCCTGAAAAGAATTAATTATAGCTCAAAAATTTTCTTATAATATTTAGGGTAAACAGAGTATAGAATTAAACATTCTGATGACAGAACTGGTTTTTCTACCATGGTAATATGCTTTTTATATAATTATACACTAATGGTTTAAAAAAACACTAATAAAGAGTTGTGTTAGATAAATTAAATTTAGTACATTTGTAATTATAACTCTGAATTAAGCACTTTTCTAAATACGTCAACAAAATCTTATAAAAAATTTATTAATGGTTGGTTCAATGAATGAGAAAGTGTACTTTAGAAAATGTATTTGAAAAGAATTTATTCAATTTTCATAAAAAGAGTAACATCATTTATATTTATCTTGTACTTACAAAATTACAACAAACAAGAGTTGCTTCAATGATTCCAGCTATAAATGCTGCACAATTCAAACTTCCTAAATATGAAAGAAATAGTTCAAGATTTTATCTTATTTAAAAATAAAATTCTTTCTCATAAAAATAAACATAGTTTATATGATTTAATAATACGTTAAATCTATAAAAAGCAAAATAAGAAAAACTAAAAATTTATCATTTAAATATTTCATGAATATACAATAAAAGTACATTTATGAATATCAGTGCATTACAAGATGCTGAGCAAACATACAAATATACTTAAAATTACACAATCCCAAATAATTGTATAAACCTTTAAATATCAATCTACTTGAATAAATGATAAACTTTTTAGATATAGAAGACTGAGACAAATAATTACATCATACTAAGTGGAGAATACACAGCTGAAAATTAGACATTTAAAAATCATTTAAGGGAAAAATAAACTTATGTTTCGATAAATTTTCTGTTTATCAAATAACTCACGGATGTGATATTTTGAAAGGATACATGTACATTTTGCAATATGGAAAAAATTTGACTATGTTGTGAAATAACTTAAATTTGCTTAAATATACTTCTATTTTGTTAAATTTGCTTAAATTTTAAAATTCCTAAGTTGCATTAATAAAGCATTTATCAATTTAAAATATTCATACTAATGGAAATACATTGTCAGGCAACTGAATATACACTGTGAAACTTCTTAATAACCACTACCATACCATTAAAATGTAGCTGTAAGGTAAGGTGTCTTCTAAAGATTGGAAATTTTTCCAAAAATGAATCTGGTTGTGTAATATGTTAAGAGCTGAAATCAGTTTCATGCTTCTTTATACATTCATATGTAAAAATATCAACCATCCAGTAAATTCTATGATCAATAACAAAAATCCTAGCAAATTTTTAAAAAATGTAAAATTAGTTGCAATTTATCATTATATTTTTTAAAGCTATATTAATTTGTAAAAGTAAGCCTAATATATTTGCAAGTGATACATTTGGAATGCATGTCTTCAAAATTTGTTTGACAATATTTGGTTTTCCATCATTGAGCTCATTTTCAAAATATCAAATTAAGATTTTTAGAAAACATAACTTTATTTGCAAAAAAATTTATTAAGTACAGTTTTAATGGTTGACATTCAAACCCAAGAATATTCCTACAAATATTTATATATATTAAAGAAGGAAATTATTATACCACTTATTTTACTTTGACAATAAAAAACAAAATTTTTCTCCAGAAAATTGAAATTGCTTGAATATTTTTTCATTTGTACGTAGTACGTTTCATTTCAATGTAGAAGTTTATTTGGCCTTTAGTCAAATGATTTTTAATCTTAAGCCAATGTGATAAAAATTTCTAATAATGTAATTATATTTTCATTATATTTGAGCATTTAATTAAAATAAACTATATTTAAATAAATTTGAAAGAAATAATGTAAGAAAAATAATAAATTAACCAATGTAACAAATTGTGAAAATTTTATTCAACTGGAATTTCAGATGGAACTTTTAATCATAAAAAGCAAATGCTTTGAAATAAATTTTCTTTCATTTATTTTTAAATATGAAATTAAATAAATATGAAAAATATTCTCATACCTTTATCTTTAGGAATTGATATATATTTATTTACCAGTGGATCTTTTTCAATAATAAAATCTAGGAATATGTTAAGAACTTGTTAAGCAACAGAAAATAGCAAATTGTTTAAATATAAACAAAACTAAATAAAAGTTTTTCACAAAAAAAAAAAATTCAAAGACAAATGATTAATTACATCTATTTTAAGCAAAAATTATTATGAATTAATTAATAAGGATATAAAGAGTAAATTATCAAAAAATTTAAATATGAAATATAAAAGAACATATATCCAAGCAGATAATCATTCATTGAAATAATGATAGCAAAATATTTCACTAAAACAAAATATCTTAATATCTTCAGTTTGAGAAAAGTAAACATTACACAGTTTAGAAAACAAATCTAAAAGTCAAAAAAGGAATGGTAACTAAAATAAAAATTTAAAATTCAAAGAAACAAAATTTTCTAAATGCTTCATTAGTTAGAACATAAAATCTTGCATAAACTTTTTTCAAATTAATTTTTCTTTTTATAATAGTGTAATCAGTTTTTAAAAGAAAGCTTCTCCAGAAATTTTTATTAACAAAGCAACATATTTGATTAATAGAAAGAATATTCGACAAATTTCTGTACTGTTTTAATCTTAGCAACATTAAAAAAATAAAACAAAAATAAACACTATTAAAACAATTTCAAACAGTTTGTTGTTGCACAATTTTCAAAATGAACAATCAATTTAACTATTATACAATTTATTAAAATTAACATAAAAATTTTATTCTTCCATGAAATAATATGTTATTAATGCAAGTTGCAATTAAGGAAACGTTTTTTACTAATGAAAAGGATACAAGTTTTTTTATCATCATTAGCATGCTCTAATTTATCAGCTTCTTTACCAAACAATGTCTGGAATAAGAATATGAGTTTAGGAGCACAATTGAGAGAAATAAGAAGATAAATGAAACCAAAACACAAGAAAACCAGATTTACCTTCCATAAAGTAGTTTTGATGAATATTAATATATTTAAAAGCTTTGTTTCTCTTTTATAGTTCTTTTCACGCACAAATAGAGTATCTACCATTCGCTGTCCAACATGATAACCCATTTCTGCTAACCTTAACAAATAAAAAAGATTAAGTAATTCAGAATTACTTTTGTTAACATTGAAATATACAGAATTTATTAAAATTTACCAAACACATAAAACTTTAAGTTTAACAAATTTAAAATAGATTAAATATTGTAATGTAAAGCAAAACTAATAAAATAAAAAGTATATATTATTATTTTACAATGAAGTATTATGAACATAAAAACAAAATGAAAAAAAGGAATTACATATTAAAATAACTGTGAAATAAAATAATTTGTTTTCTTAGTATTCTGTAAGTTTCCAATTTTTTCTAAACTTCTTTGCTTAATAGTTTGGTTTCCTACCTTAATGATTATCAACTTTAATTTCAAAAATTTAATTAATTTAAATATCTAAAGTTTTGTGCAAAATAGAATATTTGGAAACCTTTATTCTTCAATTTCAACTATAAATATGAATTTCACTATGATTATAAATAAAATATTGCTAAAATTACTTTGTTACGAGGTATTTTACATTCCTATCAATATAATTTACAACAGATTAACATTTTATTAATTTGAAACAGTCCTCATCATGTTTTCAAATGTAAAAATAATATGAAAACATACAGTTATAAGAGATATTTATTTTCTTTCTTTTATTTCTAAAAATACAAGTATCTGAAGATTATTTTATGTTTACTATTTAGACTTCATTATACTTAAGATTATGAAAAAGTCATAATTTATAAGGACTTTTAAACATTTTCTATTTTATCAAAGCAGTCCCGATAGTAAATTTCTGATCAAGTAATTTTGAAAACAGAGTTTACAAAAACATGAATACCTAAATAATAGTTTCATAAAATGCTGAGTTTCATTGACTAATTAATATTCATGCACAAAATAGGTTTATTATTTTATTAAAAAAGGATATTTGATATCACTTTTATTAAAACTTTAATTTATATAAGATATTAGTAAAAAATAAGAGTAATTTAATATATGAAAACAATCTTAAAATTGTCAAAGTCATTCACAATCAACCATTAATATCGTGAATTTTGGAAAGTTAATAAAATTACTTATAGTCGTTAAATATTTATAAAAAATTAATTTTGAGATTTTTTTTTGCAATGCTTATTAAAAAGGGTTATAATTTGAAGATATCAAAATACATAAACAAGTATTTTCAAATCTCCTATTCATTACAATTTATTTATAAATATTCATATAGCATAGCATATATTATATAAGCACATAAAAACAAATATTTTAAAAATCAACTATGCATAAATAATTTCTTGTACCCAAATATACAATTTAGAAAAATCGAAAATAAATGTGACTTTAATAATAAAACAAGTAAAATAACCAATTTCCATGAAATACAATCAAAAAAAAAAATTCCAAATAAGAAAATTGATTTTTGACACTTCTAATTAGTTTTGTTAGCTTGATATTATTTTATTAGAAATACAATGCATGTAAATTTCTTAAGTAAATTTTATTTTCTATTTCTTTACAATAAAAGAAAAAATATTTACATGATAATACTCCTTGAAATATAAAATATATTTAAACAATCATATTTAACAGAAATTTATGAAATCTTAGAATTCATTTACTTACAAACATATTTAACATAAGTGATTTTTTTAAACTGTTATTCAAATCCTTATATAGCAATAAATAAATAAAGTAGCATCAAATCTAATTCAATAAAAGTTCAAGCTCAATTTTTTAGAAACATTTTTATTTTCTTATATGTTTAATAAAAATATATTGAAGTTTAATATATTAACAAACTGAAGTTTGCATTTAACATGTAGAAGTTTAATGTATATGAAAATAGACCAATATTCAGAAAATAATAAGGATGTTATTCTTAAAAAAATATGCTTAATTTTTTAAGGATATTATAAATGCACAATTTACTTAAAATAAATTAAAAAATTTAATATTTTATAAAACTGTATGCTTAAATTGTAAAAAATCCCTAAAATAAATTTAAAAGGAAATTTTTAAAAAGTAAAATTTTTACTTTGTTTGCAATTCAGGAACTGACAACACTCTATTTTGGCAATACTGTACAATTTCAGAAAATAATAATGCAAATGTGCTGACATTTATCTGAAATAAAAAATATATATATTTTAAATAATGTTATGAAAATTATAAAATATTTCACTTTTAAATTTAGAAAGGAAAAAGCACAACAAAAATATTTTAAGAAAATATAATATTAACAAGAGTTTCTTATATACCTAGAAAAGCATAAAACAGAAATATAAATATAAAACTGAATTTAGTTCAGTTAATTTTAGCAGCTAAATCAAAGCAAATTATCAAGCTTTTAATTTTATATTAAATGAATAATTACATATAAATTACACAATAACTTCATTATATACATATATATTTTTATTTTTCAATACACATATTGATTAAATATTTTATGAAACAAAAAATTTCCAAAAGAAAATTTCAATAGTTTAATTTGTAGGTTGCTCGATGGTCATATTTTATAAAGGAATGCCAATTAAACCAGGAGCAAAGTTTATAGTAGATTATGAACTGGTATAAACATCCATCTTTGAAACAAGAATCTAACTGTTAAGTTTCAGGTCAGAGCTCTAGCCAATATTCTGCATGTTCAATAAATCATCAGTAATCTTTCTCAAAAGCACACAATACAAATGAAAAATATATATAAATATTTTATTTCACAGAATTTTCGTCCTAGTTTTTTTTTAATTTTAAAAAATAATTTATGTGATAAGTATAACCTTTAACATCTCAACTCACATCACTGCCTGGTTAGTTAAAATTTGAGTTTTTATAAAAATATATTTTATTTATGATACAGATTTAGCTTTATTGCCCAGTTGTCAACCATTGTAGACCACATGATATTTAGTCTATATTTGTTTCTTTTTTTTATGTAATCTTTGCAAAATTAGTCTCCAGTTATAATATTTTGATACTTTTGTAATAAGTAATTATGATGAAATATCTGAAATTTAAAATAGAATGCTATTGCAAAGTTGAAGTTCAATCAGTATTTAGTGACTGGATATTGAGCTTAGTGATGTATTTTAGGTTGGCAAGATAATTGAACAGTACTTGGCATGAAAATTAGAATATGTATCAAAATCACACAGTTAACTATTCTTTTAACAATTTTATTATTTTTATATTTATCAATACAAAAGTGAATAATTTGCTCTATTTTTTAATTTCCATATAATCAAATATAAAATTATAATGCAATGAAATATATCAATTTCATTGTTTCTTGACATGAACAATAAATACAAAAAAGCAAATAAAAAGAAAATTAGGGAAACAATTTCAGTGAAATTCCAAAGTTCATAGGACTTAAAAAAACAGTATTGTGCATCATAATATTTAGTATGCATCATAATATTACAGATGAAAAAGCAATTTATTAACTTATTCGAACAATAATTGCACCATTATTTATACAGAAATTTTCAACATAAAATTTATTTTATAAAAAGACTACCTTAGTAGAAAGTGAGGTCTGACAATAAAAATCCAGATTCAGTATAGAATTGGGTACCCATTGGTTTGGGGATACATTTTGGGAATAAACCTTAATTTCTAGTAACCATATCTTTTTTTAGTGCTTAGATAGTTTTTGCATAGTGACCATCTTGTTACTCACATCTTGATATCCAAAAAATCGCCAAAGAATCAAGGGGTACCTGACTGTAAACATTTATCAAAAATTCTTGAGCAAAACAATATTGTCAACAACATACAATAGAACTTTCTTCAGAATCAGTATAATAACATAAACTCATGGTGTGAATATGGCATTATTCTTTTATTAATAAACTAACTCTGTCTTTGAATTGAAATAATATATTGTGTTAACTTTTGAAATAAAGGACATTTTTTAAATGTAACTAATTTATTTCATCTTCATAAATTTTTTGGAAACATGTTTTTCAAAGCGATGAATATTTCACATAGATTTGTCATTTTTTGGCAAAATAAGGTATGTAATATGATTCATAAGAACTTGAATATAAAAATTTGAAAAGTCACATTTTACTCGCAAAACAATTCCATCAATCAGAATACATAGATTCTTTTAGAAATCAAACAGTAAAGCTAGGAGATTTGGTAATAACAAAATTTAATATTTTTTATAAATAATGTATAACATTTTGCATGTAAAGGCTGTTTAGGCACTTGAAAATGGAAAATTTATCTAAGAGATTTCAAAATGGGAAAAACTGATAAAAAGATTTTCAAAACAGAAAAACTGATTAAGAGATTTGAGAATTTAAATTTAACATATTAAATTTGACATTGATTGATCCTTTTTTAAATCATTAAAAAATCAATCAAGTTTAAAAACATGTTTTAAAAAATATTTATAATGTTATAAACATTATACATCAAACTTTTCAGAGTCAAATCTTAGTAGGATCAAGAATTAGAACAAAAAACAAGCTGAAAGCCATAATCAGTCATTAATAATTTAATATCTAATATTTTTTTATCTAAATATTTTTTTAGCTGTTTTGATCTGATTTAATATCAGATTATGAAAATTTATGGCTTGATTGGTTTAGCTTGTTTGTTTACTCTATAATAATTTTATTATTTTTTACATACAAGGGCTGATTGGAATAATATAATTTAAAATGGATTCACAACCACTATAAACACCCAGTCCTAAGGTGGAAGTCAAACTTATACATTATTGAATAAAAGGACAGAACCACCAGCTGAACCAAAATTTATTGCTACATAAAAAATTTAACATTCAAAAAAATCCATTTTTCAAAATTCTTTTTTCCCCATAAATCAACAAAAATGCACTTTTTCCCTCATTGTCAAGTTATATGATATAGCTAATGAATGAGATGTTTAGTTACATATTAACCATAATAGAGCTTAAAACATTCAAAGTTATATAATTTCAAAAGAGCAACAAAAATTAACTTCTTAAAAATTCTAGAATTAATCACCTAAAAACTTAATAAAATAAAAAATATATAAATTCCTTTCTTTGTTATATCATTAAGGAAAATTCTGTTAAATGTTTGCTAAATTTTATGAGGTTAATTTGAGTGTTTGGTTGATTTAGTAAATTAAATGCATCTTGGTTTTTCTTCAATAATTGTAAAATTAATAAAAATATAAAACTTTCATTAATAATTTTATGAAGTTTAAAACTCCATAATATTTTAAAATAACAAGATAATTCTAAACTAATACTTTATATGGAGTCAATTTCAAAATTTTATTTGAATAAATTTTAAAATCAGAGCTAAAACAATTACACAAAATGATCCCATGGCTACTCATAAAATGAAACAACACTGATAAAAAAATTGGAGAAAATGATTAAATTATAACAAATTGTTTTATTTTCTTTTAAAAATATTGTAGTTATATTTTGAGTTCCTAGAAACATGTGTGTTAATAAATATGATTGAAAAAATTGACTAATTTTTAAAACTAATTTAGATCTATACCTATGAGTTAGTCCACTGAAATGTTTCACAAATAGGATTTAAAAAAAGATTATAATATGGTCATACATATAAATTAGAAAACTAATGATTAATACATAGACAGAACAAATTAAATGAATTTTCCTACCTCAGATCTGCCTCTGCTAAGGGGCTTATCCAATATGCTAAACTTCGGCAAAGGTCTAAGAGATGCCATATCAATATTTACTGAGGAAACAGAAAATTGCTATTACAAAATGCTCCTTCTAAAAAATTTATTTGAACATAAATATAATGAATTAGACTAGTTTCATAAAATTATTAAATAAGTTTCATAGTATATTAAATAATAGTGCAAATGTGAAAAATTAAAATAAGAAAACACTTCTTAAATTTCTTTAATACATATAGTAATCACTGATTGAGCACAGTTTGGACTTGAAGAGAAAACTGTTTACTCTCAAATTTCACAAGCAGACCACCCCTCAAGTTTCGTTTCTTATGGCTTAACAGATAGAAACAAAAATATTGATATTTTCACCAAAATTAAATCTAAATTAAACTATCGATGAAATCTCATTCAAAAATCAGAATTTCGGAGCAGTAACTTTTTATGTAAAATTCAGATAAAAAATTTCTAAGCAAAATAGGAATATTTTTGAAGGCTATTTAACTGTAGCTTTCACTGTTAACCGGTTCTACTGTCCAATATTGTTTTAAAATTGTGAAGTCATTGTTTTTTGATATTACAATTCCTTGTCATTAAGTTACTTACTTGTTATTTATTGTAGAGTTTGCTGAATATTATGGGTACTTCAAGATACGATCGTGCTATCACTGTTTTCTCTCCTGATGGTCATCTGTTTCAAGTTGAATATGCTCAAGAAGCAGTCAAGAAAGGTTCAACTGCAGTTGGGTTGTGTGGAAAAAATATTGTTGTCTTAGCTGTGGAGAAAAAATCGGTTGCTAAACTTCAAGAAGAACGCACGATGAGAAAGATTTGCCTCCTTGATGACCATGTCGTAATGGCATTTGCAGGCTTGACCGCCGATGCTCGAATTCTGATCGACAGAGCAAGAGTTGAATGTCAGAGTCACAAATTGACAGTTGAAGACCCTGTTACTCTAGAATATATCACTCGATATATAGCGCAACTCAAACAGCGTTATACGCAAAGTAACGGTAGGCGACCTTTTGGTATATCAGCTTTGATTGCAGGATTTGATTACGATGGAACACCTCATCTTTTCCAGACTGATCCGTCAGGAGTGTATCACGAATGGAAAGCTAATTCAATTGGCAGAAGTGCTAAAACCGTCCGCGAATACCTTGAAAAGAATTATTCCGACGAAATAATTTCGGAAGATGAATCTACAATCAAATTAGCTATAAAAGCCTTACTAGAAGTTGTCCAGGGAAAAAATTTAGAAGTAGCAGTCATGAAGAAAGATGCACCTTTAACTATTTTGGATGCAGATGCTGTGAGTGCTTATGTGTCCACTATAGAGAAGGAGAAAGAAGAGGAAGCCGAAAAGAAAAAGCAAAAAAAATGATGTAATTCTTTATAATTGTGATTGTTTATGGATCAAAAATATTAAATGATTGTTTCTTACAAAATATTTATCATTCTTTTCATTACTTGGTGTTTCCTTAATACTACTACATTCTTAAAACCTTACTAATAAAATTTAATTTTAAGTTAGTTTATATGAATGGAATCATCATAAAGAATTAACAATGTATTTTGTATATCTGATGTGACAAATTAAAAAAAATTTTTTTAAAGTATATCTCTCTTTTTATATTTTTCTAAAAGGTTTTCTCGATTTGCTTCAGTATAAATTTGTTTGGTTAATAATTGCTGTTATAGTTTTATTTTCATAAAGTTACTTCGAGTAATACAATTATTATTTGCGGAAGTATTTTTAAGTTAAAGTCATGCATATGATATTTCCTATTTTTTTATTTACTGATACAACTAATATATCTTAGAAACAATGATTATTATTAAAGTAAAACTTCCATTTAATGATCATGTCCAAAAATTAATTTATTTTAGTTCAAAATTTGTTAATAAAAATATTCAAACCAATCACTTTTAAATAATAGGTACATTCACATGATCTTATTGGTGATATTTGTTCAAAGATTTTAGTTATACAACTCATGACATATTTTTTCTTATGCTGTTTATATATGCCGTAAAAGATCTTGTTTTTAATTTATTAAACGTAAGAAACAAAAATAATTTCATTTAATAAAGTTTGCCATAAACCTTTAACTCACTTATTTTTATATTTGCTGTAAATTAAATTTTTATTTAGCAAAATTATTCTCATTCCATATATCAAATAATTATCTTTATTTTCAAAGTTCAAATATTATGAAGTGAACTCTTATATTATGCATAGAATATTAATTTAATTGCATAAAATAGTCCATGAATTACTAGAATAAATGATTTACCAATGTGACATGTAAATGCAAATAATTCTTGGTTAAGCTCTGTTTTATTCTTAGTTAAGTATATAATAGTTTTGCTTTTAATATTCTTACATTTATATAACTGTATTTTTACTCTATGAGCAGACATCCTGCAGAAAAATTAGAAATATTTTTTCCTGTTTTAGTTAATGTTTGCTGCTTTAGAATTAATGATATCCCATTGTTGTCTATGAGGATTTTTTTTTTTGATTATAGTACTTTATTAACGATTTTCTTTTTATAATTTTGTAACGCTAATATTACCTTTATCATTAAAATAAATTCTGCATTTAGATTTCTTTGATAACTTAAAATTTGTAGATTTTTTTATTTCTCATCATGAGGTTTCTTTTAAACTTAGTTGAAAGCATTTAGCCATTTTACACTTCAGAGTCTTGTTAATAGATGTGTGTCATTTTAAAATTCATCCCTTACAAAATGTTTTAATACTTATCTTTGAACAAGTTTTTAAATTTTTTTTTGGAAAAAAGTATAAATGTGCCACTTAATCTTGTTTGAAAATTGTTATTTAAAAGCTTATATATCATGAATTGAGATTTAATTTTAGGCTGTACATCATTATGTATGCATGAAGATTTTTTTGTTAAAGTAATGCAGGTACACACTTTGTTACTGATATTTACAATAGCTATTTACTGTACATAAATTTAAATTCCTTTATATTAACAAAAATTATTTTTACTGAGTGCTCTACCATCTATTCATTGGATTATTTACTCAATTTACTTATAAGTTGTTGTTTATTTTAACTATTCATGTTTTCTTAGCAGGTATCACACAATCTGCATTTATTTTACACTTGATATTTTATATGTAAATTAATTTTATAAATTTCTTACTTAAAATTTCCTTGCATATTCTATTTACCAAAATTTCAGTCTAGTTAATGACCCTGTTAGAAGTATTCTTTCTAACTGGTATAAAACTGCATTTTACTTTTTAGTTTGATTTTTTTCCCTTTTTTGTGAATTTTATAGAATATTGATTAGGTATTCTTATATGCAAACTTTGAAGAAATATTTTTCTTTATTATGTGCAGTTATGATTAATTTAGTGCAAATTTGTGATACAGTTATTCTCTTGGACAGTTATAATACCAAAAAAAGTTTAATAATAGAAAATTTTTATATCCAGCTTATCTCTTTAAATAATCATCTCTGACCCTGTTGACAAATCAATTGTAATATCTAAGTGTTTCTGAAAAGAATTTTCTGTTTTAGCAAGTCAAATTTATTTATTTTTTCTTGTGAAGACTTTCTTTTACTCTTTAGAAAACTCTTAAGTGTTTAGTCTCCCTCCCCTTCTTATAATGCATTGTAGTTATGCTTTCTTTATATCACATTTCTTTTAATCTCCTTGCTGGTCTGTAATTTGAGTAAAATTAGGTTTTCCTATTTGTAACAAAAGTAATACATAGTGTTTGAATAGATTTTATCATCAGAACCTAGTATGCATATATCATCATCCAATTTCAAAATGATTTAAGTAAATTTTAATCAGCAGCACTCTTTTTTTTTTTTTTTTTTTGTTGCATATTTCTTATGTAAAAAGGGGGATTATATGATGATTAAAACAGCTACTAAACTAATTCAGACTGCCGGATAATAGTTGGAAATAAATAGCTAATTTCTGACTATTTAATTTAATTTTTGAAGATAAATATTGTTTAATCAATGTATTAATTTGACAAAGAATCAGTTTTTTTATTTTCAAAAGTTCTTCTATCTATATCAAAAAACAAATTTACTACATAGAAACAAAATGAGAAACCGTGTGAGTTTAATTAAAATTAATTAAGTTTCCCTGTTTTAAATAATAAATTTGGTAAAATAACTATGTATGTTATATACACAATAATTACATTCTTGAGGTGTCACATGCTTTATTTGATTTTTTTAATTAATATACTTAATCTGCTTAAAAGAATATATATTCAAAGATTTTTGTATGCTAAAAAATGAAAATAGACTAGAAATTTGTTTTTTTTTTTAATAAAACTACTGTTATCATTGAAACAAAATTTTATACAACATGCCAAGATCCTAATGCAGCACATTAATGCATTTATATTACATAAAGACTGTGCTTGATGATAATTTTAATTATTAAATAAATCTAAATTTTTTCATGCTTAAATAATTAAGTAATTGGTTATTCTTAAATTAGAACACAATGAAAAAATGATAGATTTAATAAATTCTACTGAAAACTAATTGCAGCTAATTTATATTTATGAGCTTTGAAAATCAAAATTTGTTATTACACCAGTCTTTGGATGGCATGATACAAAGATATTTTACTGGCATACTCATCAATTTTACTTCAACCATTGTTTAATTTATAAATTATAACTTGCCTTACTTTATAATATTTAAAAACATTTTTAGAATTATGTAAAAATTCAATGCAACTGTACATAATGCAAATCACTGCAATAAGTATTTGTAATTAGCTTCCATTTTTTAGCTATCAATTACTGTTTGTCTAACATAATAATAGTTCTTCTACTTCTTCTTAAGGTTGGGTTTGTATGTCATTGGCACCTCTGCTTTAATCAGCATTTTGTACCATTAACTCCAAACACTATGTTTCCTAGTTCCAGTTTCTCGGATCACCCACTTTATTAATAAAGTCCGATAACCCTTTAATGGAGTCTAGGTGTAACTCTCTAGTATGGATAATGCCTAAAAAAGTTAATCTAGGGAGGGCAAGAGCCTCGCATTCATAAATGATATGCTTGGTCGTTTCCTCTTGCGTATGACATTTCCTGCAGATAGGGTCTTGCTGAAACAGTCCCACTTTATGGAAGTGTTTTCTGAAATAGTAGTGCCCAGTGTTTTCTGAAATAGTAGTAAAGCCTATGATTAAACGTATCTTCTGCCTAGAGCATCTAAGAATTTCAGAGGCAATCTTCGCTGATGATCCACAGATCATACTTTTAGCGTGGGTTTGACCAGGAGTGTTGAGCCAAGCTTCATACATCTTCCGTTTTTCCCATCTAAGAACATTGGTTTTTGCGGTCTTCAAATTGATCCCACAAAATGGTTCTGCACCAATGAGAACAAAAGACGATCCTTGTTTAGCAAGCTCATCGGCCCTTTCATTACCTTTGTGCCCTGGCACCCATACAAGAATCACCTTGTTTCTAGTTGCCAGTTCTGTAAGAAGGTTTCTACATTCCAAAATCATTTTAGATTTGATTTCGAAAGAATTAAGCGTTTTCAAAGTGGCTTGACTGTTACTAAAAATGAGAATCCACTTACTGTAATAGCCTTTCCTCATATTTAGTCGCAGACAGTGGATAAGGGCCAAAACTTTTGCCTGGAAGACCGTAGCGTATTGCCCAAGGCTTACAGACAGATTGGTTCTTGGTGACACGCCACATCTCCCAGTCCTGAGAGGCTGTTTTTCAGTGATCCATCTGTGTACCAGATTAGATCTCCTGTTTTAGTTTCAAACATGTATGTTTTTTCCATGATGTCCGAGGGCATCAGGAAAGTAGGATCTTGTATTTTCCTGGTAATGCCCCTGTGCCCTTTGGCAACAGGCTGGTCGTACCAGTGGTTTTGCAGCTTCATTCTGTATGCAGTCATTCTTCTGGCAGTGCTGCAGATGAAGATGTCTAAGGGAGTCAGATCCAACATAACCTCCAATACTTTGGTTGGCGCGGTGGACATTGCTCCTATGATGCAGAGACAGGCCAGTCTTTGTAGACCTCCTAGTCTGTCAATCACAGTCTTGTGTTCCACCTTACGCCACCAGATCACACAGGCATATGTGAGAATGGGCCTGACAATAGCTGTGCACATCGATAACATCAGTTTTGGATGTAAACCCCATTTTTTACCAAGCATTCGCCTGCAAATCATAATTATTTTCTTTGCTCAATTAATTTTATCATCAATAATAATAGCTCAGCCTAGTTAGTCTATGCTTGCTAATTGCCAAGAAAACAAGACTTGCTCTATGCCAGAAAGGAGGCATCTATTTTTGCTTACTGATAGCCTTGATGGTGGTTTTAATATTTTTTGGTTATTATTTATGAAAAAATTGTTGTAGATACTGAATATAATTTAAATTTTACAAATTTAAATTTGATTTAATGAACAAAGAAAATAAAACGAAAATAATTTATGCAAAATTAAAAGTTTTGCATAAATTATTTTAATTGCATAAATTATTGGGCTTAAAAAGCCCAATATTTTCATAACTTTTAATGATTAACAAAATTATTATAATGACTAAATTTCAATGATTGTTTTATTATTGAAAATATATTTTATAAATTATAATGTAATATATATATATTAAATAACAAAAAATTAAATCAACAATAAAATAACATGTTTGACTGACTACTAACAATAAAAATAAAATACACCATTTAATATTTCAAATCTGAGAATAACATTGAGATGTTGGTGGTATTTAAGATTTAGTAACAATGTGCTAAATATAGCAGCACTCTTAACTCTTATTTACATGGGCAGCTCTTGTTATCACCACCAATCAAACTACTTGGCAGGAACTATCCTTATGTTAGACAGACTAGGTATTTGCTAAATGGTCTGTCTTTTGATATTTAATTTGACTTCAACTCAAATGTAAATGTTTGTAGATGTAGAGACTTCAAACTGGATTCAAAGTTAAATTACCCTTTTGAGCTAAAAAGTCACTGTATAGCAACAAGTCAAAAAAAAAGATCAAAAGTTTATGTAGGTACTTATTGTTTATTTTCTTTAGAAAACTTAGTATAAATTTATATTCAAATTTTCACTTCATTAAAATTGATTTGACACATCTGTAATTAAAGTTTAATACAACTTCAAAAATATTGTTACAATAATTATGCTATTGATTTAAAATAAGATACTCTTAATTGAAAATTTTGTTATTATGAGTAATAATTATATCACTAAATTGGTTATTTTTCTTATAAGTTTAAATTTTTTATTGTTGAACAATAAAAAAGTCTGCACTTAAATGATGCAAATTGAAATTATCATTTTAATATAACATATATATACTTTATTTATGTTAAAATTTTAAACTTAAATGCTTTTACAATATCTTTACAGTATTATATTAACAAACCAGTATTGTACACACCTTTTTTATATCATTTTGCTTTTCAAATTTTATTTTTTTGCATTTCCTCAATATTAAAAAGAATTTTTAATTTATTTTGATGAATGAGCAGAAAAATCATTCCCATATTTAATTTCTTCAGTTAGTTCTTGTTTTTTAATTTTGAAGAAGGAACAAATATATTTGACTGCTTGTTTAAAAACAGCAAGACAGTTAAAAAGTCATTAGTACCTTATAAAAATCTAAAATATTGTAATTATTAATAATGCTAAAAATACAACAAATTTTAATTTGTGTACTCATTAATAAAAATACTTTCTTGAATGTAAAGAAACAGCCTTGTATATGATTCTAATGATTTTATGCAAATGTGAGAATAAGTAACTTTTATTAAAAAAAAATTGGACCTCATTAAAAATAAATAAAAACTTATAAAAGGTTAAAAAAATAAAAAAAGTTGTTTTAAACAATTTTTTTTTTAACATTTCATTTTATCAAGCATTAAATTAGTTTATTTCACATAAACCTGGAAAACAATTTTTTAAAAAACTTACTTTTTAGACTAATGATATGTTTTTAATGATTATTTACAATAAATACTTAACTTTTTTTATTCTTCATAACTGAAAGTGTATTGGAAATTTTTCAAAATAATTTATGGAAATAAGAAACAAAATAACATCAAAATATTTAATAAATTTTTTATATAAATCCTGTCACTTTACCCGAGAAAAAAATTGCATATCTTATATTAGTACACTGGCCGACCAATGGCTGAGTGGTTAGCATTCCTGACTCTTAAGCTGTGGGTCCCGAGTTCGAATCCCGGTTCGGGCATGGATGTTACTATCTCTCTGTTTCTCTGTCCTTGTGTGTTGATGTATGAATGTGGCCCGCCCTATAAACGGGTCTGTGGTGGTATGACGCGGGTAATGCTACTCGCCTCCGTGACTTGGTTCACAGGTGCCCGCTGGGTAACGACAAATGAGTAGCAGTTTCCGGCCTTATTGTGGCGAAGGGTTTGTCAACCAAGTGTCCGCCGTTATTTAAAAAAAATATTAGTATACTTAATAGACACTTAAAATTATTTTGTTTAATAATAAACTTCTCTAACTTTTAAGAATAATCTTATAAAGAAATGAAGAATGAATTTTTTTAAGAAATTCCTCTTCCGAGTAAAACGGCAAAAAATTCCTTATAAAAATGTATTAATATAGTTTTAATAATATCAACAATAACTCACTGGATATATAAACTCTCTGAGAAATTAACTATTAAACATGTATTTGCTCAAAAATATAAGAAATATGAATAAAAGATGCACAAAGAAATTTTTCAAATTATATAATAAATTATCAATGAAAAACTCCAGAATAAAATTTTAACATTTTCAAAAATTTCTTATTTGAAAAGAAAAGTAATTTTCAGTTCTCAGTTTTAAACAATTTTTTAATCAAATGTATCTTACATTCTTTCCCTCTATTTTTTGTGACAGTTTTTTTCTTTTTTTATAGTATTAACCATGTTTCATAAATGCATTTAATATTGAGTTTATTTATTCAACAAGATATATATCTTGCTTACAACCGATTTACCGGAAAAACGTCCTAATATAATTCAAGGCGGAATTACTTTGATGAGAAAAATATGCCATTAAAACTTAATCGCGTAATTTAGTTCTGATGTCCTTCAATTTAAATAACTTTCTTCCTTTAAAAGAATTTTACCATTAGTTGTCAGAAAAGTTTTCGAAACTTTAATTTTTCTTTACAGTATATTGTGTAGTAAAATAAAGATGAAAAATCAGTTTAAAATAATAAAAAAGCATGTAAATGAAAATATTCATTGTTGAAATTTTCCTGCTTGTTTCATTTCATAAATACATACTTGGTTATTTTACATAGCATTGAAACTATATAAACTACTGATTATAATTCAAAATATAATTTTTAAATTTTATTTAAAGATGATGAGAATAAATGAGCATTGATCAAAGGATGTAAGTGCAAGATACTTACATACTTGATAAATAATTTTAATTTTCCTTTATTTTACGAGTTTGTATCGAATAGTAATTCTAGCAGACTAATCAATAAATGCATTTTCATTTGGAACATATGTATTTGTTATGCTTCTATATATTCTGACATCTTAGGAAGAAAGTCGCCATAGAATAGCAAAAAAATTTGAATCATCTAGCAAACCAATAATGAACAATGTATTCTTCTGTACTATAATAGAAACAGATCCTTTATTTTTGACAGCTTCTTGAAATCATGAAAAAAATTTCTTAATAATTGAAATTTTGTTTATTTAGATTACGAATTTACAGAATTCCAATTATTAATATTTTTTCATAAATGAACGATTTTAAATTTCGCTCTTTAATTAAAGTACGAAATTTAATATAGTTCATTTGGAGCATTTAAATGCTCCAAAATTTTGTTTTATACATGTACTTGCATATTTTTTTTATTTATATATATTTTTTTAACTGAATATCTTGGCCTAATGATATATGTCGTCGCAATATTGGTCTACTATGGCGGTTAATATTGATCATATATTAGATAGACTATATTTTGTTATATTCGATCAATATTTGTGATCAACGTAAATCTTTTCTAAATACATTAAAGTCAAATGCGTTAAAACATGTTCATAGTAACATTCTAAATAATCGAATAAATTCCCGGTTGTGAGGCTGTATTTTTTGTGTGTACCACCAATGCATGTTAGCATCATTCTTAATAGAAAGCCAATTTATATTACCACCAATCAAGAACTGGTGGAAGGTCGTTTCAGACACTTGTACAGATTATTGATTCCAAAAGAGATCCATTATGCCTCAGGACTCTTTGAACTCGTACCACTGGAAATCCGGAAACTTTATGCCCAATAGTTTATTAGTGTAGCTCTAAACACTAATGCACAGAGTTATCACGGATGGTTTGGTCAAAAATTTCTTAAGAAAAAATGTGAATAATTTTATACTCGAAAAACATGATTATTCATTGAAGAAATGTAGCATAGCTATATAGTTTATAATTATGTCTGTCTAGCTTTATAATTATGCCTGTCTACAATGTAAGTTTTAAACTCAAATTTTCTCGCAATTTGAATCATTTGACATACTAGTCGATTGAGGCATCTAACATATTGGTTAATTAATTACAATTTAACGATATAGTTTACGTCAAGGATCGAATCAAGGAAGAATTCAAAATTTTAAATTAAAAAATAAGTAGAAGAAATATATAACTGTTGACCGCACAAATGACGTCACAGATTTTGCGAAGTCTTGTAAAAGCAGATACCAAACAAAAACAAATTGTAAAAGCAGATATTACATTTTTGTGTTTAAGAAGCATTTCAGATATATCACGCAATGTTTTGAATATATAAGATAAAGTAAGGTTATAAATTTTGCACTGTGGTAGGTGTTCGAACACTGCTATCAAATAAATTTTATTCTACTTCCTAATAGTTTTACTTTCATTACTTGTGACATCCAAAAATAACGAAAATAAATTGTTGCCAATGATAGTGATAAGATGTTATTTCATTGCTGCAACTTATCGTTAATGTGTGAATTATTATAACTTATATAACTTTAACAACACATACATGTAGTTAAATCTAATTTTGGCCTATTGCTGTTTTTCAATATTTTAAATGCTCCGGAAATGTAAAAAATTTCTTTAAAAATATACTATGATTATTTATATCGCATACTATAGATATGCATGATTGTTTCTTGCTATTGACTTATTTTATTCACTAATGTCGTTCATAGTTAAAACACTTGAATAATAATAAAAAATCATAATTTATATATCTATATGCATTATATTGCTCACATAATAATCAAATTCATTCCATTTGATATTACAAGTACTACTTCAAAAAATCATCAGAAATAATTTCTTTTTTATATAAATTATTTCCCCTTATTTTTAATTTCTAATTTTGTATTGTGTAATAATAAATGAACTTAATATTTTATTAAACTAACACACATGTTTATATACATAAAATGACATTGACAAGCCAATTTTTATAAGCTATTTACTAAATTTTGTTTGTATTTTCACATTTAGTTTTATATAAAATTTCCTCTTATACATAAATTAAATTATAAAATTTAAAGTTTTTTTCTTGATTACCATACTAAAAATGAGATGGCTGTTATAAATACATTTATTTAAGCATATCTGTTAAAGTAGATGTATGCAAGTTTTCTGGTCTTAATTCCTTGACCTATTTGAATAAATTAACTTACCTGTAAAAAGTTTTTACAGTTTAAATAATTTATTCATGTGGCCAGAGTCTTTAAAGTGCTTTACAAAGACCTTGATTTGTATTTTTATTCATTCTACCTTTTTAAATTATGTGATAAACTAGTCTTGATATCATTTGAAAATGGATTTTTGATCTAGTGATGTGTTTATTTTTGAGTCTTGCAATATTAAACTAATAGAGTATTTCTGTGCTATTTCCCAATAATATTTGAATATACTTATGAAAATAATAAAATTTTAGTGTTTCAAATAAAGCATTATACTTCATTAATATGTCAATGGGTAATGTCTTAACAGGAATTTAACAATAGTCACATTATTATTTATGATAGTGTGTACTGTGTCTTCTAAATTATTTGCAATTTTAAAAATGCACAAAAAAAATCTAAGGCAGTATTTGCTAATTGATATGTTAGGATTTCTAATGACTGAAAATTTATTAAATGTTTAAGATTTTCATCTTGTTGTAGATTAGTTGCCAACTAGGTCATAATCAATTTTTTAACATACAAGGTTCTTTAATTAAAAATTATAATGAAACTTGAATGTTAAAATTTTTAGTACTATTTTATTATAAGGGTCATAGCAGTAAAATGCCAAATAATTTACAGAATCACCCAAAAGTAAGCAAATAAAGGACAGCTATAAATTCTGTAATCTCAACTTCTATATGCTGAAACACATGAAATCCTTTTTCTTAATTTAATCATAAAAAATGTTTTCTATTTAACAAGGAAGAAAAATTCAGATTTGTTTTTCCAGGAAAAGATGTACTATCTTGCAAGTGAATCTGCATAAGTGGACACACATGCGATGAAACTATATAAAAACAAAATTATATGATGCAGTGGGAAAATATATAAACCAAAAAGAGTATTTGAAGTATAGCTAATTGTCATGTAGAACTGCATTTTGGGGAATTTGTGTGATAAAAGCCCTATGATGCTGAGTCCCTCCTTTGATGCTGTATTAAAATCAATCCTAGAGATATGAAAGCAGCAAACTATATATGGGTTATTCGAACTTGGGATCATTGTTAATGTGTTGGATGTGAAAATCAAATATTACCAAACTTTTATTTAAACAAAATACTTAATTTTAAAGCTTTTTTAATTCAAGAGATTTATTCTCAAAAATTTCTTTATAACTATCTTTTTTAAAATTTTGAATGGGTAAATGATCTTTTCAGTTGCAACTTTGTTATATTTTTAAAAATAAATATGGGGCCATGGTGGTTTGGCTGGTTAGGGCTTTTGCTCTCTAGGAAGGTATGGGTTTGAATCCTGCCCCAACCAAAGACTGCTGTATTTGCTAATGGAGGCTAAGGCATGTTAAATATGTAATAGTGTCCCATTATCCTTCATATGAAATAATACCTCTGGTGGTGACAGGTTAAGTATGGAGGTCTTCTGCTTGGTCCTTTTGCTAAATTATGAAGACCCATCCACTTTCAGGGCAATGATGGCATACCTACTAGGTGTCCTGTTATGTAAGTTGCCTTCACTTCTACTTCTTGTAGCGCTGAAAAATAAAAATCCTACTAATAGTTGGTCATTAGAATTAAAAATAATTTAATATTATCATTTTGAAAATCTTTTATTTTTTGTTTTAACAGGAAGAAATTTATAGGATAAAATTTTATATTTTTTTACATGCAGTTAAATTTTGTTAAATTAATCCTTAAAAATTGATTTATCATTAAGTTATGAACACTTTACAAAGAAAAGATTTTAATTTCACTATATTTGCTGTTTATTTTTTAAATCCTATTTACACTTTATTCTCTCAGACTAATACTGTTTAAAAATTTTTATAAAATACTTTAACAACTTTTAAATACATGCATGGGCCAAATCCTCAAATAAATAAATTGAATTGATGAAAACATCTGTTATATTTTAAGCACTATCCCATACTTATCTAAAAAAAGATAAGACAGTTTTGTTTGCTTTTTTTCCATTATAAAATCCTGATTTTCATTTGAATTTTTTCTTCTATCTAATTGTTTTGACAAATGAAGGTCTTAAAACTTGGGTAACTATTAATATGAATTTTCTGTAGTTTAAAATGTACTGTTTGAAAGTAATATCATTATTTTAATATCTAAAAATATTGGATAATCAAATTTAATGTATAAAAAATAAATTGAAATTTTCATAAGGAAATATTACTTTTTAATATTTAATTTTTTTGTGTATGTTAAACAGTTGCCATGATTAAGCTAGAGATTATTTTTGAAGATGTGCTTGCCTTTTGAATGATGAACTATTATTCTTCTTTCCTTTGTAATTTATTGAGCTTCAAACATAATGAAACCTTAAAATATTTATTGCATACATGTATTTATTTTCTAATTTAAAAATAAAAATATTTTTTTGAATTTTAAATAATATAATTATTAGATTGTAACTTTCTGTAAATAATTGTAAGCTTTATAAAATACCTTTTTGAATTTTAATAATTTTTTTAAAAAAAATATATAAATAGTAATTTTTTTAATCAATTAGATTGTCTTAAATCACATTTTTCTGTTAACAATAAGTTGATTTATGTTTCAATTTACTTTTCTTTGACATAAAATAAATGATTTAAGATTGAAATATAAAAATTATTAGAGCTAAAAAAAATAGAATGTTTTCTCTATCATTAAAGAAATTTAAAATTACACACACTATATATATATAAAATTAAAAAATATTCCTTAAGAACTCAGTAAAGTTTTATTTTGCATTTTATTTTTTATTATAAGATATTGAATTACAATTCTAGCATTTCTTTATGTTGATAATAAAAGATAATTTTTTCAGCTTATAATTTTATTTTTAATAGTACTTCATTAGACTGGATTTTTTTAGATTTGCCCAATTAATTTGTTTTAAAGCCTTTTCTACTAAGGTTTTGTTTTACTGTGAATATAATTTAACAAATATTATATACTGATATAAAATGAAGCATTCATGAAATCTTGATGTTGAACATGTTTCACCATTATATGTCAGTGGTGACTTGATTGGGAAGAGCATTGTTTTCATTATAAGAAAATACTGAATTATAATACTGACTTAAATATTGGTCATGTTCACCAATGTCAGCTGAGGTACATAAAATGGGTTTTTGTCTCTATATCCTCATAGTGAAGTTGTAACCCTAATAATGAAGGTCAAATTTTAGGAGTCCATGCTTATAAATAATGATCCAAATTCCTTCAAGGAGTTGATGATGAAATAACTACTGAAAGGTAGTACTGTATAATTTGCCATCAATTCTGTCCCTTATCATGCCGAGCTGGCAGCCGAATGGTTAGCGCTCTTGCCTTCGGTTCAACAGTTCGTGGGTTTGAATCCCACCTTGGGCATGGATGTTTGTAGTGGTTCGGAATCCACTTTAAGCCATAAGTCCCGGTCTAATTAGCCCTTGTGTGCAAAAAATGACCGTTGAGCAACAAACAAACTGTCCCTTATCATGCTGAATATCATGTTTGGTGAAATTTTGTTAGTGGCTGGGGGGGGGCATAACGAAGAAAATTTTTCATTGCATATAATTCCCTAGAAAGCTTTGCATTTCAAAATTAATTGCATACTGAAATTAATTACATGAAAGAAAAATTTTTGTGTTAATTTTAATTTGTAAGTTTCTGCATATGAACATTGGTTTTTAAAATATGTGAATGAACTAATAAGTGTAGGTGTTCAAATTGTTTTTAATATTTCTAAATAGTTATATTTAAGGGATTGACAAATTTATTATTAATTCAGAGAAATTTAAATTCTGCTTATTAAATCATAACAATAAATGCTTTAATTAAAGTTAAATATTAGTTCAGGTAATGACTATATCTATATAATATAAATCTAGGTTTTAATAACAGTTAAGTGAAAAAGAAAAAATATTAAAATAGTAAGAATGAATTCATTTTTATTAGAAATTTAAAATCGAATATATTAAAAGCAAACTTGTAGAAAATACGAGTTTTTATTTTTAATTTACTTTAATGAAGCACTTTCTGTTCTTCAAAATGATTTATAAAATTTTTATTTTTATACAAATTTTAAGAAGTTACTTTTAAAATGCAACATTGATAAATTCTAAAACTTAGTTAATATGTATTTTAAATAATGTTTAGAAATTTACCTAGAATCTCTTTTTTAAATTACTTAAGGCTTTTATTTCTTCATGTATAAATCTTAAAGAAAACAATGCATTTGCATTTCATTGTATTACTAATTTTTGTTAATAATTATTCAAATTTTTAATTTTTCTTTGCATTTTTGAATGAGAATTTTGATCATTTTATATGGATGTGTAATTTTGCATAATTTTTGTAGTTGCATAATTAAATAAAAGTAAATAAATTCCTTTAAATAATATGAAGATTAGTCGCAATTTCTATTGATGAACACTTGATTTAAACTCAATGATTTGTTTTTAGAATTATGGCAGAAAATAGTCGAGCTGGTCGACCAAGTAGATCTCATCTTCCATGGTCAATTCAGCAGATCCATCAAAATTCCCATCAGATAGCATCAACTGCAACTGCACACATTCATGAACTTCATGATTATGTGATACAAGGTTTGACTCCTTTGATAAATTCAGCACCTGTAAATACCCTTCAGTCGTCTGGCAGAGATTCACCTACTGGCCGTTGGTTCGAAGTCCCTGAAACCATGAATGCTCAGGCGAGAAATCCGAATGTTGGGGTGAGCTCACCTGATAATTTTGTTATTGATATGGAATCTTCTAGTATGGACTCTTTTGGGTCTCCTAATGAATCACCAGCAAGAGCTTTATTACCCAATACTGAGTCTCCCGAAGACCAACATAACAGTCACGGAGAACATGATCATGGGACTGCATCTTTGAGGAATTCCCCTGAACTCCAAGCTATTATTGCATTTGCCGAAAAATATATGCCTTTTGTTCTCATTCTATTGCTCAAACTAATTTTTGACCATAGAGTAGGTAAGAACCTGTTTATATTAATTAAATATTGTATTTAAAGTACATTGCCTGCTATTGAAATCGCTAAATCAAGCTAATATGCTACATACAGGAAGTTTATATGACAAGATTTTGCAAGTGAATAACTTTTTATGCATTTATGTAAAATAATGAATAATAACATACAAATAAGTAAAGAAAATGTACAGCAGTATACATTAGTTACATTTCATTGTTGTCTAGTGAAATTTTTTCTTATTTAGATTCCTCATACTAGAAGAAATGCTTACCAACATATCCCTTCTTTTTATAGAGATCAAATTATAACTTTTTCAGATTGTGATTTATCATTTTGTAGTAATGTCTCTGAACTCTGTCTTGATCTCATGATGGTGCCCATAATACTAAAGCAATGAATTTAAGATGATCATGTTGAATGGGTGTGCTGGATCTCAGCAGTCCACTAACAATTTAGAAAACAGACATTTTAACTATACAATTTTGATAGATAATAAAGGCATATTGCCAGTCCTGAGTCAAGAAATAGATTCTTTGCTATATTTTCCCCAAATCTTTCACAAATAATTCTACAATATTTGCAGCAACATTGGTGGTTAGTATGGTGATCAAACTACTTTCACCCTACTTCGCAGACAGGAGTGCTTTCAATGATATGATCAACAATGAACCTGGATGTATTAATGATGTGATCACCTCTTTTTATATAAGCCCTGGTTTTACTTAAGGCATCCACATATTTGGTTACATCACTTAGAATGTTCAGTTATCCATCATTTGATATCATACTGACTTATTATTTAGAGTGATAGAATGAGATGCCATTGGGTATATTTCTTTTTATATATTCTATTCACCTTTTGTTTACATTGCTGGCACTTTGTGTAGTAGTCTTTGCATTTCTGTTATAATAAGGTATATGACTTTATTTTTTATTCAGGTCTTGCAATATATGTATCACAATTACAATTCAAAACCTCATGTTGATGGTATTATACAAACCTTCTTTGAAACAGAAAATGTTTGGTTGCTATCTGGGCCAGCAGATTCTCTAGATCTCAAACCATTAGAAATTATCTGATTAATGATTATGAAGCAGTTAACTCATCAGCTCTAGTTTACTAAATCAGTGAATTCTGGCATTGTAATGAAAATGCATGAGCAGCTGTACTTGAATTTGCCTTCAATCCCTATTTGACTCAATGCCTAGGTATATAAATGCTGCTTCTGCCAGAGCGGTTTCTTAGGATTTTTGCTGCCAAATTTCTTGAAAATTTACTTACTTGTTATTTTTGGTATGGTATGTTTGTCCAATAAACATTTTTTTATTGGCATTTTTCTTAGTGTAGCAATTTTAATAGCCAGTAGCATATTTTATCAAACTATTTATAGAAATTGTAACTTGAAATAAAACATAATTCTACGTTTTTATTCTTTTTTATATCCATAATTTCTGATTACTATCATTGCTGTCATTTTTAATTGTAATGGGAAGTAATTCCTAGATTTTGAGAACTAGAATTTAAAATAATTTATGATTAAGTACTTTTTAAATTTTGTATAATTGATAAAAAAAAAAGAAAATTAAGCAATTTTGTAATGTAACAGTTATCAATAAGGAAGGAAATTGTTACGAATATTCATAAAAGCTCTATATTTGTTAATATGTTACATTCATTGCAATTACGGTACAATATTTTTTTAAAATATATAAATGTGGATACCTGATGCATTTTTAGTCAAATTTATAATACTGAAAATTGTGATTCTATATCTACATTAATGTAAAATATTTTTCAGCATTTTGCAAAGGTAAATTATCCTGGAAATCATTTTTTATGATTTAAAGCATAAAAATCAAAAGAGCCTAATTTATAACTGAATTGTGTTGTGTAAATATATGTTTTGCAAAAGTATTCCCATCATTCATTATATAAATGGCAATTTTAGATATGGATAATATTAAAATACCTATATCTAAAATATTTCAATGTAATAATTCATAATCTTTACAAAGAGCTATTCAAAGATTTCTTATATTAATTTTGGGATAAGTTAATAGTAACTTTATACTGTAATTTACTTTTCTATAACTTGTATTTATTGTTAATGCTATACAAAATATTTAATAGTAATTTATACACAGTCAGCATAATTCTTCAAATTTACTTGAAATTAAATATTTTTTCAGCTAATAAATTTTAATATATCTCTTGATTAAAACCTATCTTCAGAAATTGCGAAAATGCAAAGTAATTATGTAATTATAATTTTTAGTAATGACCTGGATCATTATGTCTCACTTCAGCATAAAAATATTTATAATTTTAAAATTATATCAATTAATAACATATTCTATAAAAATTTTATTTACATTTACAACTTGAGGCTTTTTTATAGTTTAAATGTAAATTAAGAATGAGATAATTTGACATAATTATGGAAAATGTTAAATCAGAGAAACTTCTTTTTTTACTTTAATTAAATATGTTTCATGATGAAAAAAGGTTTTAATATTTATCTTTCATTTTCTTTTTTACATAAACAGTTGAATGTTTCAAAACAGCTGATGAATTACTTTTTAAAAATTATAAATAAAACAAAATTTAAATTGCATTGCAAATACGAATAAATAACTTTTTCGTTTTTCTTCTAAAAATTAAAAAGACAAAAGCAATATGAAGCTGTAAAGGGTTTTTTATTTTATAAAAAGAAAATAATAACTTATTGACTTTTGTTTTTCTTGCTTTTTAAATTTACTCTTTTCTCTTGTTATAAATTATAAAAAGTAGAAAAAATTATTCTCTCTTAATGATAATTTCATTAAAATATTATGCAGATTATACATTTAAAAGCTGTGATTTGAATCTTATTAAAGGCCTAACAAATTTTTAGATTTGTTAGAAGCCTGTATTTTTTTCTATGATGCAGGAAAGAATTCTCTTAGTTTAGTATACATTCATACATAAACATATACACTCAAGAATACCTAACTTTTTATGAATTAATAATTGCTTTAAATAGCTATGATTAACATTTTTTATCAAAATAATACAATCATTAATACTCTTAAGTGTTCTGTTATAATCAAAATAAAATTACAACAGACAGAAAAATAATTTTATGTACAACATTTATTTTTAAATTGAATTCATTAACAGTGACTTTAACTTATAAACAAACAAGGTTTATTTCATAAAAGATAAAGGATGATGATATGTGATACTATTAATAAAAAATCATTTGAAAAATTCAGGTGAAAAATATTAAACACCTTAATAATTTAAATATTGTAAGTTTTTAAAAGTAATACTTACACTCTTTAAAACTGGTTTTAAAATTGGATTTAAAACCAGGCACATATGTAGATTTGACATTTTGAATTATAATTTGTGTGTTTTCTTTTCCATTATATAAACAATCTTTTTCTGAAATTTATCAGATTGGAAATGATGTGAATGGTTGATAAAAAAAATATTTAAATTATTATAAATAGTATATCTGTATTAGTTTTTTTGGCTTAATCCTAGTGTAAGTAACATAATGGATTTGGCAACATAAACAATGTTTTGATGTTTTTAAAAAAGCATAGTTTGTTGATTTGGCGGAATTCCTTAGGATACTGCATTTTAACCATTTTGAATCAGCCATATTGCATTTATGCTTTTTTTCATGGTATCCTTATCAATTTGCCATTTTGAAATCATCATTTCCTTTTTATTTTATTTATTTTGGATTCCAATTCTTGGTGACAATTGTAGAAATGTTATTTCATCGTTGACTACAGTTCTGAGACAAACATTAAAGTCTCCTTTAGTTTTTGGTGATAATTTTGAAAATTGTGCCAAATGTGTTATGTGTAATAGGATTTTAACCTTCTTTTTAACTGTTCTTTTATATGTTACATATAATAGGGTATTACCCAACCAGTAAGCTTAAAATTTCAACCTGAAGATTAAAGTATATCTATGTCACTGGTATGTTGTGATGTGTCAGATCTTAAGCATGTTGAATCAGAACTTTTAAAAAAATGCCAGAATTGTTTTGTTTTTTTTCCTTTATTTCCTATTTTTCTTTTATCCAGTAGGCATTTATTTATCTTCAAAAGAATGTTGTATTCAATGTATTCAATTGCCTTCTTAAAATGTTAAATAAATTTGTTTTAGTGTTTGTATAAGGATGCCATATCTAGAAACTTAAATTCTACACTAATAAGCTATATTTATAATAATGTGTTTTCAAAGGTTATTTCTAAACCATGACAAAAAATATTCAACAAATTGGAAAAAAAAATAGTAATTTTTTTTCTTCCAATTTCAATTTATGTATGTCACATGACCTTTAGAGTTCCTCCTAAGAGATACTGTAGTCTTTTCATTCTTTATCAGTTTAAATTGTTATATGAGACTAGAATTAGTTTATATTCCTTGACTTTTTCTTCATAGGAAACATAATTTAAATACAAGAAATTCAAATTCTTTGTTTATTGCTGTTTTTTTAATCAGAAAAATATACTAAATATTATTAACAAAGTGCATGAAATTTCTAAGGTATATAGATTTGAAGACTTATTTAGGTGAAGTCTGTCTGTAGTAACTAAATACTTTTTTATGCACGCTATTTAAGTGGATGCATTTCAAAATTGGAATATGTATATAAAGCATATATAAAAAGAGAGATTTTTTTCTTCCTTTTTTTTCCATTTTCAAAGAGAAATTTTTACCATGAACTATTATTTTCTTTGTGTGTTGTTTACTATGTGGTTTTTTAAAATTAGCCAATTAAACCACCTTTTGTGTAGATGATTTAATAAATGTTATTTTGTTGGTATGAACAGATCATTAATAACATGTCTTGATATGAATTGAAATTCCTATTATTGTGTATCAATTCAAAATAAAATGTAATAGTTCCAATTAATTTTGTACTTAGATAATGTAAAATATCCTCAAATAATATCAGATTTTCATTAACATATCTCAGTTAAATTTTGTTGATAAATAAATTTTGTATAGTTAAAATTTATCTTTTCTGGCAGGCATTTTGGTGAATCTAGGACTTTTTATTACATTTTGCCATGCTAATACTGTTGTAAAGAGGGAGGTTGCTCGACAGGTATATGTTTATTTTTTAAGTAATTCTTAATTGTTTATTTTTGCACTGCATTTTTTATTCATTAATGCCATTTACATTTCCAGGGGAAACGTCGTTTGAGAAATCTGTGCTTTGTTATTGTGAATTTAACTACATCTATTCTAGTTATTTATACACTTCTTGCTGATCGTTCTTTGGCTTATGCGTAAGTTATTTTACAAAGTTCAAACAAGGCACCACTTATTATAGACATTGAATTAACTTTGCAATAAAATTTCTATTGCTTTTCATGTGTTTATTATGTTACATAAGCTACAAAATATGCATGGCTTTCATTTAACTTTTCAATGAAGAGCTGTTTTATATGAGTTTATTCAAAAATTCCTACCAAATATATTATTTAGTACAAAATTAAAAAAAAAATTCTAATTTATGCAATATTTACATAAATTTTAAAAAAATGATATTTTATACTATGATTTTATTAAAAGGTGTCATTTTCGTGCATAAGTTTGTGGTAATAGGAGTTTCAGTGGACTTAAGTAAGGGGGGAGCTCTTCTCTATCAGTCATAAAATTGCAAGAGATCCATTGTTTTTCTGAAATCCTTTGTTATCCTGCTTAATCTGCATAACTGATTAATAACCGATGAATACATCTTACAAAAATTTAATTAGTGATAATTAAATTTTTTGTTGTCTTTTATTATTGCCTCTCTTCATCTTGAAAAACATGAAGCTAGTCACTGAATGGTTATAACTTTGATCATCATGGTTTTAGTAATTCATGAGTTTTGATTCCAAATCTATGTGTGAATATTTATAGTGGTTCAGAATCTCCTTTAAACTAAAAGTCCATATCTAACTAACCTTTGTGTGCAACAAAAATACTGTTGAACAACAATCAAACCAAAACATGTCAGCTTCTTGAATATGTTACAAAATTATATAATAGGATTTAGAAATCAGAGATTTAAATGATGAATATAGAAAAAATACTTTTTTAAAGTACACCTATTACCATAAATTTTTTATGAGATAGACTGAATGAATCACACAATTTATCAGGTCTTATATTTCCATTTTTTTATCTGAAATATTTCATGTTGAATAAAACTATTTTCTGATTTCTAAATATTCCATTCATATTAGCTTAGTCAGCCACTGAATGATTAGTCTTGTTGCTTTCAAATCAATAGCTTGTTGGCTTGCTTGATTTGCATCATGGGCGAAGATGTTTGTAGTTGTCCAAAATCCAATTTAAACTGTGAAACCCAGTTCAATTAATCCTTCCATGATAAAAAAAAATGACCATAGAACAACAAACAAGCAGTCTATATTAAATTGAGCTCCATCGACTTTCAAAAGCAGGTTTTAATGTTCATTATTTAACTGTGACATTTAATTTATTATAATTTACTTAAACTCAGCAGCACAACAGCCCCCCATGGGCCAAGTCTTAAGTGCCCATATTTATTTTTCTTGACCAAGGCCCTTGGGTTGTAAGGCACATGTCCCAGTTAAGTGGTTAGTCTAATGCTAAATCCTCAGTATTTAGTTCTCAAACAGGCTTGGTATTCAGTTTTATTGACCACTTGGGATGGAAGGATGTGTCAACATTGCTTAGCCCAAGGATCGAACCTTGGGCCTAAACTTTTAGAGTATGAAGGCCTACACTCTATCTGCAGGCTTCTTTCATCATTTAATTTGGAGTTTATGTAAAATTTTTAATTTTAAAAAATATGTATTATTTATTTGTAATCAATCTTAAAAAGTTGCTAATTTTGGTGGAATGAATTGTTTAATTTGCTTAATATAAAATTATGAATTCTGATTGGAGGATAGGATTAGTTAGAATTGTGATCCTCATTAAAATATTTTTTTTAATTTTAACTTATAGTTGTATAATTGTGTTTTTATAATATACTCAGTTAACTTAGAAAAAATTCACTTATTAATTCAAAGTTAATTACTGTAATTTCCTGTGTATAATCTGCAGATTATGTGTTAAAAAGGTTTTCAATTTTGTTATGCATATTATATGTCACCGCTAACAATCTTATTAATTTCTTATATAAGAAAATTTTAGCATAAAATTTTAAAAGAAATACCATTTATGTTTTATAAAATTAATAATAGATGATGCCGCAGCTCAGAGACTTGTTTCAACTGTAATCACTTTTGTCCAATTACATTCCAGAACAAATTTGATCCCTTGGAAGGATATTACAGTCATTATTAGTCATTTCGCACCACTAAACATTTCTTTTCATATTTTGTCTTGACTTGAACTTTTTTTCTGAAAATATTTAATTTCCTATATTGTCATGCCAAAACAAAAGCATATAATTTGCATGGCAGATAATTTGCATCTATAGAAAAGAGAAATAAGAAAAAATGACAACAAACATATTAATGTAAGGTGAAAAATAAAACTTGTCTGTGCATGCAAGAGAAAAAAATATATCCAATGTGCAGTTCAAAACTAATACATTTCTTTCATGTAATTATTAAATAAACAAATTTATTTTATTTTTAAAATATGTCCATTGTTATTTTAAAAGTTATTAAAAACTAAAAACAATAAGTTTGACTAGAATCTTCTCAGAATTATCATTTTTGATGATTGATTTGGTGCTTTCATCACAGTTCATTTCATTTTGCAATGAGGTGAATCTAAACATGCTTTTCAAAATAATTTTTTTCTGTACTATTTATTATATTTTAATCATACTGTGTACATTTTATTTTATGTGACACCACCTTATCAGTAGTATTTATTTTCGACTATTCGCTGAAAGAATTGCTGTGGATTATACGCCACTGCAAATTATGCAAGTTTTTTTTCACTTAAAGAAAAGTCTTGCAATGCCACTATGCATTATATACTGGAAAATATGGCAATTTCAGTAAAACTATATTTTAAATTGATTTAATCATTTTACCCACTTACTGTCAAATTCTTGACTTTAACCATTTAGGTTTTACAAAAATTATTAGACAAATAACCTTGACATAAGAAATGTTATTTTTCATGAAATATTTTTTATGATATATTTAGATCACTTATCAAAAATCGTTCATTCTGAAATGTGAATAATTATCCCTAACTTTCCATTTTTTCAATGCTAGTTATTTCAAATATTTCTACTTTATTTGCCTCTAAAAAATAAGACACTGTCAATAGTATCATGTTTACCAAAAGAATACTAAAATAAGTTTTTGATATTAAAGCAAAATAATAAGTTTGTATATATTTACTGAGTGTCGGATAATGTGATGCTTTTATTGTTAGCACGCTTATAATTTTAATGACTATTTTTTACCATTCAACTGAAATTATTTTTGTTTCAACAGGCTAGTATTTATGCCTCCATACTCAGCGCCTATAGATCTTTGGGATGTTTTGTGGATAGTTTCAGTGACTGATTTTGTTTTAAGATTAATAACTATTTGCGTCAAGATTATATTTGTGGCAATACCTG
Source organism: Latrodectus hesperus (assembly GCA_037975125.1). NCBI lineage: Eukaryota > Metazoa > Arthropoda > Arachnida > Araneae > Theridiidae > Latrodectus > Latrodectus hesperus. The sequence goes on from CM075861.1 coordinate 20,182,902, forward strand.
CTAGACTGATTGCTTGCCAGAAAAAGGTAACATCCTTTAATTAATTATTATTCTTATTTATTTGTATTAAAATGTTACTAAATTTAAATTTCCTTTCTCTTATTTAGGGCAAGTATTATCTTTTCACTGAACGTTCTTCCCAGCTGTATCGAACAGTAATTCCTGTGCAGCACTGGCTTTATTTCTTTTCGGAGTCATATTCTGGTCCAAGCAAAGTTTTTGGTGTTATACTCTCTGCTACTTATTTAATATTTAAGGTATTTAGTTTTATTTTTTACTTTAGACACAACTTAAGCTTTTTTGTAATTGAAGTAACTTAATATTGAAATCATGTTCTCTTGTTTTCTGAATAACTCATAATAATTTTAATAATTTAATTCTGAATCCTCTTCAAAACATACATCTTATATTAAGTTTATAATCATTTCTGTACTGTGTTCTCAAATTTGCCTTGATATATCCCTTGGAAAAAGATTTAAAAAAAAGTCATGAAATATATCTTAAAAATCCGTAACCATACATGGCACAGCTTGTCCCATCTGAATCTTGCACTTTAAAACTCAACCAACCATACCATTTCATTTTTTTATTCTTGTTTGTAAACTGTTTGTATTACTATCCTAACTATTCTCTATTGGAATAATCTCAAGTTAAAACAGATTATTTAATATGTAATTCTATCATTTTCAGAAAACCTGTTTTTAAATAATTTATATTTGAAATAATTTTTGGGAGAGAATATTAATTGTTATTATTTTATTGATTTAATAATACCTTGATTTTCTTTGTATTTTTCTATAATAAAAATAACATATAATTTCATAAATGTAAATGAAATATTAAGAAATTTCATGCATGTATTTCCTTTGAATATCATTTCTTAATTTCTTATTTTAGATATCATGTTTAAAGTTTAATATTCTTCTTACATTGTAATTATTTAACAATACTTTACATGCTTCTGACTTTGCATATTATGTAGGAACCTTAGACTTGCCCCATTTTACGCTTTAAATAAAAAATATTCCGATTTTTCTGAATATCTCTTTTGATTACCAAATAAATCAGATTGGTTTACATTTGAATCTTGTGGCATTGAAATATGATAAGCCTTTTTACCAAATAAATTACCATTGTCTTAGGGTAATGTTCTTTGCCAAAAGACTTTGATAGCCGTGTGATCTGTATTTTACTATTTGCTTGTAATTGAATGGGAAAAACATAAAATAATAAGTACTTTTATTTGTTTTCACAAAATATTTTCTTTTATCAATGTCATTCAAAATAAATTACCGAAATGTTACATGAAAATTTTCCAACATCAATTGCATATTTTATATTACCTTCTTGAAAATTTAAAAAAGTTATTATTTATGTGCATTATCAATATTTGTTATGTACACATTAATTATGAAATTTGCATCTTAGCAAAAAATGTTTATTAATTTTCTATATTTCAAATGTCATTATGTTTTCCAGTTCTGAAATTAGACTTAGTTGCTAACATAAGCTCATCTTTGAAATATTAATAATATAAATAAAATAAACTTAATAATTTTTATAAAATATTTCATAAAATTATGATATATTGAAATTTATGAATAATTTATTAAATAATAATAAAATTTGAAAAATTCGGTTCAGATTAATAATTTAAAGTTGCATTTATATCATTTATTTTGTTTTTACAGTTTAAAAGTTTTCTGAAAAAATTCAAGCTATGGAGAGAAACATTGATTAAAGTTTTGCAGAGTAAGGTAAGTGTTCAAATTCTTGGTTTAATATGTTTATCAAGTACTTGTTCTGTAAATTTATAGTTATTACCAATTGTTCTAAGTCTTTAATTAAATGATAGTTTATTAAAAATTAAATTAAAACTGTTTTACATCATTATCAGTGATAATGATGATAATACTTAGGATATTTTTTGTTCAATCTTCTCTATCCTGTCATTGGCTTTCAATTCAACAGTTTGTGTGTTCAATTACCACCTGAGATGTATGTGGATGTGTGTTGTCAATTTTAAACTGTAGGTCTTCTCAGTCTAATTATCCCTAATGTGCAAAACATGACCATTGCATGGCAAAATAAAATACTGCTCAATTATTTTTATGCATTTAATAACATGATTACTCAATATGAATATACTTTTATTATGATAGCATTTAAAATTGTTTAATTAAGATTATATGCTTTTATAATTCTTAAAAGATATTTGAATTACGTTATTAATATTTTTAGTGATATGAAAAATTTGTTACAAAGTTCTATTTTTGTTTAGTAAATCAGTACCAGAACTAAAAAAGACTTTAATCACACAATTTAATTACAAGAATTTGCTATGTTGAGCCTTGTTATTGGTAAATTGTAATTACATTTTAAATGTTAGATAATATGCTTAAAATATGTATGTTTGTTGTTACAAAGGTAAAAATAAATCAAAATAGTACTAGGCTTTATTAATGTTTTAACAGCTAGCTTGTGTTAGTAAAAATATTGCTTAACATAAATTTTTACTTAAATTTTCTCATTATGCCTGTTTTCATATTAATATACTTCATATTTTGGATTTTAAAAAGTCTGAATTTAAAGGTCTTATGAGCGTTATTCTTATAATCGAAAGGTAGTAAATTTGATTTCCGATTTCGTAAAAGATCTGTCTTCTTCACTAAAAGTGGCTGAGGCATGTTCACAATGTTCTCGAAGTAAAATAAGACCTCTGGGATGGCAGGTCAAGTGTTGGAGGCTTCTGTTAGCTCTCTCCTTTTAAATCATGAAGACTCCCACTCAGAAACTTGCATCTAAATGATGGAGCCCAACTCTGGGCTAGGTAGAGGGAAATATACTGGTATTCTCTAACTCACAGTTTGAAGTTACATAAGTAATCTCAATACCTTTTTCTAAACTCTAATGATTATTATTGTGATTTCTATTGTATTTTGTAATTTACCTTAAAATTTAACTGTTTATATTTCTTAGATTATTTTAACAAATGTTTCTGATGTAATAGTGTCTTAAATAGCAGTTTTCCATACTTATAAAAATATGAATTTTTTCAGACTTATGGTGTCACTCCTTCAACCAATCAAATCAAAGAAGCGGGAGATGCCTGTCCGATATGCCAAGATGATTATAAATCCCCAGCTATGTTGCAGTGCAAAGTAAATTTAACCTGAAATCATTTCTTTAGATATTATACTATTTTTATTTCATTTTTAGTATCGAGGATTTTGAGAATATTTTTATTTAAAAATGTTCTGCTATATGTATATATATAAATTAGTTGATTTTCTCAGTTAAGGTGGAAAAGAAAAGTGATGCTAAAATGTTATTTTAAAGTAAAATCAAAAAGTTTATTACCCCATTTAAATTTTACACTCTTTTATTTTGAATACTTTAAAATTACAAATGTTTTTCTGGGTGATTTTTAGATGAATTCCCCATCGCACTTCTTTTAAATAATTGGCATTATTTTGGACTTGTAATAACTGGAAAAATATTATAACTTTTGACTTAAATATGACTTATTAATCTAAATGTTTTCTCACATTTTAATTTTTCCTTATTGTTTCCTACTAGTTTGTTATTGACTCTTTTTACTGAATTCTATTACTGTATGGAATATAAATAATTTACAATAGCTAAATTATTTAACTAATATTTATTTTAAAAGTTGAATTCACTTAAAAATTTCACAAAACATGAAGTTTTTGTTCATAAGTTTGAAAGCTATCTAATTCTTATCTGTTGTTCAAAATGGAAACGGAAAATCTGAGTAAAATATAGCATTCTGAAATTAACCTTTAAATTCTTTATGAGAATGTAAATATTAAATTTTCTACATAATACTTTCTCAGATTATTATTTAATTTTATTATAAATGATGCATGCAGAACAGTTTGTGCTCTGGATTCCAAAATTTGTGGGTTTAAATTCCACTTAACAAACTTTTCAAACTAAATTTTTCTAGTTCATTCAACTTTGACTTTCAGAGTAATAGAATTCTATTGTATTTCTCTCAAATATTTACAATAATGATCTTTAATTTTTATAAATTCTATGTTAACAATAATTTTCTCTTTTAGCACATATTTTGTGAAGAGTGTGTTGCCCTGTGGTTTGATCGTGAGCGTACCTGCCCAATTTGTCGAGCACAAATAGCTGATGATCCTATGTGGAGAGATGGCTCAACCACCTTATTGCACCAAATCTTCTAAACAGTATTCAAGAAATGTTTAAAAACTTGTTGCTATTAAAATATAGCTTTCACTTTTTTCAAAAATTTGTTGGTCAGCAAAATTTATGTAAATACATATACTCATTTATTTCTATTATTGCTGTGATAATTGTTACACGTGAGTTATGGAATTCTGTAAATGACATTTACTCAATGAAAATTCTATATTTTTTCTAAATGTGAAGATTTGTTTTTGTCTTTATTTCATTATCTTAATATGAAAAATTTGTGTCTGATATCTTCGGAATATAAAAATTATAAAATATTTTTGTGCAATAAAATCGTTCTCCCTAATTAAAAATGTAGCAGATAATCAATTTTAATGTTCTGTGTTTAGTTTATTAGGTGACAATCCAAATATTTATAAAAAAAAACTTTTATTTTTATAAACACATAAAATATTGAACTTCTGATTTTGTGCAATTAGATATTGTGTCATAGTGATTTTCTGTGTTATTTACAGCAAATGGTTACTTTATAATTTCAAATGTGTTAGATTTGATTTATAGTTTATAATTCAATTCAGAAACTTAACAAATATTATATTTTATATTTATATGTATGCAATCCATTATGGAATTATTACTGTAAAAAGTTACTACTAAAATATGGTTTTATATTTTCAGAGTTAAATAAATGTTATTGTTGTTACTTTGAGTGAAATATATTTTTTTTTAATTGTGGTAAATGAATAAATGTATTTTATTAACTATCCAGTAACTTCATCATATTTGAAGAACTTAGATTGTAGTATACTAGCCAAAATATATAAAATACTAATATGGGCACTATTTTTATAAAATTTACTTTACAAATCAATTTTAAAAAAAGTTCTTATAGATTGTAAGAATTTAATATAAAATTTATTGCCCACAAAGATTACTTTCAAATTTATGTATTATATAAGTATATAAATAACTATATTTCCACTTAAATCCCTTGAAGTTTTTAACCAGTCTTATTGGGGTTAGTTTTTTTATTTTATTTTCACATAGTTGTGTCAATAGTAGAGCCCTAATTTATAAGTAAAATTGTATGAGGGAAAAAAATCAACGACAAAATTCGATTCTTCTGACATCAGAATTTATAACAATTTCTTCATTTAAACTTGTGTATAAATTAATAACTGAAGTATTGAATAAAAAAAATGATAAACGTTCTTTAAAATAATCCTCATGTATAGAATCCATATTTTTCTTGGGACTCAAGAATAAATGACAGTAATGTACAAATAAAACATTTACCCTTTCTATGCGATAAAAATTTTTTTGGTTAAATAAATTTGAAATCTGTAAGCGAAATATCAGTCATAAATTACTGGAGAATATTGCGTAAAAGATAAATTTATATTTCAAAACTTATAAAGCCCTAATTTTTATTAGTGCTTTTAAAACAAATACTCAATTATCAATGAAGTATGTTTCTTATAGTGTTAATAACATGTTCCGTTTTTTCCTAACTGTAGGTTACATTGAAGTGTGAGAACATTTTGTCTTAAGAAAACGCCTTTAGTTATAACAATATACCTTTTCTCTTTTAATATGTGGATTTACTGGGGGGGGAATCCTGCATTAGTTTATAAAAATTGTTCTATCCCAGTTCTTTGAAGGAATTCTTAAAATCGATTTAAATTACAAAATTTATCTTCTTTCCCTTTACTCTTATATTAATGAGAGACATTCACACAGTTGACTTTTTTAATTTAAACAGATATAATTTTTGTATCAGAATCTCTCAACTATCACAATTTTAATAATTAAAAAAAAAACTTATCAAAAATATATATCTTAATATTTTTTAAATAAATAAACTATTTGTATTGAGGATAAATCTACATGTAAGCAAAATGGAAATTGTCACCATATAAACAAACACATCAAGATCAATATTTATTAAATTTAAATATTAAAAGGAATCATAACATGGACACTATTTAAATTATAACTCTCCAGCTTCCGCGATCCACAGCTTCTACTTCCACAAAGAAATTGAAAATTCAGCAAAGTCATGGTTTCACAGAATGTATTTCAAAATAATTTTTTGGTGTCTTTATTTTTGTTTTTAACAATTGACTATGTATTAAAAGTAAGGCTCTTTATTTACACATTCCATCAATTTCTTGAAGCCCAAACAATTAACTTCTTTTAAAACAGCAGCTATTACTCCCATTCTGTTGTTCCAGGAGGCTTAGGAGTGAGGTCATACAGTACTCTCGAGATACCTGGTACACCAAGCATTTCAGATACCATCTTATTTATAACCTAAAAGTATAAGCAAATTCAGAATTACACATATGTCAAATATTTATCATATTGATATCAAATTCATGCTACTGTCAAGAATAATTGAAACAATCGTATAAAAAGAAAATTTTCCTGCTCATTGGAACTTGATTTAAACTATAAGGAAATATTTGTGCAAATTTCAAAATTTCACTTCATTTACTTTTATGCAAATGACTCACTAATGAAGAAAAATTAAAAATATGAATTCATTTACTTTTTTATTTTAACGATTCTTACAATGTAATGTTAAAATTGTTTTAATTAACGAGACAAGCAACATAGACCAACCTATTCATAACAAAAACCTTCCAATATTTTGCGTTCTTACTTTATTTGAAATTTCCCGTTATTTTTATGTGCAAAAATTGAGATCTGAATAAATAAAATTATCATATAAAGGGGAAAAAAAACATTTTTAAAGATTTTGAAAATCAAAAGCATGAAGGGGAGAAAATAATATATGTGTACTATTTTTAGTTTGTTTATAGTGATTTTCCAAGTTGTTGCTTAATTTGAAGCATATATGAAATAAAATAGTAAAATATTTTAGTTGATATCATAACCAACTTTCAAAAGTATTTTTCTCAAATATACTATATATAGATATTTTTCTATATTAAAATGTAAAAAAATAAAATTTTGGAATGCTGAAAAATATACCAATAATTATAAATAATCATTAAAATCTATTTGATAATTTTTAAAACAGCCAATTAATCATTTTAAAAGTAATCTGCATTAATTTCTATGTCTATACAGAAATCATTGACTGATAAATCTATTATAATTTATATTTTGCAAATATAATTAATAATTATCAGAGCTTTTGGATTTCTTTTAGTAATTAAAATACAGTAATTACCATAGAATAGAAAAAAAGCATGCTAATTTCTATTTATCTTATCAATTTATATAATTTTTTCCTTCTTTTAAAAATGAAACAAATTATAAATGCATAGTTGCTAATGAAAAATAAAGCTATTATTGTTATTGATAAAACCAAACAAAAATGCAAGTGATATATATACAGTGATCCCTCATTTTTTGTGGTTAATAAGGACCAGAACCTTCTCTGAAAGCTGAAAAATCGCAAGTAAGATTTTCCCCTTGGAAAATTCGTGTATGCAGATACAGAAATGTCTTAAATGTGTAAACAGTATCTTTACGTTACACATTTAAGACAAAAATTACAACAGTACATGTATTTACTTAAACAAGTCAGTGCTAATAAAGTAATCAACACTGCCATTTGAGAGAAGCGGAGAGTTGTGTTGGTGTTAGAGGAGAGGCTCTCACTTGACTCGTAGAAGCTTTAGGCTTACTGGGAGAGGCACTTCTGCTGGCAGTAGAGTCGGGGCTTTACCTTGGAGGGAAACATGGTGATGGGTAATTGTTGTATTTGTTTTCCCTTTTCCTTCAAAATTCCTCTGTACAAGAACATAACCGTGTCAACGTAATTGCTGAACTCGACAGCTTGAACCATATTGTTGTCAATGTCTTCAGCAAATTATTGCGTCGCTCTTGCAATGTTGCACAATTGTTGCAGATTCTCCAGGGTAAGGCCAAGCTTTTTAGTTTCTTTCTCTTCATTTTCTTACTCACTTGCAGACTTTGTCATCTCAAGGAGGTCTTCATCGGTCAGCAGAACTGAGTAGCAATTGATAAAGGCGCTGATGTCTTTTGTCATGTAAACAAATCATTCCTTATGATATGCACCAGCCTCACTGTACTTTTATTGGTCAATGTCTCACTGAAAATCTATCACGCGCCTTTATGAGAGGCAGTGGTATGTAATTCTGAATCAACTCCTCTCTTTGTTTGACGTGCAGATATTCTTCTCTCTTACACATCAACATGAAACAAAGCCCCTTTCCGCAATGTGGTTGTTTTTATTTTTTGATGAATATTTTGGGAAAACCAGCAAAGCACTGAAGACATGAAGCGGGAAGTGCCGAGGGAACATTGTATATATATATATCAACAGGATATCATGAGTGATAAAAATAAATAGAAGTTTAAATTTAAACAGAATTTTTTTTAAAATTAAAACCATGCATTTTTAACTTTTTCTTGTCAATATTTTACAGAAAATTCGTACTTGATAAAATAATGGAACATAATATGATACAGTAAACACAATTTTTTAAATCATTTCTTTCTAGTATTCAAATTTATAGAGATGAGAAAATTGAATAGTTTAAATTACTGAAATTCGTAAGTTGCTTCTGGTAGCAGAAAAACAAATAATCCTCATCACATTTAATATTTTTTTTGGTTGCATATTTCATCCAAAAGTATTTCACTTCAAAACAAAAATAGCGATTTAAAACATACAGGAGAGATCATGGCCAAATGATTAGACCATGCACTTCAGAAAGAAAAGTGACATGTCCTGACACTGAGAAATATTAGATGGATAATGTCTTTCTGATTTCTGTACGCAATATTTTACCTTTTAAAATTAAAAAAAAAATACATTAATTGATATGTAATTTAACACTTGCTTTGCTTTTAGTTTTCAAAATAAAAAATCTTTATTTCCAATTAAAATTATCTAAATTCTTTTATAACCTTTTATTCTAGTTTCCTTAAAGTTTTAACATGATTAGTCATTTGTTTACTATCTGTTCAATTTAAGCTACATTATTAATTCGATTTATTGGATAGATATTAAAATATTGTACAAGTGGAATTGATATCAGTACTAATGCTTAACATATTTTAAAGCACAATGTAAAATATTTTTTTTTTAAATATGTTACCAAATGTAAAGACTAAACATCTTTATTTAACACATCAATTATCATTAATTGTATTCAGATATAATGGAATCAAAACTTAACCTTAAATTAATATAAGTGTAATTTGAAATACATAGCAATTTTTTGAAAGTGTATTTCTTTCAAGAGGCTTACCAAATATTCAATTTTATAATTAATTTTTCAACTTAATGAAATGAAAACTTCAAGTTGTTCAAATAATAAATAAAATTTGAGATATTTTCTGTATGTTTACTTTACCACAACTTTCAGAAAGGAAAAAAATCCATTTCACAATATGAAAAAAATTAAATAATTCTAATTTTTCTTCATTTGAAAATACCTCTTGTGTCAGATAACCATTAGTCAAACAGTTGAAATTATATAATAAAATTGAAGTCACTTATCACTTTCTCTAATTTTTTTTATTTCAATACAAAATAAATTTTAATTTTCTATGACTTCAAATTTTCTCATTACAATATCTATTCTTCAAAACATTATGCATAAAACTCTTTGTTCAAAAAGAGTTTCAACTTTAAGCAAGTCAATTCTAATTTCAAAAGTAATTATAATATGTAGGATAAAAGTGCCAAAAGAAACTTAACTAGTAATTTATACAGAAATGCATTTCACTGACTTCATATATTTTTTATAAATATTTGAATTTCAAACAAATTTTTGTGATTAACAGTTAAAAAATGTTATTGAGCTTCAACAGCAAACCAAGTGCAGATTTATTAATTCCTTCATCACTGTTACTTTGTATTTTTTAAACCAATTTTCTGGTAAATTTACAAATTTTTAAGTCAATGGATACACTTTTGTCATAGAAAAACTTGTTCACTCAATGAAATGAGAAAAACTGACATACTGTGTAAACTTATTTCACTTTCATATTCATTATTCAGCATAATTAATACATTCCTGCAATATGTGATGAAAGTATTACAAATTTATACTGAACAAATTATAATGATTCTGCACTTATATCAATACCACTTGTAATACTTTTGCTATTGTAAATGTTTGCATTATTTCGTTATCATCATGTAACAGAACATCAACATTTCTTCACTATTAATAAGATAGGAAGAAATAGAACAAAGCAGAATATTTCTTTATAAAAAAATTACACATAATTTGGGGAATCCATAAAAACATATCAAACATGAACAATTTGCACATATATTAAATTATAAGAATAAAAGAAAATGTAATATTACTTACATCTAATGGTAAATGCTTGTTCGGGGTAGCAGGTATACCAGTCATAAAATCGTGTGTAATAAATGTCCTGATCACAGCAGATCTCTGACAGGATGGATTGCGAGACACAACATCCCTATCAAAGTGAATTGGTATTAAAATAATAGGCATCTGAGATATGCTACCCATATGACCACTTTCTAGTAAGACATTGTGAGCAACATAGTCAACCTGCCGAAGAGTACTGAGGACAGTTGGAGTAAGAAACGTTGGAGTAACGTCGTGAACTGGATATGTAATAGCTGGACCAAAAATGTAGCACACCCTGCAACATAAATGAATTTTTAAACTGAAGCTGCTAAATTTTTCTAAAAAAAGTTTGTTTCACATTTTAAAATTACATCTTTTTTTTTTACAAATATTTTGAACAAAATATGAATTGCAAATATTTGAATTAATTTACTTATTTACATTATTATGTCGTATGTCAACTTTCAGTTTATGATATTGTTTGCTTTATAGTAAATCCTCAGCTTAATAAACCATCTGCTGATGGCAAGTTTTTTAAATTTTTGTTTCTATAAGTTTTTAGGGGAGGGGAACTTTTTTCCAAATGGTTCTGTTCGAATTCTCAGTAGTCTGGCTTCGGATTCAACATTGAGATGTTGGAATTTTGCTCATCCAAGCTTTTTTCTTTAAAAATCGATTTTGCTGATGTCTTCCCTTCAGTAATTTATTTTTTATTTCGCTTTTTCTTTCAGAGATCCCTGAACCATGTTTTAACTTGAATGTTAATGTCTGTTCACTACAAAATTTCAAAATTGTGTATCCAAAAAAAAGTTTTGAAAGAATTGGTTTGTTTTGTAAAATAAATAAAATGGCACTGAAAGCTTTCACAATTTAACTATTTCAGTTAACCAGTTCAATTACATTCAAAAACTGCTACATTATGAAAATATTCAAATTTTTATATCATCAAGTGGAAGTGACAGCATCTAAGTTATGTAGTAGGTTTTTAACTAAAAGCTATAGAGGAGGCAAATAAAATAAATGGAAACAAACTAATGTAAGATGAAAAAACAAAGAATGTGTAGCAAAAAGTTACCTCTAATATGCTTTTCATAAAAAATCAATTTCTTTCATTTAATTATTAACAAAACAAATGTATTTTATTTTTAAAATATGTATAGCCTTGTTTTAAAAGTTATTAAAAACTGAAAAACAGTTAAGTTTTATTAGGACCTTCTCAAATTTATTGCACTTGGCGATCGATAAGATGTACATCTTAGTTTATCACACTTGGCAATGAGGTAGATACAGATTTTTTTTTAATAGATCATGATAAATATTTCCATATAATTTATTATAGTTTTAATCATATATCTTGCATTTTCTATTTTATGTGAAATTACATTATCAACAGCATACATATTCGATTTTTCACTGAAAAAATTACTGGAAATTATACAACACTTTTTCTAAAAAAAAGGGGGAGGGGGCTCATGGATTATATACAGGGAAATACAAATAAATTCTTCAGGGCATAAGAGTTTTAAACTGGATTAGAACAAGTTTAACATAATATGATAATTTTTATTTCAAGTCTATATTTTGCTTAGGTACCAATTGTAATGAAAAAAAAAGTGTTTTTATGGTTAATATTAGAATTCCTTTTTGACAAATGAACTAATAAAATCCGCAGTCAATCATACTGTTCAAAATAAAAAATATATGGAAGATATGATAAAACAGGTTTTTATTAGAAAATACAAAAAATATTTTCTAGCCATACCATGTACATAATACTCATTGCTTAACATAAAAGCATTTTAAATGGTAATAGATAAGGCCGGACAATACATTAAAAATAATTTATCACAATCCAGTTAAAGTCTATAATTCTTGAATATTCTCTAAATAAAGGAAAATTTATTACAGTTTTGAAGCATAACTTCAACTATTAACTCCTCTAACAAAAGTTAGTTTATCTTTGGGCATAATATATATTTGTGGGTATATACATTTAGTAAAAGTATTCTTTCATAACTCAAAATCAAAATTATTTTCTGGCACTATTATAACAATATATTTTCAGAACATTTTGCAGTTTACTGTAAAGAAAAGTGAGTTTTCTAAAAATGTCTCTTTTACTTCACTTATACTGAAGTATACTGAAATTACTGCTTTATACATACCTATTTACATTATGACAGACTCTAGGAATAATTTTTGCTAAAGTCATTAAATCTTCCCAATCTGTTATTTCATCATTTGATGATAAACCAACAACATAACTGTAAGTACGTTGATCACCCTGTTAAAAGATTGAATTAAAATATAATATACTTTACAATTTCAATATTATGTACTTTTCAGGTCTTTTTATAAGCCTATGAATATATTAAATAGAATAAAATAATTATTCAAAAAGCACAATTATTTCAAAAAGCCATTATTACTCACACTTTTGTTATCTGTAAATACTTTGTGTTGATAATTACAAAATAATAATCCATTAATTAGATTACATTTTTAAAAATCTCCTACACAAAAAATTATTAAAAATAAACTTAAATAATTAATATTGTATACTTTCTTAATACAAAATACAGCCATATCATGAATTTAAAAATTTTAATTTAGAAATTGTACTTACAATTTGAATAAAATTCATAAACTCTGATAATGCTTACAATATCAATTATTTTAACTATCACATCACAAAATATTTTTTTTAACTAACCTGAACTCCAACACTTTTAATAGGTAAAAGAGTAGAATTAAGCTTGTGTTTAGTTGAAAGTGCAGTTAGAAAGGCTTGTTCTTCTTCTGATGTACTACTTTTCACTCTATAAACAAAACCATGACTCTAAAATAAAAATAAGAAATCATATTCAAATATGACAAATAATGAGCATGGAAAAATCATGACAGTGAAAATTTTAAGAATTAATAAAATAAATTAAAGTGATTTTAGTTTTACTAACATTGTAAAAATAAATATAAAAGCAATTAAAAAATAATCCTGTTTGTTGACCAGAACATTACCAAGAATATTTGCTCATAATATGCTAAAATATAAGAATTCTGGTTAATAGTAGTTAACAAGAGCTATAATCATTTAGAGATGAACAAAATTAAAATCAATGGTGCCAGGAGAAATAATTAGCATATTAAAAGCAAGTTATTACATACCATTTATCCCAAGAACAATCCAGTTATTGTAGATTAAAAAGCAAAAAGATAAAAAATTTGCTGTTAAGAGATAGCTGATAGTTTTCATGAATAAATTCATTGAGCATGAATTTTAAGTTAAAGATAAAGTTAATAGTTTCTCTTTTACATACTAGGTCAGTTCACTGTAGTTATGTTATTATTCTTTAAAATAAAATGTTAAGGATTCCATCAAAGCATTGTTGAAAAGCAGAAGGTCCTGCTCTTTTCCCAATATATAGAAGTTACATTGAGAGATCAGATATTAGACAATTTTCATAAGAGGTAAAAACAGGGAACAATATTGAAATCCTTACAAGATTGGAAATAAAGCTATTCACAATACAGTACTGATACCCTCTATAATTTTTTAAAAGTATGCAATACTTTTGTTTTTTTAAATATATCTTACTATATTCATTAAAATACTATTTTTAGCGATTAAATAAGAATAGACTTTTCCCAACTGAAAATAAATGCAGAGTTTATTCTAATATCCTATATTTTCTATAAATGAAAAAAAAAGTCAAGATCAATTAAATCCCAAACTGAGTCCTATTTCAGGATTGAGAGGGCAAATTTATGATTCTTGTTACACAAAAAAAAGTATGAGGGTGTAGAGTTGTGCCATGTGATTGTAAACTATTATACTGCCTGTAATTTCTGGTTAACACAGAGAAAATATATATATGTGCACACATTGCAAAACATCGCAAAATTTTTAAAGTAATTGTTTCAATTAATATGCAAAAAGTACATGTCAGACCTAAGCTAACATATTCATAATGCTGCTTTCATCAAAATGTTAAGCATCTCACAAATAACAAGTTTTTCGTACAAATACTAGTTCAGGGAAAATTTAAAAAGACTGATAATCTTTAATAGTCATAGGAATCCAAATTCCATTCAATAAATAGATAATTATTCAAATCTTTATCTTGCAGTCAATCAAAACCTTTATTGTACTGCAATGCTGGGCATTAAATTACTTTAGTATTTGTAACTTTTGCATTTTTTTTTTAAATTTTTAGATTAAAAAAAATTTTTCTCTAAAATTGGTCCACAAAAATAGATGATCAAAATATATGTTAGTTTTAAGTATAAAGCATACTTCTATTAATAAATTTTTGAAATAAAAGTATTAAATATATTTTTCCAATGGGGTAAATATATTTAATACTTTTAAAGTATAAACTGTTATAGTACAATACTTGGTAATATGTAATTATGTACTTATTCCCTTTAAAATGCTTTCTCAAGTTGAAGTTCATTGAGAAATTATGTAATCTTATATTTTAAACTGCACAAAATTGAAATACCTATAAATAAAGAAAATTTTGATGTTCCAATTTTTTTACCCAATTTAATAATTAAATCTAAATTTATAACAACATGAAATAAATTTCATGTTCAAGTAAAACATTATCACTTGTTTACTCATCAATATCACACTCATCAAAATCACAGATGAGTTCATACAATATTCAAATATTTGAAATTGATTTTTTTTTTTTTACATCTCAAATACGATAAATTAGCATTCTTGACTCATAGAAAAGCAATTCACCTTTTTAATTAGCTCATTTACCTATCATAGATGAAATGTTTATCACACACTATTGCTCAAACAACATTCAAATAGTTAATTTTTTATTCCACACTGAATGTCAAAGAAATAAATACTAATTTATTCTAATGTTAACAAAAAACCTTCCAAAGCAATATGCAAATAAAAAAGATATCTTTAAAAATTATTCTTTTATAGACACGAACTACACACGAAGACAAGAAATATGCACATAGAAGTCTGTCAAAATATCAATAAAGCTATTCCAGTGAAACAGAAGCAATTCAATGTTCAACAAAAAGTCCAAAACCTGACAAAGCACAGCATGTTATATGATAATAAAACTACAATTTCTTGCATTAAATTCAATAGCTTTTACTTGCAAAAATCATTCTTATATTCGCCAGAAATGCATGCCTATTCACAACACTTAATACAAATATTTAATTCTACTTTTATAGTTTATGAATGTTACATCTTATTCATCATTAAAAATTTTTTTAAGAAAAAAAATTATTTCATAATTAAACAGTGCAATTATTATTTATAATGAAATATATTTTTTTAATGTATAGCACCATTTTTAATAAAACTGATTGGGTGAACCAATAAAATAAGTTTTATTCCAAACCTCCACAAAATGGTGCCCTTCATACAAGTTATTTTCTGCCATATAATCACTTTCAAGTTAATGCAATTAATACAACTGTAACCAAAGATTTAAATTCATACAAGATGCAAAATATTCTGAAACTAAAATTTATAACTATGAACTTTTATAGGCTTTTTTACAAATAATGAGTCACATAAGCACATCAAACTTAATTCAGATAATCTAGCACAGGATATTTTGTTTGCCATAATTATGATAAATCATACTGATTTAAGACTGATAGAAATATATATTCAATTGATAAACAGTTCATAACTGAAGATTTTCAAAAACTTTTGATATCAAATTTAAAAACTCATTACTACAACCATTTATGGAAGTATTAAATTATTTGTAGGCTGAGATTTAAAAGATAACTGAATTCCACATCAATTTAATTTATAGGTGGAAATATTTTTAATGCACTATAAAAAAATGAAAAATACCTTAAAAATTAATCAAATAGAGTTATTTTAGCTCATTAATTATGCCAGACAAAAAAGCAAAATTTTGTTAATGTAAAAAATAGTTCACTTACATTTTCTACAGCAGATGCATATTCAATAATAACCTTTACAAGCACATTAGTAACAGCAAAATTCTTATCCATAAAAGGTTCATCAGCACAAATAACTCTCACAGCAAGACCAGGACCTTTTTCACAAATAAACACAAATTGTTAATTTGTAAAATTCAAAAAAGCATGCGCAATTTATAAAAAAGACATAATACATTTTTTTTGTTTGTAAATTCTCATTTATATATATATATTGATGAATAATTTTTCGAAAGTCTTATATTTATTAATTAAGAATACTTCAACTTTTGTTAAAGAAGAATAATTATATTACAACAAAACAGAATGAAAATGAAATTTTAGCAAAATTTCAAATAAAAAATAGAGTTTTATTTCAGTGAAAATTTTTAAATTCTAACAATTCATGATGTAAGAAATATTGATGACAAAATTTTAGTTGTGTTCTAATACAATTTCATTTTGAATTCTGAATTATTTCTCCTGTTTTGACAGGCACAAAGCTAAGAAAAATTATTATTTTTCAAGCCTTTTAAGTATATCTTTGGTAGATGCAAGTTCCAAATAAATGTTGAATATATATAATATAAATTAAATATAACTATATTATAAAGAAATTAGTTTCAACACATGGAATAAATTCTGGAAATATATTGTGTGCTGAGAAAATCAGATTTAATAAAATGCATTAATCTTTACTTATTTAATCTTAAGTAATTAATTTTTCACATTTATAAACTTTCTTTTTAACTTTTCTGAAAAATTCAGCTGAAGTAGTACAATTGTATTCAACAAAGTGCAATAGATTGAAACATTAATAATTGCTTCCATTTCTCCACACACACACATATACAATTAATTATATTAATATAATACAATAAAAACAACAAATAGGCTTCATATTGTTTTACCTTGTTGCTCTATTGTCATTTTTTTACACATATAGACTAAATGATCTTGGACCTAGTATTTAAAATAAATTCTGGCTTGAAAATATCCAAGACTTAAATGGAATTTGAATCCATGAACTGAAAGTTGAAGCACTAATTTTTAAACTGACCGTTCAAAGTTTTATTTTCAACAATATCATGCACATAAAATGTAAATTACTTTTTTGATTTGTATTATTCATGATACATAATAGTTAAATTTGAAACTTAACTATACTAATAATTTTTTAAATTATTTTTATGCATGTTCTAATAAGCAAATATCTTAATGACTAAAATTAAATTAATTGATAAAATACAATATAGGAATTATTTTAATTCAGTATCTATGCCTGTTAATCCTACCTATATCAAAGAATTTAGCTTACTTATCTGCAGTTACTTTTCAAATATGGGAACAACTACAGTAAAACATGTGGTTTAAGTAGATACTAAACCACTGCAAACAATTATGCCTGATGGAGTTTAACCTATGTATTGCTGAACTAAGAGTCAATAGTCTGATCCTTCAGCTACAAAATCTGCACTACATAGAATGATGGCGATAAATAGATAACTACAAACCAGAATTACACAATATTAAACATATAAGGACATTTTAATTTTGTATCGTAGAACAAGCTTTTCCATCATGGTACATTCTGAGAAAAAATTTCTTTTTACCTTGATTTCTTTATAAGGCAAAAATGGCCATTACAATCTTAGTGTGATAATCCAGGCTTTATTCTAGTTTTTAATCAGAAAAATTAAAAATATGTATTTACAAGTTTTTAAAGTATTTTCCATATTACAGGGCATAAATAGCAATTTTTTCAATGCAAAAATTTTCCAATATAATTATACAAGTATCTAATATATATTAAATATATGGTCTATTTTAGTTTATTTCATAGGGCACAAATATGAGAAACCAGCTCACATAATCATGCAATGTTAACTGCAAACTAAATGAAGTATTCTACTTCTATAGTAAAATATAAGAATAATAAATTTACTAATAATTAAAGTTTTTGTTATTTAGAATTTAACTATTGTTTATTTAATTAATAGTGAAACAGAATACATTACTTCAATTTACACTTACTTTGGATATAACGAAATATTTACTTGTATATCAAACTTTCATATATACTCAAGTTGTAACGAAATTGTACATCTGTTTCTATATCAAACCCAAATCACTAATAAAAATACGAATAGAACAAAATATGCAACCATAATCCTTTTGCAAAAAAAAATACCTACTTTATTACTATTTTTTAACCTCATTTTGTGAAAACATATAAAAGTATTTTTATTATAAAATATTAAATGAAATTACCAGGGAAAGGGTGGCGTTGAACAACTTCATCAGGCAAGCCTAAGTCTTTACCCATAATGCGAACTTCATCTTTATGAAAGTCTTTTAAAGGTTCTATAACACGGCCTTCAGATCTAAGAAAGCGGACTAAGTCTGTATCATTATGATGTGTTTTTATAGCATCTGCATTGCAACTTGCTAATGCTGAGGCACTCTCAATAAGGTCAGGTCGAAGTGTTCCTGAAACAAAAATACACATTAATTTATTAATAAATTAAAGAACTAATAATTCACGGAAAGCATTTTCAATATTCTGTAAAATAAATTACTAACCTTGTCCAAGAAAGGTTTCTTCTGGTTTTAAATTAAGGTCAGCAATAATCTCATTGGCAACCTAAACAAGATTAAAAAAAATGTTTTATGAGTTAACTGCATTCTTATAATTGCAGAAAGTCATTTAACAAAAATTTCAATTTACCCTCATGAATGTGTCGCCAATAATCTTGCGCTTTTCCTCGGGATCTGCTGTCATACATAACAATTGAGTATCACGTTTCCTTCCATTAGGATCCTTCCTATCAACTGGTACTGTCGTGGAACCATTATAAAAATTTTGGGAGGCATTTAACACTACAAATAGAAAAATAATTTTTATTTATAATTAAAAATTAGTAAAGAAAAATTACTTCATGATTATCAAAATTGTAAGAATAGAGACTGATTACCATATTTTTAAAAGTAAGTTTTTTATTTATGTCAAAATCAGTGATTTCCAAGAACATAACTAAGGACACTATTCCTTCTTAGATTAAAAACTAATAGAAATGTAACTCAATCATTTCATTACTCATACTGATTCAAGCAATTAATGAAATAATAACTTTGGATACGCCAGATGCTTAAGAAAAACAGATACACTAAAGTAATATAGCCAAATTTCGTAAACTGAAGTCAAATTTTGATTTAATGTTTGAATTACAAACATATAATTACCATTACATTTTGTTTGCTTGTTACATAATTTTTTGCACATAAGGGTTAATTAGACTGGAATCTACACAATTTAAAGAAATTCCAGCACCCAAAATGGTAACTGCAAAACATCAGAATCCCTGAGAAGGGAATCAAACTTACAAACTGTTGAACTGAATAGCAGATTGATAACCATGATGCAGCTGCCAATTCATTCATTTCAGCATTTAAATATTATGCACATTATTTGATGTTTAGATAAAAAATATTTATTGAAAGCTATTTTCTTCTACACATGTGTATTTCCTGAGAACCTTTCTTCTATTTATCTCTGCCTAGCAATTGTTCACCAGTTAGTAACTCCTTAAATTTTAAAATTTTCCTCTTTACAATCGATCCACCTCAACATGGGCCAACATCTAATTATTTTTCCAGTAGATTTATGAGTGGAGATTTTAAATATGAAAGCAAAGGTTCATACCTTCAACAAATGTATAGTCTATAAACTTCAAACTGCTTATCAATGTATTTGATAACACTGGCCTCTTGAATAACCAATATATTTAATAATTGTATCACTGAGCAACACAATGTTATCAAATAATATTATAAACACATTAAAAATGTTTTTTTACAAGAACAAAATTTAAAGCTCAAAATCCAACAATGCAGTTCTTAATTTTGGTCATCGAGGCAACAATACCACAAAGCTGACAGTTATTTAAACTAATAAAGTTTTTATAGGATAACTATAATGTAAAATAACATGGAAATAATTCCTAAATACATAATGGTATTTAGATGAAATTGCACTATTAACCTGGGGTGTCATAAAATATATCAGAGTTCATTCAAATTTCCAAGAAACAAATTCTAGGAGTTTTAAGTAGTTCCTCTGGGGTCAAATCAAAAATTTCCAGGAGGTATCAATAATCCTATCTTGTTAAGTAATTAATTTTATTTTAAAAATTGTTCTTAACCAAATATGCATATAATTATGTATAGGCAACAATTTTCAATTATATCTACAAATAACAAAAATAAATTATTGCAAAAATTAATGAAAATACTTTTTATTTAGGTTAGAATTATATGTAATGAATACAAGCAGTAAGCAAGATGTGTACAACAATCTCTTTTCAAATATACTTAAACAAAACAAAATAAATATAACTATTAGATAAAGTTCACAGGAAGTGACTTTTCCCCCCAATTATTATTTAATAAAAGGAATTGTAAATTTTTCTTGTTTATTTTCAATCTCTTTCATTAAAACTTTACAATTTCACAACCATATTCTCAACTTTTCTATTTCTTTAATCCTTCAATAGATTTTCACATTTCTTGGTTATTTATGCATACACAACATTGCTATTAGAAAATGCTAACTTTCCATTTCTAATGCTTTGGCTTTTTATTCATTATTCGCAACAAGTAATTAACATTTGCTTCCCTGTGACCCACGACAGAGACATGCATATGATTTTGCAATTGATGTTAATTTATTAGTTCTTTTAGCTTCCTCAGCAATTCCAATTTCAGATTTTTCAAATTCATATATGTCATCTTTAAAACCTTTCATTTGGATTCTCAGTTCATCAATTTTTTCAAGGTGTGTTTTTTGCTTTCCTTCTGTTATCGGCTGCTTTTTTTTCTGTTATAATTTATCTAAATATAATTTACATTTTTTTCTGGCACAAGCAGCAAAACTTGGTAGGTCATTGGTAATTATTATATTGTTGACACCTATGATTTGGACATGATAATCAATGATGCACTTAGTAATAATTGATTGATTACTTAAAATTTTTTACCATCAAATTTTTGTTCACAGGAATTATTCACAGATATTATTCAATTATATACAAATGCCGTCATAGATTGTCAATAACAGGAAAGCTATATTCAATGTTTGATTATGAGATAGTAAAAGCAAAATAACTCATTTCTATTAAGTGACAATACTTTTGTCTATTTGAATGTAAGTTAAATTAAAAAATATCTAATTTATCTTTAAGAGGATCAAATTTCTCATTAATAAAATCTTGAAATCATACAATTTGTTGTAATATTTAAACTCTTTAACAATTTTTTCTTTTAGAATCATGTAAAAGCCAATCTTTTTATAGCTTTTCCAGAATCCACTTGGTCACTGAAAAGACACTTTCGCCATCAAGCATATTAAATAATTTATTTCATTGATAAGCAAACTAAGTCATCCTTTTTCATTAAAATTATACACACTTTTCACCAAGGAAGATTTGGGAAGTATATTTTAACTCAAAAATTTTATATTTAAATATTAATATTTAGTTAATTTTACACAACATAAAAGACAGAAACAAATAGAAAAAGAATACATTAAAATTGGCCCCCTAATTGAATTGCAGAGCAATTTTATTGGTGATAACTTTTCTCTTCTCACACATAAATCTAAATCCTACATCCTGTCCTGACTGAACTAGATCTTTAAATTAGTCAGTAGTTATGATTACATTCTAATATCTATCATGCTGCCATTAAGAGCTAATACACAATTTGGTTTCCAATTTCATCGAAATTTTAAAATATTAAAACAAAAAACTCAATAAATTATAAAATTTTCTAACAAAAAATAAATGCATGAAGGAAAGTAAAAATTATGGGAGGAATTTACAATTTTCAAAGATTCAAATTAAAATTCCAGGAGTTGTGCGAACCCTGATATATTTACAGCATAAAATGGAAATTAAAAATTCCCATTTAATATATTCAGAAATTAAATACTATATATCACTGCTTATAACTAAAACTTAAATGTAGATTTTAGTTTAACACATTTCTAAACTATAGATTTAAATAATAATGAAAGAAAAAAATTTACATTTAAACTAAATCTATAAATTCAGAGAGTTGAGAAACTCAAGCAAATGAAAGTGTAAGCACAATGTAAATAAAATTTACCTCTTAATTTAAGACCTAATTTCTTTAAAGAAAGTTCTACTTGTAAACTCTCTTTTTTTCTCATAAAGCCATTATCTATATGAATTGCTATTACTTGATCTTCTTTTAATGCTCGATTCAGTAAAGCAGCACATACTGTAGAATCTACTCCACCACTGACTAACATCTTTAAAAAACATTTTTAAAAATATTAAGATCTGCAAAGGTTTTGATCAAAACTATTTGTATATGACACACATAAAAACTAAAATTACATACCAAATAAAATACAGTATATTTATGAAAAAATATATGTTTCAAAAAATTAAATCTGTCTTTCATTTTATAGTAGTCATCTAGCAATAAATTGTAAAACATTACAAATAACGAACTGAAAAGAAAATAAGTCTAAAAAAAATAAAGAGAGAGAAATACTAAACCATATATAAAAGCTAAAATAATATATTTTTAAAACTGAGACTGTTTATTTGCCTCATATTTAATTTTTATTTCATATATTTTTTGTACAAATGCTTTATAGATAAAAATCAAAATGCAACATTGTATTAATTATGACAAAGAATTTATTCTAAAAAATTGAATATCATAGATCCATTAATAAAAAGTATCCTTAAACCCCTTTTAACAGCAATTATTATTTTAATAGTCTGGATTCAATATCCTTTAACTAACTGTGTGTTCTATATAAGCTACAAAAATTATTTTACAGAAAAGTATCACTTTCCTTTTAAACATAGTCAATTTAATACTGGATATAAATATTATTCTTTTGAGAAATGTAATTGACAATTTAAAATGGCAAGTTTTGATAACTAAAAATACTATTGTTTTGTATTAGATGAATTAGCAAAATGAAAGATTCAAATATATTTAAATAATTTTTAATTAATATGTTTAAAAAAATACTTATATTGATTAATAAATTCATATTTAAATATTGTATCAGAAAATAACTTTTTTATATATAAAATAGAATAAAAATGAAAATGCATAAGAATGAAATACTTTCTTAAATGTAATATTTTTCATAGAAAATATTAATAGTTAATTAAGAATAAAATACATTAATATTAGTAATAAAAGAATATTTAGAAATTTTATTACCAGAAAGTAAATTTCAATTAATAAGAGGAAATCTTCCTATCTTAACTCTTTATCACAAACAACTTAGTTAAAAGAAAAATAAAACATACTTGATTAGTTTTTATAATTTGACATATTAAATTTGGTTAGAATGAAAATATACTATAAAATTTTAAATATGCATGTAGTAAAAGGCAAGTAAATAAAACACATTACACAATTTTTTATATATTGGCCAAAAATAAATATTTTAGAATTAAATTATTAGTTCCTAAAAAGTAAAAGGAAAAGTTAAAGTGTAGGAAAGTAAGAAAAATATTCCAAATAAAACCCCAATCCTGGATTTAATTACCAAATGAAATAAATTGCTACACTAAAATGTCTAAATTTTTCTTTTTAAAATTTGACAACATACACACACTTTTATTTTAAATTTGCTATACAAGGTCAATTACATATGACTATTTTAAAATTTGTTTATTTAAATCTACAAATCAAATTTAAAATTAATCAAATTAAATATTGATAGGACTTATCACCTAACTTTAAGAAAAAAATTTTAAAAATCAGAAAATACTTTCAGTTATAGTAAAATAATATTTCAGCATTAAAAAAAGGAAAACCAAAGTACACCCTAATGACTAATTTAATTTATTTTATATTTCAAGAAAAATATTTTAATAAACATTTTCTATCATAGAAAAGAAAAAGTATAACATATTCCAGATATGAAGTCTAGTGTTGTCCTACAAGAATAATCTTTCTCCTGTTAAATCAATACTAGCTGTTTATGACCGAAGGACTCTAGCTCAATTCCAGTTTTTACATTTAGAGAGAAGCATAAATGATCTGGCCACGTAATCAACAATATCAACCATATAAACATACATAGCAGTGTAGACGAGCCTCTAACTGTACCTTAAGGTTTGGGATACTTACCTTTTACCAAGTGCCTTGTAATTTTGAACCCCGATCAAGTGACGAGGTCACACATGAGCCAACAACCTCCTCTCCACATCCATACCAGTGGAAGGATTTTTGACATCCCAGATTAATGCAAACACATACCCAGACCATGAAAGTGCAGCAACTTAATGAGGCAGCATGTGCTCCTTCTCCCAATCATTGCCCATGCTTCTTTGCTAATTTTAACAGAAAACAGCCTGAAGCTATTAAGCCACTGGGCTTGTTTGATCTTACATAGAAACATTCTTTAATTTGGAAGATGTCAATCAAATTATTTAGGTAGTTCCACTGGAGCACTCACAATATAAAGCAGCAGCAGCTTTTAGGAATGCAGTGAAGCTTTTTTAGTCCCAGGAAAGGATTTGTCTGTGATAATCAAAGATGTGAATGCTTGTGGCTGGTGTATTTGATCCCTTTTTATCAGCAGTATCAATGGTTTGTTTCTCTGGCTAGAAAAGAAGTGATAAATACATAACTTTTAAAGTTTATTGCATTCAGTAAGTTAGTAAGGGAGCATTTGCTTAGCTTCCACACCTTTCCCAGTTTGAATAAGTCAGTACAAATTGTTATATCAGACATTTGGAACTTAATCAAGTTCCTGTAAGGTTTGAGAAGTATTAATAGCACTTTTCAAATCATCATCATTTAAGACTATTGTCACATTTGATCATGGTGTACCTTCTAGAGATTCATCAACGAAACATAACTTGCGATGTCACCTTCATTACAGCATCATCTCCAAATGCCATGAATATTTTTCAACATGCCGCAGCAGAGTTTTTGTCCAGTTTATACTCATAACAAACATCCTCTAATAATGTACAAGTATATTGCCATCATTAAACTTTTTGGGATTCAAAAATCTATAAAACTTCCTCATGAGCAAGTCTTATACATCACTTGACAGAAAACATTGAAAATAGTTGTATGATAATTAATGTGTATGAATAACATTTGTAATTTGCCTTATTTAAAAGTGATAGAGCTTTTCTAGTAACTTGATAAAATGAAATGCTTCAAAAAATCACCTATCAATAAAAGTAAATTCACAATTGGAATGTGATACAAAGGAGAACATACTTACAAAATGCTTTAATGTTTTATAGATAAGTTATAGTTTTATAAATAAGTGTTTTGTTATTCTGAGATACAAATAGTTTAAATTGACTTTGTAAAAAGTAATTCCTATGTTAAAATCTAGTGAGTTAACAAGATAAACACTTTTTAAGAAATTGGCCAAGTAAACTTACTAAAACTTTGTTTTTCCCAACAGTTTTCTTGATAAATTCAATACATTCAGATTCTCGGGATTGCATGGTGAAATTTCCAGACAGTCCTGTAATGTTATACAGGAAATTTTTCATCATGAGCTTTCCATTTGTTGTTAGATCAACTTCTGGATGGAACTGAACACCATAAATTTTCAATTTTTCATTTGCAATAGCTGAAAAGTAATAAATTTATAAATTTTATTTTCAATTAATGCAAAATAATTTTATATACAAATAATGACAAAAGAAATATATTGATATTAAATTAAATAAGATGCATATACTTAGTTACCATATCTATATTACTAAAAGTACAAATTATATCTATAATGGTAACACAAATACAACTCAATATATTTTTCTTACCCCAATAACTTTTTAACATAAACAAATATTTTTATATACAATATACCTTGGAATAGATAAAACTTTAGTACATTTTAATTCAATATTGAAATGATATATTAAAAAATAAAATGAGAAACTAAATTTTACAACAATGTAAAGAAATAAAATAAAAATTTTATAAACAAATTGCCTAAATTTATTTTACATATGGGCATTTTATATGAGAATTAAATATTATAATATACACATTCATACATATAAATTCAGCTTTTGACTTGCCACAATAGTTACTGTTTGAAAACTCAAAAATAGTTGCAAAATTGGTATTAAGTCACTCTATAAATTAAATACATGCTATTAAATACGGATTAGCAAATAAAAATTTAAATACACAATAAAAAAACACAAATATCTCTCTGGAATGATTTGAAATGATGTATGTATGCATATATATATATATATATATATATATATATATATATATATATTTATATATATATTTATATATATATATATATACACATACATACATATATACATTTATATATATAAGTTTATCGTAATATCATAATTACACCAATTCATAAAATAGTGCACATTTTCAATAAAACATTAATGAAGTTAAATATATTTATTTAGCATATTTACCAGCTATATGGTTTCCAGATTTTGCAATAACTTTGAAATTTTCAGCAACTTTATCTGTGCTATCCCCATGCGTCAATAAAACTGTTTCTTCCTTTTCAAGACCCCTGGAAATAAAAAACATAAATGTCTCTAACTGGGCAAAAAATGTCCAATGAATTTGTAGGATATTTACGTGTTTATTTATTTATTTTTTACATTACAATTAAGGTGCAAATCTACAAAACAAAACACTTAATATTTATGAAAATTGAGCAATAAAAATATAATGTACAGAAGTAATACATTTTTACTTAAAAAAACATCTTCTAGGGTAATTTTAAAGAATTTCGTAAGAATATTTGTGAACAACATTTACATATTTTAGCAACATAAAGCAAAATTCTCAAAAAAGGTATGGTAGATGATATATAAAATGTGCAACTGCTTTGTAGTGTTGATTGCGCATCCATAAGCAAACTTAGCTCACAGAGTTGATGCTAAGACTCAATATAAATATTACTTACTTGAATAAAGCTGAAGATTTATCAATTTGAACAACAAATTGTCCATCTTCTCTAGAATCTTTTTTCAATATTGTACCACCAAAATGTTTGTTGATCATCTAAAATAAAAAATTTTCTAATTGTACTTCTTTATTAGAAAATTCAAGATTAATACTAATTTTTATATTATAGAATAGATATTAATAAATAGGTAAGCAAAATACAAAAAAAAAAATTAATCTGTAATAACAAAATCGATGCAATTAATGAAAAAGATTCAAAATTTTCTTGTGAAAGTAAATGAATGAAAAAAATTGTTTTGTTATAAATGAAATGTATAATTTACTGCTTAAAAATGTTTAGTTAGTTTGATCTGCTTCAAATACACAAATGCATTTTTTTTTAAATTATGATTACTTAGAAACAAAACTAAATTATAATTGTTGAATATGAGAAACATTTATATGTATTGCATTTGTATTACATTACATTGACTTTTATGAATTACATAAAAAAATAACTTAAAAAATAATAATAAAAATAATTGAAGAAAAATAAATTGATAATTTTTTTGTAATTTTGCACTGGTTAATAATATAGTATGCAGCAATTTGATCTTTTTTTAAAAAATTAACTATCATAATAAATCATAACTTTGAAAAGTATAATGTCTACATAAATATTCTTAGATTTCTGATACATAAAGTGAATTAGAATTTTCAAATTTAACATTTAATTTTTATAAATTTTCTACTAATCACAGAATTTAAAATTTCAAAGCAATTACCATATTCATGAATTTATATTTTATTCATATATTATATAAATAAAGTTGAAAGACTTGACTTTACCTGCATTCCATAACAGATCCCTAATATTGGTAGGCCACATGTAAATATTTGTGGATCATGGCAACACGCAGGTTCAGTAGAATTAACAGAATTTGGTCCTCCTGATATAATTATTGCTCTGCAAAATAAATCTCCATGATGAAATATTTATCACAAATCTTAATTAAATATAAAAAAATTACAATTTATAATCTTTGCACATATAATCAATAAACAATTAATAAAAATATGAATAAAACATTTCAGTCAGATGTAGTGATCAATAAAAGTCAGACAAATTATTAAAATTATGATATACTTGAATAACAAGAGTGGTCAAAAATGTTTAAATTTCAATCTGTGAATATGACAGATTAATTTTATTGAAATTTCTTATTTCCATACTAGTGTAAGGAAAAGTTTTAATTGTGTAATACTTATTCAATTTAATGCAGATAACTCAAAAAAAAAAAATTTAAAACTGATAGTTATTTTATTACTGAATTTAACCATGAAAGTTAAACCAGTAACTCTTACTTTTCATTCCATTATATATTATGGAAGAATTCATTTTATTTAAGAGCACATATTTTTATTTACAAGATAAAACTTTTGTTCTTAATGCAAACCTTATGTGAAAATAATTTCTAAAAAATATTAATTTTTGTGATAACCCAAAATATTCAAAATTCAACAAGTAATTCTATGAAGGAAAATTTATAAATTACAATTTAAAAAGGAGCTCATTTTCAAAACTTAGGATTTGCAGGTGCACTTCTTATGACTCCCATGAACGAATGGTGCAAATACACACTGTTGAAAAATTAGTTCACAGTATTGGTGATGCATATTTGCACTCAGAGGGAGAAAAAATTTAATGATTACAAGATTGTATATTGTTTCATCACATTTAAATTGAACTAAGTGCATGTACCTTGACTTCATTTCTTCATATATTGAATTTTTATTAATATTTTCATGATCCACTGGGAAGATAGAAGTAATAGTTTTTTGTTTGTTTATTTGTCGCTCGGGATTTACGGCTTAAAGTGGATTCTGAACCACTACAAACATCCATGCTGAAGGTGGGATTCGAACCCACAAACTGTTGAACAGAAGGCAAATGCGCTAACCATTCGGCTGCCAGCTCGGCGATTGAAGTAATAGAGTTTGCCTCTACAACTTTTTAAGTGATACATGCTTTCACGATTCTCATATTTCTCCAACTGCTATTATTTTATTTTTTCTATAAGGCAAGGTGTTTTACGATAAGTTCTGTTACAGTTTTACCTTCAGATATATACCACATATTAAATTTCTTATAAAAATCTGAAATCAAGTCATTTCTGAATAAGTAGAAGATGAATATACTCAAATAAAAAATTAATCGATCAGTGCTATATAGAGTGATAATTTATTTTCTAAAGAGTGCTATCTCAAACACAATAGGTTTCATGTCAGCATTTTTTCTTGTGATGAGACATTTCACTCAATTATCACGTGAAATTTTATTTCTTGTAGTCTTGTCATTTTTTATTAATTTCAAAGTTTATTGATGAATTTTGTTACATAAAAACCTTAAATAATTTGAATAGTACTTTAAAAAAATTTTATAAATTTAATTACATATGCATTTTTATGTATTATATATATATATATATATATATATATATATATATATATATATATATATATATATAAGTGAAATAATATTTTATATACATTTTTAAATAAACAAAATCTATCATTAAATGTTCTAATTTTAATATATATGATAACTTATACAATAATCAAAAATGAGGCCTCAAATTGTTATGTTAGGACTTTAGTTTTATGATGCAAAGCCCCTGTCTCATAGAAAAGTTCTTTTACAACACTTGTTCTATCCCGTTAGAGCATTTTAGACAACAAAGTACCTTCCCAAAAGGATTAATACCATGCATTCTATCAAAAAAACGTCTTAATAACATTAAATAGCAAAAAAATCATGGATTTCAAAATTAATAAAAAACACCTCAGATTTTAATGGAATTCTTAAGAACTTTTTCTAACATAATGAAATAAAAAATGCATCAAGTTGACAAATTATTTTTCAATATAACTAACCTAAAGCCCTGAGCTAGAAGTGTTTCAGCAGGAGTATTCAAAGGAAGAATTTCTGTTTCAACACACAGTTCTCTTACCCTTCTATCTATAACCTGAAATAATAAAATAAATAGCATATTATACAGAAACATTTACAGTATTTTATATCTAGTTATATTACAAACACAGAATACTAAATCTAATAACCTTTCCATATTGAGCTCCTGCATCTAAAATGACAACCTTTTCAGTATGGAAAACTCCATTCACACAATTAGCAGACTTTGAATCCTGCATGACGCAGCTCTCTCTGAAAGTTAAATTATAATTAATTGAATAATAAATAGAAACATGCATTGAATATTATCAAAGTTATAATATAATCATAGTTTTTTGTTTTTCCCCCTTTTTTAAATTTTAATTTATAATACAAATAATTTTAAATTTTTAAATGATTTTATTCATTAAATATATATAAAATCAATAATTATTTTAATATTTATAAACAAAACTGTTATAAGCAATTTAAAAAATAACTCTCCTTTTAAGCAAATGTTTCAATAACAAATTTCAGTAATTAGTTGCCATGGTAATAACAAGAATATCACACACAAACATAGTACTTCAGTTGAGGCTAAGAACTTTCAAAAATTTAGACTTGTGTATCACATAAAATGAAACTTAAATGAGAAAAATTTAAATAAAGATTAATTACAAATGTCAAACTTTTATTCACTTTGAAGCATATTTTAAAAATACAACAATATAATTTGAAGAATGGAAACTAGCTTACTTATTAATAAATTTTATATTATTTTCATAAAATAGAAATGATGAAAATAGTATCATTAAATTTAAATCTAAGTTTTTAATAACAACAATTCACCAAAACAAAATTCAATCAAATAATATTGGCTATTATTTAAACAATTGCCAATATACTTGGTAAATGTCCAAGTAATAAACACAGTTGCTATCAAACATTCAACTTAGTATTTTATACGCCTAAAAATAAGAACCTAATTTCTTTGCTATTTGAGTAGCTTTTTATCAAGTCTGGTTTCAGATACAGAAAATAAAGATCACAATTGCTATTCTCAAAAGTCATTTGCTTGATATATTTAATCACTTGATTTACTTAATCCGACAGTTGATTTTCATTTTTATTCTTTTTTGTGTATAGTAACCCAATTTGGCTAACAGGCAAGCAAACAGCTACAATCAATTTCCAGTTTGTATTATTCTTATACATAAAGTAAAACAAGTGTGAGAAACTAACAACCAAGCATCTACAATTTCTATTTTTAAATGAATACTCAGCAGTTCCTATTTTTAAATGTTTCATTACTGGTAATAACAAAGTGAAATGGATTACTTGTTTTTACTTTTTGAAAGATAATCAAGTAGTTCTCAAAGATTCTACAATAGGAAAATATGGTTCCAGTATGTTATCATAATTATATTATCAAAACATTTTTTTAAATAAAACCCTTTGACTTGAAATTTTGCTATTTTGATTGTAAGTTTCATTTTTCTCAGACATGAAGCTTAACTCATAAGGAAAAACAATAAATCATTATTGAGCTTGTAGAAAAGTTCTTAAATAACAGGATATAAATATTGGTCTTTTTTATTTTTAACAATTAATGTTTTATTACTACTCTGTGAAAAATATAATTCTTGCAGTATGAAAATACTTCTTTTACTCTTCACAACCAATATTAAGATACTTTAAATAGAATTTTGAATTTTCAGTGTAAGCATAATGACATGCTTAATGTTTCTAAAAGAAAACATCAATTAAAGGAATTTTAAATTATTAACTTAAAATTTAACTTTTTATGTAAAAATGTAACATTAATGATTTATTAATTTGAATATATTTAAACAGCTTTTATTCAAGAATTAAATCCAGATAAAATTTCTTTTTTCCATTATGCTGACTAATGTAATTTAGGCAAACACCTTATAATTTAGGCAACTTATTAAGAAAGCAAAAATTATTTTATGCAAGTTTTAAATATTTAGGTATTTCTTCAGTCTTACTGCTCTGATAAGTGCAATTATGCCAAAAATGGTTATGATTTAACTAATATTCCCATACAATTTATAAAAAGAGAAATGAACAGATTGTGTTATTAAGGTAAATTAACATTGTGGACACAAAGAATATAATGAAATTTCTATTTTGGCAATGTTTTGATTGTTTGGAAATTTATCTTCTTCAGCTACCATAAAAATATCCCACATTTTATGCAAAATTAAAAAATACATTTAGTAAAAATTAAGCTTCATAAATATATATAAAACAATGTTGTGTTAAAAAAAGTTGAGAAGAAAGTAGTAATACTTTGTTTGGTTTACCACTTAACAATTATTTTTTGGATACAAAGGCTATTTTTATAGTATTCACAGTTTGACATACATTCAAAACCTTTATAAAAGCCCAGGGTAGAAACCCAAATCTTGAACTATTCAATAAAAGCCAAAGTACACTAACCATTCATTTTACAGATAAGCTAAGTACTTATGGCAATTTCTTAAAAATTTTTTATAAAATTGGATTCTTTCTTGTTTTACAATCATTTTTAATTCAAAGACCTTAAGGAGTTATCATAAGAAGGAAATATTACAATAAAATTAGAACGCATATAAATCACATTTGTTGCAGGAAATCACATTCATGAATAAAATTTGATTCACTGCGTTTGACGGAACACTAGACTATTATTTTAAATTGTATACAATGGCCAAATTTGCAAAATAAAGCAAACCTTTTTACTCTTCAAATTAACTATGATTTCAAATTACTTACTTTAACTTAATATTACATATTCACTTATCTCTCAGTCAGAATCACTCGAAATTTGCTTTTATTATTTTATAATATATTACTGATTAGAAAGAAACACAAAATAAGAATACTCAAGAACTAATATTAGCACATAGATTCACATAATACCATTTTAGAAAGAATGAGTAATTCATTTTTGAATTTTATTCTTAAAAATTATAATTCATAATAATTGTAATAAATTGCATTTTAACAGAAAATATATAAGTGGTAAGAATTTACTCACATACTTGACATTTTGGTGGCAACATTGAACAATTATATCATGGGCAATAGTAGGAACAGAAATTTCATAGAATTAGTCTTATGTTTACCACAAAAATAAATTAAGATGGGTATATTAAGTTATTTTTAATTATCCTTTAATAATGTCAGAAATAAACATTTTCAGTACTTTGGATAATTAACTCTGAAAATTTTAAGCATGTTGTTTTATTAATTATGACTGTTTACAAAAGCATTTTGTCATTAATAATTATTCACTAAAACTCAATCATATCACTGTAAAATATTATTGAGTAAATATTTATTACCTGTATAAAATAACATATATAATATTTTTATCAGTTTATTGTTTATAACATCAGTCTGCAGTGGTACTTCAAAATGTTTTCTGAAGACGGAAACTGATGTATATGTTAAACATCTATAATGATAAAAAGAAAATTTGACTGTACCTACCTACTACAATCCTTTAAGTAACAATATTTAGTTACTATATAATAATCTTTTGAAGTGTAAGGACTTTGAATATGGATTTATAAGCTTCTTAAAATACGAATTCTATTATTTTTCGTTCGTAGATGAAAAGGGAGGAATCGGCGGCTACATGACAACAATTAAAAGTTTACAGCACACGAAAATAAAAATTACTACTTTCAGTAAAACACACTAAAATATATAAAATGAGAAACAAGCAAACTATAAATAAAAAATTTAATCAATTTTTCTCATAAGAAATCAAAGAAAGATCGTTTTCCGTTGTGATGACAGTAAGTCTCAAATTAACCAGACCTGTTTTTTTTCTTCAGACCGTCTTTACTTTTCCAGAATTTCAAAAGTTTTGGCCTGCTGTTGCGACATGCCGGCCACATAAAATTTTTTGCAATTTTGAACCAATATTATTTTTTTTCAAATAAAACTTTAAATTAAAAGCTACATTTAACATCACACAGTAAAATGCACTTGTTCAACATTCACAGGCTAAAAGATTGAATTGGTATGTTGTTGCCAAATACTGTACGAGGAATTTGTTTAGAAAAGTTGACAAGAACATGAAAATGCAATATAGGCATAGAAAAAGAAATTTAGTTACCCAATTGCATGGCAAATTTCACTCTCCCAATCTGTTTCGCCTAACATAACATGTAATTTCACAATATATTCAAGAAATATATATATTAGTGAAAGTAGCTGCGAGAATAAAGTTTAAGAGTATATCTTCATCAGTAAAAGAAGTATTGTCCTGAACAGCTTCAAACACGTGATGAAAATTAAAAAACACGCATTTAAGATACTTCAGTTAAGATTTTTTCCCAATTCATCTATTCCAAAAGGTACAACTTAATAAACATCCTTTTAATAAAAAAGTGCTGCTAAATGATGCTCGTATTATAATTACCAACATCTGAATTAATAAAATTTCAGCTCGTGGCTTAAATATCCTAGAAAAATGTTTACAATTGTAATTTCTTCTTCAGACATTTTTAAATTTCTAAAGTTGGTTATTTAATTACGACATAGTATAATCTAAAGAAGCTCAAATTCATGATTTTATTTATAATTGTAAGAAAGAATCCTGTAAATTCTAAGCACAACATGTTCGAAATAATCACTATGATGCTTCTTACATATTTACGATGTATTATAACTCATTTTGTATTTTATTTATCCCTCACATTTTTGTTTCTTATTAATAATAAAGCTGTTTACTTTTATACTTTTGCACGAGGAATTTTCGTTATAACTTTTTTATTTTCAACTCTCGTTCATTTCATCTTTTTCAAAAAGGTTTTGTCATTCATTCCTTTTGAAATTCTTTGTTGACGAGTTTTATATTTTTAATACTTCTCAGCGAAAATTTAATTCATTTTGCAATCATTGTATTTTAAAAACTATATTTATAAAACAAGTAAGATATAATTTAATACTTTAAGTTTGTTTACTGTTCCAAGCTCAAATTTCAGACTCAAAAAGTATTTTAATGACTTATTCTATAATAAAACGGCAGTTCTCAAACCGTACGTCTTGACATACTAGTTTTGCTAAAACATCTTATGGGCGTCATGAAAACTAAAAATATTTTTATAACTTTAAATTTGGAAGCTAATTTTTAAAATTTTGCACTTTATTGATATTTTTATCAACGACCATCATAGAATAAATTAAGTAGTTTTACAAACAGTTTCTAATCTAAAAAATCTATGTGAATGCAATTGAAATACTGAGCAGTTTCAATTCTTTCCCAGAAAGAAATGAAATAAATTTAATGTAGTGTAATTGTGTTTTCCCCCTCTTTTCACACAATAAAAAGTCTTCCCTACTACATTTAAAAAGTTGAAAGGCAATATCCAACTAGTCGCTTAACAACTATAGAGATCAAACCCTGGACATTTCACTCATACGAACGAAAATCTAAAAGAAATAGGGAACAAGCAGTTAATTATAATTAAAACAATCCTAGAATCATATGTTAATATCTTTAAAAATTTAACTTTTCCAATTGATAAAAGTTAAAATTTAATTAGACAAGCCAATTATTCCATCCTATAAAAAATACCTATGATATAAAAAGATAATTTTTCTTCATTACTAATGAAAATCATTTGTGTTAATCAAAAAGCAAAGCATTAATAAAAACATGAATTAATAAAAAGTTATGTAACGATTTTTTTTAATGCAGTAATAAGAAAGACGTTAAACTAAAAAATATAACAATTCTATCGCCCAATTTGCAATACTGTTATCGTAAATACAGTAATGTAAGCATTAAGATTGTACCAACTACGAATGCGATATTCTTCAGCCTTTTAGAACCCATGAAAGAATAATCGTTTAGTATATAAAGTACCAAGTTATATTCAGCTCATAATTAAATTGTTTGAAAAACTTTATAATAAAGAATATATAAATAAAAGATTTTTTTTCTTTCATGATTGTTGTCTTAAAAATTGAATAAAATGTAATGAAAGAATTTATATAAGAAAATAAAAAAAAATTATTTACCTCAATTTTGTAGAATACAAGTTATAAAGCAAAGCAGCTAGTAAAAGAAAGTCGGAACGTATGGGAACAATCTGAAGAGTACGAGAGATAAGAAAGCGTATCTTTGAAATTGATGAACAATAGGATCAGTGTTTCCGATAAGAGATAAACTGGAAAAAACGCGCAGTTATCATTTAGAACAATCAACACAAGAAATCTACATTTATTACAAAATTCTGTTTCTCAAAACAGGATTGCTTTAAAGACAAATAAATGAGCTGTCTTCCTAAACATTTGGAAATAAAATTCTATCGAACAATTTAAGTATATATACGAAATTACAAATTGAGATTGTGAAATACAAAACAAACTAACATGCAGTCTTTCTGGAAACAAAAAAGAACAAAAAAAAAAATGCTGAATGTGTTAGTAATCTGATACTCACTGATTTTATGTAGTTTCATAAATGTTATTTTTTTGATTTAACGATATTTTTTCCATTAATTGAGTAGCAAAATTATAATTAAATTTCCTGTCTTCATAATAGATTAGTTTGTTAACGTATGATGGACATTTTTTGTAACGAGAGATAGTTAAATTGGAACTTACAGCTTAAAGTTGATTCTGTGTGAACCACACTATTACAACCATGCCTAAAGTGAGAATCGAACCCGCGCGCTACTGAACCACAACGCTAAGCACTAAATTGTCAGATTATATTCCCATAACAGAAATTAATTTATTTTAAATCAACAATATTATTATTCTTGATCAATGTATATAAATTAAAAAATAAATACCCTTACAACATTGAAAAGTGTTTATTTTACATGTTTCCTATTGTCGAAAAGAAAAAAAATGATTAAAAAATGTGCAGTAATCTGTGAGAAAAAGAAAAATTAAAATCATCTAACATGTAAGTTAAAATAATTTCTCATGAAACATCCACATTTAACTTGATTTATTATGAAATACATGAGACTTTGTAAACTCAGAAGGTAAATTCTAAGGTATGTTCACATAAATTCATTTAAAAAAATAATATTATTTCTAATTTAGGTTAATCACAATTGAGAACCATAAGAATTACTTAACCATAACCATAAGAATTTGTAATTAAGAGCCATTAATATGAATGTGTGCCAATAAAATTCTTTTTATTACTGTAGGACTAAGTGTATTCCATTTTTCTATATTATTTACTAAGCAAACTATTTTCAAATTTAAAAGCACTTTTCCCATACAAACAGTGACACTATTTTAAAAAATGTCTACCATTTTTAAATTATATTCTCTCTCTCTCTCTCTCTCTCACACACACACACAGTGCAGAGGTAAACTTTACTTTCGAATACTCTTACCTCTTCCAATTATTATCCATTATTTTTGTTACGTAAAGCAAATTTTTCCCCCTTCAGACCAATGCCAAAATTGAGGGAGTTGATCCTCTGACGGTACCATCTATCGGAGGAGTTTAGAGCAAAGTTGTACTTCCTGGAACCAGGGGGTATGCGTACCTTCCTGGGGCTTGAGCAGACACCAGGCGCATCGGCAGGTGGTGGATAGCCGAATGTTTTGTAGGAATGACAGGATAGCCTTGAATATAGAATCAGAGGCCGCAAACCAGCTCCCGTAAACCCTGGTGTTATGCGATCAGTGCCTAGGGCTAATTGGCACCGCGGTAATGGTGTCTTAACGGAGCCTCTAGTTGCCTGGCGAACTTCCAGGCAACTAGAGATTTGCCTTGCCCAGTAACTCAGGCAATGCTGGGTGGACTTATATTACCTGAGCTTATTAATTGTTATCTTGTGGCTGAAAAGACACAAGAAATAACAAACCTTTCTGCATTTGCAGGCGAAAACTTTGAAGTAGACCTTGCTGAAAAAGACAAGAGAACTCAGAGGCAATCTAGTAAAGGGGCAGCAATGAATCCTTCACTTGAGGTAGAAATGACCTCCTAACCATCTTCTTCTGGTGAAAGTCAGGAAGCTATCCCTAGCATGACTGACTTTCTGACCAGATGGGACTGTTTCAGCAAGACCCTATTTGCTGGAAATGTCATACGCAAGAGGAAACGGCAGAGCATATCATTTACGAATGCGAGGCTCTTGCCCTCCCTAGATTTACTTCTTTAGGCATCATCCATACTAGAGAGTTACACCTAGACTCCATTAAAGGGTTATCGGACTTCATTAATAAAGTGGGTGACCCGAACAACTGGAACTAGGAAACATTGGGTTTGGAGTTAATGGTACAAAATGTTGATAAAAGCAGAGGTGCCCAATGACATACAAACCAAACTCTAAGAAGAAGAAGAAGAAGAAAATTGTACTTTCACCTTCGTGATGCTCTGATTAAATGAAAGACGCACCCTACTGATTTAAATTCATATAGCCAACGGCATAGCGAGCTTGGCTTGTCCAAAGTGTCATAAGTAACAGAACAACACAAGATTTTAATAAGTA
Source organism: Latrodectus hesperus (assembly GCA_037975125.1). Lineage (NCBI taxonomy): Eukaryota > Metazoa > Arthropoda > Arachnida > Araneae > Theridiidae > Latrodectus > Latrodectus hesperus. The sequence goes on from CM075861.1 coordinate 20,221,760, forward strand.
ATCTAGAATCAACCAATAATCGCGCGACAAGATCGTCTCTTCACATAAATCTCTACATAGAGCTTTCATTTAAAATGTGGTTAGAATTTGTCTGTTTCTTAATCAACGGATTTTTCCCCACTAGGGCTAGTTATAAAAACCAGGACTTAAATTCAAAAAAGATTTCGAAGCACAATAATATCCATACCAGAGAAGGAATTCAAACCCATGCAGTGTTAAACTGAATATCAGATTGGCTTCATTTAAGGGTAATTTAAAAACTAGAAATTCACTTTTTCTGTATTTTTCGTTTTTTTTTTAAATTTGAGATACTATCTATTATAATACTTAATATAATTGATATTATCTATAATACATTGACCTCCAAAAATTAAGAAAGACCTGTTTTTTGCTCCTAGTTTGCAAATGAATGAATGTAGAAACACCAAATATGGATGGCACGTGCACACAAAACACATATGTATTGCTTGCAACATAGAAGTTTATATAAGAAAAACGCATAAATAATTTACAAAAAAGCAGTCTTGCTGGAAAAGTTTATTCTTGGAAAAAAAAAGAATAATCATAGTTTTATGTGATAAAATATCATAGAAACATAACAAAAAGGTGTTTTAATAAACTATATGGCCACCTCTAGCTTGAATGCATTGGTGGCATCGACTTACCATGGTGTCAATTAAGTTGTCGATTACCGAAATGGAAAGCGAAGACCAGACACAGATTAAGCAGTTTTCCAGCTCTCCTATAGACTTTGAAGGAGGACTTAAAACGGCAACCTGTTTATCAAGATAGTCCCACACAAGCTCTATGGGATTCAGGTTTGGACACTTAGCTAGCCATTCCATTCTCTCCAAACCAAGACTCTCAATATATTCATCAACTAAAGCTTTAAGAGGTTCTGCGTTATCATCCACCGGAATGAAATCATTGGCAATTGCACCGGCATATGAAGACATATGGATCAAAGATCTCATCCTGGTATCTCATAACAGTCACAGTTCCTGTCTAAAACACACGCAGGTCAGTGTGATCACTGAGTGAGATCCCTGCCCTAGCCATTATTCCACCACTGCGGTAACTGTGTGCATCCATAGTGTTAGATTGATGGTACGTAGTGATTTATTCCCTCCAGATCAGCACACGTCCAAAATCGTCTCCCACATGAAAGTAATCTCGTCTGTAAAAAGTACAGAAGCCCATCGATGTCTAGTTCAGGAAACGTTCTCTTGCCCAAGATAAGCGAGTCCTTCTATGTCGTCCGGTGAGGGAGACACACACACAGCTGATCACCATGCGTAGAGATCTGCATAATGAAGACACTTTCGTACCACACTTGGAGATATTCTTCTCCCTGATGTTGAAAATGGTTTACAGCAAGTTGTGGCTCTGAAATGCTTCTTCTTTGTTTCGAAGGAGCTATGAAACGGTCGTCTGCAGTTGTCGTAGCTCGTGGTCTGCCTGGAACATGTCTTCTGGGCACAGAAGCTTCAGTTTGATATTAATTCCAGCGATGGTTGACCACACTGCAAGACACATTAAGGAGCCTATTAGCATGTGCAATTCCGATTTCCATCCATCCAATTGGTGAGCTTCGAAAAACATGTTTTCCTTAACTTTTGGTGGCCAGTGTATTTTAGTTGACCTCAACCATTCAAGTAGCTACTTCTTGTAAGACATTTACCATTGTGAAAGTCCTCTTGTCTGATGGTATTACTTACATTACTCCCTAAAGGTAACCACTTGTCGATATTATTTTATTAATAGACGTACATATTTCTTCTGTGTAAAAATAAACAAACAATACAAATAATGAGCATTAAAAAATTATATATTTTTTAAATTCACAGAGAAATCACTCGAATTTTCAAAAGAAACGCCTCTGCGTTTAAGAGATAGAAAGTTAAAATTTCAGAGTGTTATGTTTTTACTGATGCTGCATTTACGTGCATTTTGAAGCTACAAAAGCATTCTTTTGTAACTTCAGAACATAAATTGAACTTACATTTTGCAACTTACTCAAAGAGCGGAAAATTCGGTGAAATTAGCAAAAGTAAATTTTTTAACACATTCATTTTGTTAAATTTATTTTCCCGTTGTGCGAAATTTTTTATAAACAAGTTTTTACAGTAAATAAATATAAGTTTATTTTTGAACGTAAGTGTATTTTCATAATTTCTACCCTGCATTATGTTTATTATAAGCATTTTTATAAATTGTTATGCTATGTATTAGGTTGGTGCGTATGAAATGTCGGATTCTCTTTACATGCGGACGTTTTCCTCCCTGTTTTCGTTATACTTTTGTATTTGGCATAACCTCATTCATACTCGTATTGTCCATTGCCAGAGACTCATTTCAGCAAAATAGGTTTTCTCGAAGGTCTTCCCTTTTTTATTTCTTTTGAGTTTATTGCCGATATGAATTCTGCCGACATTCGCGTCATTTTCTTATATGAGTACAATCTTGGTAATAGTGCTGCAAAAGCTGCACGCAACATAAACCAAGCGTTTGGGGAGAATACGGTTAACGATCGGAAAGTGCAGCGTTGGTTCGAAAAATTTCGGACTGGCGATTTTTCACTGCAAAATGAGCCGCGCGGAAGACCCAAAACGTCTGTGAAGAATGATGACCTGAAGGCTCTAGTGGAAGCGGATCCAGCCGTATCCACGAGGGAACTTGCTATCAGGATGAAAGTTGACCATACAACGATATTGAGACACCTTTCTGAGATTGGCAAGGTTAAGAAGATGGACAAGTGGGTACCACACGCACTGACAGAGCGAAATAAGCTGGATCGGTTAAACGTATGCTCATCATTGCAGCATCCACCATATTCACCGGATCTCTCGCCGACCGATTTTCATTTTTTCAAGCATTTAGAGCTGTTTTTAAGGGGCAAACACTATGAAAATGAAGACAGTCTAAAAAACTGGATATCAGAGTTTATTAATTCTAAAGACCAAAATTTTTTAAGACAGGCATCTACGCTTTAAAATCTCGTTGGGAGAAGTGTATTGAAGCGAATGGAGCATACTTTGATTGAATAAACAGCTTTTGAAGAAAGATATGCAGTTTTATACAATCACTTAAGAATCCGACATTTCATACGCACCAACCTAATATATAATACTACACGTATCAAAATTTTACATGTGCAATATCAATGGTGATGCTATTTGCAAATTAAATCAATGCGGAATTTTCGGGCAATTTTACATTTTTAAGGCATTACTTTAAATGACTCTCTTACATTGATACAACCATTCTCTCTTCCCGAAATTATTCATTTTTTAAATAAATTTCCTCAGATCTTATAGAAAAAAAATTTAAGGCAATCCAATATAATAAGAGTAAAAAAAAAACTTATGTTCATCGACATAATTTCTTTCAGTATATTTATGAAATCATATTAGGAATTTTAGGAATAAACCAGGGAATTTTGGAAATATTGGAAATTTTAAGGGATTAAACTCAACCAATTATCTTTCGTTTATTTTGTCTTATATAAATGAAGATAAGTAAAATGAACCACGAAAATATGCAAAAAGAAATGTCTTCTGTCTTCTAGTAAAGAGGTTAATTAGTTTTGTACTGAGTAAAACAAAAATACTTAAAATAATAAAAACAATGAATTAATGTTTAATAAAAAATATATTTTTCAGAACTGTCAGAATAAATATTGACACTTCCATGTTTTTGTCGTTATAAATTCCTAAGTTCATACAAAAAAAAAGAAAGGGAAAATAATGTTTTCTCAACATATAAATTTTTGAAGTTATTCTAAATTACTCATTAACGCAAAATTATTTTCTTTTCCTAGAAAATTTTATATTACCCAAATTAGTAGAAATTATATAAAATTAGTGGACTTTTTTATTTTAAAAGATATCTGATAAAAAAAAACTTCTAAAATTTCTAAATCAGCTGAAAATTTTCAAAATTTTCGAAGTCTTTCAAAATTTCCGGGAATTTTTAAAATTTCCAAAGGAATAAATTGGGTTTATTCCCGGAAATAAAACCGGATTTTCCCCTCCTTTACAACACTAATCAATACATGTAGGAAATATAATTTTGGGAAAGGTCTCAGAAAATAATTTCGTATAATAAGCATATATAGAGTCTCATGGTGGATTCTATAGTGGTAGGACAATGTTCTTCAGAACAAAAAAATATGGGTTCGATTCTAGTCACTATATTGAAGAATGGAAGATGGATATTGAGCTTTTACTTTTTGCATGCAGGTTTGTGGATTGGCGCTTGATTGTCGGAATATCAAATACGAAGTGTGGACAATGGAGGTTCACGAGTTTCTTCTCTTGTGAATACAATTCCCACGCTCTATGAAAAATTTTTTCCCAGAAGCTAGATTTACGCGATATATATTTAAATGCCTTAGGACGTTGTCTGCAACACATTATCAAATACAAAAAGCATTTCAAATAAATAATCTTAGCAGCGCTCACACTTAGCTTCCATCAACCGAAGCGTTTACCTTTAAGTTTCCGCATTATTTTGGTGATGTCATTACATTCCCTCGACCAATTTCCGGTATTTATGAAAAGGCAACAACGTCGAATGATTTTAACTTTTCCACTTGAAGAAATTTGTTACTTCTCATAAATAAAAATGAAATACAAAGACAGAGAATTTATGTTAAATATATTAAATACTTACAAATTAAATATAAAAGAAATTTGCAGAAAAGTTTTGTAAAAGAAATTTACAAAGTTTTTGAGAAATATATTTTCAAAAAGTGCATTTCGAAAGCATATTTTTGAAATACACTTTTTGGTTATGTCCTGTACTGGTCATGGTTTTTTAGAGAAAAGTATTGAAATATAGTGACAGAGAAACTTATCAAATTTGTGAAACTAAATTTATTTTACAAAAAAATCTCATTTCACTATTATGTATTGAATTTTTATAAAAACACTACAATATTACAAATTGTGAAAAAGTTTTGCAATTATTGTATTAGTTTATCGAGCTGGTAACCTCTCGTCTTTGGTTAAACGGTTCGTGGGTTCGATTCCTAACTCGGATGTAGATGTTTCCATTGGTTCGGAGAAAATTTATTATTACGATACTTTCAAATATAAAATTTTCCAAAACCAGAATGAGTAAATTTTTTTCAAAGAAGTTTATAATATTATTAACATTAGTAATTAATTTTATTTTACAAATATTGCGTAAACTATCTTAGAAATCATTTTGTTGCATTCAAAACATGACAATTCTTATCAAATCACATGCAGTTCATATTTGTGTTACTTTAAAATTTTAACTTTATCTCTTCTATCGAACAAACAGAAAAAAATAACTCGCAAAAAAGTTCACGCGTGTACACAGTTTTATTTATCTTTAATTCCCAGCATATTAATTCAATTTTTTCTGTCACTGTATTAGTTGTATTTTATCTAAAAAACGAAAACAAAATTACGATTTTACGAAATTTAATTTTTGTTAATATTAAATACTATACATTGAAATTTAATGTAAAAAACATTTTTTTTCTTTCTTTAAAATAATTTTATAGATGAAAATAACTCAAATAAAAGTTTTTATGCGCAGTGATTAGATTTATTTATGTTTGTGCCGTAATACATTAATCGATCATTTCATCCCTTCAGTGGGTCGATAAAATTGAGTACTAAGCATGTTTGGGAACTAAACACGCTTTCGGCTGATCACCTGAGGCATATCCTTTGCACCCCAGGGCCCTCGGTCAAAAAAATAGATATAGGCACTGTAGACCTAGGCCCCCCGATGGGCTGTCGTGCCACTGAATTAAGTTTTAGTAACGCATACAGAATTCTTTTATTGCATGGCTTATGAATTCGATTCCCATTTCAGGTATGGATGCTTACAACAGCTGGGCCGCAGTGGCCTGGTTGGTTAGGGCATCGTTCTCATTATCGGAAGGTTGTGAGTGCGAATCCCGGCTTAACCGAATATCCGTGGTGTTCACTAAAGGCAACTAGGGCACATTAAAACTGGGCGTGATCACAATGTCCTCCAAGTGAAATGATACCTCTGGGGGTGTCAGGGCAGATATTAGGGATCTTCTGCTTGGTCCTTGCTTCAAAATCACGAAGACTCCACCAGGTTGCTTCTACCTTACTGGTTACAAGGAAGCAGGCTGGTGCAACAACTTTTATAACTCAGAATCAACTTTAAATTATAATTTCCTATTTTGAATCGGCTCTTGTTTGCATAAAGCTTCCGTAGAACGACAAATTAACCAATCATTGATTGTGCGTATTGAATAATGGTGTATTTTTTTTTCATATTTCATTTCTATGCTTCAGTTTTTGAATCCATTATTTTTATGTTTTTAAGATTTTCTCCCTAGATAAAAACGAATGAAATACTCCTTGTCGTAAATCATAAAGAAAAAATTTAAAATACTTAGCTAAGTAAAACAGTCTATCATATTAAAAAAGCTTTATAAGAAAAACAATTAAGTTTAAATTATTTTAAAGGTCTTAACTTTTGATGATTTATCTCGTTGTAAGTTTAAGTTAAAATACTAAACTACAAAACTTATTTACAGCAGAGGCTCACCGGTAATGTAAAGAACCCCACGTTAACCGATAATATATCAATATATATATATCAATTTCTATAGAGGCCAAGATTAGTTTTACAAGCTATTTTTAAAGCAATACCTGTTTGTCGATAAAATATATTTGTTTTGTGTTTATAATCATTTAGGTATTCATCTACTGAAGCATTTTATACAGCCAAATTCTATAGAAATGTCACAGATTTTAACTGTTTTACTTTTTGTGGAAAAGTGTATCAAAAACTCTTCTTCCTGCCACATTTACATAGTAAAAGAAAAGATTTCTTTCAATTCATATCCAACAGATAACATTTCAGATTGTAACGCTGCTTAAAATTCAAAATAATCTTGTTCTCCAGCACATATATAGTTTAATTTAAAAGATTTCATTAAAAAAAAATCGAAAGATTTAGTTTTTTAGCCTTAACATATGTAAATCAATTTTAGAAGCATGCTATATAAATATTTCAATTAACTACAAATCTATACATAAACTCTTCATTTTCTCATTAACACAGAAATTTTGATATATTCTACAATATTCTTTTTATAATAATAATAATAATTAAAATCTTAATTTTTGTTTATCATGCTTTACACTCATCGGAAATGGGATTCTTTAACTTGTGATCAGTTAAAACTTATGACTGTTTATCATTCATTGATAATCTGAAAGAGATTCAAACATTTCAGTGTTGCAATAAGTAAACATTTATGGTTGTGTGGGTATAAGTTCGAACATTCCATGATGATTTGATAAAAGAAAGCAATTAAGGAAATGCAATAGTTAATCTCGTTTATTAGTAAGTTCAGAAGTACTTTCATGCTTAAAATTGAACCCTTTAATAAGTAGCTAATCAAACTTTAAATAGTTTTGATAATACTGAAATAGCAATCATTGTTTAGTTTCACCATCTAAATAAAATTAGATTTTTCTGAGGACAAAATCAGATAAGAATATTCTTTCTGTAATGAACTTAACCATCTCTTATTATAATTCACAAGTTGAGTAATAAATCGCAGAGATGAGCAAACTTTTTCATCAAATTTCAAAATGTACTCTATTAGCAAGGTGAAATATCTTTAATGGAAATATTGAATTTTCAAAAAAAATGCTATTATTATTTCTGTTTACTTCCTTCGTATTAGAAAAGGAAAGACAAATAATTAAACAGAAATATAGCAGAATAAAATGCTTATAATATACTTATATATTATAAGCATTCGAATGTTTTAAAATGTATACAATATCATTTTATGTAGACATCATTCTTAACTTTTATTCTAAATCAGTTATTAGACATTTTTTATTCTTTAAGCACACACACACAAATGGACAAGTTTAAATATTACCGTCAGTATGATAAAAATATTATTTTATAATTTTAAGTTTAAAGAGAGACGCCCGCCCTGTCTAGTGGTCAGAGTCCCTGACTACGGATAGGGAGGTCCTGGGTTCGAATCCCAGTTCGGGCATGAATGTACTATCTCTCTCTATCTATCCTGTCTTTGTCCTTTCTGTGTATGAATGTGTTGTAAATGGTTGACTACCCTATAAACGGGTCCCTATGGCATGTGTGTACTGAAGAAGTCGGACTCCACACCAAAATATGGTTCAGTTGAAAAAGTGGAGCAGCGCACCCCATATTGCTAGCCTAGCTGGCACACAACAACAACAAGTTTAAAGAGAATTTCAATTTTTATATGAATATACTCAATAAATTAACGCAATTTTTTAAATTGTTTTTATAAAAATATACATTTCGATTGAAATGCAAATGTAAGTATGCAATGTGAAAACCACCCTACACTAACATGTTTATAAATGTGTTTATTTTCCGCAACATTTTTTGAGAAATATTATTTATGTTCAATACCGTATTAAAATTTGATTCAGTATCCAAAAGAAAAAATAATTTTTCAATTATATCTCGAATCTCCGCTCGTCAATTTTAAATAGTTTCATAAAAATATATCATACAAGAAATACATAAATTGATTAAGCTATTCTAGTAGTCCGTATAGATTACAATCTAATTTCAGTAGTGGCCTAGTTGGTTAGGGCTTCGTTCTCACTATCGGAAGGTAGTGAATTCGAACCCCGACTTAACAAAAGATCCGTTGTGTTCACTAATGGCGACTGGGGCACATTTAAAACTGGATGTGGTGGCAATGTCCTCCAAGTGAAATGATACCTCTGGGGGTGGTAGGCCAAGTATTGGGAGTTCTTAGTCCCTGCTTCAAAATCCCGAAGACTCCACCCGGCTACTTCTACCTAATTGGTGGAGCCCAACTCAGGCCTAGGTACAGGGAAGCATGCCGTTGCCACAACAATCTAACTTATGTATCTTATATAATTTTTCAAGCAAGACAAGAATATTTTATAATAAAATGTTAATACTTTTCTGGCCGCCCATCTTGTCTAGTGGTCAGTGTGCCTGACTGCGGATAAGGAGGTCCTGGGTTCGAATCCCTGTTCGGGCATGGATGTACTTTTTCTCTCTCTATCTATCCTGTCATTGTCCCTTCCTTGTATGAATGAGGTGTGAATGGTACCAAAATATACCCTATAAACGGGTTCCTATGGCATGTGTGCACTGAGGACGTCGGAATCCACACCTAAATATGGTTCAGTTGGAAAAGTGGAGCAGCGCACCCCATATTGCCAACCTAGCTGGCACACGACAACAACAACAATACTTTTCTGAAAAAAATTTGCAAATCGTTGTACATCTAAGTAATTTGGTTCACATCACAATGGAAATTTTTTACGGTATTATATATTCGATTCGATTTTACTTTTTTACCGTTCCTGTAATTTACTTTATTTAATACCCTGTTTTTCACAACGAAATGAGATCGTACACTTAGAGCAGTTAAAAACAAATCGAATGAAGTGTGGAAAGTTGAAAAATTCCCTTTTAAATACAAAGTTACTTTTTTCCTCTTTCTTATGACCAAAGGATCTATGGGCCTGTACAGGAACAGGGTTGCTGGCGAACCAGATATAATTTTGAATTGTATAGGCTGTATAACCAGGCTCAGATTACCCAGGTTATCATAAACAACAGGCTAAGATGGCTTGGCTATGTCTGGAGAAGCCGGGGAAACAACCCCACTAGAATATCAACGTTTAAGAGCCCCGAAGGATGCCGTTCCCGAGGAAGACCACCAACAAGTGGCTCGTTGACACTGAAAATGACCTCAAGATACTGAAAGTTAGGAACTGGCAAAGTGTCACTCTTGACAGACTAGGTTGGAAAAGGCGTGCTGTAGAGGTTGCTAAGACCTGTAATAGGTTGTTACGCTATTAAAGAAGAAGAGAATGACCAAAGGGCAGAATTGATGGTCACTTAGGTAATATGGCACCCACTGGGTGTACCAATCGTCATTCCGAAGGAGGTTGAGTCATCGTAATTTAGAGACAGGGACTAAGCAGGAGACACCCATTTGGTCGCTACCCCTGAAGGTATCGTTTCACATGGAGAATATTGCAACCAAGATCTAATTTGTGTATGCTCCAGCCAGTGAACACAACGGATTTTCAGTTAAGTCAGGATAGAAATTGTTAGTTAAGAAGTGATTAAATAGTGAAGTAGGGGTTCCTTTCAATCTCATTCTAATGCATTTCCAATCGGTAGCATATTTAGAAGGAGTTAAGCACAGTCATTGCAGTAGATAAAAATAATACTTTTATAAAAATAAAGGTAGTAAATATTATCATTTTTTTTAAATATTAAATTTTGAGAATGTAGAACAGGGGAACATTCGATACCATACATCTTTTTCCTCTACTCCTAGCGATTATATCCATGGAAGACAATTAAATAACGGAAAAGAAGAATACCTCCGTTCTTCAAAAAGATAGAACTAAAAAACGGCATGCAACGGTCTAGTGGTCAGCGTGCCTGACTGCGGATAGGGAGGTCCTGGATTCGAATCCCGGTTCGGGAATGGATATACTTTCTCTCTATATCTATCCTGTCTTTGTTCTTTCCTTGTATGAATGAGTTATGAATGGTTGCCTACTCTATAAACGGGTTCCTATGGCATGTGTCTAGTGAGGAAATCGGACTCCACACCTAAATACGGTTCAGTTGGAAAAGTGGACCAGCGCACCTTATAATGCCAGCCTAGCTGGCACAAAACAACAACAAAGAACGACATGCATCACGATATAAACATCTTTACAGTGAATTCATATTCATTAGTGGTTAATCTATGAGCTGAGTGGTTAATGTTCCTGACTTCTAAGCTGTTGGTCCCGCGTTCGATTTCCGGCTCACGCATGGATGTCTCTTTCTCTTTTGTTTCTTTGTCCTTTCTCCTAAGATGATGAATGAATTTGGCCCACCCTATAAATGGGTTTGTGGTGGCATGACGAGGGTAATGTAACTTGATTCTGTGATTTGGCTCTCAAGTGACCACCGGGTAACGATAAATGGTAGTAGTTACCGGGATTATTGTGGCAAAGCGTTAGTCACCCAGTACCCTACGTTAAAAAAAAATCCGCTTTAATTATTGCTTACATTACTTACAAACACTGTAATCAAAATTTCGAAGTGAAATTTCATATTAAGTTAGTTCAAGACCAACATCCTGATATAAGTTTCATTCAATTTCCAGAAATATACACCTCTCCATTTGTTCTACTGTCTTTTATTTTATCTTTTTACACGCACAAAAATTAGTGTTAAAATAGTCAATATAACAAGAACTTTGTCAATGAAAAAATAAAATCTATGATTTAAACACGAATTATTATCAAGAAAATTATATTAAAACTTTATTAAATTTATGCACTGAATTAAAATAAAAAAGCGCTTAGAGTTAAATTACCATGTTTTGTGAAATTTAGAAAGTCGATTGTTAAAAAAATTATAATATAATGATGAAAGATAAAATTAAAAAATGAGCTTTTGACGGTGAAGATGTTCTGAAAAGTCAATTCATTGAAATGTTAGAATGAAAAGTACTAAAAAACTAAAAAAAAGTTCCAATAAAAAAATACTAAATAAAGATTAATATCATTTATAATCAAATAAATGATATCTTTTTAGAAAGTATCCACTGAAAGTGTGGACATCATTCTCAGAATAAATCCAAATACATAAAAATCCTTTGGAAAATACTGGTAATCATCCAATTGACAAATATATATATATATATATATATATATATATATATATATATATATATATATATATATATATATATATATATATATATATATGTGTGTGTGTGTGTGTATATATATATATATATGTAATGTTTTACATGTATTATAAAATGTATTACATCGTTACTTCCTTGTCTTGGTGAAATTGTTATTAAGAAGCATTATTGAAGGGGCAGGCGTTTTTAAGAATAAGTTTTATTATTACAGGAATAATTTCTATATGTGAGGACCAACCACATAACTGTAGAACGTCTGCTCGGTAGGAGAGCTCAAAAAAAAAAAAAAAAAAGCCTCGAGAAAACTTCACCCCCTTAGAAGGATACAGCATACACAAGCGTCTCGAGACCGGGCCCGGAACGTCGGCTCCAAATGGGAATTCTAACGCATGCGCACTTGAAGAGAGTAGTTGCAATAATTTGGCGGTGTAAAATGTGACTATTGTTCAGACTTAATATTAGTAACCCTATGTTTTCTTATTCCCCGGTCTAATTTGAAATGAGGTTCGTGTTAGTCGATTTGTTGATATATGTTTGCAAGTTTTAATATTTTTTCGAAATATGAAGGAAAAGCGGAATAGTTTGCTTATATCTTAGCACCATATTTAAAATAGAAATAGATAACAACTTTATTTGTATTTTATATGGTGCTGAAGACATTTATTTTTTCGCAGATAAGGTGGATGTGATAATATGAAAGTAACAAAGAAGTGTGAATTGCATTATCACGTTTCCTTCTTATTTCTGTATTCCGATGATAAAATTAATTTGACTAAGTTGTTTTTGACACTATCATGCTTTAATTATAAATAAGCATCTCAAGTTTTTTTTTTCCAAAGCCAAAATTAAAATATCTGTTAATTCAAAATAAAAATTGTTTAAAGCATTTTTTGCACACATGATTTGTTTTAATAAACTTTGTATGTAATATAAATTTCAATAAAAAACCGCTGAATAGAAAATATTTTGCTATTTAGTGTGTACATCGTTTATTTTTTAAATTAAAAATTCAAAATAAGATGTATCACAAGTTGTAAATATTGAACATCTGTAGTTCAATTTCAGAATGCGACTCATTTATTTGGAATACAAAAAGGTTTATATTCTTTAAAAACGGGAAAATTTATAAATTTGATTTATATGAATAAAAAGACACTCAGTATAACATTTCATTCTGATTTTTGTGTTTTAATAAAGATATTATAAATATAAATGGGAATAAAATATCGTATGTAAAAAACTGAGGGTGAAACTAAGTAAATTTTTTTCACTAAATTTCTCAGAATTCATATAACATTGGGATGATTCCGTGCCCAAAGCCACAAATATTGCTTAAAAACTTTTTTCATAAGCAGCTCAATTTTGAGCTCCAGAATATTTTCCTATTCTTGTTAGCCGTTTTACTTCTAAAGAATAGTGTACAAATATAAAATTAACTGAAAATGAAAGAGATGAGTTCTCGAAGAAAATTATTTCAGCAGAAGGTACCCAGTGAGGATGTACTTGATGAAAAAATATACTGTTCTCATGATGGTGGTGAATTTGAACAGTGATTAAAATAAAGAATCTGAATTAGGAGAAATATTTTTGTAAAGAAACAATGAATCATATAATATTAACTACAATTCTTCTCTTCCTTTAGATAAATCAAAATATCAAGCTAAATAAATTTCAAAAAATAAAATTCTTTCTTAAGTAGAAACTTCGTATAAAATAATTTTCAGCTACTTTGCTTGCAATAATGTCAAAAGAAGTTTATGTTTGATTATGCATAATCTGTTTAATAAACATAACAACTTACATATTTATAAACAATAGTAAATTATTTACGAATAAATAATTAATAGTTCTAATAATGCATAGACATTATATTCACAATGAATTAATAAACAAATTCTTTCTTATTTTTACGAAAATATAACAATACTAAGTCATTTAATCTTTAGAGAGGAAAAGATCATGTAAACGCAATACACACACATCCATTGTTTTTATAATACAAAGAAATTATATTCCCGATGAATTAATTAATTAATAATTTGTTATATTTATAAAAATATAACAATACTAAATCGATACATTTTTCTAAAGGAAAACGGAAAGCGTAGTTGTGAAATCCGCCATGTTTAACAATGAGATAAACTTCCTAGCCAGAGAAACTTATCGCTTTCTTTACATCGCCAAGTCACTGAATCATAGCCAAAATCTTCTGGGAGCCGAGGCTCCGGGCTCTGGCTCGAGACGCTTGTACAGCATACTGGTCACTCATTCGTTGAGAATAGTGCCGCGAGATAACATCATCGGTCAGTTCGAAATTCCTTAACCATATTTGGTAATGTAAATTTTGGAATTCCCCAACAGGGGTGGTGTAACTCATACATTTGTTAAAAGGGGCCATATACACAATAAAAAGGTACCAATTTCAAGATACGAAAAATGGATATCTATCTATCTATCTATCTATCTATCTATCTATCTATATATATATATATATATATATATATATATATATATATATATATATATATATATATATATATAATGATTAAAATAAATTATTTGTGAAATAAATGAAAAAATAGAAATTACTGGGGGAAGCACAGTTTCTGGTTTTTGAGTACTATAATATTTTGCTCTTTTTCAGTTAAGATTATTTCCTTACATTTTTGAAGTTTCAGAACACCCATGATGCGAGATACGAACCACAAATAATAATTATAAAAAAGTATATTTATAAAACAAAGAATTAAGAATTTTCTTATATAAATCTCATTGCTTTTTAAAATTTAATTTTATATTTATATAAATATACCTGGGCAGAATAATTCAGTACCATAGTCTTCTTTTCTGGTGTGCATTTGTAGCACTTCAATATATTTTTTTGTTATTTCTACTATTAGCTCACACCCTCTCTATATATGTGTCTTGTTCAAATTTTCAATCGTTAATAAAATACTTTTTATTCATCACTCAAATTCAAATGCATTTTTTTAACGCTTGTAGTGGATGACACTGGATGTTAATACAGCTTTTCTTAATATTAATTCATTAATAATTTAATTAATGAATTAATAATTTAATTAATTAATTAATTTTAGTTTTATATGGGAGAAAAAATTCCTCTATATAAAATATTTAACAGGATATACACTTAGGAAAAAAATTATTTACAAATTGTTGCGCAAGCAAATATACGTTAATGACAGTTATAGCCAATTATTATTTGTAACATTCCATAAGTTCAGTACATATCTCTCATCGCACTATTTTCGACAAAAAATTATGCCGCTAAATATTTCAAATTTTAAATATTTTGTCAAAATAATGGGAAAAAAGGCAATTTTTATACTTCACTTTCAAATTCTAAAAGCAGGCTGCATTAAATTTAAAAAATATATAATGAGAATGCCGTCACTAAACTGTAATATATGGTGGCTTATTTTTTTTAAGAAATGTTTAAAAAGTTATAAGGAAATTCTTTTTCTATTTTGTCACTTAGTATTATAATTCTATCACATGTATGTACACATTTATATTAACTATATTTAATAAGAAGTAACTCAAATAAAATTTTTCTTTCTTGACCTATAAATAGGAATTGACTAAAATATTTTTATATTACTTGTCGGCATTAAACTTTTCCCTTCAAAATCATTTTTAACTTGCATTTGAGCATGTTTTATTGTTCGTTCACTTGTTTTTGTACATGTTTGTCAGTTGTTGATTTCTTAAAACTTTCAAAAGTTTTAGATGAAAAAAGACTGCGATCACAGACTTTTCATTACAATTAATAAAATTGAAATATAAAACAGATATATTAAAAGTATACTTTCTATATAATTATTAGGACTAACAATCAAGTGGTCACGACCATTAGTTATCGAATATGCCTGGCTGTCAAAATAAGTTAATTGATAGGCACAGATGCCGTATAATCCAGGATGCCAAATTCTGAGTTTGGCGATTTTTTGGCGGATTATCTTATCCATCTGGCAACCTCATTTTTATTACGTCATTGATATGAAGACCTATAAGAATTATGCTGAAAATTCTATTTTGGTAACCCTAGTATTTACATCATCGCGCATGTCCTGATACGTCATCTTGGCAACATTTCTTCATTGCCAAAAAAAATTCAGAATTTGGAATCAGAGATTATATGGCACCTGTGCCGATTGATATAAAAAGTGCTGTATCGTAGTTACTTTGCTAACATTTTTTTTCGAACATTTGGAATAAAATAAGTTAAGATTTGTTCAACATCAAAAATTTAATAGAAGAATACGTTGTGTGGAATATTGAATGTAAAACCCATGACGGTAAAATTCATTTTATCAGACATTATGTGTAGATAAAGACATAAATTCATTTTATTATGCACATAGATTTTTAAAAGCGCACAAAGTTAATAGAAGTGTCATGAAATCTCATCATGGTTATATAAATACACTTAAAATTTCTTTTTTTCCTTTATTTTATATTAATTAATATTTGTAAAAATAATCGCTAAAGCTTATAACAGGGAAAATGATAGATTTCTTAACATGTCATCTTTTGAGCTATCGCGCGTGCGCAAATAAATATATATTTCACTAAACTCTATTTTTATTAGCATATGTAAATTGCAATTTCGGTAAAATTTACTTACGAGTAACCCTTGATTTTTTGGCAATTTTTTTTGACGTTAATATAGGCGCCAAAATGTAAACAACAAAATAGCAACCATGAAACTACGTTAGTTAAAGCCCTGGAAATACCAAGGTTACTAAAAATTTAATTTTAACTCCAATATTTATCGCCAATTTTTCTCCCTAAATTAAGAGTCACCCGTTTTTACATCGAACTTTGCAATTTGAGAGTAGATGCAGTAATTGTTTCAAACTCTACTAGTCTGGAACTGTAGACTGAAAATAAAAATTTCTAGGTAAAGCTTACAATATGTTGTAAAAAATCATATAGATTTACCACCTCAGTGTCGAACTTTTTGTATTTCTTTCTTTACTTTCTGAATCTTTAGGAGCTAAAATTTTATTCCACTCTTAGTTAGAAACAAATTCTCAACCACAGATTCATTAACATGCATAATACTTGAATATTTCCTGTAATTCTCACTTAAATTTAAAAATATGTGTATACAGAGTCCGCTGTAGCACTGTGGGGGAGGAAGAGAGGGTTTAAAAAACAGCACATTTTTATTGTTTTCTTACCTTAACCTTGTTAGCAATAATAACACAACCTTGTATAAACAATAATAAACAAATATTTTATCCTTCATAAATCCGTAAGATTTTCCTTTAAGCTCTTTTCTTTAGAATATATGAATAAAAGATAACAATTTAAAAGGAGTATAATTTTTAATAAAGGATATAAAATAAACTGCATTATTTTATGTATAAAACTGCTGGTGAAAACTTACAGAAATATTTCTGAAGAATTGCTCCTTTTTTAATTTATATATAGATGTTTCATAAAAATGAGAGAAATAATTATCATTAAATCAGCATTATTTAATTAAGAATTATGAATAATAATAAGAAGCCAGGTGTTTATATTTGAACAATCTGAACAAAGGAAATCAAGTTTTTACAATTTATATAAGTGTAAAAATAATCAAAATTAATCTGGGTGAATGTTTTTTACCAAACAAAAATTTGAAAGCAGTGAAAAGATAAAATATATTATTTTTTTAGGAAACGCAAAAATTGAATTTTATAGAAAAACATTGAAAATTCACATTGTAATTTAAATACAATATGCTTTATTTCCAAATACAACGTAAACAAGAAAGTTTTTGCCTTTTTTAATGACCCAAAGGAACGTCGAGCTGGCAGCCGAATGGTTAGCGCTCTTGCCTTCGGTTCAACAGTTCGTGGGTTCGAATCCCAACTTGGGTATGGATGTTTGTAGAGGTTCGGAATCCACTTTAAACCGTAGGTCCCGGTCTAATAGCCCTCGTGTGCAAAAAATGACCGTTGAGCGACAAATAAATAACCAAGAAACAACCTAAAAGAACATGACCTACAGAAAGAGTAGTTTATTGTTAGTCTAAAGTAATCACCATCAGAATTCAGTATCTTCTGCCAACGTGTCTCCAGTTCTGTAATATTGTTGCGTAAAAACTCGAAAGTTTTGGATGCAAGGAAGTCCATAAGAACTTGGCACAAATCTGCTTCATTGGTAAAGGATTTTCCACGAAGATGATTGTCCATGAATTGGAAGAGGTGATAATCTGATTGTGCAAGGTCAGGTGAGTATGGAGGATGACACAAAGTCTCCCAACCAAGTCGTTGTATAGTATTCCTGCCCACCAGCACAACATGCGTTCTCGCGCTATCGGACAAGGCATTTCACCTTGGCGATTAACCAGTGTTTGCTCCTTCTGTAGCAATGCTTACGAGTATAGGTCCACAATGACCATTTGGCCCGATGGTAACAGCTCATAGTGAACCACTTGAAGACTGGTCCATCAGATAGCAGCTTCATCTCAGAGGGAAAGATTTCTCGACATGAATTTGTGAAACTAATGCCTTGCTGTATTCGCAGCACTATCCCAAAATGCTAGACATATTCGGCGACTTAATGCAGCAGCTGATAAGCCCATATTGAAGAGAAGAAAACTACATTGAATGAGTTCCTTCGAAATATCCATTTCTCTTCTCTACTCTACGCGTTATGATTGATGAATGTGAGCAGTGGACTTGCTTTTATAACCTACTCTCGACTGACCGGTGTCTCAACCACGTCATAATATAATTTGCAAACTTATTCTCACTTCATTTAATGTAACGAGAAATGGCAAGAACTTTCTTGTTTCAAATATTCTTCAGTACAATATTTGGTTTGAAAGTATTTCTAAACAATTTTTATTATTCAGTTATTTCTGCTCATATAATTAACAACTCCTTTTTTGTAGTTTGATTACTGGAATTTATGATGAAGAAATGCAACAGTTTTTTATTAAGTTAAGATTCGAAATTTTGATTTTTTTCCAACGGCGGGCACTTGGGTGACAAACCTTATGCCACAAGGCCAGAAACTGCTATTCATGTGTCGTTACCCAGCGGGCACCTGTGAACCAAGTCACGGAGCCGAATAGCGTTGCCAACGCCATACCACCACAAACCCGTTTATAGGGTGGGCCACATTCATACATCATCACAGAAGAAAGGACAGAGGAAAAAAAGAAAGTAACGGCCATACCCGAACCGGGATTCGAACCCGGGACCCACAGCTCAGGAATCAGGAGCGCTAACCACTCAGCCATCGGTCGGCGTAATGATTGTAAAAGCTTAAATAAAAATTAATGCTTCTGAATATAGAACAATGTGATTTTCTAGAAGGAATTATTATAACGATCTAAAGATGGATAAAATAGCACAGAAATCAGACTTGTCTTTCAAATCATTTGGACTTGTGGCTGTTGTAGTATCTATCGCATATAGAAGAAAAGAAGTAAATCATCAAATAGTAGAAAATTGTTTCTTGAGTCTGTTACTCTGATAACTTTTAAGAGTAATGAAAATTAGAATTCATTTAGAGAGCGGACATACTTGTCCTGAACTTTATGTGACGCCTGGAACCACAAAATAAAGATATGAACAATTACTAAACGCAGATAATACCAAGTATTAAAATTGAATCAGGGCTTAAATCACTTGATATTTCTGACTAACGCATTTTTTTTCTCGTGAATCTTATCAATTAGCGTTCATAAATTTCTAACACCTAACACATCAGTTGATCTGCTGTAATACCTTGATAGAACAACACCCATTAAACAACCGAATATTCACTGCTGATGGATGTTTAACATCAACACTAAAGGAGATAGGAAATATCAAAATCAGGTTTATTTTACAGGCACATAATTTAAATGCTGCTGCTGTAATACCTTGTTGATCTGCTGTGTAATACCTTGATAGAACAACACCCATTAAGCAACCGAATATTCACCGCTGATGGATGTTTAACATCAACACTAAAGGAGATGGGAAATATCAAAATCAGGTTTATTTTACAGGCACATAATTTAAATGCTAATTCGTTGAAAATACAATCTTTTTCAGAAGTTGAGGGTAAAATCAGTAACGATTTTGTTATTTCCAAGAGTGGCGAAATTTTTCTTATGCATGTCAGATTTTGAACGAAAGGAACTTTGGATATGCTGGAATGGATATCCATACAGCTTTTAAATGATAGTCTGGTGTAAAAGCAGATGCTATATTCAACATTAATTGTTTTACAGTTTGTAACAAAATATATTTGATAGATGAAAATTCTGGAGAGCAGCCATAGTTAAGAAGCGACACAAACACACATATGTACAATACAAAATGCAAAACTGTACACATAATATGTAGTATGTTCTGTCTTGCTAAAATGTGACCTAAGACGAGACTTAAAGATATGAGAGGTAAACCAGCAATATATAAGTGTAGTAATAATAGATGAAAAAGAGGCTACAATTTGAGGAGAAACTAGTACTCTTCGACCATTACCAATATACTTGAAATAAGTCGAGTATACTGCATTGTAAATATGACCACAGACAAGACTTAAAGATAAGTGAAAGAATTATAAAGAGTTGAAGTAATTTGAGTAGAATCTAGTAACCTCCAACCACACATTATATCGAGTACCGAACAAATGTGTTCATGCATAAAACAACAGTACAGAAGCTCTGCTTTTAAATCCCGATTTCTGCGGTGTTTTGGACAGAAGCGTGATACTTTATTATCTATACAGACCATAGACCCTAACATTTGCGTTCAAACAAAAGCTAGACAAGTGCACTCCTCGTCAGTTAAGGTACCTGGACTTAATCGCGGACAATTTAGTACGGATATTCGGTTTGTTAAAAGTTCCGACAATACGCCAGCTGACATGTTATCGAGGCTTGATTCGTTGGAATTCCCAACTGCGTTGAATTATGCCCATGTGGCCCAAGCTCAAAGCAATGATTCTGAATTGAAAGAGCTACTTCAATCAAACACAAGTTTAAAATTCAAAAACATGACTGCCCGAAACTGAAGTGCAACTTTTGTGTGATACTTCAGATAGAAAGATCCGTCCGTATATTCCCCAGGAATTTCGAAAGACAGCATTTAAAACTTTACATAATTTAGCTCACCCAGGGGTAAAAGCAACAGTAAAACTCTTGATATCACGTTTTGTGTGGCCAAACATACGGAAAGATGTTACAACTTGGGCACGCGCGTGCATTCCATGCCAAAGAACAAAGATTCACGGCATACAGTCAGCCCAACAAACAGAATACACACACACACAGGTACTGGATTAAAGATTCGATCACATACACTCTCGGACCACTCCCGCCTTCCGAAGGATGCATATTGTTTAACAATGATTGATAGATATACCCATTGGGTGGAAGCGTGTCCTATTTCTAATATAACCGCTGAGACAGTTGCTAAAAACTTCTATGCCAGTTGGGTAGCTCGTTTTGGTGAACCCAGTGTAGTGACTACTGATCAGGGCAGACAGTTTGAATCTTACTTGTTTCGAGCTCTCACACAGGTTTTAGGTATTAAGCATATACATACCACCTCAAGTCTAATGGTTTATTGGAAAATTGACATAGATCCTTGAAATCTGTTCTTAAGTCTCGGCTATCTGACCCTCGACTCACCAACCAATCATTGGACTAAAGTCCTACCAACGGCACTACTGGGTTAACGTTCTGCATTTCGTGAAACAATCAAAGCCTCAATCGCAGAGCTAGTGTATGGCAGTCCTTTGAGGTTGCCGGGTGAGTTTTCCATTCCTAGCAAAATAGATGTCAACGCTGCAGATTTTGTTAACCACTTGAGAGACATAATGAGCGCATTTTCACTACCAACCATGGGAAGGACAGAATATTCATTCCACAGGATCTCAAAAAAGGCACTCGTCTTCATGTGGCATGACGCCGTACAACCTCCACTAAAACCACCTTACGATGGGCCGTTCCCGGTCCTTGACAAAACGGACAAAGTGTTCAAGGTACTAAAGAACAACAAAGAGGTTTTCATCTCAGTGGACAGAGTGAAGCCAGCCTACCTCCTATGCGAACAGGAACCAGCGGACCTCTCCAGCAACCAACGGACTTCTTTACAACCAAGCAAAGAGCTCAACACAAAAGACTTACCTCCTAAGACTACATCGACGTACCTGCACTTTGCAGTACAACTAAGCTAACTATTACACTGGGAAGGGGGTACTGCGGTGGCCATGCCATACACCACCGGAACTCCCGACCTGGCGGCACGGAAAAACTAACTTTATGCACTTATGTAAATTACTCAACCTTGCTTGGAAACTGTAACTGTATGGTAAATAACTGACCATATAATCTTGTAACGTGTACATGTATTCCTGTAGCACGCATTTCACCTCCTACTTAGTTTGTTAAATTTTAAGGAGTAATATTCTATTAACCATTTTCGTTGGTGATATAAAATATCCGACTTACGAAGTCTAAATCACTGCAATATAATAGAAGACAAAGGTACGCAGGAAGATTTTCCGGCTCTAACTATAGTTTTCTTTAGAAATTCGATTTATTAGCATTAGAAAATTTTCTATCTGGTGATCTAAATCTCACTAGTCCATATAATACATTAGATACCAAATTTCATTAAAATCCCATGGGTAGAAAACAGATTTTATAAGGATTTGAATAAAATAGGTCACTAATTATAAACAATCTAACAAAATTTAGTGTTATTTGTCAGTCGTTTCAATCCGCGTCATTTTCATTGGATATAAAAAATTTTTGAGAGCGTAGGAGTGTGGGTTCGATTCCCACCGTGGCCCTGGGTGTTTTCTTCGTTATTCTTCTGTGGTTGTACATCTGTCATTGTGCTATTTGTCCTATTATCGACGAAGACTTAAAAGCGGATATCAAGAATCAAGCATACAAGTCTGAATATATGTAATGTAATAAATAAATAAATATAAAAAAAATTTTTTTATCTGAATTATGTCAAAATTAATGTGATTCTTCTGGATGTAAGAAAACAGAAGTTGAAGCAAACTACTTGAAAAAGTGAAAAAATATTTGAAGTAGAAAAATATACACATATATAAAAGATTAATCTTTCTAGTAAAATATTTTATCGTTCCTTTTCATATGAAAGAATATACAATCTATTTTTGAGTTAATGTATTAAATTCGAAAGACTTGATTGAAAAAGTCACAGGCAACTGATTTCATAACTGTGATAATAAACAACTGTTTGTACGAGCAATCCATAATTTTAATCTTCAGTGACGTAACTCATTAATGTAGCAATATATGTCTCCCTGTCAGAAGAGATAAGATTTAGAGGATCGAAACACCTGTTTTTATCTGCAAGTTGTTCTGGAATCCTTTCAGAGATAAACCTAATTTTCCAGACAAGGACTGTTTATCGGTAGTTCCTTTGAAGCAGGAGTTTCTCATTGTAAATTTCTGAGAGTCAACGTCGGTAAATTATTGTGATAAAACACTCATAATGCAAATATCTCAAGGTGAAAAAACATCATTAGTTAGCAAATTGCGGCATTTTTATCATTCGATGGTGAGGTAAGACCAACACGGAAAGAAAACTTTCGAATTTCGGGAGTTTTGAAAAAAATAAATGAAACTTTCCCGAAAGAAGACACATTTACAACAAAAACAGTATATGTATAAACCCCTTTTCAAATTATTCACAACGTTATTAAAAAATTTCCTTTTCTTTAGTTTTCAAGCTTGTAACATATAACTTTAATCAGGAATTTTAAAGAATTTTTTCAACTTTATGGACTCGAAATAAAAAAAAATTCAAGTCGCATATAAAGTAACTAATACCAATTAATGATTAAAAAAAGATTAATATATAAATATATATGCATTTGTAGCAGTAAACAGAATAGAAAACAATATGAAATGTGAATTTATCACAAGATTATTCATTTATATAACCATAGGATTAAGCTCTCACTTTTCAATATATATTTCAATAAAAATAACTGCCATTTCAGTGAATTTTAAAATATATCAAATAGTTTATTCTAATTTTCATTGTGTGTAAACTGAATAATTTAAAATAATTGTTCAAAAATATAAGTAAATTTAATCATATATTGACAGTTATATAATTTAGTTTTAAATAAGTGATTTTCTGCAGAATGCATACCAGTATAGTAAAAAGTGATTATATATTTTATATGAAATTTAATGTCATATTTCAAGTTTATAGATGATTTACAAACGTTAAACATTTTTATATCCAATTTCAGATACAAAATTAAAAAAAAAAGTTGATCAAAAATTTAGTTTTCTATATCAAATCAAAACTTTAACTGGACACTTCATATTCATAGGATATTGCTGAGTCTAAGAATTATTGAGGTTATTCTTTCCCTAAGAGTGATTGAAAGACGAAATGACCATACTTCAAATAACATTCATTCAAAATTTTCAAGATAACCAATAATGTTCTTGCCATATTTGCTTTGTCATAGAAGTGAAATATGTAAGCAAATTGGTATATCACATGTTTTATATTTTCAGTCAAGAGTAGGAATACCATTCGTATAAAAACCAGGTCAAACACACATTTTAATCAATCGTAAATCCCGCAAAGCGAAAACAAATAAGCGTCCAAGCAGCTCGTGTGGTGTTTTTGCTTTGACTTCTAAATAGGATTATTAGCAGCTGCAAACAGTTGCCGAGTAGGTGATACATTTGGGGAGTGTTCTGAAAAAATGTACAGCAAGGCATTGATTTAAAAAATAACATAATAAAAGAAGATTCATGCCAATGCAGCATACTTATGCCTAAAACTTGTGTTTTACCACAAGGGTATTGCACAGCTGGATGCTCGTTAGCAGATGTTAGATGTTGAAGGAGATTGCTTTAGGGAATAGTTCTTAAATCATTTTCTTTTAGACAAATAAAAACAACAACTAGTTACCGTTAAAGGACTTTGTTTGCCAGATCTGTAAAACCAGGTTTCATTGACAGAATATGTATTTGATAAATATATAGGAAATACAATAAAGTTTGGATTGCAATGAGCAAGTTTGAATGATGCTAAGAGTTGAGCACAATGCATCAAGATGAAAAAATTCATAAAATGTTTTGCCTTAAACTGAAAAATTCCACCTTAAATAAGCAAGTCTGAAATAAATTTATTACATTGTTTAGTCTGATCTACATTATTTATTAGATATTACAATGCATTTCCAGCAGCCTAATTTTGCAGACTGAAGCTGATGAATACAGCCAATGGATTCATAATTTTGAACCATGGTCAAACGATGATGGATGACACCAGATATACCAACCTTCAGTCTACTCTTCATTACCAAAGGGAAAAGTACACTACCGATCTTTTAACATGCATAGTCCTTTTCAGCCTGACGGTCTTTGTCCTATATAGGCCAAGTATAAAAATAACTTTTTCCCTCCATGAAATGTACAGATTAATTAGTTAAATGGTTACTAGATATTTTCTTTTCTGTTCATATTTATTACATTTAAAATATTTACATTAAAAAAAAATAGGGACAGATAATAGGGACATGAATAAAATGAAAAACTTCATTTTATTCATGTCTTGATAAGGAAATTACATGAAAAATAACTATGGCAAATACTAAAATAGGAGTTAACTTATATTTTGGAGGTGTTTTATTCGATTTTTTGTAAATTTTTCGCAACCATAATTGAAAGTACACTGCTTAAAAAATTATGAATTTACACAGTTAACAAACCCATAAGCAAATATTTTTCTAATTATTAATGTAAAACATTATCTAAATTGCACAGTAAATCAAATACAGAAAACAACAAAAACATATATCCATCAAATAGACAAAAGTAAAAATAACATTGTATTCAAATCTCACAAAAATGAAAGTGATATATCTATTAACAATTAACAGCACTTGCAAGCTATAAAGGAAAGATATTCAAATGGGAAAAAAGAAATCATCAAAGTTAATGCATGCAAAAAATATTTAAAAAGAAAGATATTCAAATGATAAAAAGAAAATTGTTTATGAAAACTTTCGTCCCATATAAAAGAAAATGCTATAGAATATGCTTATATCTTAACTATTTTATGAATTATATTAAAATATGCTGAACTTTTATAGGCACTCTGTAATTTCCTTTACTTTAATGGTCGAATTTCAGCCCATTGTGTTAGGATTAAAAAAGGATTTTTTTAAAACTGATGTTTCTTTATTCTAGATGTATTTATTTGTTACATTTGTACAAAATATATAATTACACATAATTTCAATTTTATTAAATTATTATGAACCCACATCTAGTTATATAAATAAAAATTACTACAGTGATGCCAGGTGATGAACAAGACTAACAAATTTCCTGGATTAGAATCACTAAATATTAAGATATGTGAAAACTCCTTCTAGTGTAATTTATGAACATACTTCAAATGTGCCTAGTAAGTATCTTTTCCTGGTCAAATGTGCCTAGTGAGTATCTTTTCCTGGTCAAATGTGCCTAGAGTCATCTGATTAGCAGGCACAAGTTACTTTTGAAAAATCTATGTACAATATAGAAATTGATGCTTTCCTTTTATGATTCTAAAGGAAATATTGATTGTGCTTTAAAAAAATAATATATACAGAGAAATTTGAAAAAAAAATTGTCCTTTTAATAAACTAATACTTGAATATGAAAAGTGAAAACTGAGAATGAAGAAAAAACGACTTAAGAGTATTGACGTTAAAAATTTTAATGTCCCCTTCCCAGTGACATTTATATAAACCTGGGTTTCTTAAGCTTTCTGGTCCCATAATATTTACCAAAATTTATTGAACTTTATAATTATGCATAATTATTAGAGTTGAAACAGAATTAAACTGTCAGTTTCTTCCATTGTAGTGTAATGCACTGATGCAGATTTAGGCCATTTACTTTAATACATTGAACAATAAGAAAATTTTAAATAAGTAACAAAATACATATAAACTGTATAATAAAATGATAATAACAAATTAAACTATTCAGGTAAATTCAAACATTAACTATAAATTCTATTCAATAAGTCAGTCATTTGGAAGGCCACTACTGAGAAAACCTATCCATTTGTGTGTGTATGCTGTGTATATACAAGGATTAATTATTAATAGGAAGGGTATGTTTGAGTTTATTTTTAGTTTAAATTATGGCAAAAAGTCAATATAATAAGATGAAATGATTCTTCCTGATTTTTTTAAAATTTGATTTACACTCTGATTTTATAGTGATTGAAGACAAAAGTGCTACACAAACATGAAGAAGAAGAAAGTAAAAGAAAGTTTATAGCGATTCCATAAACCGTTTGAAATTCTTTTTGACAAAAAGTTAATGAAATATCCACATAGCTAAAATATTTGACGACGCCTGCTGCAGATCCTGTGATCCAATTTAAAAAACGATTAGCTAAAGAAAAAAATGGATCCTTTATTTTGGATCCTTATTTCTTTAAATAATAAATGAGAATATATATCATTTTGATGAAAAATGAGAAAGACAGGTAGGAAATTATTTAAGACTCATAATTAAAAACTAGATAATCATTACATATAAACACACATATATTACTAATCATGATGTAGGAAGACAAGAATTTAAACATTTCAAATTTTATAAAGCATTATAGTGTGGCAAAATAAGCTTTATGAGTAAGATGAAAATCAAGTAGGCAAAACTGAAACTCAACAAAATAAAAAAATTTAGAAACAGCAAAACTCCATTTTAAAGGGTATGATTTTTTCTTCTTAATAACAAAAGAATATGTTGAAAGTTATTTCAAATATTATAAAAGTTTATATTGAGAAATAAATACTTAAAAGAAAAATAATTACTGCTAAATTATTATAAGTGAATATATATAATATATTTTAAGCATTAAGAAGTAATGCATACTTTGAATAAAAATAAATATTTATCTTATCTAATTATTAAATATATATATTCCACATTTTCATCATAAATCATCAAATGAATAATTAGATCTTTTTACATAAAATCTTCTGAAAATTAACATCGAAAACAAAGTTGAGTGACCATCAATAGGATACCATTTACTAATGCAGTTCTAAGCTGAATGGTAAGGAATCTGGTCTTCTGATCCCAAAATTGATTTTTTGGTTCAACAGTTTGTTAGTTTACCTCTCACCTTGGGTAAGGCTATTTATAATAGTTTGGGAATTTTTAACTAGCTTCAATTGATCCAATGTAACATTTCAGTAACTCTAAAGAACAGAATATAATATTTGAGTGAATTTCAACTGCAATATAAATTTCTTAGTAACAGTGAAAATCTTTTTATGTTATACTGGAAATAAAATTTATATTGGTTTAAAAAGTTCTTTGTTATCTAAAATAGTTATTTTCAACAATAAGCAGTAGTTGTTAATACACATGGTTCCTCCTTTGTTCAAAATAATTTAAAGGAAAAAAAATTAATTATACTGGATTGTATTGACATAAATTCACTTTTTAAAATGTTTTCACAAAAAATACTAATCAAAGTATCTAGATAGTGCTAAAGTCACTTTTTGAATAATATTTTAATGAATAAATAAAATTTTAGTGAATATACATAAAATATATCCAATATGTAAAACTTATTAATTTACTTTCTGTGAATAGCTGCATTTTACAAAGGCGCTCCTTCTCAGTCATCATCAAAATTTACTCATCCTTATCAGTAAATTCAAGTGTATCTTTATTTTATTCCCCTTTTTAACAACTTTCTTTTTGCACGGAAAATTTTATTCTAATGCACTATTTAAGATGACTAAAAATCAATGCTTTCATTTCTCTTTTGAAAACTAACAATTAATACTTGAAATAATGCGTTAAAATATAAATGTTTTTTTTTCTACATTATGAGAAACTGTTGTTTGATTGTGCAAAATAAGATTGAAATTTAAATCAATTCAATAATTTATATTTAAATTTTAAAATAAAATATTCTGCTTGTTAAAATACAAATTATAAAAGAACAGTGGTTACAAATATTAATTCATTCTAATACAGGGCTTCTTAAACTTTTGTAATTCACGACCCCATTTATGATTGCGAGTTTCTTGACGACCCCATACAAATATAAAAGAAAAATAAATTAATATTTTTGATGATTTATTTATTAGGTAACAATATACATATACATATAAAAAAATATAAGTTAAGAATTCGTTTTGAAACATACTAAAATCTAAAATTAAAAATTGCACAAAAAATTATAAAATTGTATTTATTGTAGTTTCAAAAATAAAAGTGGATTCTGACCGTCTTAATTCTCTCGAATATATTCAAGCAGTTGCGTGGTAAGTATTAAATTAAAGTATAAGTTAGAATTTAATGAGATGGATGTGCCTGTTTTTTTATTGCATAACAAATCAAATCTTGGTGGAATGTTTGAAACTGCTGGATGTAAGACCTATTCAACATTTTTTAACTCTGAACGATATTGGGATTTAATATGTGTTAAAGCTGAGAAAGTAACTTCACATAAATATGTGGTGTTGAATGGCAAAAGTAGATTTAACGCCATATCAGCGATTGTGGGAAATTCAGTTCTAGTTCCGATCCAGAATTCAGTCAAGGGCTTTTTTTCAATATTTAGTTTTAAGTTTGAGTCACTTGAAAGCTCAGCAAATTCCTCTTGAGCTTTAAGTGGCAATAATACCTAGAAATTTTGTTGATAATATTTCTCAGGATCATTTTGGTTTTTCGGTTTGTACCTGCATTTCTATTAAGAGTATTATAATACTCTTAATAGAAATGCAGGTACAAACAATATTTTCGAATTAGAAGATTTTATGATATATTTATCTACGATAATTGTTATTTTATCTTTATAACAATAATTTTACAAGTTAAAAAACATTTTCTGTTAAATTGTATTTTTATCTCTCGCGTCCCCAGAATTTTGCTACGCGACCCCAAATGGGGTGGCGACCCATAGTTTAAGAAGCCCTGTTCTAATAGAAACATATTTCCTAATTTGTAAACACTTTTTAAAGTAAACAGTTAACCCTGTATTATAAGAAAAATTGAGAAAATAAAAATAATTTGAGTGCAGTACTCAAAATAATTAAAATCAATGCTAAATTATTTTCATAAAAAAATTAACAATCATGTAACTATACATAATTGAAATATAAAAATAAGAGGAGTCAAAAAATTTTAAAAACATTTATTAAACATCAAAATGTGCATTTTTCACTAGAATAGAGAAATTTCATATGTAATTGTTTTAAACAATTAAAACACATAAATCTGAATAAATAAGCAACAAATCAAACAAACATTACTTACAAAAATATAAAATTGACATTGAGCAACAAATAAAATTCAACAATATTTATTTGCACAGGAAAAATCACATAGCTTTTAACTGGGATGCAGCAGCTTCTAAGACTTTTTCACTTGTACCTATATAAAATATGTTATGATAAATAGCTTATACAATGTTTAGTTTTATTGAAAACTTTAAACTCAATAATAATCTTAAAATGTAAAAAATGTGCACAGAAATTATAGTTGACATTTAAGCTAAGCTCAGTTACAATTGTTTGGAGCAAAAAATAGAAGATAAAAAAATGATAATCTATTCAAATAAAAATGGCATTGTAGGAAGGTATTAAATAGGAAGATTTTACTTCATATAAGAAGGATGTAACATAAATCAAGATTATGCAAATGAAATAAAGAGAAAAAATTAAATATATCTTTTAATTTTATAATTAAAAAAAATTTAGAACTTTTTAACATTATTTTGATTGTGCAAAACAAGATTTAAAAATGTTGTAATGATAAAAATGTCTTTTATATTATAAAAAAAAATAATAATCAAAATATCTTAACTTTGAAATTAGATTAAACATATTTCAGATTATACACTAAACATTTTACACCATATATTTATTTAACATATTAAAATGGAATATTCATTTCCTGTTAATCAGCTGTAAAAATTGCATGTAAAGCTTTTTTTATGTGAAAAATAGTAAATAAATAATCAGAAACTTTATATCATTTCTTAAATATTCAACAACAAAAATTAAATATGTAAGAAATTTTGAAGAAAATCTAATTTTAAATCAAAAATAAAGAATTAAATTTTAATTAGTTTTACAGTGGTTTAAAATAAAAGTTATGATGCCTTCTTCTTGCTATATTTTATAAATAGAACTGTTCTAAAGTTATGCATGTTTAATAATGAATTACTCAAGTGATAACTTGAGATGAATAATATTATTATTAAACAGATTTAGGCATCTGATGGGGAAAAAAAATTCAAAATTAATAAGAATCTAATGATTAAAACTAATCACAGAATGAAAAGTACACTATATAAATTAATTAGTCAAATTTAAAGTGATTAATCAATTAATCACATTATTAAAATTAAAAAAATAACAGAATGATGAAACTTCTTCTTCTTCTTAGAATTGGGTTTGTATGTCATTGGGCACCTCTGCTTTTATCAGCATTTTGTAATATTAACTCCAAACCCAATGTTTCCTAGTTCCAGTTGCTCGGGTCACCCACTTTATTAATAAAGTCCGATAACCCTTTAATGGAGTCTAGGTGTAACTCTCTAGTATGGATGCTGTCTAAAGAGGTTAATCAAGGGAGGGCAAGAGCCTCGCATTCATAAATGATATGCTCTGCCGTTTCCTCTTGCGTATGACATTTCCAGCAGATAGGGTCTTGCTGAAACAGTCTCATCTGGTCAGAGAGTCAGTCATACAAGAGATAGCTTCCTGACTTTCACCAGAAGATGGTTTGGAGGTCATTTCTACCTCAAGTGAAGGATTCATTACTGCCCCTTTACAAGACTGCCTCTGAGTTCCCTTGTCTTTTTCAGCAAGGTCTACTTCAGAGGCATCACCTGCAAATGTAGAAAGGTTTGTTATTTCTTGTGTCTTTTCAGCCACAAGATAACAATTTATAAGCTCAGGTAATATAAGTCCACCCAGCATTGCCTGAGATACTGGGCAAGGCAAATTACTCTAGAAGTTTGCCAGGCAACTAGAGGCTCTGTTAAGATACCAATACCGCGGTGCCAATTAGCCCTAGGCACGGATTGCATAACACCAGGGTTTACGGGAGCTGGTTCGCGGCCTTTAATTCTATATTCAAGGCTATCCTGTCATTCCTACAGGACGTTCGGTGATCCACCACCTACCGACGCGCCTGGTAGCTGCTCAGGCCCCAGGATGATGAAACTGACTATTAAATATGTGAATACAAAGATAAAGCAAATGTATCTGTTTAAATATCACTAAAGCTACATTTTTTAAGTATTTATATGAATCTGCTTATTATCTGAAGTGAATTGATTTATTATACTGCCTATTAAAAAATATGGATCATACCAAATATTAACAAAACAGCAGAGGGAAGGAAATTAATATAATATGATTAATTACCCTATCATGATTTCAAAA
Source organism: Latrodectus hesperus (assembly GCA_037975125.1). Taxonomy (NCBI): domain Eukaryota; kingdom Metazoa; phylum Arthropoda; class Arachnida; order Araneae; family Theridiidae; genus Latrodectus; species Latrodectus hesperus. The sequence continues at coordinate 20,253,954 of CM075861.1, forward strand.
GAAAAATTTAATTTTGATTCTTTATTTACAAATGTAAGTATAAACAAAAATTCTAAGTACATAAGCATTACCATTATTTTAAAGTCAATATATTTTAAATTTATTGAGTAATAATTTTAATGTTATAATATAATTATTATACTTCAGCAATATAAAAATATGAGAACTTATTATATGAAATATTAATTGCTTACAAATAAAATATAATGTTACATATTTTTGATTCATAGAAATATTTTCAATGTTAAATAATTTAAAGATTATAGGAAAGCAATTCCTGATTATTTACTTTAAGAATAAGTAGATTAATCTTTGTAAAAAAATATCTAGCTTGAGAGAACAAAGTTTCCTGACAAGCACCCAATATCACATAGAACTAACGTATTACTAATTTAAAATTTATTAAAATAAAAGATTTAACAAATTTTTTTTAAAAATTAAATAATGATATTTTTTATGCGTCAACAAATTTAGTAACTAAATAAGAAAATTATTTTATACAAACAGGTAAATAATCAATTTTAAATTAAAAAAATATATCGATATTTATTCTTTAAACACATTATAAAAATTTAATACAGGTAAGTTAAAAAATTTTTTATCACTTTATACATGCACTTTTTAATTTAAAGTATATATGTTTGTTTAATCACCTGTATCAGTTGATACTTTTTCAAATTCTCTCATGGTAGAAGTGGAATGGCTTTCAAGGAAATATATTTCAGCTGGACTTAAATCATCATCTAGTTTCTTTAATGCAAAAAGTATTTCAATTTTTTGCTGATTCAACTCATCTTGTGACAATTTGCCTATTTTAGCATCTCTTTCTAGCTGCAAAATACAATATAAAAAGAAAAATTTTTAAATTTAAAAAACAAACTTATATTTTTCAAATTTTATATAAAAATATTTGAATAAAAATTTAATAAAGTTTGTTTTAGAACAATTAACATATTCAATGCACTAATACTATATCAAATCAATAACAATACTGAAAGTAATGCAGAAAAATATGTAATGGCATAGTTATTTACAATTTCAAATTTTTTCTTCAGTATTATTTATTTGCATTTTCCAAATTGGGTCAATTTAATTCCCTCAATATATTTCTTTATAAAGATATTACAATAAATTTGAACATTAAAACTATATTTTGAAGCATGCTTACTTCAGATAGCTTTTCTCTGAGTTGACCAGGCTGTTTTTTTGCAAACATCCTAATAACTTCAGGAGTTTTAAAGGCATTACTAATAGCTGCTTGAATAGCCTAAAAATCAAATAATTAATAATGGATTTTCATTTAAATAAAATAAATAATTACAAAAATTCTTTGCATAAAAATATTAATTTTTTTTGATAATTTGATGATATGAATTTTATTTTATTGTTATAAAAATAAAAATTACAAATGGGGAAAAATAAAATAACTCTTCTTAGTAATTATGATATTTCATATATTAAATTGGCTAATTGTTCTAGCATATGTAAAAAACTATAGCTAAAATAAAAGGTAAATATTTGAATTGGATAGTAATAATTTGAGACATTCAAATGATTCTAAGATACATTTAGTGTAGTTTCTCCACATTCTTTGCACAAGACTGAATATCTGATTTCTATGTTTGCTACAAAGTTGAGACAGCCAACTGATAATTCAAATTGAAATTAGATATATTGTTGAAGACTTCATTTGCCATTCTAATTTCAAATTTAAGTTTCTTTTGGCTTGAGATGAGAGTCTTGAGCCAACCATAAAAATTTAACTTTTATATATCTTTATATTAAAGCATAATTGTTACAGTTCCATAGCACAATGCATTAGCATCTTGGTCTAAAAATTGAAAAATGCAGAAAAGTATTATATGATAAAAGTCCCAGAATACATGGCTGTATCTTCCTTCCTTTCAGTTAGATGGGAAAAATGAGACAGATTTAAAAGAAAACATTAGAGTTAAATTAGAGAGCAGCGTGTTTATAAAAGATCGCCTTCTCTCTAATGATAATTAAAATACAATGCTGGAGTTTTTTAAGTTATTAATTTTGATATTGTTATTTTATTTGTAATGTTTTAAAAATAAAAGCATACATACACTTATTTAATTTTTTCATAAATATACTTATGCAAATTAAATTATGAATCTCTTGAATGCAAGTATACAGATACAAACATGCTCTTTTGGTAAAGACAGTTACAGTTTAATGAAGCAGGGATATTTTAAGAGATTATACATTATGCCATAAATCTGATCATAAATCACTTAGAAAGGATTGTAAAATTTTCTCATTAGAAATTGTACTGATCAAAACATCCAAAAATAAAATGAAGGTAATTTCAGAATACAAGAAATATTTTCCCAAGCTTTTTTAAATTAATAATTTGATAAGTGGAATTTTGTTATATATATTTAGTTATGAATCATTCTAAGAAAAATTAGCAGAACTGATATACTTCACTCTTTTTACTCAATAACATATACATAATTATCTGAGAATAGCAATTACCATCCTTTAAATGCTGGGAGGGGGGGAACTGATTTGAAAGTCTGCATTTCAAATTCTAAAATAGAAAGACTTTGGTGAAATATTATTTTACATAAGTCACAAGCAGTTCAAATACGTAAGTTTTAAACGAACAACCTGAAAAATGTTTTTCCATTTGCATTTTTAATAAAAAAAATATTTTCACTAAAAATAAATTGTTCTCATTTTTGTCACTAATGGAGATCAATTTGTATACAGTATGTTAGCAATTCATGGGCCAGAAAACATAATTAAAAGAAATCAACTATTAAGACAAGAATTATTTACAAAAATGGTCAATCTCTAAGTACAAAAAAAGAAAGTGGATATTTAGAAAAATGTGTTTTTTTATTCGATGTATTTCTCAGATGTTTAATACTTCTGCTTTAGAAGAACATATACGATAAAGTCTTTTGTTATATATTTTCAATAATATCCTTAGAAATTTCATATTTTCTTTTAAATAATTCTGTCTAAATCAACTATTCCTTGAAACATTTTTGCCTTTGTCAAATACTGGCATTTAAGGGAATTTCATGGTATTTTATATTTTAATCGTGATTTCAATTACTTTTATCACTTTAAAAAATTGGAGACTCTTAAAAATGTTCTTAGACTTATCTCCGGTGGGGATTCATCTACAACTACTGAGGCAATGCAAATTCAAACTGGGTTGGAACCTTTGGCAGATCGAAGACAAAGCGCTGCCCTGAAACTCTCCGAAAGGCTTCTAAGGGATGATGGTTTCTGGAAAAATTATATTCCTGTTTTCCCAAGATTGAAAACAGAGAACCTTTTTGACTTTAACCAGGGAATTGTCAGATAGGTATAAGATCCCAGATGCAGATAGAGTGCCTTTGTTTAGACACCCTATCTTTCAAAACCATATTTATAGAGCTTATTGCCATCTAGACCTTCCTTACCTGTTAGTAAGAAAGTCTCCACTGATTCTGAGCTAAGGATGACTACCCTAGCTACTATCGATGAGCATTATCCACCATCTGTTTGGTTCCATGTATGTACAGATGGTTCAGCTGTGAATGCCATTAGAAATGCTGGTGCAGGAGTATACTCTAAGAGTTCCAGGCTGTTGGGAAATACTATAACAGCTACAATGGTGAAGTGGCTGCTGTGCAATTAGCACTTCAGAAGAAATCAGAAAGGGTAATGAGAACAACATAGTATTTTTATAGACTCTCAGGTCAACATCGGGTCTCTCACTTCAATTGCTCCTAGCAGTATTGGGTCTGTTTATCTCTGTCAGATGGCAATTAGTTCTCTACTATAAGAAGGACATCAAATTGTGCTGCAATGGATACCCAGCCACTGTGGTATCGCGGGAAATGACACAGCTGAGAAATTGGCAAAGGCTGGCTCAGATCTACAACAGCCTTCTCCAGCTTTGGAGTACCATACTGTTAAAAGGCTTATTAAGTCAAATATAGCCTCCTATCGTAGAAATGTTTACAAGATGTGCACTAAAGGGAAAGCATGGGCTTCCTTACGAACAAAGCCTATTCCGTGCAACCTCCACAGAGCTGTGGGAGTGGCTAATTTTCGCCTTAAAACTAGGCATGATTATCTGCAAAAACACCTTCACTGTTTGGGTTTGTAGGACTCTCCGATCTGCCCTTTTTGTGGACTAGAGGACAAGACTGGTGACCACCTTTACACTTGCCCTGGATTTTCGGATGTCGCAGTTAGAAATTCTGCGGAAGATGACTTTTCATTCACCTCAAGATTGTATTGGGCTGCCCGACAGAGACTGATGGTTGAAAAACCAAGGTTGGGCGTGGGATAAAAAAAAATTACTTTTATCACGAACTACAGAAACATAGATGAAGATAATGAGTTATTAATTATTAGGCTTATCATTTCTTTATTTCAATTTGCAAGTAAATTATTAGATTTTCACAGATCTCTTTAAAAATTAACATTCTTTAATACTAATTCCCTTTTAAATTTCTCTCCATTATTAACATTTTTTTCCATGCAAACAACCAAATCATTTGTTGAAAGACAGTACTTTGTATTTATTCCCTATCATGAATATAGAAATAAATGCAAAAATATCACTAACAAAAAATAATCATGCTATAATGTAATTGGTCTTCATATACTCCAGAAAACTCATCAAAGAAAAAAAATTATCCATAGTAACAAGAACAATGAATCTCATAGAATCACAAACTGTGGATTTCAATTTGTGATTACAGAATAATTTTTAAAATTGGTTTATTATCTAGTTTCCAAATTTATACTTTGCCCTTAACTGAATCTCATTAAATTTGAATTCAGAGACAAATGATTATACTTGGATAGATTTTTATTTTTGAGATTCTAGTAAATTCTTTTTGAATAAAATTCATAATAAGCTGCTACTGATTTGTTTGTTTGTCGCTCAACGGTCATTTTTTGCACACGAGGGCTAATTAGACCGGGACTTACGGCTTAAAGTGGATTCCGAACCACTACAAACATCCATGCCCAAGGTGGGATTCGAACCAACGAACTGTTGAACCGAAGGCAAGAGCGCTAACCATTCGGCTGCCAGCTCGGCTAAGCTGCTACTGAAAAATAGCCATTTCATTTACAACCTTTCTATATAAGTATACAAGTTAATATCCAGAAATTGTAACAAAACCTATTTTACAGCAGAGAAAAATAAATATCTAGAAAACTCTTGGTAGCAGAATTCTTGAATTAAAGTGCCAAAAGATGATTATTTTGAAAACTCAAACTTCTGTGCAGGAGCTTGAGTATATATCTTAATTACATATGAATTTGTTAATAAATACGAGGTAAACAACTGAAATTTTATATATATATTCAAGTATGCCCTACACATAATAACATCTAAAGTTTATTTTAAAAATATAAGAGAATTATCTGCACTTTCTAATAATAATAACTGTACTAAATGACTTTGTAGTGTCTTGATTAATTTTTTACACTATGTATATATTTTAAGACAACTTAGAAAAACTTTTTGACTAATTTTTTAAAGATTTATTAGTTTTTTATTTAAAGATCCCATAGCAATCTTCTCCTTGGAGGCTCTGGCAACTTTTCTCTTCCATTTTGGATCAATCTGATTCCACTGTATAATGGACAAAATAACAACAACATAACAATGATCTATTGGTATACATAAATTCAGTTAAAATTTATTATTTTTTTACACCTGAATATAATTGAGCTAAGTAGCATATGATTTTTTTGCAGTCAGTAAACAACAAAGCGCAAGGTTCCTTCTAGATGTAAAACTGGACAAAAATCATAAATCGAAAGATGTGGAAATTTTTTTAAACAGTACTTAAGTATGCAATAGGATAATTGATGTTTAAATGTTAAACTAATAAAGAAAAATATTTAATTTAAAATAAGAATCCAGCAAAAAAAAATATTTCTGAAAAGAATGTTTCAGAATGTAGTAAAATATTTAAAGCTTAGGTTTTTAAGCTAAATGTACAAAATATTTAAACTAAATGTATAAAATAAGTATTTCAAAAATATGCTGTGGCACATTTAAGGGAAATTTTATACTGCGTATATTTTAAAATGTGCTTCTAAGTAAAACAAAAATAATATAAGTTCAAAATTAAAACACATAAAAGTTTTTCTTACAAATATCTCTAGAATAATCTTCAACTGACTGCTTTTATGTGATATAATAAATTGTTTAAATAAAATTAATGTATCAATATTAATAATGTAATAAAATTTCACAATTTTGAAGTTGCTATTCCAAGCATCTGATTAAGTTGAATGGACAATTAAAAAAAGTTCATTTAATAAGATAGATTGAATTTTAACAAATAGAATACCCTGTTTATCTTTTACCTCTTTAACTGGGGCCTCCTATGTTATAACATAGATAAAAAAAATATTTTTATAATAACACATTCAGCCAATTTAATTAAATAGCAAATAACATAAATTAACTTTATAAAAAATATTAGTTTTTTAAAAGCAAAAAGAAAAATATCATAGTAAAGCTTGCGATTGATCACTTTTTCAATTATACTTACTAATTGCATGTTCCCTAATTCATCAACTAAAGATATGTTTCCAGCCATTAACTTTGATAAGGTTGCATTAAACTCTCGTAACTGTTCAACAGTTTCTGATTTTGTTTCTTCATATTCATCATCATCTAAATCATTTCTGACAAAATAAAAATACCAGTTAAGAAAGGAACTAAGTAGAGAAAATTTCTCTTACAATTAAACAAGTTATTAAGATGGTTTATTACTTTTTTAATATGTGAGTTAATTTTATCAGAATCAACATTTTAAAGTGAATTAATTTTTCATCAACTGTTGAATGAGAAATATAATAGATGACTATTCAGCTGCAAAGTTGAGAGAGCAGCAACATGAATATATTTATTGGAAGCAAAGAAATGTAAGCTAATTACCAAATTAAAAATTCATTTATAAAAAAATCTATCATATATAAAGTTAACTATCATATGTTTAACTATAAAAAGTTAACTATCATTTGGTTTATTTGAATACATGTGATTATAGAAAATCCTAATAAAAAAATTGTTTTCAAATATTTATAGGTTAATATCAAAAGGTTTTATTAATAAAATGGGCTATATAATCAGTTTACATGAATAATGCTGAATGGGAGGGAATATTTGATTGTAACATATGTGTAATAAAATGTTGCATCAATTATTGGCATGTGATTTTTAGGAGATATTTGATGTTTCTGAAAGCATGCACAGAGATAATTCATTCTAGATTTAAAACAAAATAACAGTTCTACAAATGTCTTAATATACAGTAAAAATAACATTTGAAATTAATAAAAAAAATTAAATATTTAAACAATATCTATTTTTTATCAAGAGGAGCACACCTTTTTTCCAATAAACAAAATTTTTTTGTTAAAATAATGAACAGAATATTTTCAATAGATGCACCTGAAACTACTCTTGGTATAACACCTCATCTGATTTTACAATCAAATTATAAAACCCACAAAAAAAGTTTATAGCAAATATCCTGTTGTGGTATGAAATATTTAAAGATATAAAGCAGCTCCACAAAATGATGTATCATGCTGTTCTTTATTTAGTATTTAACTCTTAATGATATTTTGTTGATGATATACAAGATTCAAATTCATTGATTTTGTCACAAAAAAATTCTAGGAAAAATACACTGCTGTGGTTACCACCTGAGATATCAATACCCTGATAGAAAAATGCAAATCAAGTGAAATTTACATCACACATTTGTAGACATGAGATACGCAAATCATTAGCATTACAAAGCATATGCATATAAAGGATGACTAATGCAACCAGCAAGCATGATATAACAAGAAACAAAAAGTAGCCAATTTAAAGTACAGAAATATCAATAGTAATTGAAAATCATATTTCACAGAAATTGGTGATTGTGTTGAAGAAACCATGAAACTTTGATGCAGATCTGTTATCACTGGATGTAGGAGGGAATAGCAGATTGATGGGACTGATTACACCCATTTTGTTGCATAACACAGATGATGAATAGCATATTGTGCACATTATCTGATAGGTTAAAGATATCACATGCTGATAGAGATCCTTGTTTAGACCCCCTACCCAATCTTTCAAAATCATAGCTGATTGACGTCTAGATCTGATATCCATTGTTAGTAAGGTTTCCATTGATTCTGAGATGTGGATGTCTGCACTGGTCCTATTGATGAGCTTTATCCACCATCTAATTAGTTTGATGTTTTTACAGATAGTTCAGCTGTGGATACCATTAGAAGGCTCTAGGAGAATACTATAACAGCCACGATGGAGAAGTGGCCGCTGTTTTGTCAGCTCTTGAAGAAATCAGCAAAGTTAGTCAGAGCAACATAGTATTTTTTATTGACTTTCAGACCACCATCAAATCACTCTTATCAATAACACCTAGCAATATTAGGTCTGTTTATCACTGTGATATTGCTATTAGTTTTCTACAAGAAAAGGGACGTCAACTTGTGCTACAGTGGATGCCCAGCCACTGCAGCATTGTTAGTAATGACAAAGCTGATGATTTGGCAAAGGCTAGCTCAAATCTACAGAAATCTTGTCCAGCTTTATAGTAGCATACTGTTCAAAATCATATTAGAAGAAATTTTGCTTTCAATTGTGAAAATGTTTACAAACTGTTCACAAGAGGGAAAGTGTAGGCTTCTTTGCTCTCTCTCTTTACAAAACCTATTCTGTGTGATCTCGACAAAGCTGTGGTTGTGGCAAATTTCCACCTTAGGATTGGACATGATTATCTGCAAAAACACCTTCACCATTTAAATTTGACAGATTCTTCAATTAGCCCTTTATATATATTTGATAGCTGTTTATGATATGACTGGTGACCACCTTTTCACTTGAACTGGACTTTTTGATGTCACAGCTAGGAATTCTGCAGGAAATAGCTTTTCGTTTGCTTCAAGATTGTATTGGGCTGTCTGACAAACTGATGGTTGAAAAACCAAGGTTGAACATAGGAAAAAATAGATATACTACTGTATATATATATATATATATATATATACTGCATATATATACCGTGCACAGGGCAGTCATGGTTCACTCAGCCATACTACAAACCATAGTACAGTATTTAGTTTGTTAAGCATCATTTGATGTTTGCTTGTACCATTCAATGTTATTTGCTGCTGAGTGGAATAGACACAGAGCATCCATTCCTTCATTTAACTTTGACTCAAATCCAGACATTTGCATTTTTATGGTGTGATGAATGATGAACATGTACAACAGAAAGAAACGATTTTATCTTTACAGACATATCTTGCTTCTGCCTGCAAATCCTGATAGTCAGATTTGAATCTGCAGTGATGTGAGGTTGTTGAAATGTAGCACTATGAATATAGCCACATTGATCAAACAAGCAATATCATAGTTTAGAGCAGCATTAAAATTCATTACTTCCTCATTTTAGTACTCATTGTCAGTACACTGAATAACCAGCAATACATCTGATGTATTACAACTTCTGGCCTGCCTACCTATATCTTCTGCACTTGTCATCAGTCACATAAAAAAAGGAGAATGCATGACTACTTGTGGCCCACACTGTATAAGAATAGTGTGTACCACATGTGGTCATGAAGGTCAAGAGAAATCTCTGACTGATGGTTGAGTGGTTAGCATTCCTGACTCTTAAGCTGTTGTTCCCGGGTTTGGGTGTTCTTATATGTGTTTCTCTGCCTGCTCTTCTGAGAGGATGTATGAATATGGCCCACCCTACCAATGGGATTATGGTGGTATGGCTTGGGTAATGCTACTCGCCTCAGTAACTTTTTCCTCAGTGACCTCAATGATTTTTTTAATAACAGCGAATACTGGAAATCATCCAGTATTCGCCGTTATTAAAAAAAAGATTTAATTTCATTAACCTGCTTGTTCCCCTGATCTATCACAAATTGGAAACATGAGACCCTTGCTTGTAAAACAACTAGCCCAAGTTACACCATCCACTGTTGTAGCAAATAAATGAGGGTTGTTATACCTAAAAAATGTGGCCGGTAGCAGTCATAACCAATAATACTGGCTATACTAAATTAACTGTACTTTGTTGTTATTCACACTTCACAAGAGGCTGCAATTTCAATCAATTTATTTTTGTATAATGGTTATTTACCAAATAAATTTTGATTGATATCTCAGACCTTTCTCAGTGTTGCATTTTGGGTGTTAGAAGAGTATATTTCCTGATTTTACATTTAGGATTAATTTTATATTAAGTAAAATCATTGATCCTTGAATAAATGCTTTTTTATAACTAATTTATTAGATTTAGGATTAAATTTTCTAGCTATTTATCTAAGAAATACAAATTTCAAATCAAAAACAGGAATGGTGTTTTTTTTTTTTCTTTTTTTTGCATGTGCAGTTAATTAAAAATTTATATTTATATACATATTTTTTGCAAATAGATTACAGAAAAATCTAAAAGTGAAAAACCTTAATTTGAACTAGTTAACATTCTACTTACATAAAGTTTATTATTTTCAGAACTCATAATTGCAGGTGTTAAATAAATGACTTTACAAAACAATCAATATAACAAGAATAAATACACAATATGAATACATATTTTATATAAACATTTTATATTTTATAAAGATTTATGTCAATATTATTTGGCTCTACAAATAGTTTGAATCATTCACTAAATATTATATGAGAATCAATCAATGTTATTGATATATATAAATATATTGGGATGTATGTAAAAAATATTTCAGGACTGTTAATATTTTGTACTGAAAATCTTATTTTCTTAAACTTGTGAACATACATATATGTATAAATTAAAGAAATTTTGAGCTAAGTAAATAACGGAGAAACATATTAGAATACATTTTGAAGTATATTCTAAATAAAGAAAAATGCCCGAAAAAAATCTAGATACTTAAATGAAAATTTTACTTAAGTAATTTATTTTCTATTATATGAAGCATTTTTTTAAAAATTTGTTTGAAGATAATTGAAGCTATTTTTTTTTTTTTTTTTTGTGAATTACAAAATAGGGGTTTTGAAATTTTTGAGCTACACCTAAATTTTTAAACTTATATAAAAAAATTATAGAACCATTAAAAATAATTCTTTCCACCATTAACACATCTTTATAAGTGAGTTTTCCAAAACTCACTTATAAAGATAAATTTGTTAAGTTGTAATCTAAGTTGCCTAAAATCATTCAATTTTATGAAATCAATGAAAAAAAATTACTTAAGTCTCTTTAATTTTACCTTTGGAATAAAAACTATCCATTTTTTCTTTTTCAGATATAAATTAATAACAACCAGATCAAGTGAACAAGATGAATGTTCAGTTATTTTATTTTTTTGCTTAAGGAATTCATTAAATTATTTTAAATTTTTTTTAATAAAAAATCTTATTAATGATTATAAACACAAGTATTCCTTTATAAATACGAGGTATATCATAGATTTTAAATAAAATCAAGTTTTAGAATCAATTTTTGAAAAGAAGTTTAATTCACTTTAAAAAAACAAGAAGTATTTCTTTTAATCATTAAAAAATTGTAATTTAAATATAAATATCATAAAAAGTATACATTTGTAAATAAAATGTCTTGAATATTTTTTATTGATTTTAAATAATAATTTTCAAATTTATTATATTATTTAACAAATTTATAAAATTCATAGAACCAACATTATACTAACATGACTAAGTTAAAGTTTATATCAGAATTCAAGTTAACACTTATGTGATTTAAAATAAGCAAATCTTTTACACTGAACCAATTTTTATTTCAAGTTTGGATCAGTTTTACTGTATGGTCACCCTTGGCGCGATTTTTTTGGTGCCAAATTTGGCAATCATTAATATAAAATTTAATCAAACAATTTTATGGATAATTTAACATATCAATTTTATTATTTTACCATTGATGTTTGAAATCTATAAATCTGCATTTTTTGTTAATTTTGTAAAATTAGTTGAGTATATTGTTTGATACCAGCAATGTATGAAATATTTGTCAGTATTCCAGCCATTTTCCTCCTGCCGTTTTTCCTGAGCGGAAATCCGTCATACGGTCACCCTTGGCGACTTTTTGTAAATTTTGCCAAGGATGAGCGTAAGGTAAATTTTTACCTTCAAGTTTTTAGATATTACCTAAAACATTTGCAAAATGGCTTTCTTTGTCTAATAAATCAACCACCTTCAATATGAATATAACTAGTGTCATGAAAAGACAAGAGGATAGCGATAAACGAGAATTTCTGTCATGGATATCATCTTATCTTAAAATATTAACTACTTATTGCAGTTAATACTTTTTGAGTGATAGCCACATTAACAAATCCTAAAATTTTTACAAAATGGAAATTCATTTTATTTCATTGTTTGTTATTGTCGTGTGACAAGTGCAAAGAGAGAGAGAGAGAAAAGAAAAGTCTTATGGGACCAAAGACACGAAGCACTGCCCTGGCTACATCTTCAGCCTTTTCGGTAAAGAGGGTGTCATGGCAGCAGTTGGGGTCAATGCTGAGGAGGGTTGAGGCAACTGAGATACATTTGAAGAGATGCCTTGGATCCAATGGAACTACCATGCAGTGCCTGCATTCTGCATATGTTCTAGATCCATCAGGTCTCCATTAAATAGCATAAAACAAGATTTTCAACCATGCTCAAAGTATAAAGACTTTCTTAATTATTGAACCAGTTAATACTACACAAAAAGCCAAAATAATTTTCTTGATATATTTATTTTAGATTCAATAAATATAATAAGAAAAATTTGACAATTATAATATACAACATATAACAATATTACGTAACAAGTATTAAGATATTTTACATGAATCAAAATCTATCACTATATGATTTAATTTTTTATTTCCTTGCATGCAAAACTTTTTCTTAACAAAAAAAAAAAAAGATTAAAATCAAGATTTTGTTCTCTCAATACTATCTTCAACATGAATATATCAAACATTATAAGAAGACAAAATAAAAACAAAAAGTATTATTTCTATACTTTTTATTTCTTTCTATTCTCTAATATAAATTTAAAGTAATGGTAACATTACAATTTGTTTGAATTTTAAAATTTCTTTATAATTGTCTTTTATTACATTACAAGAGTAAAACTGTAATTGTTTTAATAAATTTTCAGTATTGATAGCAATAGTAATAATTATTTTCTTAGATTCAATGTATTTCATTTAAAAATATACTTATTCTAACTATGGGCAAATACAAATTCCACAACATTTATGATCAACTATATACCAATTTGTTTTTCTTAGTTTAAACCTCCTAATAGAAATAAAAAAATTAGATTTTTAATAGTTTTGAAAATAAAAACAGCAGTTTTGTATAAAATTTGATAGCAAAGTAACTGATATCAAATAATTTTGCTCATTTTAGTGAACATTATATAAATACTTAGAAAAATAATAATAAAAGTAAAAATATCTCTTGCTGTAATTTATTGGATTTGTATACACTATTCTTGATAATTAAAAAAAATTTTTTTAGCAAGATTTAAAACTGAATTTCATTCAAAACTGTACCACAAAATGTATTTTATTATGCTTTAAGTCATATAAAATGAATGTAAGTAACTTCAATTTTAATCAACTGCTTAAATCTACAGTACTTTAAAAAATATTCTTCATGAGACTTTTAACTATCATGAATAATTATTTTAATTAAAAATTTTTATTGTATACTTTAATGCTTATTTTCCCATTTGAATTCCTTTACTTCAAAGGTATTGGGTGTGCACAGTTGTTCTGATCGACTGAGTACTTTCCTTTTCAATATGTAAATATTAAAGATAAATAATATAAATTATAATAATATAAAGAACAGATTAATTTGATTTCATTATTTCAGAAATTGACAGAATTACTTAAATTAATAAAAAGAACATTCAATATGTATTTAGCCCGGTTACTTTTTTTAACGTGATTAGAGCAATTGTTAAGTTGAAAACAGCAATAAAAGTCTGTTTGGAAAAGCTTAAAAACTAAAGTAAAAAAGCTTATTTTCATAAAGATGAATTCCGTAATGAAGAGTTGTAAAATACGGTACGGAAAAAAAAGGTTGAATAACAATTCTGAGCTTCCTGTCAATAATTTAACTATAATCAGCAAGTCAAGTCACATACTTGCATTCCTCTAAATCAGCAAGTTGAGCTACTAATCTATCTAATTGTTCCTCTAAATTTTGCTTCAGTTTATGTGTTTCAGATAAACCTCTAGAAGTCATTGTTACAATAAAATTTTTTTATCAATAACTGAAAATGTCAATTATAAAGTTTTAAACCATATTTTGAAATCAAAATAAAACCATACTGAAAGTAAAGTAATTTTTCATGGTTACAGTGAATTATTCATACTCAATGTTATAAGAGAATTAAGTACAATTTGAAAAGAATAAATAATATAAGTTTCTTTTATGTAGTATAAAAACTCCATAAATAAGGCAAAAATAATATTAATAGATATGAATTGAGAAAGTAAAATAATAATAGATTTTAGTTTTACGAAATGGCAATGACTTTGTTTTCTTTTAATTAAGTTAGTGGGCGACGTTCACCGCCATAGGTATAGTTATTATTAATTCGGAAACTGGAACAAATTATTTTTTCTGGAAAATTTATACTTGCAAGAGCTTAATTTGATACCAACAATATGTAAGTACTAATCATGCAATTTGATTGAGTTTTAAATAAAAATTCTTTTTAAAATAAATTTCCCTTAACCTGCGTAAAATACGATAAGTGAATGACTCATGGGAAGACTGACACCCGGATAATTGTTGCTTTATTTTTTTTTCCTCTAGATCTCTAACTAAAGATAATGTAAGAATATTTTTGTTTTAGTTAATGGGATGGTAATTAAGTCGTTTTAAATATAATTGCATTTGATAATTATTATTAAAATAATAATGGCTTCGGTTTTATATTTGCTTACTTGAAAAAGTTTTAACTTTTGGTATTATTCACCACTATTAAGTTTACTTTTTAGTCATCTTATCTTTTGAAATTTCAATTAATATTCAAATATTTATTAACACAATTTAATTATTTTTAAAGATTAATAGATGATTATTTATTAAATTATATAATATTTATTTAAGAATTTTAATCTCAACCGGCTGTCAAGATGGAATCATATTTCGACTTTTTACTGGAAATGATGTATTTCTAAGAATTGTGTGAATATCAAACTTATCACGCACGTAATATTAATAAGGAAACTTTTTATTTTTGTGTTTTAGCAATGAAACTAAAATTTAATGAATCTAAAAAGTTTTATTCTTTCTTTTTTTTTCTTAAATTATACAAATTGTGAATTTTAAAATATTAAAGTAATTCAAAACCTTAAACTTATTTGCATAGTTTTAAGTTCTAAATGAATATAAAAGTTATGATAAAATTTACAGTTGGCTAATTAACAAATATTAAAAATGTGTATGTAAATTTAAATAATGAATGTCTTTGCACATATACAAAAGCTGATAGACTATTATATTTTTTTATTGATGAAAGGAGATTTAGATGCAGGAAGGAAAAACAAATCATAGTATTTTGTTAGCAAAGGAGATTACTAAAAAGGCATTGTTTCATGATTTGTGGTGTTTTTTTCTTGTAACTTTTAATGTATTTATAGTATTTTATGTATATGCATGTTAATTAAGTAAAGCTATTATATGTATGTTGATTAAGTTAAGGTTGAGGTATTGATTAGGCTCTAAATATTAACTGGAATAAATTATTAAGAAATTATTGATCATACTTTGTCGCAGTAAAAGACTGACAAGATTTTTCCCATATGGGGAAAATTTTGATTTAATGCATTTCATCTGTAAATTTTATATTTGTCTCTGGTAACAATTCAAAGGAACTTTTCTTTTGTTATTTTTAAAAACATCTTAAATATGTTATTATTTAATTAGGGGAATGTCTTATTATAAAGTATTTACATTGTTAGAATTAATAAAGTTATGTACTGCAAATGTTTACACATTCTATAGTATACATTCCTTTGAATGTTAACTGAAATGTCAGATTCAAGCGGTTGCTTGTTCACCTTAAGGAAGTAAACATTACAGAAAGATTACTATTTAGGATTTTCTTTGGAAATTTTTATGAGGTTAAAACATTTTTTAACAATGAAAAGATACAAAATTTCATACCTTTTATTTTTTCTTTCTATATTTCATTTTTTATTTTGAATGGCTTAAGGTTAAAGAATTTGTATTTATTTTGTATTATAAAATAAATATTCTCTAATTTATCTGATTGTTTTTTTCAATGTTTTATCTGCTGAGTTGGTATCTGAACGGTTAATCCTCTTGCCTTTAGCAGTTTGTGGGTTTGAATTCCTCCTTGGACATGGGTGAACTACTACTTTATAGTGGTTCTGAATCCACTTTAAACTGCTTGTCTAATTAAATAACAAAGAAATAATTGTTCAGTGGCTAACAAACCAAATCTTATTATAGTGCTTACTTTTAATTTTTTACTACATGTATTCTTTTATAGAATTTTATCACTTAAAT
Source organism: Latrodectus hesperus (assembly GCA_037975125.1). Taxonomy (NCBI): domain Eukaryota; kingdom Metazoa; phylum Arthropoda; class Arachnida; order Araneae; family Theridiidae; genus Latrodectus; species Latrodectus hesperus. The sequence goes on from CM075861.1 coordinate 20,270,545, forward strand.
TGTAGGCCAGTTGGCAGCCAAATCATTAGCGCTCTTGCCTTCGGTTCAACAGTTCGTGGGTTCGAATCCCTCCTTCAGTATGGATGTTTGTAGTGGTTCAGAATCCACTTTAAAACATAGGCCCCGGTCTAATTAGCCCTCGTGTGCAAAAAATGACTGTTGAGCAACAAACAAAACCACTTAAATTGTAAAGTTTATATTTGTTTTTAAAAAGTATTTTATTTTTTAAATGTGTAATTATCTAATTATGTTATCACTATTCATTCTTATATTGAATGCTTATTAAACTTAAATATATATTTATTTTGTCGCATGAGAACTCTGAATCTTTTTGTTTTCATATCACCAAGAACCATTAAAATTACTCCACCTCTTGAAAATATTTGCAGGAAAAATAAATATTTCTTACAATCAAAATAATTTAAAGTGTAATTACCTTTCATGATGACTATTTTAATATTAAAATAGAGTTTAGTCAGCAACAGAATTATGTTTTTTACTGCTTTTAAAATAGTCATCTTGTTTTGTTACCTACCAAGGAAAATTTAAATTTTTACTTTAATTCTTTTATTGAAATATATAGATTTTTTAATCATGGCTGGCACTGGTTGACTAACCCTTCACCACATCAAAGCTGGAAACTGCTACTCATTTATTGTTACCTGGTGGGCACCCGTGAACCAAGTCAGTTGAGATTATAAGAGAAAGATAAGAAATACTTATGTGGAATTACACTTTAATGTAATTTTCTGTTGGGTGCAATCATTAAATTTATCTTATTTCTTCATCAGACTGTTATTTCTGTTTTTCACTGGTCTATTAATTTTATCATTGTTATACATATTTACATAGCAGTGCAGGCAAGGTTAACAATTTGGAATACAAGTCTTGTCATTAAGCACCTAATATTTTCGAACCATGGTCAGGCGACTAGATCACACTTGAACTGTTTTTCTCTTCTCCACAGCCATATTAACAAAAAGACTTTGAAAATGAGATTAACCTGAACATATCCATAAACCTTGGAGCTCCAACAATCAAGTGATGTTAATTCAGCAGCCCAGTGAATGTGATCACCCTTTCAATCATTGCCCAGGGCAAACATCAATTCACTTTGTTCTTATGGGAAGGGGCATAAAGCTACTGAATTGCTATGGCTCTCAGTGTTATAATTTGTTTGTATTTTCTAATGAAAAGATTGTAGATAAACATAATCTTTTTGTTTGTATAAAGAGCCTAACTTAACAATATCAATTATAAGGCAGAATTATGCTTTTCTGTCATAAATGTAATTATCTAGGTTTGTATTTTCTAACTTTAGCACACTTGTTACACAAATATATTTAATCTAGATACTATAAAAAAGCATTGAATCCAGAGTCATAAATTTTAAAACTAGTGTAGTTTTTAAAAATGCTCTGAAATCTATGAACATTTTTAAGAATGTACAATAGGTATGTAGTAAGTACTAACTTTTAGTTGAAGAAATTATTCAAAGATTGATCTATTTAGAATAGTAAACAAAAATGTATCATTCTTTCTATTATATTAAATTATCTTAGAATTTCTATTTTGAAAACCCAACTATTTCATTGGGTATAAAGTTAAATAAATTTATAGTCTTTAATATATACTCTTAATGAAATGCTAAATTTAATTTCTTAAAATTATGTTAAATAAAAGTAATATTCTTAAACTATTAGTAAACTTCGTTTGTATCTTTTATAAGCTGCTTTCTTAAAGGTTTGGAGTAAAACTTAAAATTCTTTTGCCCAAGAAATTAATTTATATAATTTTTTTTACTTAAAATTTATTATTAGTTATGAAGTTCTTTAAAAACTTAAAAAATATAAAATTGAGATTTACTTTTTTAAGCAATTGATTTTGAGATTAACATATACCATTTTCAGAAATTGTGCAGATTAAAGTGTGTTTAAATATCCTCTAAATTATATGTATTTTTCCTTCTTAAAATAAAGATTGTTAATTTTATTGATTTTGTTTTAATTAATATAATATTTTTATTAGTTTAATTTTATTTAATAAAATATTGATATGACAAAAACTTGGGACTATGTGTTAACTTATTGATCATCATCGCCAAAAAATGTTGAATATTGAAATAATTTTTTTCATGAGATAATTCGAGGAGAAAAAAAAAGTTAAATTACATCTTCATTGAAACTACTGAATGGATATTACATTTTTAATTGATATTATTTGAATTCATTTTTAATTTTTTTATCATAAGTTTAGAATTTCGATGCACTTACAATAAAATATATAATTTGTTAACTTAAGTGTAGTATAAAGTTTAAAGTCAATAATTAATTGCAACATTTAGTGACTAATTATTTTTGGTAAAATTTTATGGGATAATATGTATGTACTAAAAATTATAGTTTTCACTGTGTAAATTAAGGTTGTAAAACTTTTTCAAATCTCGTAGAAATAAAACTTATTTCAGTTACAATTAAAAAATTAAACTAACTTGTAAATTACTTTTAAAATGTATTTCAGTTTTCGACAAACATAACTTCAAATGTGAATAATTGTTTAAAAATATACATTATTTCTTTGATTATTTGTTGGAATTCTTGGTTAGAAAAATTTAAGGAATTTAAAAAAACTTTTTGCTATCTATATAAATATTTTTGAGTTCTCCTTGGTTATTAAAAAGAATATCTTTCCATATATTATATTAAGCTGATATATTAAGAGATAGCAATAGGTATTGCTTTGTTATAATATCTTCCTTTTTTTAAATATATAAGTAGAATAATTCTTTGTTATAAATAATGAGTTTTAAAATTTAAATATTTTTCTTTTTGTTGTTTTTAAGTACATTTATTTTGTTAAGAATATATTAAAACCTTTGAACTAAAAATTTTTTTGCAATCATCATGAATATTCAGTGTTTGATTTAAGGTTTTCATATGTGATCTAATTAATAAATTTTTAATTCTTATTAAAATTCTTTATTATGATTTACTTATGAATGTAAATTATGAGCTATTTTGTAAAAATCTATGCAAATATTAATTTGAATTATAATGATAGGTCCACAGAAGGAAATGAAGGACCTGTGCCTCCTTCCAGGCCACCTAATCCCCAGCAAACTGCAGCATCCAAACGGTTGCAACACACACAAGCACAAGTAGATGAGGTACGTTGATAACTTAAATTTAAAAGTTTTCTCAAATTATGCGATATTTGCAAGAATATAAAATTTTATATTTTGATACTTTTTAGATTAAAAGAATTTATTAAGATGACTATATTTACAAATGGACATTATATAAAAAGGATTAGAATGATTGACATATGAAAATATTTGTTTTATTAATGCTATTTATTTTATTTTTCATGAAAAATATTGTTCTCTTGTCAATGATGCACATAATTTTTGCTCCAATGCTTTACATATTTAGGGTTTTTCATGTGACAGTTTCAAGATCTAGTGGATTTCATTAAAAGGTTTTCATTAATATATTGTTTCTTAAAGCTGAAATAACATTTATTTTTCTTTTTTGTATTATGGACATTATCATGCGATAAATTATAAAATAAGACAAAATGGTACTTATTATCCAGTCGATCTTTTTCACTATAAAAATATATTATCAGAATTTACAAATTTAAATGTTTTTTCAAAATGGGAAGAAATTTACTTATCTTAAGTGTAGCAAATAGATAAAAATTTAATTAGTATTTTATGTGGTGCATAATTGCATCATTAAATGACATACTTTTTTGCAGATATAGTTAATGAAATAATATGTAAGTAGTGACAAAACATTTTATAGTTACTGAAAGTCATCATATAAAAAATAATTAAAAAATTTTGTTATATCATTGGATTATTGCCACAAAATTCTATTGGTAAATCTAATAAATTGATAGTTATTTTGTAATTATTTCTTTATTCATTGCATTACTTATTTTATATGTATATTTAAATGATATGGATGAGATATTTACAACTTTCTTAAATTCCTTAAAATATTTCTGATTTTATGTCCTTCAAAAGTAAAAATGGAACAATCACAGATTATCTGAAGTATGGTATTTACATATTAAAATATTGTAAAAAGTTCGAATAAAACCATTTTACACTAGAATTAAAATTACTATGTTTAAATAAAATGAGAATTATAATTTTTAACTAGAGTGATAGAATTAAAATATAATTCGTATTAAACTGTTAATTTGCTTACTTTGGGGGAAAATTGTGGATTTACTTGCTAAGTATTATTTCTCAAGGTTTTATTACTTTGTTAGTGTTTGAATGTAAATACTAACATGATCTTCAATAGTTTATGTATTTCTCACTCATTGCTGCTTTGGAATTTATTGAAGTCTTGGGTACTTATGACTGTCAGCAACTTCAAGAATTTTTTTTGATGCGTAGCAGTGTTTCAGAAGCTTAGTGTTTGGTTACATATAGATTTTTTAAATTTCATTTAAATATTTCATTACTGGATTTATACATAAATTAGCTACATTGATATTGTTTTCTCATTTATGTATTATGCTTTAATCTGAGAGCAGGCTTTCTGAGTCCTAGAAACCTGGTTCCTATTAAAACATTATGTGCAGAAACATTCTTTTTTCAAAAGTCATCCAAATCCTCAGTAGCTGCATTCAAGATCAAATGCTTTCTACTAATAAGAATTTCTGCATTTTAGAATTTTCATTTTCTTATTTTTGATGTTAGGATCTTACAAGCCCTGCACATGTGCAATCTTTTTTTTTTTTTTTTTTTTTTTTTTTGTGGAAAATGAAGCAGTTTTTGTTCAAGGAGGAAATGAAATATCTTGAAACTATGCTTAGAGATGTTTCTGATTAAAAATCAATGAATGAAGAACTTTTTAGCAATCAAATCTTCTTCAAAAGACCTGATTCTCACGATAATATAGATTTGGCTAAAAAGGAAAATTTTATCTTGAAACTTATGTACTCGCAGAAATGACAAAGTGGAATAAAATGTTTGAACTGCTTCTTAAAATATTAGTCTAAAACTACCAGGAAACATTGGAAATGCAAAAAATGTATGTTTGATTGTTGATCATTATTCATCAGATGAGTCAAGTGAGCTACAAAGAAAGATAAAAGAAAATTTACACAAAAGAAAATATGCATATTTTACGAAGTAAAAAAGACAGAAAATCTTTAAGATGTTGTGTTAAGTGTCATTGAAACTTTTATAGTGAACACATTATATATATATTTGCGTAAAAGTGAACAGTAAGTGTTCTTAGATAATTATTTATACTAATATTCATATGTTATCTGTTCTTTAACATAAAATGCATTTAAAGCATTAAAAGGTAATCTTGGTAGTCTTATTTATAAAAAACAGCGGATTGAATCTTGTAAACCCACCATGCATCCTTGCATATGTACTTTTAATGCAAGTTTTCTCACCTTAATTAGATATTTCTCTTTTACTTGATATTATTCATTGATTATATAGGAAAATGAAAGTTTAAATTTGCCAATATTATATACTAAAGTAAGTTAACATATAAGATAATTATAATAATGAAATGAGCTTTCTGAAATACATAGTTTATTAAATTTTTTCAAATTACTTGAATTAATCTTTAACCAATAAATGTCCACAAAATATACCATTTATTTGATTGATATTGATGTGAGTCAAAAAATAAAATAATTGGAATCATTAGGTTGTTGGAATTATGCGTGTCAATGTTGAAAAAGTTCTGGAACGTGATCAGAAGCTCTCAGAATTGGATGATCGAGCAGGTGAGAAATTGAATGAATTTTGAACAGAAGGATGAACTTGGTTACATCGTGAACATTTAGTTTTTGAACTATTAATTGCAAGTTCAACCATTTACCTTGAGCAAAACTGGTTTCTTTGGGGTGTAAAAAGCATTAGGCAATAATAATAAATTTGATGGTTACGCATTATATATATTTTTATATTCACATGTTAGTTTTCCTGTTATTGGAATAACAATATTATATTCCAATAACATGATTAAAAATAAATGATTTAAAATTTACTGTTGATGGTATACTACACTAATTTTGCTTTATTTTTTTCTTTCCTTTTTCAATTTTGTGAAACTGTTTGAAATGTTTTCTTTTGTGTTCATGTTTCTTTAATCATTAAGAATGAATACTCTTGTTTTTGCTTTAATTTTTTTCTGAGTAATGCAGTAGTTTCTGAGATAATACTAAAAATTGAAAACAATTTAATTTTACAAATGCACCTAAGTTTTAAAACATATTACTGGATATATAAAATAGTAAAGAAATTAATGTTTTATTATTAGATTTGTACAGTTTATATAAAGTATTAAATGATTTAGTGTGTTTTATTGTTTTTTATTTATTTGATATTATAGTATGGAATGGATATATTAAAAAAATGTGTATGATTTTACTTTTTAAATTACTCTGAGGAACAAATGTAATATGTTTTTCAAAAAATATAAGAATTAGGCTAAAATAGTTGTTTTTAGAATATATAATAATTTATATATTTTTTTATAAATTTTTGGAGGGAAGAAAAATTTGTTTTACATAAATTGTTTGTGTTGTAAGATAGAAATTAAAGCAAATTTTTCCCTGTATACTTCAAACCTTGTCTGCTTTGTTTCTTATATTACCTTAAGAACAGCTGTAAATTCTTAATGAGTTGAAGATAGATTTGTATCAATTTATAATGAAGAATTTATTATCTCTAAATGAAGATTTATTCATTTATTAAGCATTGGAAGCAAGCCATTAAGAATGACATATTAAATATATTGTAAGGGTATTATTTATGATCAGTAAGTATTTTTAGACTTGACAATTAAATTTTATGTGTTGAAAGCTTATCAAAATTGTCCAATGTTAAATTATTATGAAAATGTATTTTAAGGAAATCTAATGTGTGTTATATATAATTTGTAACTATCAAATTCCAAATATTATACCAAGTTCATTCTTTGTATTGTACTTTAAATGTTTTATTCATTTTTTATGCTGCGCTTTTGGATCATCTTAACCTTTGATTAGGTTGTGGATATCATGCGTACAAATGTGGAAAAAGTCTTGGAAAGAGATCAGAAATTATCGGAATTGGATGATCGTGCAGGTAACCTCTTTCTATACTGAGGAAACTAATCTATGTTAGTATCCTGAATGCTTTTTATTAATATTGCTTTCTGTGTTACAATGTCAAAACAATTTGCTAAACTAATAAAACATGAAATGGATTATTATATAATTAAAAACTTTCTTTATTAAAACTAATATGTAAATTGCTTTTGTATTTTTAATTTTTCTATTATAATTTTTTTTATATTTCAATTTGCAAAAAAAAAATCAGCTTGTTGGGCAAAGACAAATTGTTACATATACATTTGCTATTTTTGAAAAGAAATCTTTTCCTTGGAAAGAATTATTGTACTATTTAAAAATGCTGCAAATTATAATGCAATAAGGGAGTAAAAACTTTAAATTTGAGTTCATAAAATATTACGCTAATTACGATTAACACAAAATAAAAAATATTGTGTACACAACTATTTCATTTGTATCTTAAACAAAATTAAAAATAAATTTTTATTAAATACTTTGCTACTTATTGAATAACTTGATTGCAATAGTTTCATGAATGATAATATTCTTATGGGAAATACACAACGAATATTTTAAAAATTAAATGTTCTCACATGTGATTTTTCAATTTTTTATTTAGATGCATTACAACAAGGAGCATCACAATTTGAACAACAAGCAGGAAAACTAAAAAGAAAATTTTGGTGGAAAAACTGTAAGGTATGGTTATTTTTTTAGCTTATATTTTGGGCTATTAGAATGTCTTCTTACTTTTCAATGTTTGCTACGTTATATTAAAGTTGCCATTTTTAATATATTTATTGAATAGAGAATGCAAAAATGTTAGTATTTCTCATTTTTGTGCATATCAGTGGTTTATATTAGGACTTTATATTATTCATTTTGGGCTACTCATTACAAAAAGTATTAATATCATTGTTTATTCTAATATTAACATGTTACTTTTTATATAATTTTTAAATGAAACTAATGTGTTTTTAATTGAAAAAATTTGAAAATGACTTATAGAATATCTATGCTGTGTTTATCAAAGCAAGCATGAAATTGCATTTAGTCATACACTATCAAAAATTTTCTAGAAAATAAACAGATATAACCACATTTTTTGCAGAAATCAATGTTTGTGCAGTATGTGGAACTGACAAATCCATCAAAAACAAAAAATATATTTAGATGTTTTCAGTTCACTGAAATATATTTTAAATTTTGTGTCCCAAATTAAATAGCCATTTGTGTTCAAAGAAATTATAATTGAGTGACAAACATTGAAATAGAATATTGACTTTAACAACCTTTCTTGTACCGAGAACTGGTCTGTCTTCTGAAAAGTTTAAATGTAAATTCTTCAATAAAAAATTTTGATTTCGAGATTAACGTGGAATTGTTAAATTTCCAAATTATGCTGCAAAATTCTGGATGTTTGAGGTTTCATTGATGGAATTAATGTAAAAACAGTTACAGCTTCTTTTTGAAATTTATGTTCTAGAAACTTGATAATCACAGAACTATCCAGAGAATTCATGTACCATTCCCTGCCAACAGCTGTTATAAGCTTTTATGATTAAATCTCTTGTGAAATTATACTTTGAAATTTGCAAGCCTTTTAAACTACTTAGTTATTATTAAGATTAAAGTGATTTACTTTTTTGTGTTAAAATTACATTTTAGATTTAATATCTTTTAAAATTTTGTCTTGTGTGTCACTTATTAGTACTAGTGTTTTACTAGAAAATTAGAGTTATTGTTGATATTTATGTATGAAATATTTTTCTTAGATTTTGGATTCAGCAAATTATGCTTTATTAATGAAGTTGTTTTAAATTGCTAAGTTTTTAGTTTATTGTTCAAATAAAAATTTTATAATATTTTTAAAATAATTCAAAGCTTTCTTAAATAATTTTTTTGTACCTATAAATTAATACTAAATATGCTATTTAATTCTAGGTATTGTTTGTAATTTTTGTTTATTTTCTGAAATAAAAATATTATAAGGAATATTTTAGAATTAATAGTATTTTTTCAGTAGCACCTAATTGTTACAGTTTTCAATCTTTTTGTCATTACTGTTGTGAATTAATAAAAATATTCAAGTTATAAGTTGTAAAGTACTTACTGTCAGTTTAAAATTTTGATATCAAAATTATTGCGATTGCCAGTTTAAATTTTGCAGTTTCTAGAAATAAGGAAAGTTTTATTTTTACATAAAACTCCTAGCTTATAGAATTTTTTCTTTTAATTTTTATAGTCTTCAAGAAATAAGATCAAATGAATTTTAGTTTGTTAAAGAATTTTTAAGTCTTCGTTAGGATTTTTTTTTAAAGATGTAATTGAATTCAATATTTTAAGTTTTGGATTATTCTTACAACTAAAATTAATTTAAATGCAGTGCACTTAAAATTACTTAGTTTGAATAAAGGGAAAATGTTTTACTTTATTATACTATTGTTGGTAATTATAGTTAAAGTTCAATGAGTGAATATTAACAAAACTTTGCTGTCAGTCCACATGCATATGCATCTAAAGTGAAAGATTTTCTGTAATTTTCTTTTATTTGTCTTATTTTTTGTTTCTGCTTTGGAAGTCTTATTTTGTTAACATTTTAATCTTTGCCAGACAATCCAGCATTCAATAATTGTTAAAGAAATGTTCTTGGATAAGGAAAAATAAAGTTTTATAAGTGAAATTAAAAAAATAAAATAAAGAATAGAACTTGTTGCTTTCAGTTTTTCTTTTATTTTAAGCTTAATTTGCACCTAGTTTTCATCTTATTATAGATGTATTAAATGAATTCCTTATCAATAATGTTTGAAAGTGATATTAATACATAAGTTTTTAAAGGTGTTCAATAGATGTGAAAACAAGTAATATTTTAGGTTTTAGAATATGATAACATATGTTCATTTTTGATAATATTAAAATAAAAATGCTATTTCAACCAGGTGAATATATTTTTTATTATTATGCACTATTTATATTAAAAAGTAAAAGATAATTTTTATTAATTTGTTACTTAAATTGATATTTTCTCATTGTTTTTCAAATTATAGAACAGTATAGTGTGTAAATAAAACTATTTTTTTAAAATATTCCTATTAATAAAGGAAAAATACCAAAAAAAGTTAAAAATTTTGATCATTTTATTGAGGAAAATAAATGAGCCTGCTTTAAGAATGTAGAGTTAAATGTTTTAGGTGTTCATAGATCCTTGTTTTTAATTCCATACTTTGGTTAAGCCAATCAAAGAATAATCTCTACGTGATGGATACTTTTTCTTCTTATCTGTCAGTATCATATATATTATAAATTTTTAAATGATCATGAAATCAATGACAAAATTTTGTAGTTATACTAACTATGTAAATGTATGAGTAATAATTGATTCTTTGATCATACTCTAGAGGAGTAAGGGATTCACCAAGGGATTTTTTTAGTCTTTCAAAGCTTTGAGTTTCATTTTCCAAACCATTTATTAGAATTTCATAGATATTGCCTATGTCTACCACAAATATGTTTAGATTGGCGGCATGAGCACTGAGCATTTATCAATTGTAAAGTCTCAGCTTTTTAGAATTTTAAACTTATAGAAATGATCACTCACAAATTAGTTGTACTTTTCATTAATTCTTAGTGATGAAAATGTATCATAAACACATTGTTTACAATAACTTTAGCTTTTATTACAATTTGGATTTGCTGTTTCATAGGATTTAATTACAAAACTAACATGACATAACCAACAAAACCACTTATAAGTTTATACGTTTGGAATTGCCAATTCATGGGTTCGATTCCCATTTTGGTTGTGGGTCTTCATAGTATTTTGGAGTCCACTTTAAACGGTAGATTCCATCCCAGTTAACCTTCATGTGCAAAAATTGACTAGAGCAACAACCGAGCCAAACTGTTCAGGATTGAAAAATACTGTACTTAGCTATATTTCGATGCTCTTTATTAATAACAGTATTATGATTCTTTATATATCTGATCATTACTGTATTTCAGTAGGTTGACTTAAATGAATCTTTATTCAACATTTATATTTTCAATTAAGATTAGACTGCTGAATAGCTAGATATGATATAACGTAAACATAAGATATATTTTTACTGTGTTATACATTCAATAGTAATTAAATTTTTTTATCAGCCTTTGATTATGAAGTACTCATGTATGCATAATGCTTTAGATCTATAACATGTGCTTTTTATTGAGAAATGTTTGTTTTACAAATTTCAAAACTGAAACATCATAAATATCTAATTTTACCTATTACATTTACTATTTAAATTCCTGATAATTCACATTGTTTACATGTGATCTTGGCAATGATTTATTATTTAAATCAGTTGAATAAAAAAAAAAAATTGAAAATTCTTCAGTACATTTGATACATACATGATGATACTTATTAAGTTTGTATTTTACCATCTCATTTCTTTGTGACACTTCAACCTACTTTGTTTGTATAAATGTTAAATAATTAGAACATATATAGTTTTGTTATGGAATATATTAGGTTGTAGAACATTAAATCTACTATGGTTATGAATTCTTGTATTTTAAATTAATTTCAAGCTTGATGTGTAGTGAATCATAATAACTTTGTTGTGAACTGCACCAATGACTCGATTTTAAACGATGCTTGTTGAGAAGTACTTGAAAATATATTGTGTTTAATTTTTAGATGATTGCCATTATGGTCAGTATTGGTCTTATAATCATTATCATTATTGCAGGTAAGTGAATTTCACTTGAAGTAGTGAAGGAATATTATTTCCTGTAGTAGGCATGGAGAAAAGAGTTCATTTTTTGATTTGATTTACGTTATCTAAACATTTTTACCATATAATTAAAATATCTTGAATGTGCTTTTCATCATGCCTAATTGTTCATTTACTAATTTTTGTTTATATATTTATTAATTTTTCAGATGTGGGCAATCATAATTGGAGTAATACTAGTTATTATTATAGTTATTATTGGTAAGTTTTTTGTTGCATTTTTGTTTATTTTATGATTTGTAAGTTATTTTTTGTTTGAGTTTTTAAAGATACCTAAGCAAGTATTTTAGAGGTAAATTATTTTAATTATTCATTGAATTATTTTAGTTTTATTAATATTTTGTTCTGTAACATTTTTCATATATTTTTTATTGAATGGGGAAAACATTTAACAAAAAGCTGTTTTTAGAAGTTGTATATCAATATATTTTTATTTAGTTTTGAATTTCAGTATCTATATGACTAACCCAACTGTTAGCCATTGAAAAGCTAGTTGCTTTTCATATCAATGTATGACTATAAAATATTAGCTTGTTTCACATGCAGCATTAAGCAATGAAACTTCATTGAATCATTTTTTTGGAGCAAGTAATTTAGGTTAGATCAAGTTGATAATATAAAAGAGAATTCATTTTAATTTCACATTTTCGCAACTCAAATTATCTATTTTAAGATTTTTTTTTTATCATTTTATCACTGAAATATAAGTATTTATTTTGAAAATTTATTAATTTATGATTAAAACTAAGTATATTTTGCTTTCATAGAAAATATATTTAAATTTAGTTCTAAATTTATATATTTTGAGCAGGTGATATTACTATATAAATTTAATGCTGACGTGTTCAGTCTATTTTCTCTCTACTATATATTCATGTTTTAAGACTGTTGTAAACTTATTTTAATGTGTTTTTAACTGGATTGCACACTTCATCCTTTACTTCATTATATTATATGCACTGTAACATCTGATTTCTTGGTCCTACATATGTTTTATAAAAACAAATGGAGCCATGCATCCGAAAACTGAGTAATAGTGGCTTTAAAGTATGGTATTTATCAAGATTTTTATATGCCCATAACTCTTTAATCATGATTGATCAAGTCAGTTAACATGTTATTTATTCTTCCTGAAATATTTATATAGTTTAGCTTGAATCTTGTATGTGTTGTGGGGAGAAATTGAATAAAATAATGAACCCATTAGAGAAAAGGAGTAAATAAATTTCATCATGGCTAGATGACAAAAGACTTTTAATATTTCTGTAATTTAGTTGAAATCTTTCAAAAATGATATATATATATATATATATATATATATATATATATATATATATATATATATATATATATTGCATATTAACAGGTTTTGGTTCTGATATACTGTAAGAGTTATGTTAGATTTATAAACAGATTTTCATAATTTCATGTGAAGCAACCTAATAAATTTTTTTATGTATATAAGTATGAAACTCCAGTTATTCCTGCCCACTATATCTGTATTTTTGTCTTGTGTATAGTTTACATAACTTTAAATTTGCTGCATTTGTCATTTTGTATTTAAAAAATTAAATACATATCTATTTAATAAAATTTTTATTTATTTTATTAAATCATTTATTTCATTTTTATATATTATCTTTTTGTTGAGTCATATGCACTATTTATGACTTAGTTAATATTGATTGCTTTTGGCTATGTTGACACCTATAACTTTATAAATTTAGACTTCAAGGTCTTAAGTTTTTCTTTTTTTATGAAAAGAACCTTATATTTAATATTTATGATTGTATATTACAAAGCTTCTTATATTTTGTTATAACAATGGCCAAAAAATGCATATTTTGAAACTACAGTTTCATAAAATAACTTCTGGCATGTTGAGAGTATTGAAGGGTTAAATAGTTTAAGCTAGTTTCTTACTCATTAAATTTGTTTTTTGGTGTTAGTGCATGTTTAATTTCATTACATTATTTTTAAACAAATTGCTGAGTTTTTTTTTTAATGGATTACATGATGAGTTAAAAGTTCTTTATTTTCAATTCCATAAGGCTTAGATTAAAGCAGTAATTTATATTTCTTTTTAAAACCACTGATTATTATCCAGCTTACATTCTGACAAGAATAGTTTTGCTCAAAAATAATTAGTTCTAAATTTTTAATATTTTGCAGTTGTGTATTAGTTATCATGCAAATAAATTAAGCTTCTATTTTTATTTTCAATTTATTTCTCGCTTAAAAAACATGAAGAATTACATGCATTTCCTAAAGTATTACCATGTTTTATAATTTAATTCATAATCGTTTTGCATAAAATACATCAATATTAAAGGAAAATATTTACTTATTATTAATAATTAACTGCCTATTAATAATTGTATGATGGTTTATACTGATTAATTATAAATATTTTCAAAAACATAAGAGTTTCCATTTCATTTAATCTAATTAAATTGTTTAATATTTTTCTTTATTTTTTTGTTTGCTGATTTTAGATTATTAATTTGTTAACTCAAAATTATTAAGCAGATTAACCATAATATGTTACAGTTAAATAAATGAACTATCATATTAAGGCTTAAGTATAAAGAAACATGTATACTGATTAATTGAATGGTTTAATTATTAACTGAAATTTTATTTTATAATTAGTATGTTGAATTATGATTTGTTATTAAATCTATAATCTTTGACAGTTTTAATAGGATATACCTCATGTTTTATGATTTTTTTAATTATAAGTATTATAGATTATTGTAACTGTCACAGGCATGTGATTATAAAAGTTCTTAATTTTTTAACTATTTAAAATGTGCATAAATTCTTTTTTTTTTTTCCTCCCAAAAATCAGGTTGAATTTAACAAGTTAATTTTTTTAGCTATATGAATGAATTAGGTTAGAATAATTTGTATTTTGATTTTCAATACAATTTGAATTCAGCACATGAATATTTTTAGTGGTTAAATTCTTATTTAGCAATTCCAATCAATTTAACAGTTGTGTGAAAGAAAGTTAAGAATGAGTGATTAAAAAAATAAGCCAGCTTTACAATAATACTCTCATTGATTGTAATTGATCATTTACTAAGAAACAGTGTAAAAATGTCCCCATCAACTTTTGAAATTAATGCTAGGATTTAAAGTCATAAATGTTATCATATCAAGCTGTTAAATATTAAAGATAATGTATTGTTTTTGCTTTCACACATTTGTGTTTTATGAATAAATTAACTTTAAATTCTCTCTGTCACAATGTTTTTTTTAAAATGGATATTGAAAGTGTTTACAAATTAATTTGAGAAAATAAAATTTTTTTACTAGATAGCAAAATTGAGAAATGATTCAAATCATTTATTGTAATTCCTATGTTACTCAGAAATGCTATTACTATTTGAAAGTGTTAAAATACCATAATAAGCCATTTTTTGCTTGCAAATTCATGCTGTGGTTTAGTACATTATACTGAGAGAACAGTCCTATAATCGAGTAAAGCTATTGATTTTTTTCCTTGTTGAAACAGGATAATATTTTTAATCACATGCCTTTAATCATTAATAATGTCTGTCTCTATTTCTGCTGCATGGTACAGGTAGTGATTTCTAATGTTGTCTTAATGTACATTTGTAAAGTGTTAACATAAAAGTTTATATGTCAAAAATGTCACTTTTCCCCTTTAGCTTGGGCATACTCTTAAGGTTATTAAGCTTTGTGGCTTCAACACCTTATGTGCTCACCGAATAACATCTACAGATCTTCACACTTTAATTAAGAAAAAAGAAATCAGTCATGTTGTGCATGTCTCTTGTTTTTGTCTGTGTATTTTATTATGCAATTTGCTAGGTATATGTATGAAGTATTGATGTTACCAGTGTCTCCAAGCGATGAGAAAAATATTAATTACCACATAGTATTAGTAATTTGAATTAAGCATAAAAACGTAATTTGCTGTAACTTTGAAAGTGAATGTTAGCATTAGGAGATAGAAAGAGATGAGGCTATATAAATGTGTATATTGAGCTGTATAAAAATATTTAAGTTTAAGAGGTATTTTAAAAAGAAATTATTTTCTAGACATATCATTGGTATATTAGAAATTTGTGACATCAATGGTTAAAATTAATTATCTCTTTGAAGATTTATTATTTTTTTGTCAAAATTTTAACCATGGTTCAGAGAATTATCTCTACTATAAAAGAAAAATTTATATTTTGGAAATTAATTTTACTGCTCTTTTTTACATAAAAGTAGATTTAGATTTTTAAATAAAAATTGTCATATATTTTATGTAATGAAATATTCTTTATTAACGCTATTCACAGTATTGTATAAAGTTTCTCCTTTTATTAACTTCTTTGATAAAATTATCAATAAATTATATTCATAAGAATTTTATTATATGAAGAGGTTTGTAAAAAAAATATTTCATTTTTGATATTAAAATATTGAGGTATGGTTAAATTAATGAAATTTCATGAGAATTTATACTATGTCACATGTCAAAATTCATTCACTTCAATATTGCTAAGCTTTTAATGCATGTTTGCTTTTTAAAATTTCAATGTACATAGCTGGTGCTTGTTTCCTAATTTTTTTTTAAAAGGAGAAAGCTCTTATGTGCTATGTATGACGTACTGGCTTTTTTATAGCTAAGAAAAAAATAAAAATAGATTTTCTAAAACTGTATAGAGCTTTTTTTTGCTTGTAAATGTACCTTCACCTGAAAATATTCTTGCTGTCATGTAATAGATAATATGTGAAGAAAAGAAAAAAAACAAAAAAGGACTTGGGTAATATCTATACATAAAATTTTTAAGAAAAAGAAAATTGATGTTTTCTGGTTTTTAGATTTCACTATTGTTTATTTCGATATAAGATTATTTTTATAGTTTTGTATGGTTTTTTAATATGTTGTGTATTTAAAACTTTATGTAAAACATTTCAAATTATATCTGCACTCTCAGAAAAGTTTAAAAATGACAAAATGATCATGTGTAGTTTAAAGAATAATTTTTAGAAAATTTTTAATGTGTACAAGAAAAGTTAAAAAATTAAATTTCTGTATTGTTATTATTTTATGTTAAACATCTTTAGTCTTTGCAGTTCCAAATATATTATTTAAGTTAAAAACATATTTATGAAAAGTAATTAAAAATTAAGTGTGTAAGGTTAAAGATTTTCCAAAAAATTTTTAGTTTCAAATTTATTGATGTATAAGTATGGAAGTAGAACTTGATGCCAACTTTTTCTCCCTAATTTGTCTGTCATTTTAAAGTTAACCTTATATTCTTGTATAAAAGTAATTCTGTTACATTTATATTGATTGTACACTTGTAATAATTTATTATAACAACAGTACAACTGTTTTTCATTCAAGTTATCTTTTAATATTCTTTAGAAATTACTGATTCTAGAGCATTTCAGATTATCCAAGGTGTCCTTAAGTTAAATTTTTATTTAAATATTGAATGTAGAAAATTATTAAAGATGGTAAAGAAAGATTAAGTTAAAAGTGGTAAGAAATTGACAGAACATAAGTTAAAAATAACTTTTGCAATTGAAATTCTCTTTGCTCATTTGAATTGTATATTAAAGAATTGCCTACAAATTTTTTTAATATGTTATTAAAATGAATTCATTATACTTTTAAAAAATATAACGAATAAATTTTTTTAAGAAAAAATTATTTTTAAATGAATCTATTTAAAAAGCAAGCAGTTTTGCTTCTAATATCAATTTTATATATTAAAAAAATATTCTTATGAAATATATTACTGTTGGTTTTAATGTTGTCTTGCATAAATCCTGCTAGCAACAGATATTTTATACCTACAATTTGAAAATTTTATTACATGTAATATTTATAAAAGTAACATATTTTATATTTGTGGGATTAATAAAAAATTAAATCAAAATAGATTGATTAGAAAATAAGAATTTTACAGTATGAATATTTTGTCTTGAAAATTTTTTAATATTTCATTAAAATTAATATCAATTTACAGTTTTATAGTATTCTCAAATCATACGATAGAAATTTTTAATGAACTATGATAATATGTAATAATAAAATTTTTTGACAATTTTTGCGATTTTCTAAGGTTTTATGTATTATTCTTTATTTTTATTGTAATTTTAATCATATTTAAATTTAGTAGGATCATTAGCTTGAAAGAATAAGCAACTTCAGATGAAATTTTTAAAGAACTATTAGTTTTCAGGTTACTTTATCTCATTTTCTTGCATTTTTCTTAACTGAGTTTGGTTTGCACGTTTTTCCTAAATTATTTTAAAATTCTAACTATTCCTTGCATGTTAATTTCTGTTGAGTTCCATTGAAAATAATTAAATTTCTACTAAATGTGTAATAATTAAAACATTTGATCTAACTGCCGTTAACCCAAAATAAAGTTAAATTTAAATGCTTTTATTTTTAATAGTATAAATATATAAAAATAAATATTTAGTTAAAAATTCCTTAGTAAATATTTTCCGAAGATTTTATTTAATAAAAATATTTTACTTATTTGGAAATTTGCTTGAGCATTCTTAAATTGAGCATGAAGCTTGATTTCTCATTTGTTTAAATGTCAATTAAATTGTGGTAAAAATTCATGCATATGTTTAATTTTTGTTTAACACAGTAATGAGTTTGATTGCAATTCTGATTTGTAGTATTTGGTAATAAAAGTATGAGAACATTAATAAAAAATATTATATAAATATTAAACATTAAATTGTTTTCACTAAGATTTTTAATTACTATTTTTCTATTAATTTAAATACTTAAAAATAATGCTTAATTTTAATATTTAGTTGTACTCATAATTTTGAATAATAATAATATTCATTATATATGATATAGAAAATTTTATATCCTGTCTTTTTTTTTAACTTTTTGTAGTTTTTAATATATTTTTAACTAATAGTTTTCTTAAAAAATGAAAGATTTGGATATCGATTTCTTACTTGATCATTCAGTATAGAGTTTTGTATCAATAAATTATGTATTTTATAAATTTGAAATAATTGCAAAGCTATTTCATCTCATAAATTACAAATTGCTTTTGCATATCACTATTATGGGAACAGAATTCATCATGTTTTAATTTTTTCATAATAGTAATTTTATATATTTACAAAACTTTGAACTAAAAAAAATATATTTTTAAAATGTTGTAAATATAATAATTTTAATACGATGAAATATTTTCTATCGTACAAAAAATAAGAAAAAAATATTCAAGTTTGTTTTAATGTACTCTTTGTATTCTAACTTTGAATTTTCTAATTCACAATAAATCGTTGAAAATGTTTTAAACATAAAATTTTTTAGAGATTAGCATTCAAAATGTGTTGTATTTCCAATAGTTTTTTATTTAAATAAAAATGACAAAACTATTTAGGTGTGCATATATATTCATTGTTTTTTTTTAATTTTGTTTTTATTTTGCTATTTTATTATTTATATAATTTCTTTTCCTTTTTTTACAGTTTCTATTTATTCTTAAATAGTGGAACCATTGGCACAAGGATATTTTTAGTTTGCTTGTTAAGCATGCGATGAATCATACGTCAATCCTATTAAGAAGCCTAAATGCAAAAATAAATATATATTTTTAGATTGCCATTATTTATTTTTACAATCTCATTTTTAAAATTTAGTTTCTTTTGCTTAATAGTTCTATAATAGTTTAATTTGTGAAAAAAAATTTATATTTTATTTCAGCATTGTTTAATTTGATTGCTTAGTTTTCTGTATTATTTCATTAATATGTGCACATATGTATCAAATTTTTTTCTTGCCAATAGATTTTGTTACTTAAAAAGAAATACAATATTCATTTATCATTGAAATTTCAATACTCATTTGTCACAATTGTAAGATTATTAAGAGATTTAAAAAAATTAAAAAAACCTTTTTTTTATCACTTGTTTTTCCTTAATTGTTTTATGTTGTATGTTGAATTGTTGATATTTAATGAGATGTTAAGATTTGTGTAGTTTATCTTATTATGAAAGAAGAAAGATTTGATTTTAGTTATTTGTATGATAAGCAATTTTAACGTCCAATTATAAAATATTTTATGCATTTGCTGTGTTGGGTTCTAAAGTATTGAAATTAGATCAATACTTAACATCCTGTGAATATATTAAAGAATTGTGTGCTTTGTCATTTCTCCCTCTTAATAATTGTTGACTTTTCTAACAGACTATAACTCCACATTTTTTTTTCTTATAATATTTGGGTGTATCTATTTTACAAGTTTCAAAATCTCTTTATTTTACATTCCTCACAAATTGCATTGTGATGTATAAGTAAAGCTGTCATTTCTTTATCTTACCAACAACTATTGCTGTTAACCTGTTGTTTAACCCAGTTTTACTAAACTTGTGACTGATTTCTTTGTAAACCTAACTAATTTATAAAAATATTTGAGAGAAATGTTATAACTTTGCAAACTTGACCAATGATATGGCATCTGTAATGTATTGAGCATTTTGCACTGCTTTCGCTTTTGAGTCACTCGTGGGAGTTGGTGTTTTTTTTTATCCCATCACTTTTAATTAAATATATTTATATTATGTGGAGTTTTATATTAAAATATTTAATTTTTATCTCGCCTTTATAATTCCATGAAAGCAAATTTAGTAAAGCGTTTTTTTAGGGTGATGGCTGGTGATGCTTTTTGTGTAGTTATCAGCTTACTATATTGTAAAAATGAATTGAATTGAAAATTTGTTCACACGTTTTCACACCTTTGACTCATCAGCTAAAGTGATTGTTTTGAATATTTGGAGATTATATAGTGCAGTAGAGGAGATTGGAGATTGTATAATAAATGTTATAAATGAAAATGTGTGTGTATTAATATGTTGTAACATTTTATAAACATGTACTGAATATATTGTCCACTGGTCTCAGAAACTTCATTTTGAAGATAACATGAATGTGAAATGTACATACTGAATTATAGCCGCTAATTTTAAATAATGGTTAATAATTGGTGTATGGGCATGTATTGTAAAAATATCAGTATTATTTGATGAATGTTAATAAAATAATTTATCTGCATTTTATAATTTCTTGATTGTAAAAAAGTAGGTGTTCTCCTGATCATTGGAAAAATTTACCTCCAGAAAATACAATAAAGTGATTTTAATACCTATTTTCATTTCAAACCAATCAAACACTACAAAAAGTTTGATTCTTTTTATTAAAGAACCTTTATTTGAATAGTATACACATTTATTTTTCTCCTTAAGTGTTTAAAATTGAAACTAGTGAGATTATTTCATTTACTAACCAAATTGTTTCAAATTCTATCGTGCTCATTAGATAAAAGCAGCATAAGAAAAAATTTATCACAATTTTAATCAAAGTGCAGTAGAAAGTCTCACATTAAAATGCTGAATCTTTTAAAATGAATTATTTATAATTAAGCTATACATATGGCTCATTAACTGCATATTAGAGAAAACTTCCAAACTTGTAGCTGTTACAGTTTTGTCTGAAGGGTAGTTTTAATTCACGAAGAGGATATTATGAATATTTAGTGTTCACTATCGAAAATTTCAAAAATAATTTGAAATATATGTGGTTTACTTATTAAAATTATATTATAAAAATTTTTTGTTGATAAAAGTTTATGGTTTGAATGTAGAAAAAATATCTTTGTAAAAGCATTTTTTAAAAAAATATACAAGATAAATTGTTCATAGTGTAAAAGCTGTTAATGTATAAGTTAACAGTGATTACAAATTTATCTAAACTCTGGAATTCATGAGTATGAAAGTGAAGATGCAATACTCTTTAGAATTATATCAACTCAAAATGTAAGAAAAATAAGTTTTAAATGAATGTGACTTTTGCAAAAAATGAAACTATAAATTTCCTTTGAACTCTTAAGTATCAGCACGATTAAGAAAATTGTATCTTGTTAAACATTGTACCATTTCATTGGCATTTAAATAATTAGCTATGTTTGGAACAAAATGCCATTTTTATATACTTATTTCGGTACAAATTCATAGCCATTTCTTTTTACATAAATACATTTTTCCTCTAAAAACTATTCATTTTTTATTTATTTTATTTTGTACAGTTTAATTTAAAAATAATTTGTCTTTTTATCTTCAATAATTTAAGTTTATACATAATTTTTTAAATATGAAGTGGACTGAAAGGTATTTTAATTCATATTTTTCTTTATAGAAAAATTGAAAACTTGACTCTTTCTAATGTTATGTCTAAAAGTATAATGTAATTAACTAAATAGAAGAGTTCAACCTGTAGCTGTGTGGTTAATGTACTTGCCTTCAATTCTGGGTTTGGAATCCCATTTTAAGAATGAATGTCGTAGCTCAGGTTTCATTTTAATTTGTAGATCCTGATTTAGTCCTTAAGTGTCAGCAGTGACAATTGAGCGACTACAAAACTCCAAGATTTAAGAATGTAGAAAAATTAATCCTCGGTTATCAAAAGTATTCAAAGGTACTACATTAGTATCTTTTCACTAATATTGGATCCCCCACCAAAGTTGTCTCTTTGGGTGGGGGATCCAATATTTAGTGAGAAATAGTGTGTGCTTCAAATGTGTCATGATTTGTAATATCTAATTAGCCCTTGCATGCAAAAAAATGCAGTTCGGTGACCTACTGAAGCTTAGGACAACTTGTATTATAGCTATTAAGAGATCTGTGTATGGTCTGTTCTTTTAATAACATAATTTTTTACTGGCAGTGTTTAACAGCAAGTGAAGAGTCCTAATGCTCTATTTATTTGATTCAATTTTAAGTTTGGGATATTGCAGGCATTCTATCTTCACCCACCTTAAAGATGTGAATCGCTATATGATGAAATGTATAATTAACATCAATGGAACAGAAATTTGCATCCAAATGTTCACTTAAACATATACACTTATAGAATAACCTTTGTAATGTTCTCACTACTGGTGATAAAATCGGAGGTGGTCTCAATTTCTAAAAATTGATTTATCACACTTTCTTATTCCCAAAATCAGTTTCTTTCTTGTGTATAAAAAGATATTCAATCTCTGCTCAGTTATGACTTAGTTTTTGCATTATTATTCTAATAAAATCGCGTATTGCTAGTGGTTGCATGTTATATATCTAATCTTTGTTCAGCCCTTTTTGTTCTATTTAAAATATTGATATTTGAGATCAATTGGTTTGTGTTACTTGCTGATTTTACTCATAATCCTTATCATCGGACACTTACTAAGTGTCCGATATTGTTGTCTGAAGTTACTGGTGGATGATTATATGAAACAATTTTTTCTAGTTATTTGAAATGTATTCCAGTCTCATTATAATGATTTGTATATGATTCCACGAGTTATTTTGAACTACTTTACCATCACTATTTTTCATGATTTTGATATTCCATAATTCCTAATGATGCAGGCTCTAATGATTTCCCAATGATGCTGCCTCTCATATTCTGATTATATATGCTTCATTGCTTATTGCTATGTCATACAGTAGTAGCAAATAAGCATCGTTGAGGCATGCATTACATAATTTATTGGAATACTTTATGTTCAACACATGTTTTATAAATTTTTAACCTCTTGTTATTTGTTGCCATGCGTTTGCATGCCTTATAATGTTAAACTCTTTGTTATTTTAGGCATTTTGTCATTTTTGTTCCATAATTATGTATGATGCATTAATTTGTTTTTTTAATTTTATTATATTCCTTTTGTGGTAATGAAATTTTTTCCAGAAATCAATCTAACGATTGATTGGATGGTTGACGGATGATTAAACTATTCTAGATGTAAAGAATTCCGATTTCTAAATTTTGGGCTATTTTCTTAGGTAAACTTCCATATGATCCATTCTCCAGCTTTAGGGCAATGTAACTTTAGATTACGGTTGTAACAAAATAAGTTATTCACTAAATTAAATGTAATTGAATTTGATGTGATTGTGAAATATTACTAATTACATTAACCAATTGGAAACTGCTGAAGTAAGTTCGATAGCAATAATTTGATGGTTCTACAAGACAGTAAATTCCAGAAAGTAATGACCATTTTATCATAAAAAATATATAAAAAATGCAGCATTATTTGAAAATGTATATTAAACATTCATCGCTTCTCTGAAGACCTAGAGCTTTAGAATTCTCATGAAAAAAAAGTGGACTCAAAAAATTTTCTTTCAAATTAATTTGCAGTTCTCAAATTGTAGCAATAGTATGAGTTGATTTAAAGTTGTGAAGAAGTCCATTATATTTCAAGCTATATTCATCGCCTTCTAGTTTATGTCTCTGTAATTTTAGCATTACAAAAAGCAAAATAATAATAAATAAAAAAAATGTTTTAAACATATTGAATAACATATTATAGCAAAATGTCCATTACTTTATGATCATGTGTATATTAAAATCTCGAACAGAAATTTTATTTTTTCAGGGAAAAACATCTATCTTCATGTAAGCAAAACCACTGTATATATATGCACGTGTGGTTAGTATATATATGCTCGATGAGTTAGCTTGTGTGTGTGTATTCCAAGAACTATAATATTGATTTTCAGTACACCATATTTTACAAACTTTTATACCACCAAATTCATTATTGGACTTCCATTGGTAAAGCGAATAAAATATACTACCTCAATCTTCCTAGAAACTAGTGATAAAATAATAAAATGTGCATTTAAATTTTTTATAACCCTACACCACAAACATTTAATTTTTTATCTTGGAAATCGTAGTTTTAAAATATTTTATTTTTTCTGTTATAGTATATATATATAATCAGTTTGTCCGCTTCAACAAACTTCTAAAAACACTTTAATTTTATATTTTTAAAGGAGAAATTGCAGGAT
Source organism: Latrodectus hesperus (assembly GCA_037975125.1). NCBI lineage: Eukaryota > Metazoa > Arthropoda > Arachnida > Araneae > Theridiidae > Latrodectus > Latrodectus hesperus. The sequence goes on from CM075861.1 coordinate 20,295,288, forward strand.
ATTTGAAACAAAAGGAATGAAAGTTCTTTTATGGAGATTGTTGCCAGTAGTGAAGAATTTTAAAGCCTAATATTTCCATTCTTATTTTTTTACGATGACTTTACAATCTGGATCAAGCACTGAATTTTAAATTTAGAGCTTTAGTTAAGTATTCCATAAAAGAAAGAGATATTTTTTTATTTCAGACAGCGAGAGAGAGGATATTCTATTGATTATCTTATGCTGAGTTCAGATTTTGTCATAAAAATGCATCTGTCAATTTTTATTTAATGGTTATACACATTAAGTTTTATATTAAGTTAATAGTTTAAGAAAATAAAATAATGAGATCATAATTATTAAAATTAAATGAGGATCAAATCTGAAGTTATATAGAGTTGTGTAATTTTAAAATGTTTACAAGTCATTCAGATTAAAATATGGGCAACAATGAACGATCTTGATTGAATTAAAATTTGAAATACTAATTACTCCTATAAGAAGGCAAATTTCAGAAATGCTGTTTAAATTTTAAAATCTCCACAAAAAATAATCATCAAAAATTTTTCCTAGATATGCATGATTATGAAATTTTTATGCAGTGAATTGGTTTTATTTAATCGATTTTTACAGGTACAAATATGAAGATCATTATACAATTTAGCAGATTATGTATAAAAACTCTAGAGAATCCAGAATTTAAAGGTTAGGCACATTTAAATTTCGATTAAGAAATTAATGTATCGTTCTTTTATATTCAATATATATCTGAGTTTTATCTATAATTTTTGATAACAAGTTCCCCCCCCTTTTTTTTGCTTCGCAATTTTTGATTAATATATTTTTATATAATTAACGGACTATTCAATACTTTTTCTTTTTTTTTTTTAAAAAAGTTACAGGTGTTATCTATAATATTTTAATCTTACCTGTAACCGTATCAGCAAAATATCGCGTCAAATGTAGCGAATGGCTTACTTAAAATTAATTAGTAATAGAGTTTCGATATTGTTAAGTAGGTTTATTCCAAACTAACATTTTGGAGTTTGAGTTGTCAATAAATTTACCGTTTATCAACTATATTTTTCTTTCAAATGAAACTAATACAATTAGTGAAATAGTTTGTAGTAATATTTATGTTTTTAAATTAAAACTGTCTATTGTAATTTTTATAATATTTTATTAAAAATGATCTCGTTTAGATTTACTTGTCTTTTAAGTATATAAATCTTGCATCATATTTTTTAATTATTACGTAATATATTCGCAGTACTCGAAAGCGTATTAGGATCCGAATTTAACTTACTTCTCAAGATTTTATGAGGAAAATAATCTTTGATATTCACCTTTGTAAATAAATATTGAGAAAAGAACACACATATAAGAGAGAAAATAACTTCAAATGAATCTTTTCATGAATTTTTATACAAATATTGATAGAAACTTCTATAAAGCTTAGCGCAGAGGTGTTAACATTGTGCTGTTAAGTTGAAAACTGAATGGATTTTTTTTCTCTGACCGTCGTTTCACAATTCGGGTGTTCGAATCCCACTTCGGGTTTGGGTGTATGTAATAGTCAAGTCGAGTGAATTTATGTTTTAAGTTCCGCTAAATTATCACTCTCCTGTTACAAAAATGTTAAACAAACCATTTAGTATAGTTAACTTCTGCTTGTAACAGATCCATATTAACTATACTGACAATAGATGGCGTTACTGCCCAATACAAAGTATTCAATATCCAATAGAGTTAGAGGATTAGAATAGAGGTGTGAGGAATGGAAGTCGAACCATATCCTGTTCATAAATAACTTTGTTTATAATTTGTACCTATATAGGTACTATGTAACCTTGTTAATAATTATTAAATATTTTCTTTGTAACTATTTTTTTTAATCAGCATTAATTTTTGTGTAATGTCGTATTAAATGTAATGTTTTGGTTAATTCTAAGTTCCATTTTCTTACATATATACATGCTTTAATTTCTTAAACTAATACAAGTTTAAGTAATTAATTAGATGTATACTCGAATAAACTTGTATATGAAATGCGGAAGATATCAATTTACAATATCATATCATTAACAAATTATTAAAATCTCTACAGTTGACAAAGGGATAATCAGAAAATATTAATTTTTAGGATACGTACCGCTAAGTTTTTTGTAAACTTAATGAATTAATTTTCGCTCGTAAAATATGTATGCCCCACAAAATGATTCGATAATTTGCATATCTTCCTGGTAATTTTAATAGACAGTAGTGCGATTAGTATTAATGCGATATAATTTTAGATTAATTAAAATCCCATTATTGAGAAGAATATCACATTATTTCAAATATACACTGGAGGCTAATTTTCACAAATTAAGAAAACGTTTAAGGATAATTGTTTCGAAAAGTTAATGGAAGTATGGATGATACAAATATTTGAAAAAGAGTGGCTAATACACTTTTGGACAGAAAAATTAGAGATTTGACTCCTATATTGTAAAACTTTGGGTCTTGACATAGAGGGAATTTTCCAGGCTTCTTTAGCGGTATATGAATATGATCCATTGTTGGTGAAAAAAAATTTTCTGAAAAGCAATAAGATATCAATGCTACAAGTAAGGCTTACTGCAGCTTTGGGTTTCTGTAAGGCTATTTCGTAGAATACATCCCATCAGGACTTCTGAACTTCAACCGCATGCATACATAACAGTGCAGGCGATCCCCGGACTGTACCTTTACGTTAATGAGTTTGGAATACGGTCAGGTGACGAGGTCAAACCTGAGCTGGCACCCTTCTCTCCACAGCAGCGGAAGGAGTTTGGACCTAGCATATTAACGTGGACACGACCCCAGCCCACGGAGCTCTAGCAACCCAGCGAGAGAGAGAATGTGATCACTACTCGCGGCAAATGATACTTCATTTTGCTGATCTTAACGGGAAGCTACTGAGCCACTCTGGAGCTTGAATTTTAACCTAGTCAGATGATGAGATAGTTACATTCCCAAACATCCGCTTTATAGTTGCAGAGGGACATTCTATTCAAACATGCATAGTTCCTATCAATGCGAAGATTTTTGGCTGAGTTGGAATCGAACCCACTGCCTTCCAGTTCTTCTTCTTCTTAAGGTTGGGTTTGTATGTCATTAGCACCTCTGCTTTAATCAGCATTTTGTATCTCTAACTCCAAATCCATTGTTTCCTAGTTCCAGTTACTCGGGTCACCCACTTTATTAATAAAGTCCGATAACCCTTTAATGGAGTCTAGGTGTAACCCTCTAGTATGGATGATGCCTAAAGAAGTTAATCTAGAGAGGGCAAGAGCCTCGCATTCGTAAATGATATACTTGGCCGTTTCCTCTTGCGTATGACATTTCCTGCAGATAGGGTCTTGCTGAAACAGTCCCATTTTATGGAGGTGTTTTCTGAAATAGTGCCCAGTTATGAAGCTTACGATTAAATGTATCTTCTGCCTAGAGCATCTAAGAATTCCAGAGGCAATCCTCGCTGATGATCCACAGAGTTTCCACACACTGATGATCCACACACTTTTAGCATGGGTTTGACCAGGAGTGTTGAGCCAAGCTTCATACATCTTCCGTCTCTCCCATCTAAGAACATTGGTTTTTGCGGTCTTCAAATTGATCCAACTAAAGGTTCCAAAAGAGGATCCTTGTTTAGCAAGCTCATCAGCCCTTTCATTACCTTCGATACCTTTGTGCCCTAGCACCCATACAAGGATCACCTTGTTTCTAGTTGCCAGTTCTGTAAGAAGGTTTCTACATTCCAAAATAATTTTAGATTTGATTTTCAAAGAATTAAGCGCTTTTAAAGCGGCTTGACTGTCACTAAAAATGAGAATCCGCTTACCGTAGTAGCCCGTGCCTTCCAGTTACTACAGCGATGTCTTTAATCGCTCGTGCATTTTAAAGTTTATAATAGTTTATCTTATAATAATTTCATGATCAAATTATAATATAAAACTGTTTAGTGCCCGAGCTGATAAATTCTTAGCTTATTATGAATTTTCATACGTCAAAATGTTTTGGAAAAAGCTTAATAATTTTGTTTTGAACTCATTTTAAAGATACTTATCAATGTGGATGAATCTGTCTGGTTCTTTAATGAGGAAGTAAGTATCTAATGAGCCTGCCCTTTCCTCATGCTTTTCTGAGGAAGAGAAAGTACCAAACAAAGGGATATTTAAATGACAATTATTGTATCTCCTGCTGTAATTGATTAATAAAATTATAAAAAAAGGCGACCGTGTGCCTCAAGGACACATTATTTCATAATCAAATGAATATATCATGAGGTATTTGCACCAATTAAATTCTGTGTTATTTATTTAATTCTTTTTTAATTTTATGCGTCCAAGGTTACAATTAAATTCTACTCTACCAAACTGATTAAAAACACGTTAACTCATAGAATTTTTTTTTTTTTTCGTTTTCGTTCGCGCGCGTTTTTTTATAATATTCATTCCTATAAATCATAGTAAATTTTTGCAATGAGTTAATGCTGATGAACCGATGTATAATTTCAAAAACTATGGTTGGTTAATTAGATGAAAAAGTTGATATTTTAGTTGGTATCTTGTGTAGATTTCTGTACTATGGCACACAGTGAATAATTAACAAACAAGTGGATTCAACGCGACAAATTTTTCAACTTGTTTCCAATGGCAAATTTAACTCGTAAATTGAAGGTTTATCATGTCATTTGAATAAGAAGCAGATTCTAATTTTCAAAATGCAATAATTCTGTCAAAATTAAAATCTCTGAATAGTATAATTATATAAACAAATATACAGGGTGATTCTAAATTGTTTTTACAAATATAAGAGGGGTGATAGTACCCATCCAGACAAGCAATGATTATATAGGAACAAAGGGTCGCTCTGAGAGGCAGAAAAGAGAAATTCTCACCTGACAGTGCTTGCCCAACATTTACAACAGAGTTGGGTAAACGAATGAATAATACCCAAAATATCACAATTTTATTTATTGTTTAGTGAAAACCTCACAGCAAATGCTCTAAATGCCGCCAATGTGTGTCGTTGCACAGTTGACACCGGCGAAGAAACGACTGGCGCACCCACTCGAAGATTCCTGGTGCAGCATTAATTTTGCGCCCGACAACAACGATTCTAGCCACGAGATCTTCAGTTGAGTCCACAGGCGTCTCATACACTGAAGATTTTATATGCTCCCAGAAGTAAAAATACAGTGGGTTGAGGTCCGGTGAGCGAGGAGGCCAAGCTACAGGTCCACAACGCCCAATCCATCGTGCTGTATATTTGGCAGTCAAAATGTTACACACCCTGATGGAAAAATGTGCTGCGGCTCCATCGTGCATAAATCACATGTCTCTCAGGACGGGGAGTGGAACAGCCCGCAATAAACTGGGAAGCACTTGTTCCAAGAAGGTACGATATGTTGCGCCGGTCAAACGGTTTGGCATGATGTAAGGGCATACCAGGTAATCAATCACCAAGGATACCTGCCCAGATGTTCATGGAAACATTCTGCTGGTGTCTACTAAGGATTGTACAGCGGGCATTGTTATCAGACCAAACGTATTGATTGCGTTTTCAAAGGTCAAAGTCTTCTGTGATTGGTTTTCCCCGGTAACCAATAAGAGTAAAATGCTGCTTCTTCTCTGTGGAAATTTGCATACGGTAAATTCGTGACAGATTCTTGATGCGTTCCTACTTTCATCTTTTCTGCCTCTTTGAGTGGAATGCGACCCTATGTTCTTATGAAATTATATATTTCGTATAATTTCATAAGAACATAGGGACGCATTCCTATGTTCTTATGAAATTTGTATGGATGGGTACTATCACCCCTTTAAATTTGTAAAAACAATTTAGAATCACCCTGTATATTTGGACTGAACTTTAAACAATATTCTTATTTACATCATTCTATTTTTGCCTCGTATTTTCGCAAAAGAATAACAAACTGAGAATTTCCTTTGCATATATATTTTTAACACTTAAAAATAATTTGTAAATTGGTTTTCTAAAATTCTAATACAATAATTCCTAATTATGTGCTTATTCGTTCTTTACAATGGAAAGAAATTATATTTTATTACTTAAAAATTTACATCGTAAGTATTGCTTACTTTTACACAAATTATAACGAAAATTTTAAATGTCATTTATATATTTTAAAACATGATACTGAAACTATTTCTATTGCATAACTAATTTATATGATTCTAGTCATCCACTTATTTCAAAAATTTAATTCTTATTTACAATAATTTTACAAGTAATACATTTTTCTTATCACTTTTCATTTTGCTTATTATTTTTACTGAAACTTATTTCAATCCTTAAAGCTACAATAAAAAACAGGGATTTTTTTTTAATAATTATGACGCTTATGAGCATCGTGATTGCACCAAATGCCTAATATCAATAAAATAAAATTTTCATATGAGCTTCTAGAATAAAAATGCTTACATAAAATTTAATTATTTATATAAGAATAAATTTTTAGTTCTTATTGAATTCTTTTCTTCTATATATAACATCATTTTTGATTTTTTTATATTCATTTTTCATTACATTCATTTTTAATATTTTTGACGTAAAATGTGTTTTATATTTCGTATTTACATACAAGGAATAATTACAGCCAATGGAATTATCATAACAATTTTTAAATTAAACAATAATGTGATGACAGCCTAAATTACATTTGACATGAATTATTGACATAAAGTCTTTCAACTATTGACATAAAGTTGAAAGACATGGATAGGTATGGAAATATATGTTTTACATTATATATTTAAATTGAGATAAAAAAAGACCCTTCTTAGTGTGAGGAATCAAATATGTATAATTCATATGATCGAAGTCGCATTAAATACGAAAATTTAAAGTTTGTCTAAGATATGAAAAGCTTTTTAATTGATGTAAGATACTTTGTTTTAGTGACAATAGTTCTTTTGTTGTAAAATATATTTCAAAACATATATATATACTTCATTCAAAAATCTGCAAAATCAATTTTAAATGAAAATTTTTATTTTTTTAATGAATATCATCAAAGCAAATGTTTCCAAGAAATACTTATATAGAAGAAAATTCAAAAACTAAATAATTTTTACATTAACCATGTCCTTACAAAATAATTTATCTAAACTGATTTTCATTCTAAATATTGTGTCACAAAAACGATTCTGAGAATTCCAATTAAGTATTTGAAATGTCTCTCATTGTTAGATAAGTATTTAAATTCTACTTTAAACATATCTGATGGAAGGATTTCTAAATTAGTTTTTTTCTTTCCAAAGAAAGAGATAAAGAAACAAAAATAAGATATTTTTGTTAAAATCTTTTAAGTTTTTCTAAACAATACACTTGCTAACACTGACTCATTTTAGAATGTCATATAATTTTTTAATTGCCTCCATCATTATTGCTTTAATATTTGCACGAATTTTAAAAGGGAAATTAATTTGTTAAAAAAATTACCAAAAGAAGCAATGTTAACGTTAGATAAATTTAAATAAGTTTAATATAACACAACCTTATAAATTCTTAAATAATTTGCTTCAGTATTTAGTAAATAAAGCTATTTTATCTCTTCAATATTATTTTAAAACCTAAATAACAAAGCCCTAAAGAAAGTTCGAAACTTAAAAATTTCCATACGAAAGTATGATTGCGATAAAAAAACAATTAAAGAATGAGAAAATTATTATCAAAACAACAAATTAGTACTATTATTTAGATGAAAGTTTAAAGACAACATTTCTATCACAGTTATTTAGTAACCAGATTTATAGAAATATCAGCGGTAGGCTCCATATGGCATTTCTACTTTTAATTTAAATATTTTTTTATGTTAGAATCAAATTTATATGAATATTTAGGAGCATCTATTTATAATCGGTGAAGATACAAAAGCTAACTGCGAAAGCTGTCACAGATTTTTAATGTTATTAAAGCTAAATTTTTTCTACTCACAATTTTACGATTTTCCATTGTACATTATATATACATACTCAAATTATATACATATTCTCAACTTCATATTACCTTAACTTTTTCTCGTATGATTTCATTTTCATTTACAAGAGCATAAATTTATATGCAAGGTAAGATCTTCTACACACAATTCAAAATACATATAAAATTATTCCCTTTAAACTTTTTGTTAATTTAGGTATTCTTGTATTTATTTATTCTAATTTTTTGCTCTAAAAGCGTAAGTTCAACATAACAATGTTTTAATTCATTTAAAATTTGCTATGTGTACCGGCTTTTACACTGTTTTGGATCCTGTTGATATGATATATATATATATATATATATATATATATATATATATATATATATATATATATATATATATATATATATATATATATATTTAGACACATTCATATGATAAAAATAGTTTACTTCAGAAATCAAATCTGAAATATAAGGTGCATATTCCAGATAAGAATCAAAGGAAAACATTTAATATTTCAAAATGTAAATTAGTTCAACATATTTTGATGACGCAACAGATAAAATAATTTATGAATTTATTTGCTTAAAATAAACAATATTAATATGAAGCATGTTTAGATGGTAAAAAGTGAATATTTTTCATTAACCTTTAGCAACTTTGTTAAACCTGATTCTAAAACTGATATTAAAATTTTGCATAGGAAATAGTATTCCTATCAATTGTGTCTCATTGTTAAGATATATATATATATATATATATATATATATATATATATATATATATATATATATATATATATATATATATTCATACATGTATTTTAAAACAAAATAATACTTAAAAGAATAAAAGAGTAAATTTATATGATTTGCAGAACATTCGTTTCAGTAGATGAATGCGAAAAATGCACTTTGGAGAAAAAATGCCAGTTTAGAAATATTTGCGATACATTAAATATATTGAGTATTGACAGAAAAAAATGAGGGCGATTTCACCGAGTGTGTATAATGTTGTTCTGTTCTCAATGACTGAAAAAAATAATACGAGACATATTTAAGCTTGTGCACTTTATATAACTATGTCTATAGCAACATACAAATTTTAATATCTCTTTTAACAAAATGCAATATAACTAAAATAATATATGTATATATATTTTTTGCTACAATTTACATACAATTTACAATGCTATTTATAGTAATGTAGTGTAAGTGATTTATAAGGGTGAAACTTTTTATGTACAAGTTTGGAATATATTTGATCTTACATTTTACACTCACACACACACATATATATATAATGTAGAAACTTTTTTTTTTTCACATTTTCTCAAAAGCTCACAAAGACATGAACGTATTGCAACAATTGGTTCTTTTTGCACACGCTGAAATAGAGAAAAAGAGACTATTTTTCATACATAAAATTACCCAAATGGGGCTAAATTTTATATAAGACTTAAGAAGCAAAAGGAACAATTTCTTAAATTATAGTCGTTGAGCGGAAAACTTTCATGAAATTTAACTGTTAAATTTCATGAAAATTTTCTATTCAAATTCTCAACAATTTAAAAATAAAACTTATTACAATCTTTCGATTTCGGAAAAATTATATGGTTTTTATGAATAAAATGGCGAACTATATTACAAAGCCAGGTTATATTTTTATATCATTGAGCATGCTTAGAAATTATAATTTACATCACCAAATATAATAAATTTTTACCGTACAATTAACATGTTTTCATAACAAACATTTAAGTTAACGAGTTACTAGTAAATTGCAATTCGGTATTCTTGCTATTAATGATGAATAAGAAATTTATTTAAATATCTTTCAAATGTTTAAATTTAAGCAGTTCAGCCATAGCAAATGTAGATCAAATTTACATTGATCAATAAAGAATCATTTTTTTTATTTTGGAAAAAATAGCAAACACATTGTGATACAAGTATTGAGCGTTTTTTCTCCAATAAAATAATTATCATTTGAAAATCAAATTATTAATTAGATTTTTTAATAATAAAACTTATCACTTATTTTAAAATAAAAAGGTTCTTTTTAAAATATTCTTGACATGTTTGATACTATTAAATTTATCTTTACAAGGAAGAGAATTTGTATAAAACACGTTAAATATAATATTACTCAATTTTATGTCACTTTTTTGATAATCCTTTAAATAATTATTACAGAATTACAATTTGTAAGGAGAGTAAATTGCTTATCACTATTTTGGGGATACACTTCTCTGATAGCATTGCTTAAAAGACTAATAAAATGTAGTAATTACTACAAAGATTTTTATTTTTCATAAGTTTCTTTGGTTGAGTTTAAAAAATGTTAAGGTAAAGTTTTAGATCGAATTTGTATCATAAATTTGTACTAATCGGCATTTCACTGTAAAAAAAAAAAATTAATAGTTCTTCATTTGTTTAATTAAGTACATATCTATTTGTTTGAAAAAATATATTTCAGTATTGTCTATTTTTATATATTTTATTTTACATATTACCAAATAATATAACAGAGGAAAATAAATAAAGTGAACTGTCATTTAACAAACGTATATGACAGAATTGGTGTTAATAAGAAAATTTATGTATAGTAATTATTAATTCGCAGTTTTACGCTTTTATTGCCATTCAAAAAAGTAATTAATGCTTATAACATTTGGAATTATATTTAAAGATTATTCTACAGCAGTGTTTTATAAATAATTAGAATAATTACATGTGCTGTTACATTCTCTAAAAATAGAAAGTTATGAGTTTTAACATTCAAGTAAATTAAGATGAATACAAAATAAGTTAACAACAGATGGTAACATATTTTAGAAATATAATTAGGTTTCTAACTAAAAAATTAATAAAACAATAATTATTGTATGAAATTAAAAATAAATTGATTAACATTAATTGAAGTTTATAATCAAAAACTGAATTAAGAAATATTGAATCAAATAGCATAATTTATTTAATTTTTATAAATAAAAAACATTAATATAGTAAAGTAAAATATAAAGTAAAAGGTAAAGCATATAAAGAATAAGGTGTTCTACATTTTATCTCACCAATTCTAAATTGAAAAAAAAAATCTCTGAACAATATTTAGAATTATTTTTTTTATATTTTTTGGAAACAAGTGGTTAGTTGTTCATGAACATATTTGATTAAAATTTCAAAGCAGTTTAATGTATGGACAATATTGGTAAGTTTTTTAAATCATACCGTTGTTTTTTGCTTTTTATATCGACTATCTTGCTTTATATCAATATATCGTAAAATTATTTAACTGAGTAAAAGATTTTTCAGAAGCAAAAACTTTTATAAATATAGCATGCATTAGAAATAAGACCCGTGCATTATGTGGGAAAAAATGAATCGATATTTGTTTTGATACAATATATGACAGGAGGAAATCAAAAGCATCAGAATTAAGTAAATATGATATTGTATTGCATGAAATTATTTAAAAGTATATAATTTTTTTTATATTTTATACGCCAATAGTTTATTTTTGAATATAATTTCATAAAAAAAATCTATATATTTATAATTATTATATTATATAAATTCTTAAACATTTATAAATGCCTGTGTAATACCAGATAAACATTAAAGATTTGACTTTGAAAATTATACTCTTCAATTTTAAAAATTATTTTCATTCACATAATATGTATCTAATATTAAAATAGAGAATTTATTCAGATATTTCAAAAAATAGCTAAATAAAATTTTGTTATCTTCATCTTACATGTAAATAAATTTCTTTTAAACGAAATAATGGTTGATTGTCAAAGGAATATTAGTTGCCTAATGTTTACTTATTAGAATTTCTTAAAATTTGAAAACTTAATATGTATTAATTTACAGTTTATGTCAGATAAATTATATATTTAATTAACTATTCTCAGACATATAAGATTTCCAAAAACAAGCAAAAGTAACGAGAGAGAAGGAAAATATTTATGCAAATTAATATTCTTTACAACGATTTAACTTTAGAAATAGTCATAGCCAGAGCAGACAGCTTTCATTTCAAAAATTATAATTTGCCTAAAATTGAACGAATAATGCTGAGCAAAAAATATGTTAAACTTCGCGAAAATATAAACCATTTATAGCAGACGAACGTTTAAAACAACATTATAATAGAAAGATTAAAAAAAATATAGCTATCTTTTATACAGAATCTACATGTAAATGAAAACTATATTTTGAGATGAAGCAAATAGTTATTTTGCTTTTTAAAAGCACCATTTCATATACATGCACATGATGAGAAATTGTGTTTTCCCAGCATTATGTTATGCGACAGATTGAGAGAGGAAAAATAGTAAGAAAAAATTTCTTGTTCAGAAAAAGTATATATAGCAAAGAATTTAAAATACCCAACAAATATTATGTCATTTATATGATAATATATTCTATATAATTCAAACAGCTGGAATATAAACTGTAGTTAATAAAATTAACTATAGTATATTTTTATCATATAAAGAGTATGACTATAGGTAAAACTGTTTTTATCAATAAAAAATCTATGTACCTTTGATAAATATTTTATATTTGTGTAAATATATATTTCTTAATAAAGATAATTATTGGAAAAGAGTTCTTACTTATATGACCAACACTTAGATATTTTTTTCTTTGAAAGGAGTTTTGAAACTCAACACTTAGATATTTTTTTCTTTGAAAGGAGTTTTGAAACTATGAATAAAATATATGTACCACATAATGGAAACTAAATCATCGATTTTCGGAAGACTGAGTTTGTGGTTGAATTTCATTTGTTATTGGCTGAAAATTAAATATTTTCTTGTACACAATAGGAGCGGTGGAAAGAGATAAATGCTGTCACAATACGTTCACCATTTAGCTGACTGGTTTCGGAAGACCACATATAATCCAAAGAGAATTCTTTTCAATTAGAAAAATCTTTACAAAAATTTCAAGTCTCACTCACTCGGTGTCACACATTCAAGGAATAATATATGACACTTTCGTCTTTGTGAGGTCCTCCGCTAGCTATGGTATCAGGCACAGGCGCGTGGTACAAAGAGTCTGTGGAGATTTTTGGCGACGAGCTTGCACCTTCCGGTACTCCTCTCTCGTCACTGACGACCCCCGGATGGGGTGGAGGCACCTGCAGCATAGGGGGTGACACAGGCATAGCTGACAATGAATGAGGGGCCGCCGGATTCGGGCATGTCCTGGGATCCCAACCTTTAGTGGGTAATGTCCTTGTGCTGCCATACATGCTTTCTGCATAAGAATGGTACCTTGTGTCCGGATGTGGTTTTCGATGCGTGTAAGGAATTGTGGCGCTGCCAGGAAGCTCTGTCAAAGCTACAGAGGCCCTATGTATATGCATAGGTGCCTGCGACCTACCAGGAGCCATGGGAGGACCATAATGCTGTCCAGGGCCATTCTCAGGCCTCCAGTTAGGATCTCTGCTCCAAGACCTTAACTGATCGGCTGACCTGGGGTAGGGTGGTCCGTGTCCAGGTTCTTCGAACACTATGTAAGGATCCATTTTGTTTGTACCATGACTCTGAACGTTGTCGGACGGGTTGGGTTGGATTCGACTTTGAACTCCACGCACTGATGGCCGCCGAGCGAATCCGAAAGTTGGATCATCGTCTTCTTCGGCGACACTGTAGCGTTTTCGAATCCGCTCGATGCGACTTGTATCTTGCTCTACGAACTTAGCAAGTTCGTCAGTGTTGTTGCCATTCGTATTTGGTGGTTGAGAAGTTCTGCTCACGTCCGGAGGAACACTACATGGATACCCTGAAGCACAACCATTTGCACATCGGACATAATCTGCAGGGACCTGAGCAGGACGAGAATGGCCATCTCCACTTCTGCCGACCATGACACGTTGGATCACTCTCCAGTCTCTGAAATTCCTAGGAACTGTCATAGAGGCATTGTTCCTCTGGTCTGACCATTGCATTTGAGAATTTGAGGGATGCACTACCATTCGGTTGGGAGTGTACGGCAATGTGTGTGTCATCATTTGCGATGCATGTCCAGAACAAGACACCCTTTGTCGAGGAAGAGAAGGATGATGAGTTTGAGGGTAACTATCATGCCGAATATAATAACCACCTTTGTTATTTGGTGGCATGGCAACTCTATGGTAATATTGGGGTTGTTGATAAGACAAGGCAGACTGATTTGAAATATCATCTTCAGATGAAACACTATGCACCATTGAGCTATTTGGTGGAACACCACCAGCAGATAAAATTACATCTGGGGGCTTTGAATGGAAATTAATTGGACAATCAATGTCTTTTTGCTGCTCGTCAATAGTAGTTAACCATTTAAGTTTCTCCACAAGAGATTCTTGAGACAACAAGGGAGATTTTGGTCGAGGATATTTAACACCAGGCTGCTGACGTCTTTTTGCTTCGATACCCCTAAAAAGAGTACACTGAAGAGCATTCTTTTTAATGATTCGTCTGATTTTAGAATTGCCATGTGCCATACCACGGAAACTTTCTTCATCGTAATCCTCGGCATCCTCTTCATCATATCCTATGTCATCCAGACGAATTTCTTCCTCGACTTCTCCACTACGTGAATCTGAAGAAGTTGAGTCATCTGCATCTTGTGGCGGATCCTGAGAATTGCCACTGTTAACAGATTGCTCCCCAGAGCTTTGGCGACTTAAACTTTCACCATTCACTTTATCTGTTGCTTTAACTAATTGAGTACCTTGAACTCCTTTTCCTATCAGTGATTCTCTAGGAAGGGGTCGCGGTTTTTCATCAGTCACAGATACATCCGGCGAATTGTCCTGGAACACATCGTTGCGTCGTTCACTAGTGCTGGCATTGAAGGACTCTGGCTGATTTTGTAGTTTGTCCGAAGCAGTATCGGGATCAGTTGATTGCTCAGTTTCATCTTCACCATACCTGACAATGATAGTATCCTGAGACGAGATGCTGCAATCACTGTCTGCTTCTGATAAAGTTCTAGAGTGAGTTTTGTTGCTGCTATCCTCGTGACGTATGGTGTCCATTCCAAATTTCGAAGAGGGGAATAGATCGCATTCACTCACGGGTATGCCACACTCAGCAGCAGTTAAGCATGTGATAAGAGAGCGAAAATATTCTTCACTGATTTCACCATTCGTGCAGCAGTCAGTTCCGAACTCAGAACTGAGTTCATGAAACACACTGTTTAACTCTTCATCTACAGCAAACTCCCTCTCGGCTTCGGAGAACCTTTCAAAGAGTTTATCGCTCTCTTTGCTGCTTTGGATTTCTAGCTGTATCTCGCTATTAATGGGAGTCTCATCAATTTCATTTCTGGTTTCACTCGCGGCACTGTCGGGATTTTCCGTTTCTTTCGAAACGGCGACGTCACCACTATGATCCTCCTCCTCAGGAGCTGCAGGCGTTGGAGTTTCCGGTTCCTGTTTAGCATCATTCACCACGGCAGTAACGGGTTGAGTTTCCTCAGGAACGGGGGTGCTCTCTGCTGGCGGCTGCTGTTCTTGTTTGGCAGGCGGATCGTCACTGTCACGGTACTCAGCTGGCGGTTCGAATGGCGGGACATCTTGGTACTCGATGGGAGGTTCGAACATATAGTAAACTTCGGTATAAACAATGTCCGGACCCGTGGTCAGTTGCAACAGCTGGATGCCTTCATTCTCGTCGGAATAGAGAGTGACGGCCTCATCGAAAGTGACTCTACCTCGTTGCCTCTTGCCAGATCTGTTGCTCTTTTTCAAGACAGATTTCAACTCTTTCTTTCCACCGTCACCGTTCGTTGCGGCAGGGGGGTCGTCAAAGCTCACCTGCCGCTTGACAGCATGTCCCTTCTTGGCGTCGTGATCACCGTTCATGTTTTGGTTGCTCACCTCCATCGGATAGTCACTGGTAAGATGGCTTCCCGGTGGTGCGGCCGTACCGTTCGCGGAAGGAGGACTAGAATCTCTTGTTTCGGCCGAGTCGGCGGCGGTGCTCTCTGCAGGGGCTGATGGCTGTCGCCCCGGCGACGTTTCAGTCGCTGGCACATCCTTCTCGTCCTCCTCGCTTGAATCGTCGTCTATGTACTGGAAGTGCTCGCAGTCAAAGTCCGATTTCAAATGGGTCACAGGACTGTTGTTGTCATCAACAGCGGGTACGGAGGAGCCCGGACCACACCCACCGTAGCATCCCGGCGGTGTCAGCTGCCGTTCGAGGCGGCCGATCGATGCTCGCTCTCCGTCCTGCGCAATGGGTGGCAGGTCTCCGCCGCTCACCGAGCATCCCCTTCCGCCGTCACTCCCTTTCCCCTCCGCGGAAGTGAATGCATACAAAGAATTGTGGACTTCCGTTTCGATCTTCATCTTCCGGTGACGTAGATACAGCTGAATGACCAAGCACTGACCTTTTAGTGCACAAATAATGAGATTTCGAAACACCCCTTTCTCGTCCCCAGAAATTTCAATTTTAGTTTTTGCACTTCAATTCCAGTATTAATAGAGTCCGGTACAATGCATTTATTTTTTTAAAACTTCTTTTCTGTATCAAAATTCCTGTTTATTTAGCAGCTAATGAATTCACTTTTGTAGTAGCAGGTTCTCATTTCTTCCCAATTTTGAATGTTTCATCGCATTTAAAATTACCTGCAAAAAAGAAAAATTAATGTTATTAAGAAACTATAAAAGTTGTACATATTACCAATATTTTTTGTAATATACAGGAAGAATTTACTTTTAAATAAATTTTTCATTTAAATTAAAAAAATATAATAAAAATAAAAAGTGGTAATAAAATTTAATCTTTATTTTTCTGAAACTTATGTGTTATTTCTATTTGATTCCTATGCAATTAAAAATTATATTTAACAACCTTTCACTGACTAATTAATAACTTCTAAAATATATATTTAAAGAGAAAATGAGCAAAAAGTTAAATTACTAAACTATAGGAAGTTGATGAATATAAAATTTAATTAAGTAACAGTTACCTATTTTTAAGACAACATTTTATTTTATTCCCAATTTATTACAATAAAATGATAAAGATGAATTAAGTAATTAATCATTTTAGAAATACACAGAAATAATTAAAGAAAATATAATGACAAATAACAGTAGAGATTTTAAAAATAAAAATTCTTATTATCACGTTAGTGGTACATCCAAACTATCTTTCAATAAAATTGAAATCATAAATATATAAATTATTATATTATAGATAAATTATTATTTACTTTGAAGGGAAACTTTCTCTTGAGATGAAATGGAAGGGATTGTAATCTGATATTTTAAAAATACATAATTTTACTAACGCAAATATTGTTTCTACATTAATTTAGTTTTAATTTTGTAAGTGCATTATGTTTTTTTGAGTTTTGAAATATTCTAATAATTATCACGCAATATATAAATAATATAATTCTCTGTTTTAACCAAGCTCTTATTGACTCAGAAATTACTCGGTTTTAATTTCCATAAGAATTTAAATGTAAAAATAAAAAAAAACAGTTTACATTTGCAGTTGATGCACTACACAAATATGGACGCAGCAGAAAACAGGCGGAACTTTTATTTTACTATGATTTCAAAAAGTGAGGAACAATTTTATGACACCATAATATGTAAGTACAGCGTGCAAGCTTGAATGTCACCATCAGATACGTCACGGTATCCCCATGCTTGTTTGCAACTTACAAATTATCCTTTGAATGTTATTTCCTCTTTCTTTGTCGACACAAAACATTACCCTCAGTGAAAAGACGGAATATTTCGGAATCGGGGAAATACACAAAAAATGGGTTCTGGAATCTGAACTTCCGCATTTGTTTATCTTTACAAGGTCCAATGTAAACGAGGCACTGAAAACTTTCAAACAAATGAGATTTTTCTTTTTTTGTATGAATGCATTTCCTCTCTAAAAAGCTAAGATTACAATGTTGAATTTGCATAGAATTAATTATTATAAATAGATGCTTATATACATTTGAATAAAGAAAAAAAAAGAAATCTTTCAAAAGCGATAATAGCAAGTCCTTTTCCAGAATTTTTTTTTTAATTCACTGCGATTTTTAAAACATTATTTAGTAATAAGTAAGATTTTTATAATCCTGATTGATAAACCTTATATTTAAATTTTTTGTAATTTTCAGCAACTTTTTTGAGAGCACTCTGCAATTAAAATGTGCTAAAGTAAACCTTTAACTTTGTATTCCTGGTAAGAAAAATGGCAAAAAGAATCATAGTTTAAAAATCAGAAAAAAAATATGCACAGCTGAAATAAAAACTATTGGTAGATTGATTAAGATTATAGTGCAACTATGAAAACAAATTAACTATAAAGGATACATTTTTTGATAAATGTGCTAAGTGAAAGTGAGAAAATTCCAATGAGAATGTGGTAGCGAAAAATGTCTGATATCATTAAATCTACGCTTGATAGTATAGAAAAAGATTATAATACAATACAAAGAAAAAAACTAAAATTCAGAATTAAATATATATAATTAACTATTATAATAAAAACAACAACATTTTCAGCATATTCTCTTGATTAATAAAAAATATCCCCATGAGTTGAATTTATAAATCTCTTTGTAATTAAGACTTTTCTATTAATATAAGAGCTTAGTATTTTAATATAAATGAGGTTCAAAACAAAATTCTACACTCAAAAACATTAGGTTCCTAAGACAATTTGTTCATAAAATTCTTGTATGACAAGCAATTTGCCATATAAATGGGAATAGTATAACTAATTACTTTCTCTTAAATTATGACTGATTTTCTTGCTAAATTAAAGAATATCTTAAGAATATTTTGCTCAATTTAAGAAAACATAATGGTTACGTACTTTAACAACCAAATTAAACAAAACATTGTTGTGGATTGAAAAAGACGGCCTCGGCGAAAGTACCTCTTGAGAAATGAACACAAGTCGTAAATAAAAATTTTCATTCTGAAAAAATCTAAATGTAAAAATATCATTACGATCTTATTAATCAAAGATCGTGTATAGATAAGAAACAAAAAAAAACTTTAGTTGCAAAGAAGCCAAGGTTTAAATATATAACGGGGAAAATCTAATAAGCATAATAATAAAATCCTTAATTTATTTCTTCTAAAATCAGCATACAATATTAAGTTCATATATAAAATCAGCATACAATATTAAGTTTTATTCGATAAGAAAATATGTTTTAATGTATTACGAAAATATTGACATAACTTGGGGGAATAAAATTTATATTTTTACAAAAAATATTTTGAAACTCCAATCATTAAATCGAGTTATTTGTCTATCTTCTTGGAAAAACAGGTATCCAAAATTGATCTTTAACTCGGTCAAATACCATGTTCATTTGTATTAATTAAATGTAAACTAATAGTTTTTAATTAATCCAATTGATATATATATATATATATATATATATATATATATATATATATATATATATATATATATATATTATGTATGTATGTGTGTGTGTGTGTGTGTGTGTGTGTGTGTGTGTGTGTGTGTGTGTGTGTGTGTGTGTGTGTGTGTGGTGTGCAGGAAATAAATAATAAGATAATTCTACTCTCTCATCTTCAAAGAAAATATCTAAATAAATTGACTGAAAAGAAATTTTACCAAAAAATCATCCCCAGAGTCAAATACATAAAAGTAAGATTAAGGACTGAAGACTGATTTTTTTTAGATGAAAAAATTTCCAATATTTTCCGAAAATTAAAAGTTTAACGATTTTACAAAACTTTTCTTAAGGCTTGCACAAAACCATCTATCTATTTCTGATTGGGAAAAGATGTACCTACACGTTTCAAATCCCACAAGACTAAAATTTCTCCCATTTCAATTGAAGAATTCTCAAAATCTTTGCCGGAAAAAGTCCAGATGTTAATAGTTCCCTGTTCATTTCTTCGCCAAGGAAATATTACAAATCTTGATTTCTTTTTATTTTGGCAAAGGAAGGGAGGGAGAAAAAAAAGATGCAAAACTCTCTCATTCTATCAGAAAGCTGTTGCAGGGCGTACCTTACATTTTCCCCTCTCGATAAAACGGGGAAGACATTTAATTTTTTTCCCTGTTCAGCTGTTGCCGTAGTAACCGAGGGTAATATATGAGCAGCTAGGAGCAGATGTGAAAAGAAACTTCAGTATCTCCTTTGATTATCCACATCTATATATTAAGGAAGAAAAAAAATGTGTAACTATTAACAGCTCAAGCTATTTCCTGTGTCTTACAGATAACAAGCGAAAAAAAGTGGAATGAATGATTATTATTAAAAAGATGTATTCGCACACTGGATATTTCCCCTTTGGAATTCTTGATTTATTATTTTATCCAAATTTTCAAAAGACTTTTTATAGCTTATTTATGCAAATAAAGTTTATTTTTAGTTACCAAATTTTTGATCCTCGTATTTATAGCTTTTTTCGCTCATGTTGACGTAAAAATTGCTATTAGTTAAAGTTGGCAATGAATACCATATACAACGAGAAATGGCACCTTTTTAAAGGCCTCTTTTTTCTAAAGGGATGTCATTGATTGAAGTACCAAACTCATATTAATTATCTTAATACAATCTCATGGCTTTTTTTTTTCAATTCAATGATTGTGGTAATTTGTTATGGTTTAATCAAAATACTGATATCATGGAAATAGTTTGATTCGCTATTGTGTTCAAGGAAAATTAACTCGAATGGTTGCTGCTTAGGTTTAGAGTGACGTGTCCTTTTATAATCTTAAGTTATTTAATATATAAATTCTAAGAATATGTCTTTTCTTCTGTAGTTTATAATTCTTATTAAATACATTTACAAGCATAAATGTACTTATTAATAGGAATTTTCCCGAGATTTTGGAAAACATTCTTCTTATGATAAGATTTCTTTAAATCAGATATATATTTCCTGACAGAAACTCAAGACAATTTTTATGGCCAATTTTGACCAACATGTTTATTTGGATTGAGAAATCAGTAAATTATTAAGAAATATAGAAAGAGCCAATGATGTTTCTGAAATTTTCAGAATGGCAAGAAAATAAAAGTTAATAAAGTATGTGGAATAAAAAAATATATAAATAAATAAAAATGAAGCTATTAATCATTCCTTCACCAATTATGATTTAAATATTGGCTTCACAAACACTAAATTAAAAAATAGAAGTTATTCAGTGATATTAATGAAGATTTTAAAAAAATGTTTTTTTAAATATCTCTCTATATGAGATTGACTTTTAAACATGTTCTTTCAGAAATATTCTATTCACTGAATTTTTAATTCTTTTACAATATCAGAAAAATATGCTTTATAATGCATCAGAAATTTCTGAATAACTATTTTCATATAATCGAATAATATTATATTTATGAATATATTAATATTCAGGCACTAATAATCACAATCTTGTTGATCGTAAAACAAATAAAAAAATCTAACAAACTAAATAGGCTTATGAAATTTTAATCAACGAATCAAAAAATTATAGTATTCTTTATAAAATGTCAATTTATAAAATTAAATTTTTAAAATTTTCTGGTAATAAATTCATAATTAATAAACTAATAAAATATAAAAATAAAATTTTAATTTACTTTTTTGCATATTTTACTGATTATTTATCAGACAGAAATGTCATCAGCGCAATGTTTCTAATAATTCATTCTCAATAAAATATTCTGAGATAAAAGTTCCTAACTAATTTCAGATAAAAAGAAAATTAAGTAAAACATAGAAAAATAAATTGTTACTACCAAACAAAAATTATCACTGTCATCAGTCAAAACTTCTAATTATCTTTTTTAATAATAATATCACTAATTCCACATCAGCGAAGTTAATGTGTTCAAACCGCTTCCTTTGCAATTCGATTGCTTCATCTGTGTTGCCATTCTACAACTACTAAATTTCGAAAATCAAATATTGCGTTCTCCACCGCATTTTTCGGCCGCTGTTTCTCATTAAAAGGCAGGACTAGAAAAATGTTTATAGCTGAGAGAAATGATTCTCTGGAGAAAAGAGGCGTATGAAAGCTTGCATGCCAAGTTGTAATTAAAATGCATCCCGCGAACAACTCATAATAAATTTAAGAGAAGAACAATGCAAAAATCGTCTGCGTGGTTTATGGTCGCCTAGTTAGCGTGAGAATAGAACATCATATATATCAGTGTGAGAAAGGATTTAATAAAGGACAAAAAAGCAACAGCATCATTTATGTATATGTAATAGCTTGTTGACAAATATTTGGATAGAATATATTTTCATGTGCGGCAGAATAAAACTTATTTTTACGTAATTATCGTTTGAATAAATATCACTAAAGAAAAAATATTTTTATGTAAATAAAATTTAATGAACTCATAATTATTATATTTCATACAAATAATTACACTCTTATTGTTGTGAATATTCATTTTTATATGAGAATATAAAGACAGTATTTTGAAATAAAAATTGGTAAATTCATATTTTTCGAAGACTTATTTGAACTTTTTTAAATACATTATAGTATAGAAATATGATGTTTATATGGGATGGGATGAAATGGAGTGTATATAAGTGATGGGGTATTTTAAATTTGATAGAAGAATAAATATATATTTTAAGCTTGTGAATATTTTCTAGTTATCCTAATAATCTCGGTTTTTAAGAGCATACATTTTAAAATGCTTAAATTTTTCCTCTAACGAAATAAATTCTCTTTCCTTTTTATTATCTTGAGCTAAAAATATAAGCTCATTTAATGTGCTTAAATTTTATAGAAATATTAAAATTTTCGTGACAGGCATGTTTTTTTCCTTGTTTTTATTCAACTAAAATAAAACAACAGTGAACTCAATAATCAAACCTGAAGAAAAATTTGTTATAAGTTTTTAAATTGCGATTTATTTATTTTTTATTTTATTTTAATTATTTATTTATTTTTGTACAACAATAATGATCAGTTTAACGTGTAAAACAGCTTAACAGGCCATGTCAAATTTATAGCTTGCAGTAAATACTTCTAAAGACAAAAAAGCGGAAAAATTTTAATTAATGCCACATGTTAAAAATGTTTCAAAATTTATGAAAATCGGTATCTCAAAAACACTTATTAATAATTAATTATTAGTGTGAGTCGTTTATTAAGAAATAGCTTACGTTTATTCCAATTTATTATAGTGTTTTAAAAGAGTAACGTTTGAAAACTTCTAAAATAAGTCAGTATAAAATCTTATCAATGTAGGAATCTTTAAAGTATAGCTGAAAAAAGCTCATTTGTATCCGGTCACTAGTGATAATAAACCGTCACTATTAAGTTACTGTTATCGTAACAGTAATTGGTATAAAGACCACAGTGAGTGGTGTTCCGCTATGTCGTAGTGCGGTGGCTTGCGTGTGCTGATGATTTCGAGAGCTATGCCGGCGGTAGCGTAACTACTGGTAGGGTCACCCATGCCGGACAGGTCGGAGGGGAGGCGCCAGACCAAAAGGGACACCCTGGTCCTCCAGGTTGAGGTTGGGCGGGAGGTTAACAACCCCTGCCCGGAAAAAAAAACCTTGTTCCGAAATCTAAAGTAAATGCCGGACGGCCTTTACGGAATTCAACCAGGAAAAGACCCTTTCTGTAGTAGACCAAGAGGAAGACCCAAAAAGAGATGGAAGGACTGCCTGGAAGAAGACTTCAACATACTTAAAGTCAAGAACTGGAGGTCGATTTCTAAAAAAGGGGCGGAATGGCAGAGATTTCTGAAGAAGGCCAAGGCCCACAAAGGGATGTCGTGCCAATGCTGCTGATGATGATGAATTGGTATAAAGAAGCATTAAATATCTAACTGCAGCGTGGCTGATGACAACCGAAAATTTTAAGAAAGGTTAAAATCAGATTACTTATGAGAAGTAAGAAAAATAAACTTCTACAAGTTGTTGTTGTCGTGTGCCAGCTAGGCTGGCATTATGGGGTGCGCTGCTCCACTTTTCCTACAGAACCATATTTAGGTGTGGAGTCCGACTTCCTCATTACACACATGAGATAGGAACCCGTTTATAAGGTAGGCAACCATTCACAACCTGTTCATACAAGGAAAGGACAAAGACAGGATAGATAGAATGGGAAAAAGTACAGCCATGCCCGAACCGGGATTCGAACCCAGGACCTCTTTATCCGCAGTCAGGCACGCTGACCACTAGACAAGTTGGGCGGTATCTTCTACAAGTGTACAATTTATTTCAGAACACGAAAATAAATAGTGTTTTAAACTTAGAAATAATTAACTTCAAACAGAAGAGTTATTTAAACGTATGAAAGGAACAAATTTTATGAAATCTGGCTCAAAATAGGACAGAAATATTGCGAATTACTGCCATGAGAAAATTGTTTTAAATTGTACTGTATATATATATATATATATATATATATATATATATATATATATATATATATATATATATATAAATATATATATATATGTATATATATGTATATACTATGTATACACACACATACACACAATATATATATATAGTACAATTTAAAACAATAGAAATTAAAAATCTATAAATGAACATTTTTATTAACATACGCAAGTAACTTATTTGCTTAAAAGCCTTAAGTATACTCCTAATAACATTAATTATTACTATTTATTTTAGGTCCAGAAAGCTCTAAAGTATAGCAGAAAGAAAAATATTTATTTTATAAAAATTTGAAAGAGGCTCATAATTTCAGCAAATTTTTCTTTATTTCCTGGTTTTCAGTTTAACATAAAAATTAATTTAAGTCAATCGGAAACTTCAAAAATTTTCAAACTAACTTTAAATATGCTTTGAAAGGCTATTTGTCACTGTTCAGATTCAATCAAACCTTTCGAATGTGAAGGGAAAATGAACTATTTGTGTGTGAATAGAAAAATGCTGAAGTAAATGCTCATTGGCTTTCATAAAGAAATGCCATAATATTCTTTTCCAACTACTTTGTATCTAATGAATTTGCCATAATACACTACTGAACATAAAAATTACCAAAGCAGCTACAAATGCAAATAACAAATAACATTTTTCGGATAAATATACATTTGAAATAATAAGTCACTGAATTTTTTAAAAAGATGAACAACCATTTTGGCAGCAATGATAACATTTATGTATCTAAGCACTGGCCAGACAGAGAACGCAAGGCACATACAGGTACACCAGCTTAATGACAAAATTCATCGAAGGTAGTAGCTGATCAGATGAGACAGTCGCACAGCAAACTTCGAACATGTTCTATATCAAGGGAGATTTCTATAATGTGCTATCAACATGCGATTATGTACTGTTCTGCTGAAACACAGCGTTTTACAGAATTCGAACCAAGGATAGAATCATAACCTTAATACAACAGACTCTGTTCAAATTATCGTAAATGACAACAAAAGGTGACCATCCAAAAGCATCCAATATCATAACTCTTAAAGTGATGAATCACTGCAACGATATTGAATGCATATTGAAAATGTGCATATTTCAAAATGTCAGCAAACGCAGATGTGACCATCATAGTTTTGAAAGCAGAAGATAAATAAACCTGAAAATACGACGTCACACCTTTCCTGTGTTGTTGATCATTACACTAAATCGCTCCTATATGTCATGTATCCTCAAGGATAGCCTAAGCCATAATCACTATTGACAGTCCATACTACTATAAACATCTAATAACTATTCATGCAGACACCTGTTTATTGTAAATGATGTACACTCTATTAAGACAGAGCAAGTACAATGTCTGTCAGAAACAGTGGACAACTGAGATCCAGCATAGTGTTCCATATGAATGTCCTAAATCCATTGATTCTATATTCTGGAGAGAATCACATCATCTTAACATTATGTAATAGCTCAAAACGATAAACCATAATCCAGGTAAGCTATAAATAGTTCACCATCAAAGTCAGTAACGTAATGGTGTGAGTATTTATTTCTCTCACACGAAACAACGTAACAACATGCCAATGAAATTTATTTATGAGAAATTTACAGCACGGTTTCTTTATTTAAACAAATTATATATTTCTCTACCGTGGCCTATTTTACATGAATGCACTGAAAAAATAAACATTTGCATCTGACGGCATCTTGGCAATTTTAATAGGCCCAAATGTATTTCATATTTATGGCTCATTTTAAAATTTTAGATTTTATTAAAAAGTTATATTAAATTAACAGGTAATATTTTTATATATGATTTTGTCATTCATAACAGTCCTTATACTTTACAGCAATCTCAAGACATTTGATGATTTTATCTACATTTTAAAGTTTTATATAGATACATATAACTGAAGAGGTAGGTCGTTGGTGTTCTGGAAAGGTGATTTCTGCCGCACAGCTGGAATGTAAATTTCTCTTAAAACATAAATAGCTAAATTTGAAATTTGTGGCAAAACAAAATGTATTTAATCATGCTTATTAACAATGGTACTTCCGGTCTTACTTCCAAGCCAACCGAAAATGAACATAAGTAAGAAATGCATCATCAAACGCAGAAATTTTAATTAAAAAAAATGTTGTTGCATATTAAATATCAAACTAATTTCTGCCCTTTAACTTCATTGAAGTAATATTTTTGCATTTTGCTTAAGAAAAAAAAAAATTCAAAAGTTTCCGAATTCCATAACGCAAAATGGCCACTGAAGTAAAAGCATCCTTTGAGAGTAATCGAGTTATGTCGTTCAATAAAGGAAAAAGGAAATTTCAACTTCGAGAGGAATTTAATTCCCTGCAGCAAAAGACAATCGATCCCATTACTTATTTCAGGATCTTCAAACGGAAAAATCCAATTAATTTCAACAACCTGCTGGAACCGTGTCCCAGAAATTGTGAATCTCAAGGCAAACCAATAATGGCAAAGGAATCAGTTTCAGTAATGAATTGCCACGAAGAAAAAAGAAATTGTTTTTAAACATGAGCCTTTCGGTTCTCAGTGAAGGCAGCTGAAACATACCAGTTTTAATTATTTGCTTTTTTAAATTATATAAAATATATACATCCTCAAAAATTTTGATAAAAACTTTTATGACAGTAAGTTTATTTGATAAGCTAATTGGTTATTTTCCCGTTTAACTTAAAAAAAAAACACATGTAACAAAAATACTACAAAAACAGAAATCGAATATTATTAATGCAAAGCAGACGTTTATGATATTTTTCCAATTAAAACTTGAAATCGTATATATTTTTTTCCTAATTTGTGGAACGTTAATTTTGTCATGTAATAAAATTCGTACATTTAGAATTTAAATAATTCATGACATATTGACATATTAAAAAATGATATACTGACGATCTAACATTTAATAATTGATGAAAATAATATAACAACATTTACATATCATTTTTATGATTAATTTATCATTACTGTGAATTATCCATTTATACACCATCTACTATATATTTTAGTATATAAATATTCATTTCTTGTAAGTTGTGGAAATCTGAATGCCAACTAAAGAATAGCTTTCCCTCATTCGTCATTAATTTCTTGGAATGATTCAAGTGAAAAATTCTTTAATGGAGAAGAAAGAACTTAATTGTGTAAAGAAGAGTCTTATTGACCCCTTGAATGCAGTACAAGTCTGCATTTATTCAGTGAAGATATCCGATATCATGAAGATGTGAGGTAAGCTGCAATAGGTCTCATTTTCCTATCTTCAGTTAGCATTTCATTATTTAAGAGGACAGTGAAGTTCTTACTTTTACTATTTCTTGCTTTATTGTAGAAGTTTCTATTCGAAATTGCTATGTATTCATTTAAAGGATTATGTAAATGGAGTTTGTTAAAATACGTAGACGATTATTTTGCTGACACATTTTTTTTTTTCATTTCAGAATTGCTAATGTTAGCCAAAACAGGAGAAGCATATGCAGGAATATAGATCTTACAGTGGAACAGTAAATAAATTTTTTTGTTAAGTTTTGAATAGCTTCCAAAAAGGCTATAAAATTTGTGAAATGCCGGATTAGCTTTAGAAATTCCTTTAGTGATATGATATTTCTAAATAATTTTATTATTAATTA
Organism: Latrodectus hesperus; assembly: GCA_037975125.1. Taxonomy (NCBI): domain Eukaryota; kingdom Metazoa; phylum Arthropoda; class Arachnida; order Araneae; family Theridiidae; genus Latrodectus; species Latrodectus hesperus. The sequence continues at coordinate 20,323,270 of CM075861.1, forward strand.
CAACACCAAGATATGTAGCACTATTGACAATGGGAACTTCTTCTTCAAATAGGATGACATTATTGGTAGTTGTTCTTTCTCTTTTCATTTTAATAAGTATTTGAGATTTTTGCGTATTAATTTTGACCTTCCAGTTTTCAATAGCTTTCATTTTATTTTGCAGTTTATTAAGAGTAAAGTTAGAAAATTTTAATTTTGTAATAATCACAGTGTCATCAGCTTAATTGATGACACTGTAAATCATTTCGTACTTAGTAATTTAATTTAAGAGTAAAATAAAAGCAAGTCGGTGAATCGTACACATTTCGTTTGTAAAGGAATTGAAAATGCTTAGTTTTTATTGACAGAAATATATGCAAATATTTAATTTTTTTTCAAACGAATCATGAATTGATATCCTTTACTTTGAGACTCTTGAAAGCATGTTTTGGCTCAGCATTTTACTCTTTAGATTTTGAATTTAGAGATGTATTTTTTAAGCATTTTTAATACCCATTTTTAACAAATGCAGCTTTTATTTACTGAGAAAAAAGAAATAAAAAATATTAAACTTTATAGAGTATAAAAGGATGAAATAAGCACGATCGCTTAAAAGCAAAAAGCCTACAAAACATTGAACTGAATAAGCAAACACACTATTCCCGTGAATTTGCTTTAAAGCTCTTCTTATTAAATAAAAAGAAGTCGAGTAGCTTTTTGATGTCCAAACAATTTTCATCGATTTGTTTCAAGGCAATGTGGAACACAATGTGGAATTTCCTAAAAAAAGCCGATGATGTATTGAAAATGTTAAGGGTTTTTTAATATTTTATTCATCGTATTCGGATGCCATTTTTCAGAATTTTACCACAAATAAAAGGTTTTAACACTGATGAATTGATCGAGATGCTTTATGAAAGCAGGAGCGGTTTTTAATGCGAGCCAGATAAACTTTTCTTTCTTGCAGTAAAATGAATAGATGTTCTTAAAAGAGAGAAAGTATAAGTGGCATTGACAAATAATTGATGCGCATATAAGAACATGAAAAGAGACGGAACATTCCTCTAAGAATGATGAGAAAACTAAAACGTATAAAGCAGTTTTTTAAATTATTCATTTATCGAAATTTCTCGACAAACAATTTCGGAATTTTCAAAATGGGGGACACTCCCTCAAAAATAGTAGATTTTAAAATTCACTTAGTATTGTTAATTTAAATTATCTTAACTGATATATAACAGAATGCAATAGCGTGACCATATTTTAATCATGAACTAAAACGTATAAACAGTTTTTTAAATTATTCATTTATCGAAATTTCTCGACAAACAATTTCTGAATTTTCAAAATGGGGGACACTCCCTCAAAAATAGTAGATTTTAAACTTCACTTAGTATTGTTAATTTAAATTATCTTAACTGATATATAAGAGAATGCAATAGCGTGACCAAATTTTAATCATGAACTGAAACGTATAAAGCAGTTTTTTAAATTATTCATTTATCGAAATTTCTCGACAAACAATTTCGGAATTTTCAAAATGGGGGACACTCCCTCAAAAATAGTAGATTTTAAAATTCACTTAGTATTGTTAATTTAAATTATCTTAACTGATATATAACAGAATGCAATAGGGTGACCATATTTTAATCATGAACTAAAACGTATAAAGCAGTTTTTTAAATTATTCATTTATCGAAATTTCTCGAAAAACAATTTCGGAATTTTCAAAATGGTGGGACACTATCTCAACAAATAATAGATTTTAAAATTCACTTTGTATTGTAAATTTAAATTATCTTAACTGATATACATAACAGAATGCAATAGCGTGACCATACTTAAATCATGATTAATTGAAAGTTGAAAATATTCACACATAAATATCTTAACATATTTTAGTTTTACTACTAGGAATATTCCATTATTAAAAGCATATTATCAAAGGCAAATAAATTTCGATGTTTATTTTTAGGTAGATATAAAATTTTTTTAAGTAATTGCTTTTGTACAAAATAAAAAAAAAATGGCAAAAGTGAAGTTATAGACATACTCAAGACTGCTTGTTCATCCCAATGTGTTATGAGTTCAAATGTTATCGAAATGGCTGATACGATTTGTACGTGAGAATTCTCTTATTCACTTTATTGGAAAAAAATTCAAATATTTCTACTTTGAATGTGAATTGGTATTTTATCATGAGAAAAAATTTATTTTTGAAAATTAAATCAGAAAATGTTGTACCAGCATGCTTCCCTGCACCTAGATCTGAGTTGTGCTTTAATAGATAAATAGATGCAGCCGCGTGGAGTCTTTATGATTTTGAAGCAATGACCAAGCAGAAGACCCCCAATACTTGGCTTCCCACCCCCAGAAGTATCATTTCACTTGAAGGACATTGCGAGCACACTCAGTTTTAACGTGCCCCAGCCGCCATTAGCGGTTAACTTTCGGTTAAGCCGGGATTCGAACTCACTACCTTCCGATAATGAGAACAGCATCCTAACTAACCAGGCCAAATCAGAAAATGTTACAAACAAGTAATAGATATCGAAAAATGTAAAAGCTATAAGTAATAGAGAAGTTAAAAATTCTAGGTGAAACATTCATGCATACAAAATTTAATTAAATATTTCAAAGACAAAGATGTAATATATTAATTAAAAGAGAAGTGCTAATGAATATGAGCTAAAGACTTTATTTAAAAAAAAATAAATATCATGAAATATGAAGCATTTTTATTTTACAATCACACCATAAATTGTAATTACAGTACATTATAGAGGAATGCATTTGTGATTTTCGAACTCCTTATGTTCATTGAATTTAATGCAAATTGTATTTGTCCAAATTTAAAAACAAAAGTATCTGACATTTATTGTGAAGGAATATTTTTAACAAATACTATTGATTGCTTTTCCAAAATTGTTTTGAAATAAAAATGTCATGCGTTACTTCTGTGATATAATGAAAATATGGATTTTAATAATTTTTACAAAATGGTATTACTGTGGCAAAACATTGTAAATAAGTGTCTACTTCTAATGACCAAATATAAAACAATGATTACATTTGAAATTCATAAGTGTTGAACGCAATGAACTCTATTTCAAATTTCTAGAATTTTTTATATCGTGCCAAGTATTATCTCATAAATTAGCTCTATATGTAAGAAATATAGAATTTAAACAACATAGATTTAACATACTGAAAGGATTGAACAAAATATTGTCAAGCAGTTAAACATCCATGTCATATTGCCTTGTGAAAGATTCTTTTTTCCGTTGACGTGAGTCATATTATTTGCCTCAAGGCAAATATCGATGAAAAAATTAAACCCGATGCAAATAGGCACACATAAAATAAAAGCGAAATGTGTGTGTCCATCAATTATTTTTACATTGGGAGCTACGTTTCTAAACAGAAACCTTACACTCAAAATAGAACGGTTCAACCATTAGACTATGGTAACCCCAAAGCACATAAATTTGTTAAAATATTTTAATAAAAAAATTCATTTTTTACGAAATATTTGAAGAAATATGAATGTTTTAGGTATTAACATTACTATAGAATCTTACTGTATTACTAGAAAAATTGTTTGGGAAATAAAACTCTCAAAATTACGCACATTTTTAAAATCAGATGTTGACAGAAAATATACAGAAAAAAATATGTATTAAAAATATCCTTATATAAAAGAGAACGCTTATTTCTTTAAAACCTAAAGAATGATAATTTTCTGTTATTTTCCAATACACAAAAATTTATAACATCTCAAAAGTACGTATAATATTCTTTAAATGCGTGTAAAGCGAAAATTTGACAAGAGTACTACAAATTATATTCCTTCCTTTTTCATAAAAGTTGTTTTTCCTAAATTAATTTGTGATTATTTCTTTCCTACAACATTATTTATCAAGAAAAAACGAAGACCCCCATACGCTTTAGCTTAACCTACTTTAAAAAATGTGAGAAAATATTCATCAAGGCTATAATATTCTTATTCTCAGTATATACTCTAGTCTATAAGCTAATCACAATCGAAATGAGGATTGACGAACTAATCTCACTATCGATATTGGAAGATTGGATTTATGGATTTTTTCTAAAATTTAATTAATAAAAGGTCATTTATATAACTTTAGAAAATATACATAACATAAAACAAAATTTTTCATTTTAAAGTAATTGGGATTGAAATAAAAGAGCGGGCTTTTAAAATATCAAAATGGTATGCAAATTCTAACAAATGAAAACATGGACTTGAATAAATAATAGCCTTTGTCTGAAGACTCCCAAAATAAATATGTTTATTCTATTTGCGGAAGAGTAAAAAAAGAAAAAAATCATTCCTCCGTCTGGAATGATGCAAGACACTTCACATCCTTTCTCATTCCATTTCATTTTTTTTACTCCTCTTTGGTATCAAATACTTGAAAGCGTGCGTCGTCAACAGGTCAGCAAAGAGAGGATTTGGCTTTCCTCCAGAAGATTGACTGAAGACCTGTTCGTTTTTGGCAATGAATTATTTAAATATCACTTCTCAGGAAAGTAACTCAAGATGGTCTGAATATTAAAGTTCGGTCTTATGTGGATAGTATTATAAAAGATTAGAGTACAGTTGGTGATGAATACCCAAAAATGCCTATGTGAATAAAAAGCATAATTGTAATAGAAGATAAGCAAAAAAACTAGTAGAAATTGTTTTGTAAACCTTTACATTTAAGGAAAATTATACTTTATATACTAAAGAAAATTTCATTCTCACAGTAAAAAAAAAAAATGTAAAATTCCCAGTCTATCTATTACATTTATGTTTTCCTAACGAAACTTAAAAATTTAGTGTAAGTATACTTCGGACTCATTTTCGATTCATTAAAATAAGATGTGTAATGGGGAAAAAAATAATAATAAAGGATACGAAAATTCGAGAAAAATATTTTATTGGTGACTTAGAAAGAGAGATATCTATTTGTTCATGAAAAGAAATAATAAACATAATTCTGTTAATTAATTTGATTTTTTTATTATTATTACCTTTGGTAACGAGTTATCAATAACAATCAGTTAAAAACTGCAGGAAATTTTTTTATCTTGCACACAGGTATATAAATCCATGAGAAATTTCACCAATATTAGAATATTTTCTCGTTTCGCAATGGAGGAGAACCGTTTCGATTATTCATCTCTTTTTTCATCATAAAGCAAAGATCGAACTTGGGATCCCTCTTTACTTTGTGATAGAATTCTATTATAAAAAGCGCAATTCTATCATTAATCCGTAGTGATTCATTTAACTTACGTTACTGCACAAACACTTGTTGAATGACAAAACATTAAGGTTTTTTTTATAGATATAAATGAAAAAGTAATTAAATGGTACGAGAGATAGATAAGAAATAGAAAAAGGTGTAAACCATTACGCAATATTATTTAAAATACATATTTTGCTTTTAATTATAAGTAATTAATAAATTTAAAGAAATCGAACACGCGTAAATTTACTTCATTTTTTAATTTGTCATACTTCCATCTCATTTGCATCGTAGCTTCAAAAGGAATTTTTGATTCACAATAAAAATTAAGACTGAGAAAAATAAATCATTCAAAACTTCAAAACTGATTGTGAATATTCGTGTCAAGTTCATGAGCAAATGATAAAAATTAATGTTGGGAATTGTGTACGCATTGGGCACCTTGAAATGCCTCAAAACTAACCCATAAAGAATCGCAACATCTGTTCGTTGGTTGCATGAGGATAATAATCATCAGAACATTTGTAGAACATTGTCGACTTACATTGTTACCTATCTCAATAGCAAAATCTGTTCGTTGGTTGCATGAGGATAATAATCATCAGAACATTTGTAGAACATTGTTGACTTACATTGTTACCTATCTCAATAGCAAAATCTGTTCGTTGGTTGCATGAGGATAATAATCATCAGAACATTTGTAGAACATTGTCGACTTACATTGTTACCTATCTCAATAGCAAAATCTGTTCGTTGGTTGCATGAGGATAATAATCATCAGAACATTTGTAGAACATTGTCGACTTACATTGTTACCTATCTCAATAGCAAAATCTGTTCGTTGGTTGCATGAGGATAATAATCATCAGAACATTTGTAGAACATTGTCGACTTACATTGTTACCTATCTCAATAGCAGCAGCTCTAATCATTTTTCTGCAGAAAATTCACGGAAGAATTTCTATAAAACCACTCGAATAAAGGTGTCAAATTAACGAGTTTTCTTTCGTCCCATCATGTTACTAATAATGAGAAAGTGTCAGATTTCATTTGATTTGTTTGCCGCTCTGGGGTCAATTTTTGCAATCAAGGGTTAATTTGATATGAACTTACAATTTGAAATGTGTACCATTACAAACTTTTACGAACTAAGTAAGAATTGAATCCACGAACTATTGAAAAGAATGTCAGAACGCTTATCATTCAGATGTACCAGCTCCTAGGACACGTGGAACATAAATCAATTTATGTATACCGTCAGAGAACTAATCATTTAATGAAAATCATTTTACGGCACCCATACACAACAAACACAAAATCGTTACAAACCCTTGAATTTGTTTAAAAAAAGTTTTTAGTCTACATTGAAATCTACAAAAGAATTTTACAATCTACAGTGTTTTAGTAGTATGAAAATTTTTTAAATATTATTTTATCCATGGAAAAAAGCATAACAGTCTTTGAGCACTTTTCAAAGCATGTTTGTCTTTGAAAAGTGTTTCTATAAAGGAATTCTATTAAAACTGTTAAAAAATTATTTTTCAGTCTTTGCAAAAATCGACAATCTTTCTGAAGACATTTATTCTTTTTTTTTTATTTTGTCATATGAGTACTTCTGCGCAGTTTAAAAATACCCAGATAAATATCTTTGACAATGATCATACACGGTAGACATTTTTCTACTAAATAAAATTAATAAGTATGTGTTTTGAGTTTCATGTATTCAAGTTCTTTAATTTTAAATCTAAAAAAAATAATAAAATGATTTTATTTTTAGCATTTTTTCATGAAAGTTTTGTATATTAGGCAAGTTTTCCACTGTGACCATATGACTTTGCTTAAAATGTTATCCTATCTAAAATCGAAATATATTAAATTAAAGCTCCTTTACGCCAAGAGTTAACGAATAAATATTATACTCAAGAAAGCTTCAAACGATTACAGATCTTCACTGCTAGGCGCGTTTTACTAACTATTATTTGATACCGTATAGTTTATTACGTGCTATGCTAGATTGTAATGCGATAAGATGGATTCAGATAATCTTTAATGACGCATGAATATTGATTACATTTTGCTTCAGATGACAACCATGTGCGTGTCTGGAAGAAGTAAAATGAATCCTTAAGGCTGCCAAATCTCTCTAATAGCACGCCAAGCACTTCTGGTGGGATAATTTTACACCGCAATATCATATAATACATATCCGATCTGGACACGCACTTTAGAGAATAATGCTTGTGAATTTCATAAATTTTTCTATTAAAAGTAATTTATTTTAAAATTACGATTATCTATGTCTTACTTCTCGCACACATAAACTATGTGCACCTGAGATAAAGTTTGTAGAGAGATTAAGAATGTATATGCGTGTAAATGTGTGTGCAATATGATAATTATTTGGGTGCTTATCTTTAAATATTATCTTTCTTATAAATGATTCATAGCACACGATAGTATAACAATAGTTTCGTAACCTTATTAAATCATCAATGTTACCCCTCATTGTCCTCGAACATGTAACGCACGGCAAAACACTAAAAGGTAATTTTTCGATGCGACTGATGAAAAAAAAAATGCTTTTTAGACTAATATTCATAATTTCCTTCTAGATTTAAATCCAGATCTCAGCAATAGCAAAATAAAACATTAAACGCAGCACTAATTAATCAATAGAATTTCATAATTCTGCATGACAAAATAAGACTAAAAATAAATTAGGCATACATAATAATAAAAGCGCTCATGTCTAATTTAGCCTCAGTGATTTCAACAATACTTACAAGTGTAAATATTAAAAAGATCAAAAAATTAAAATTTAGCAAAAATTTAAACTAAAAATCAAGCTTATTTATAATTATAATCTGTCTGTTAATAAACTCTTCGGAATTTTATGCCCAAATAAAAGGCAGTTTTCCCTAAAGTAACCCTCATTTTCATTTTATTCGGAAATAAAAGTATTTACACCAACTTTGTTGCACATATCCCAAACAACTCAAAATCCAATATCTTCTTATCAGAAACCAATACATCGAGGTGCTTTCTTTCATCGAGACACAAGGACTTAATTAAACACTGCGAAACTTCTACCGATAATCTTCCTCGGATGATAGTGATTTCCAGAGATTGCACAAACACAATACAACATAGGCTTAAAAAAAAAGCTAAGTCGCGTCGCTACACACAACAGAATTCTCAGACGTCTTTCCATCGGTGGAAATAGGAGAAATAAAGGAAAAAAAAAAGGAAATTTCCTTCTAAGAACTTTCTGAGTATCTTAGACTGGATTGCGTGACAGCAGAATTTTCTTTTTTCCAACTCCTGGGAACAGGATCAATAAGGATGCAATCTCTTTATTTAGGAAATCTCTTTCCGGGCGTCCTTGAATGATCTTTTCCGGTTTTCCAGAAGGTAGGGAAGAACGGGCAGCATACATCTTCAAGATGGTAGTCAGTCTAGGAAAAGATTTTTAAAAAAAAGTAATAAATAAACGCGAATATCCCTCTTTTGTTGTGATTTTCAAAGGAACCATTTCATCAGCGTCCTGTTTTTTCCAGATCCTGTTTGTTTTCGGGAAAGAAAATAAGCAGCCAACGATATTAAAGTTGAAGGTAGCGCGGCAAGTAAGTTTCTTGTAGCGCAGCTGCGGTTCTTTGTGTGAAGTGTACCGTCCTGGGAGAGTTGTTTAGGCTAGTTTTGAGGTGAAACAGATGCTTTTTTGTTAAAAAGAAAAGTTATTTCTAGGATGGAAGGTTTGACGGGAAAAGTTTGTACGCGATACAAACAAAAAACTAAAATTCTAGTCCAAACAATGATGATTTTTTTTCTTTCTTTTTTGTTATTTTGGGAAAAGAATTATATTCTGAAAATACTAACCATTTCTTGTTTGCTCAGACGGCTGACTAAATATCATAGTAAAGTAAAAATGTTACGGATTAATATTCATTAAGCATAGCACAGACGGTTTTTGATAAAAAAAAAAAGAACAAAATATTCAAGTAAATCACTGAATTGAAAAGTTATTTCAAGAATAAATTCAATGATAGACTTTAAACTGATTTAAAGTGACAATAATTTGTAAAACTAAAGTATGTTGGCACAAAACTAATTTTAATTGTTTACTAACCAATGTGATCACAATTCAATTAAAGCGAAATCAAATTAAGAAAACCGACAGTAAAATAAGGGTGATGTTTCTTTAAAAAGAAATGTGTTTTCCTCGATAAGTTCATTTTAAGTTCGGCAATTGTATTTTTCTTGTGGTTTTTTCAAAAAAAAAAAAAAGATCAATTATATCTCGTAAAAAACGGCGATAATTTTTTGATTCAGTATCCGAGTTCGACAGAGGAAGGATAGCGATCTACCGAGATTTGTGGATTATCTTTCCAAAAAATCGGTAGTCGTGTTGGACGAAACCATAAACTTCAATGCGGATATGTGATCTTTGGATGTAAGAAGGTACGACGGACTAACGTGATCGATTACATCCACTTCAGTGCACCAGTTCATGTCATGAACAGGCAAATTAAGTGAATGGCAGTGAAGGATCGCTTAGTTACATCACGAACCATAGCACAGCGCATTCAATCTGTAACGCATCATCCAGTGTCTGCGCGTACCATTCGACGCCGTTTACAGCAGAGTCTGTCCGCAAGACGCCCATTGCTTCGTCTATCCTTGACGCAGAACCACAGACGTCTCCACCACCAATGGTACAATGAAAGAAGGATGTGGACAGCAGAATGGAACGAAATTGTCTTTAATGACGAGTAACGCTTCTGTCCGTAGCACCACGATGGTCGCATTCGAGTCTGGAGACACCGTAGAGAGAGGATGCTAAACAGCTGCGTTATGCACCGCTACATTGGTCCTGCACCGGGTATTATGGTATGGGGTGGTATTGGATATCACTCTCGCACTCTTCTTGTACGCACTGCCGGTACTTTAAACATCCAGAGCTGCATCTCCAAGGTTTTGAAGCCAATCGTCCTTCCTTACCTTCAGGGTTTGCCCATGGCCATATTTCAACAGGATAATGCGCGACAACAAGTGGCACGCATTATCCAAGGGTTCTTCATAATAGCCAAATTGAACTGCTTCCTTGGCCGGCTCGCTCTTCGGATCTTTCGCCGATAGAAAACACGTTGTCCATGTTTGCTCAACGATGGACCCAGATTACATCCCCAGCTGCCACAACAGATCAACTTTCCAAAGTCTCTTTGAATCAATGCCGAGGCATGTGGCAGCGGTGATCTCCAACAATGGCGGCTACTCTGGCTATTCATCTTGGCAGAAACCACACTTCACAGAAGTCTATAGATTTGATCATTTGATACTTGGTCAACATGTTATATTCAAAATAAATTTTGTTGTGATATAATTTAATGTTGTGATATAATAAAATAATTGTCTTTCTTGGTGTTGCAGTATGGGTGGCCAGCAGTGTATATTCAATTAAAATCTAATAACGCAATAATAAACGAAATTTTCAACAATATATTTGGTAAGAAGATCATAATATCTCATCATTTTCAAACTGTAATTCAATATTTTGCATTTAATTCGCTGGTAATAAATAAATGTGAGCATTTTGCGGAGCCATGGTAAACTAACAATATATGTCAGAGTATATACGTATGTATATATATATATATATATATATATATATATATATATATATATATATATATATATATATATATATATATATATATATATGTGTGTGTGTGTGTGTGTGTGTGTGTGTGTGAGTGTGTGTGTGTGTGTGTGTGTGTGTGTGTGTGTGTGAGTGTGAGTGATCGTGTCGTTTAAATGGAAACATTTTTACTTAGCTATTTTAATTAGATCATTTCGAGAATATCAATATTAAATAAATAACTAATTTGTATAATACTGTAGTTTAATATGTGCAATAAAAACATTGCATTAACCCAGTAAGTTTTTTCAAATATAAAAACATCCACAATCAATCGTAAAAGAAGCATTTTAATGTGAAAAAAGCACAGAATTTTGATTTTGCACAGTTACTGTGTTAATTCATATTTTAAATCTAATTTTACTAACAAATCAAGTATTTTCAATTAAAAAAATTTTTTTTGTAGGAATTATATTTTAACACCGGCATGAATTCTCCAAAATCATAATTTTATATAAATGACAAGATATTTTTCAAATATCCTTCATCATCGTAAAAATATTGAGACGTAAGCAGATTTGAAAGGTACTTCAATTATTTCACAGCTACGAGCAAGTGTCAGGAATAATTGATTACTTACAGTCCAGTTACACGGGTGGTGTTTTTATTTCAGATACCAACGAGACATCGAGCTCTGTACTCAGATTAAAATTATTCTTGTGCGGCTGACTGACGATTTAACCCAACTTACTCAATTTATTTACTTATTTATGTTTATTTTTTGACTTGTTTACTAAATTATGAAATACTGATGACATGAAGGGGAAAATATTATATACAGTGCATAATGAAAAATAAGTGTGAACTGTTTTTACCTAACAGAGAAGGGGGGGGGGAGTTCTAAATGATTGGTTGTCATGACGACAGTCTATAGCATATTTATTTGCATTACGTATTCTCAATAATATTTGTTTTTTGCTAATTCATATTCAAATTGGTTCACACAGCCTGTTTACATTTTTAAAAATTATAAACTGATACCGCCCATAAATGCAGTTTTCTAAAGACTGATGATACGCTAAAATTAAAGTAATATATTTTGGAAGATTTCGTTTTATGAAGAAAATAAGTTTAGGTTCAATAAAATGTAAGAATACTGCCTATTTGGTTAATGATATACATTGGAAAATAAAGTCAGTTCTAAAAAAAAAGCTTTTACTAGCATAAACATAACAATCAATATTGTCAATATATATGTGTAACTTTGTGTATGTGTATATGAAATATTTCGAAATGATTCTGAATATTTCAGAAGTTTTAAATTTAGTCCACATTTGCTTAAAAATAAAAATTGAAATCAAGTTTTCGCAAGTTTTGCATCCATTATAAGACGAGAGAAAGCTCTTTGAAAATGACATCAGTTTTCAAAAATTTAACGGTAACATTATTCTCCGGAAACGAGCAAAACCTTCCACAATTCAGATAGTTAGAATTTCTTAAATGTGTGCTTTTGTAATCGTAAATGGAACGAGACGGTGGATTTACGCACTTAAAACTATCCGGAAAATTACAGCCGGGATCGTTAGCCAGAATGTTTGGCTGTCGTTCTGCTTAATCGAGTTTCCAATAGCGAACTGTTGCTCTCAGAATTGGCGACATTTAGTTCAAGCAAAATCCAGTATTGGCTGTTCTAATGGGCAGATGACTTTGAAGCCAAGAAGAAAGAAGCACAACTGAGAATTGTTTTTATTTCAGATGTAAAATGAATACATCGCTACTTTTCTTTATTTAACTTATTTTTATTGTTAATTTTACATTGTGCAAATTTTATTCTTACTTACGTTCATAACTAATAGACCAAATTAAAATGTTAAAAATGATAGGAAAAATCAAAAAAATAAAGATTATTATGGCGGGATCATCAAGGTCTATATAGACTGAGACAGCGCTCAGAGTTTATGGCTAAAGGTTCGATCCAATATCTGTTAAACAGTGTGAGATGGAAATTGTGCTTCTGCTTTCTGCATTCACGTGTGTCAGGCCAAGTACTGATTAGTTTTCTAAAGTTTTTTCTCAGCGGATGATAAAAAGATCGCAGCTTTGGTATCAAATAATTCCTGGAAAAAGCATTATAAACTAGGTTTCTTAAATGAATTGATTCAGACACAGATGCCGTATAATCCAGCATTCCAAATTTTGAATTATTTTGGCGATGAAGAAATGTTGCCAAGATGACTTATAGTGACGTACGTGATGACGTAAATATTAGGGTTGCCCAAATAAAATTTTCTGCATAATTCTTATAGGTTTCCAGCTCTATGACGTAATAAAAAATCAGGTTGCTAGATGCATAAGAAAATCCACCAAAATCAGAATTTGGCGTGCTGGATTATACGGCATCTGTGCCATTGATTCATTATTAAAAATATTTCAAAAAGTAAGAAATAGCACGGAAACACGCAATCTTATTGGATCGGTTTGGTAAACCGGATATTCATGTGCAATAAACGACAGTAGAGCGATCAGCCACGACTGGATTGGATGGAAATCAATCCCCACTTATTAAAGTCAGTAAAACTAAAAGTAATGAGTCGATAAAACTAAAAAAATAATTTTCATTTGGTGTTATAAAAGTTAAGTACAATTTGTACATCATAGTTTATTTGATTTGACATTGCATAGTGGACATTTTAATAATCGAAGGCTATTGTAAGGTATTTTAGCGTCCACCGTATTAATTGCATTCAGAGAGGACTTTGCATAGATAGTGAGCCGTACTTTACGTGTGGCAAGGGAAGAAACAAGGAAAAATCTCAAGTACCCTCTCCGACAGAAGCGTATGCAGAAGGTGTAACACCCATCTCCCATTGATCAACAATAGCTAGAATCGAACCCTATGCTACAAATAGCAATGTCCTACCACTAAGCCACGGGGACGTCACGAATAACTTCTTTACACAAACAAACGAAAAAAATATTTTTGGAAAAAAAAGTCATTCTCATGGCGTGTGATATACCTAATTTCGTTAAAGACCGTCATGCTGACAGGCGTGTGATGCTGATAGACGTTAAACTGTCTTCAGATCTAATAGACCCATATTGATGACGTAATTTGGCGAGAAGTTAAGGCAGTTGCCAGTGTTTAATGACTTCAGTGGTGAGCAATGAGAACTCGGAAATAAGTGTATTAAAATGGGCATACATATAAAATAATAAGTGAAAAACATGCAAAAGAGGATATAATTCTTTTGGCGTATTTTTGAATTTTTTGGCGATTAAAAAAATTTTACAAAGCAGATGTAATTGTTATGTTATTGTTTCTTTATAAATAAGTACATTAAATCCGATATCTATAAAATTATAGTATTATTTTTATTAAAAAGAAAATTATAACTTGAATTATTCTAACAAGAATTCTAATGAAAATGGAGAGATTAAATAGTATTCTAAATTGGAAAATGGAATGTCGTAGTATCGTAGTATTTTTCTGACAAAACAAATCTGAGTTGTAAGAAAAACGGTAAAACCCAACAAAAATTCTCGAAATTGACAAATGCGGCAAAAAACTTTAAACAGCATCCGCACCAAAATTAAAGAAAACAACCATTTTTTATTCAAGAAAAACGCTCATTAAACCAAGCGATGACTGGAATTTTTACGACGTAATCCACTAAAACATATATATATATATATATGCCTGCGATTTATTTCTTTTCTCACTGTAGTTATTTACACTTCGCACGTAATCTAAGAAAACTTTCTGTTGACGGTTAACGATCATAAAGTTACAAATAAAAATTTCAAAATATTTCTTTTTAACTGGTTAACGGAAACATTTCTGTTTTTACCAAGCATAATCTGTATCTCAAGGGCCTCCTGATAGCTGAATCATTCGATTTTACTGCCATCCGTACAGACTCAAATTATTAGGATTTAAAAGCAGTGTCGATCGCCTGGTCTGCAGAGATTTTATAGTCTCCATCGCAATTCTTTACGCACAATCGATGACAAGTTCCAAATAATCGTTACATACAGAACATTGGCCTTTTTTTTTTGTACGACGTAATTCCACTTTCTTAAGTGAATCATTACTGTTTCTTTCTTTTTTTCTTCCTGATATTGTCTCCATTTATTGGTTTATGTGTCGCGTCCCTAATTGGTCAGCTTTATTGTTAAAAACAGCCGATTGACTACTTCTGTGGGTTCCTTCTGTGATACTGAGCCTTCATTTGGTCCGAAGTGTCCTTAATTCTTTCTTTGACTTGCGGCAGTAATGAATGGCACAGCGTCGTTGTAATTAGCTCAACCATTCAAGATAATTACGAACTCTTGACTTTTTAATCTACTGAAATAGATATTACTATGCATCTGCATTTAATTAGGTCTTCTTATGTCATTAAAGTCTGCTATCAAGTCTGACTAAATTACAAACTTGTTTTATTTTATTGATACTGATTTTGTACGAATAAATTTAAATTATCGTAATGGAGATATTTTATTGGTTCTTTCACAGTTAAGTTGGGATGGTATTATAAGTAATATAAAAAATTTATAAAATCTACAAAAGTTTAAAAGAGTTATTCATATTTACAAGATAGAATTTTGTTAACTTTTTTACATTAATCTAGAATCTGTCTCTGATAATTCAGAATGCACATATTTTTTCTTTATTTTCCAGAATAAAAGTAAACATTTAAAGAAATGATAGAATATATTATACACGAAAAAGAATAAAATTTCTTATGCTGTAAAAGAATATCCTTTAAAATTTTCGTTTGATCGTGCATTGATGTATTTACAGTGCAATACAGCAGCGTATTGTAGAGAGAGAGTAGAAAGCAGTCTTAAGAATTCACTTGTGGCCTAATTTTGAATCTGTCTCTAATGTAAATTCGATCTCACAAGATCTACAAACTACTTGCACATAATTTTAGGTACTTTTCCATTTCGCCGGCGCAGGCGATAAAGTCGCCAAAAATGATGCAACTGGCGCTAGAGGGAACATCTCCGCTGATAACCATTTACGTCTCTCAAGAAAAAATCGGATTTTAAAAATATATCTTAAAAAATAATAATCGTAACAAATTCACATAAAAAAATATTTAAAAAGAATAATAAGATTTTGAAATATGCATCACCCGATAAATTGTAATCTAATATAATAAGTAAATAAATTGAGGCTCTGGCACCCATCATTCCACGCATAGCATAAACACGAGAACAATAATTAAATAAATAAATTTAAAAATTTTTATGTTAAACAGCATTATTTAAAATTTTTATGTGTATACTGGGTGTGGTCGCTAATTGGCGACTTAATTTTCGCTTGGCGAGATTTGTGCCGGTGAAATGGAAAAGTACCTAATTTTATGATAAATCAATGATAGTCAAACTTAGTAATCAGGCACATACTTTAACACAGCGCAGTGGACAACCCAAAGGTCAAGGGCTGTTGCAAGTTATTTTTATGTCTACAGTGTACATTGCCTTTCAAAAGTACTTTTCTTAAATAGAGGAGAGCATTTTCACGCGTCCCAAGAGAGAAAACTCCCAAGCATCCACCTTGATAAACGTGCATGCAGAAGGTAGACGCACAAGATCTAACACCCAGATGTTGTTCAAAAGTGGCTGGGATCGAACTCATAACTTTGCATTCTGAACAGCGATGTCTTACTACTAGACTATAGCAGACCACGCACAGACACTGGCTGGATGAGAATCTTATAATGTCTTCTGACCACATAAAGTAAGGTTATATTGAATTCTTTTAGAAGAAAACTGCCAACCAACCAATTAGTAAAAAAATGTAAGTTGTAATAAAGTGTATGTTTATATAAATAGGTTCACAGAATATAATCAATATCTGAACAAAAAAAACTTTCTTACAAAAAATAATTTTTTGCACCTCTCCCTCCATTGGGAAAAATGATGAGAGATTCAAATCTTGACATTGTAGAAAAGTGCCGCATAGTTCACTTCTATATGGTCAAAGAAGGCTCTTAGAAGTTTACTAAAGTTTCAACAGTTTCTAAAATGACACATCATTCAAGAAAATATTTGAAGAGAAACATACACATACTGAATGGTTTCGCGTTAGGCTGACCACCTAACCGGGACATATGCTTCGCAACCCAGGACTCTAGGTCAGAAAAACCAATATGGATACTGTTGACCTCGGACCACTTATGGGCTGTTGTCACAGGTTTAGTTTTAGTTTTTCACATATATACTAAATATCATATTACATCTAACAACAACTCTGACGCCCTAAAAAGGACAGTTTTACACTCAAGATTTTGTAAAGTTTTTTAGGGACAACAATAGTTTATGTCCACCAGGATAAGAAAATTATAACTGCCCATATTCATGGGTCGCAAGTATAGAAAACTTGGCATTTTTAAGAATTCATTCAGATAAATGTATCCAAACAGAAGAAATTTGAGACAACCAGCCAGAAAAATCACCATGGAACCAGAAAAAAACCATGATTTTCGGAACGGTAGATTCCAAGTTCGATTCTAGCCGGTGTTGAACAATGTTGAATTTTTGCATTCAGCATCTAGTAGAGATTAATATTAGGACTTTTCATGCTTCCATTCTTGGGGACATTTGAATACGTGTTCTAGTTACCATGAAAAGTTCTAGAAAGTGGAGCACGGTAGATATTCATATAGTCTTACAACTTTCTGCTGTTCGGTTATCCGATATGGTGTGATAAGCATCCATATTCTATAAACTGTGTGGACAGAATCGAATATATAAGGCAATTCATTCCAAAGTAAACGCGTTCTTATTAATTAACCAGGTTATTGTTTACAATAACTCAATATCTTTAGACAGAAAACTCAAAATTCATCAATTAAACAATTAACTCAGAAACTCGTAAATTAATTTACGCTCAAGATTTACCTAATGGTAATTATTTATATTTATTGCAATGTGGAGCGTTTCTTCTTTTCCGTTCCCATTTAAAGATTGGTGACTGAAGCGAAATTACTTTCGTGCGCGGGGAGAGAAAATATCTGATTCTAAAAGATGCCTTCTTCGAAAATTGAAATTTTTTCCAAAGTATCCATCAAATGAAGAAGAAGAATAATGCGAAACTAATTAGATCCTGGAAGACGTATGTCAGAAGCAAGAGAGATCGAAGGCAGGAAATGACTCTTCACATTTATGAGATAGTAAAGTACTGGGGGCGTCATCTTTGACGCTGGAGTGACGTCAAAATTGACGCTTAAGATAATTTTAGATTATTTATGCACTTTTTAGCGCAGATTCTAAGAAATCTGAAATCATAAAACTTTTCCGGTTTTTTTTTTATTATCATACATAATTGCGAATTATACTGAGTGGCTTATTTTTAACCTCATAAAGGATCCACACATTTCTTATAGACGAAGATCGTCTAAATGAAATTATACAAATAAATAAATAAATAGTTGTAATTTGACTGAAAGAAGACACCAAGAGTGAGATATGATGGCTGCATAAACTCAACAATAAATTATTTAGTGTTAACCACACATTTTTATTAAAAAATTTTATGATAAAATAATCACTTGTGCATTTAAATTCAGCAAGTTAATATTACTCTAGATTTTAAATTTTGGAGAACATTTTGAATGCACGTTGCAACCACACATTACCAATGAATTCAAGTTCAATGCACATAAATAAATCGAAAAATATTTAAAACCAATAAATCATAGGGTTTATATATATATATATATATATATATATATATATATATATATATATATATATATATATATATATATATATATATATATATATATATACACACACACACACACGAGGGTCTTACGGAGAATAAGTTTCCCATGGCTCATAAAAAAAGATTTACTGGAAAATATTCATAATATTTCAGCTGCTTCCCTATATAAGAGTTATCGGAAGGTAACACTTGTCATACCGCTGGTTGAGTTTCTGTATCATAGAAGCCTGCTTCCTGGGAATGGAGCCAACATGTCGCCGTTGTCTGCTTGTCTTTTTCTGCGGGGAAGAGACAGGAATATCTTCAGGTGCAAAAAGAAGATAGAAGTCACTGAGAGCAAGCTCGGGACTTTAGGATGGATGGTCAAAAACTTCCCAGCTAAACTTTTCCAGGAGTTTGCTTGTGGAATTCGCCGTATAAAGGCAAAGGTTGTCGTGGAGTAACAAAACACCAGTACTGAGTGTCCCACGTCTTTTGTTCTAAATGTCTCGCCGAAAGTTCTTTAGAGTTGAGCAATAATGATCAACGTTTATCGTGGCAACTTGAAGTCAGCAATCAGTGGGAGAAGAAATTAGAGCCCACAGATTTGCTCACTATAACGACTTTAATTTAGGCTATCCGAAAATTAGTATTGCAACATATAATAGCCACACTTACATTCTACCCAACAAGTAAGTTTGCAATTCGGTCATCTTGCAGAGCCATCTTATACAGTCGTGGGAAAATTACTTTCCGGGTGACCTTCGTATATATATATATATATATATATATATATATATATATATATATATATATATATATATATATATATATATATATATATATATATATATATATATATATATATATAGATTCTACATTTTGGAATTTTAGAATCCATAGAAATATCTTATAAAATTTTAGCTAGAGAATTTTTTTAATGCAATAGTTTAGTATAATGTTAAAATTAAAAAAAAATAATTTCCAGCTTTTTTTTTTTTTTGTCTGCACAAAAGTTGAAGTAGACGAAAAAATTTGAAACACGCTATTTCGAATGTGTTATATAATGAAATGTATAATGTTGTTGTCGTGTGCCAGCTAGGCTGGCAATATGGGGTGCGTTGCTCCACTTTTTCGACTGAACCATATTAAGTGTGGAGTCCGACTTCCTCTGTACTCAAAAGCAATAGATACCCGTTTAAAAGGTAGGCATCCATTTATACAAGGAAAGGACAAAGACAGTATAGGTAGAAAGAGAAAGTACATCCATGAAACCGGGATTCGAACACATGGCTACCCTATCCGCAGTCAGGCACGCTGACCACTAGATATGCTGGGCAGCGAAATATAATTTGCTTTTATACTTTTTAATAACAATACAATAATTTTAAGTTCTGGCTACATATAAGAAATAATTCTCAATCGCTCTTAATAATCTGTCATTTCCATTTTTTTTAAACTGTTATATATATGGATAATATCGTATTAACGTGTGTTATTAAGGATCGCATAACATTTTTTAAATTGTTTATTCAGCAAATATCATTAATTCTCTAAATTCATGAGAATAGATAGTGTCAAAGTTACGATTCTTCAATGGGTTGCAATAGTATCGAATATTTCAATGCAAATTGATAAAGGAATAAACTTATGCTACTAAAACATAAATTAGTGCTGTAGGATAGCAATTGACTCTGATAGTTTACCTAAATTATTATGTTTTAAATCTTTGCACTATAACATGTAAATTTTTAATTTGATATTTTGCATTACGACCAAGATAATTTAATATTAAATATATTGAATTTCTGGGAGAAAAAATGAAAATTATAATCAAAATCTAAAATAATTAATTTTTAACTAGAAAAAAAGATTACTAAATCATAATATTCCAAAAGAAATTATAGAAAAAATTTCCTTGAATAATTTTAAACTGAATTGTGAAAAAAATGCATAACTTTACAAAAAATTTATTAATAATATTAAAACAAAAGTGCATAAATTAAAAAAAATATTGTATTAAAAATAATACAAAATATTATTCTAAATATTTATTCTAGAAATATGGATTTGGGAATGGCAGTTTTGATAAATCTATTTAAACAAACATACACAAATATATTAGAACCTATTAATGACCATAATGTAGAAGCACTCAAATACAAGTACAGATTGCTTGAAATATTTTTAAAGAGAAGTAATTTTGTACTTACATTATATATACATCTGTAGTAAAAATAAACATCAAAAAATCCGTGTCTAAAATCCATAATATTCCATATATGCAGTTCATTGAAAATTTGAACCATAAAGAATGCACACAAAACGCTTGAAAAGTATTCCAATTTTAGTTTCTGAGTTATCGCTAAAACTTATTAGTTCACGGATTTCTAACATAACTTGACGACTTTTTTCCACTCAACACTACCTAACAAGTAAGATATCAGCTGGAATCACGTGCGTTTCAGGGGTCAACGAGTTCACACCTCGAAGAAGCAGCTTAAAAAATATTAAGAAAACACACTCGTCCCATCCATATTTTCAATTGAATACCATTCTAATATCAATAGACGTTTCAAACCTCAGCAAACACCCCAGCACGCGTATCGGTTTTCATTTGTTTCTTCTAAGACGTAAAAAAACGGAACGATCCGTCACACCCTCTCAAACACAGTTATACCATTTCATGGTCAGCGGTCAACGGTGGGAGAAGGTCAAGACCACGATTTTTTTTTCTTCTTCCCCTATTCAGAAGGACCATTTCATCTTTTGTCGAAATTACGACGCGTGACACGTTCGCAGAGTACAGTGAAGAACTTTGTACCCCTTTGCGTAAAGCAGGAAGTCGAAGGCAGAATCCCTAATTGACGACGGCGTGAAGTGTTGCAGCAGAGTATCACCTCAACACCTCGAGTTCATTGTTTTTGCTACGCTAATGTTTAACCTTGGTAGTAGCAGTTATCCTCTTCAAGTGGGCTCTGAAAGGTTTTTTCTTCTCCATCGCTTCGCGCGAGTCGCACTTTCAATAATAGCGTGACCGGGTTTTAACGCCCGAATTGTCTTCAGAGGCCACCGTGTGTTACCAATTAGCCAAAATATATTGAACAGGAAAAAACGCTGTAAATACTGCCGCTATGGTACAAACTAATTAAACAAATTTGATGAAATATATATTCGAGAAGATGATTTAAGAAAAAAATACATTTAATGTATAATGATAATCGGAGAACTTCCTGTATCAGTTATTTATATAACATAAAGAATGTGACGGTCATACTGGTGATACCATAAAAAAAGTAATGGTGACACTATAAAAAAGTAAAGTCTAAAGAATGTGCAAACCAGGAATCTCCAAAGGAGTCTAGTCCCTTTAGATTTCGAATGAAGTTTAAGGAGAGTTTATAGTATCAATGGTGTTTATTTGGAGACAGAATTAAAAATACAAAACAGACGAAAATGGTAAAAATACTAAAACATAATCCAAATGACCCTTTATAAATATTGATTTTCATAATAATAAAGAAAAATTAATAATTATTAATATTCCATGTTATTTTTAAATGTTTTATTGGAGATAATAAGCATTATAATATTGCTGTATATAAGAGGAGCCATAATACGGGTCTAAGAAAACCGTGCTTTTAAAGAGGTCTATGTAAGGAAAATGTATTTGTCTATGGTGCGCATATAGAGATCGTTATTTCGAAATTTTTCTAAACTGAATATATTAAAAATATTCAACAACTTTTCCATACAATTACTTAAGAATTGGCGTGTTATTTGCTGTCACACTATGCAGTAGTTATCCAAAAGCTTTTCTTTAGCTTTAGATGGACCACTGTGAAATTGGCTTTCGGGAAAACTTTCCAGCACAATGTACCTCATTTAAATGTTTGAAGAGAAAAGCACAGAAAACTCCCAACCACCCGCTCATACGTATTTGCTAATTGAAAGCAGAAACACAAAATTCATGCACAAAATTCATGCACAAAATTTTTATCGAGAGCTGCCTTTGTCCAAAACGGTTATTTAAACTCCGAATGAGCATGAGAAACATAGAATTGATAATAACGAATAGAAAACAGTGCTTACCTTTTTTCTGAACAATAAGTTTAAAACGTGTTTCAGCAAAAACATTATATATATTATTGAGGTGAATTCAGAAGAAGATGATGCCCACATCGTTTAAGCATCACCGATTTAATACAGTTATGTGACTGATTGCAATTCAGTGTTTTACTGTTGCAAGAGGCACAGGGCTTGATATTAGTTCCCTTTAGGTCAAGCTCCTTTATACAAAGGCATAGTCTAGAACGAAGGTTCTCAAGGAGCGGACATATTAGAGAGCTATGCTCTAGTAAGAGTGACCACCAAATTTTTTTCTGGGTTAACTAGATTCGTGCTTGGACTTTAAATATTAGAAAGTGGTTTCTAAATGCAAAAACAATCTTAAATGTTGCTTAATGGTCAGAATGGAACATTTACTCAAGAAATGAATGCTTTGGAAATCCATAAACATATTTAAAAAATTAAACATTTTATTGAATGTAAAATACATTGTTTTTAGATACTATTTCTGCAGTTATTTTACAACTTATTTCTTAATCAGACATTACAGCATGATTAATTTGATTTTCTTTGTTACAAACAGTTTCGATAATTAATACTTGATTTTTTTTTTTTTTTGATGACAGGATGTTCAGCAAACAGAAAAAGAGATAAGAGAAAGACACTCAATGCTTCTTTATGTACAACAGTCCTCAAGCAAAAAGAAATCAACAATTTAGATACTGCGCTGCTCATGGCAATTAAGTTCTATATATAATAATTTATATGGATATATTGTTTCTAACATATTTTTATCACTCTTTATTATTATTAATTTGAGCTAAAAATGCTTTCAAATAAAACGAGACTTACTTTCTTCGACAAAATTCAGTGGTATCTGATTGTTTCGTGTTCAGCTCCTTTTTCTGCAAAAAGTAGAAAGATAATGACTTAATGGTGTGCATCAATGAAAAAAATAAATAGAATTACTTAAGAAATTTGTTATATATTTAAAACCGTATAAAAATCAACGAAAATTAAAGTCATGATTAGGATGAACAAAAATTTGAAATGTAACTTTTATGTAAACACACACATAGAGTTATCTCTATATAAAATTAAATATTTAGAAATATATGATTCATGTTTGTAGTGAATAGTAAAAGAAGAATTAAAAAAAATGAATATACTTTTGTTTCAAAAGTATTTAATATATATTTTTCATTTTTTTAACAGAGTAAAACACGAAAATTTCGAAATATAATCAATTTTATTTTAGAATGTTATATTTAGTACTTTTTTAAAAGAATCCACGAAATTTTTACAGATTTCATCAAAAAATTTATTAATAGTAATTCATATATAACTATGTGTGCATAAGAATTCATTTCTCGATATCTTTGGCATCGAAAATAGAAATGATAGTGTCATCTACCAAACGATTAAACGGATTTATTTGCATTGTAGACTAAGAATTCTTGATAACATTCATCAATTTCAATTTAATAAACCACCCTTATTGATAAAATAAAATTTATAAACAATACTTCTCTTCATTCAAAAAAGAAATTTTTATGAAAAATTACTGCAGGAAATTCAAATAGACATAATAAGAGAAAAAAATGAAAAAAAACTTATTAGCATATTTATAAAATAAATATTTTGCAGCTGCAAAGTTACGCTTCCACGAAATGTTTCATTTTCTCGAACTACGAAAAATCACCACCAAGTACAACTTACTTTTACTTTCTGTTACATTCTTGAAAAGTACTGTCTTTATTTTTAATAATAATTTTTCTTCCTGGTTAAGCTTTAATCAATAAAAGGGAGATTTTAATAGCGAAACCAAGATTTGTAAGAACAATCTCGAATTTTTCAAGGCTATTCAAGGGTTCGAAGAAGAGCTATTCTGCATCAGATAAAAATCAAATGCTACTTTTTTCCCAAGTTATACAGGCTTACACTTTTTGCAAGCTTGTATAACTTGGGACACGCTTTTACAAGAAATTTCTTTATATGAGAGTCAGATATTGGAGGAAATAATAATATAATATAAAGTTAAAAGTTTTTTCTGGGATGCAAAAATACCTTTCAATTTTTAAATGCAGAATAATAATTGCTCAAAACTAGAGAAAAAAACATTGTTAATAACGTGCGAAAACCAAGAGCATTATACATATTCGACTCGAATGTTCATTTAGAGCATGGGTTCCAAAACTTTTTTTTTTACTTTCTTTCAAAGCTCTACTATTTTCGGTAGACCCCCGGCTGCTGCATTTCTACTGTATTCCCAAAACTCCTAAAAAATATCACCCTAAATTGGATGTGTTAAGAAGGAAAAAAAGTAGCACATTTTTTTTGTGTCCTATTTATTAAAATAATACTTGTGGTTATACAAAATTATAAACAGTTACTATTACAAACAATCAATAATTGACAAAAACTGAACTCTGAAATGTAAATCAACAATAAAAGATAGTCATACTTTTAATGAGACGGCACACGGGCGGCACTTTGCAAGTCTCGACATGTGGTGTACACTTGTACTATTGTTCTATTCAGTTCTGTGTTTGAACTGAATCTCGAATATTTTTGAGTACCTACCTAGTAAATGATGCTACCTACCTACGTTGATAGATAAATCCAAGCCAACATTTTTGTTATTTATTATGAAAACCAGAAAATTTTTCGTGGACTCCCATTTACAACTTGTGAACCCCTGTTTTCTTTTCACATCTACGTGGACCCCCGTATGGTCATCTATGGAACCCTGGGGGTACACCTGGAGCACTTTGGGAACCTATGATTTAGAGGATATCTTCCATTTATAATAGATTAAAAGGAAAGAAAAAGGGCTAGAAGGCACTTTCATCATTCCTATTATAAAATTAAAATACACTAAATGGTAAACTTTTGTTGGAAATTCCTTATTCTGGAAATAGTACGAAACACCAACAAATGTTTTATTTTCATTTTTATATGAAATTAATAAAGCTCAAAAATTATATAAATGTTACATTTTCTTTTAACTATTTCCTTGACCATAAAATAGAGACAATTCCATACTTTTCCAGTTATAAAAACCAGGTTAAAATGTCTTTTCTGCTGATTTATTATTGTCCTGGATCAAGTTATGTAGAGCAATTACTTTTCAGTTTCTACAATATTCAAGTTTCGATATCATGGGGAATAATATTTGTGTTAATATTTTAGGGCTTATATCATATCTCATTTAGGGTCATCATATCTCAGAATAATCTTTTTTTATGGACTTGTTTTGTGTACGTTAACTGAATCGAAAGGAATTAGATCAGAAAGAATTCGCCATTGCCCTCGTGAAAGGAGTTAACGTTGCCAAAAACACATAGACCAAATAAGCAAAAATCAATGAAGAAAATTTTTTCCCAGACTCAGCAACGATGAACATTACAAACTGGAAAAAAAAACTCTTTAATGACGTCTGAATCTACCGCGAATTCCGTCGAATAGGGGTTGAATATCAATGGAATAAACCTTCCTTCTTTATCTAATCGCCTCTGGACAAGGAACGTGATCCCGTTACAAAAACTCGGATTTCGATTGTTGAATCTTGGTAGAACAGTTACCTTTCTTTTGATCCTCAAAGGATAGGTGAAGAAATTGAATCTAACGCATTCTGAGAAACAAATTTCTTTACAAGTCGGCCTCGCGGGAGACAACAATGGAGTGAAAAAGAAATTAGCCACTTCTTCAGCTTAAGATCTTAGATAAAAAGATATATCTTCGTGGATGTTCGTAAGCAGAGATTTTGTTAGGCTGCGCCAATTTTCAGATTTAGTAAAGTGGAATTGGCTTAAGACACACTTCGATACAAAGTTCAAACGAATCCACTTCACATTCTGAAAGATAGTACTTTTCGGGTAATTTTCTTGAAAGCCTTGAGAAAATTGGTGAATAAACGTTGGAGATTTGGATTTTGCAAGTCTTGCATCGATTTAATATAGCAAGAAAAAATTCTGAAGGTATTAATTTATATTTCACAGTTTCAATAATGTTTTTACTAACTTTCTAATTGAAAACTTATATAATTTCAATTAAAATCAATTACTATATAAAACTTCTATGTTAATAATTCACAACTGCTGGTGCCATGAATAAAAGGAGTTCAGGGAAATAATACTGTCATGACGAATGTTTAAATTACTTGTATTAAGAAGTAACGAAGTAATAAATTTTCTATTCGTATTGTTACTGAATTGAAAATAATTCGAAAATAAAGATATAAACATAAAAAATACAAATAGTAAAAATGTCCTCTGGTAGACGACAAATAATATTAAGAAACACGTTATTGTAAATCATTAAGAGACATAAAAAGCTGAAAAAGGACAAAATCCGGAGGGCTGCTCCAGCAAAGATTTTTCACGAACACGACCATCTGTCCATGATGTAAGCCTGTTCTTGGTTAAGCAACAGAAGAAAGTGGGACCCTTTTCCAGTAGGGTACATTTTTCTCAACTAAGATATGTGTGCTTACAGACGTTCGTAAAGACACTTAAGAATTTTAAGTTATTAGTACGCTTTGTTTAGTTAAGTTTTCCTCAATATTATGTAAATAATTTTTAATGAATTGCAATTTTACAATGGATTGGTGACTTAAATTGGGTCGTATAGTTAAATCCGACAAAATATTAGACAAGTAGTCAGTTGTTCATCCTTTAACTTCTGCTCCAAATTCTAAACAACATAGAGTGCTAAAAGCTGTATTAACATGCCATGTCACCTGATTGAAAACGAGACAAAAAGTCGATAAAAAAACTACAAAATGACAGCCGCTATCAGCAAGTGTATTCTTATTTTGCTGAAGAAAATTCAGAAATTAAGCTGCTTTCTGTATTTTGTTAAAAATTTTCTGCTAAAAGCAGTTTTAATCAATCACTTTTTCTGCAGACACTTTGAAATAAAACACCCACTTTACAAGGATAAATGTGTTGGGTATTTAAATAGTACATAATAGAAAATGTAGTCTTTCTTCTTGCCAATTTTACACGAATAGTTAAATGGTTCTTGAGACATCATTGCGAATAAGTTATAGAATTTCAAAATCTGGTCAGCCACATACAATAAGCAGAGTTTTCATTGGAAAATATGAAAAATATATGCAAATTGTACGCTTGATCAAAAGACTGGGAAATTTTTTTACTGGATTCTTTTTATCAAACTTAGTATTATATATATAGGCAGAAATATTGATTTAAAAGTATATGTATAAAAAAAACTTTTGAAGGAAATAAAATTGAATTATTTTGCGATCCATTTTAGCAGGTCGACCAAAGCAAACACTCACAATGCTTATCAATTTTAAATATAATTTTAAAAAATTCCAATCAAAATGAGATGTTATTATTTGTCAGCCTCTTGAAAACCAATACGATTAGGGAAACAGCTTTCGATAAAGTCAATGTTTATATTAAAAAAATAATAAAACAGAATAAACTGATGTTATTTTACTAGAATATGCAGAGATGGCTAAAAATCAATATCAAGAACCTGGTCTTGTGAAATAAGAAAAAAAAAAAAAACTCCACGAGAAAATTCAAATTCAATCTATTGCTATATTCACAAACAAACTAGACTCTTCCTAGATATTTTGTATAGTTAGTTATCAACTACCGTAGTCATCAAGTGATACCGTAAGAATTGTATAAAATTATATTCTGCAGATTGCCATAAATTCCATGCACTTATTGAGAACTTCGGTAACTTTCACGTTTCTTAAATATTTCCACATAGAAATATTAAGCAATTGCTGGTCGAAATGTTTTTACATGTCTCGTTGAAGCCAAATATTCTACATTGATTAATTATTATTGCAGATTTGATAAAAGCTAATAATTAGTTGACACCATTCAGAAATCAAATGAATAAAATCTGCCATTACAAGGTGTGGGTGTTACCTTTTCACAGTGCATGATAAAATTAGGGCTATGCCAAGAAAATTTAACCTTTGGATCCAATATCTACAGATAAATGAATAAGAGAATGATTTAATTATCTCAATTATTTTCTACAAAAAATTCAATAAAAATTACATAAAAACATTAAAAGGATGAAGTATAAGCACACCTGATCTTTCATGGACTATCTTCCTAATAGACGTAATATAGCTCCATCAAACAATTGGATGTATAGTACTTTTAAGGGAGCAATATATTTTAGAGGTCTCACTAGCTCTATAGGAGAAGAAAACAATTATTTTGCTGTTACGCCGTGATAGTTTTCCATGTAAAAGCTATTTTTTAAATATCATTTTTAACTGACATCTAGTTGACAGTTAGAAATGAATGCAGTGTCTTGTCAAAATAGAAGTCATTTTGTTCAGCATAAAAATTAAATGCTGAACTACATTTAACACTAAAACTGGTAGATTTTGGTCAAAATTTAAATTTCTGAATCAGATATATACAAATACGAGTTTTCATCGAATTTAACTTGTAATTTAACTTACGAGCTTGTTGGTTTATTCAATTAATTTTGTATTTTATTGCATTACTTGCAACCATCGCTTTAATTTTAGTAATGTTTGTATTTGGATTTTAGACAGTTATGTGCTTTCGTTTCTCATCAGGAATTATCGTGCGACATAAGTCGATACCCGAGCTGGGCGAAGTCGACTCAGCTTTTCATCTCTTCAGTAAGTCGATAAAACTGAGTACCAAGCATGCTTCAGAACTAAACACTAGGGGTTTCGCGTTAGGCTGACCATCTAACCAGGACATGTGATTCGAACTCCAGGGCTCTCGGTCATGAAAACAGATACGAGAACTGTAGTCTTTTGTCCTAGATGGGCTGTCGTGCTATAGAGTTTAGTTTCAAAATCGGATATAATATCATGCTACAATAATAAAAAACAAAAGTATACACATGAAAATGAAAAAAAATTGTTTTTAATTTGCTGAATTTATAAATGTGATTTCAGTAAGAAATTTCTAGAATTAATAATACAATATTTTTTGTCCTGATAAATAATATTTATTTTTAAGACTAAAAAAATTCTACCTTATACTATGATAACAGATAGCAATTATCAAATGTTTTTCTTTAAAACAACAATTCGACGATAACTTCCAAAGAGAAGAAAAAGAATAATCGTTTTCTTTAATAAAGCCTTGAGCTAAAAAAAAAAAGAAAGAAAATGTCTTTGTAAATCATATACGTCACATTATCTCTTAAGAACACAAAATTAGATAACGCAAAATAACTATAATAAAGTTCATATCTTCACAAAGAAACAGACCGCTAGGGAAATATTTTTTCTTTTCAAAAATAGCACTAGTGAACAAATAGTCAACGTACTGTAAAAGCTGATAACAAGCATAATATTCTCTATTTTAAACAAGGTAAATAATTAAAAATTATGATGTTATGAAATTCTATGGAATAACTATTTAGAAAATGTTATGCATCACTAGAATGTATAAAATTATATCATTAAAAAAAAGATCACTTAAGTAAGAATAAGTAGAACAATGTAATTAAGGCAACTATCTTAAAATTCAAGATGCCAATGAAGCATAACAGCCCTTTTAAGATTTTATATTTTTCGAAAGATAGCGTATATATTTCTAATTTCAAAATTAATGCAATAATTTCGTCGGATTTTTATATTACTACAGAGGGTGTTAACACATTTTTAGAACGATTTTGGGGCCGTTTAATTAGTGTTTAAAATGTATAGACTATTTTTTTAAATGTTCGATCTGATAGCTTTCTTTCTGGACTATAAGTCTGCATCGTGATTTCCATGATATAAGAGCTTTTCGTAAAATTTCCAGGGGTATTGCTTTCCATCCCTCATCCACTACTTTCCAGAGTCCATCCATTGTGGTGGGTTTGCGTTTAGAAAGAGCTCTTTTTAACAGACCAAAGGCACAATAGTCTATAGGTGAAATGTCAGGGGACTTCACAGGAATATGTTGAAAAGGTACATATGCAAAACTTGTATTAGTCTTCATTTTTTCAAGGAATGCAGCGGTAGTTTTCGAAGTATGACTTGTGGTTTTGTCTTGATGAAGTTTCACTCTTTGAAAGTCTTTGGGATAAAGAAGTGGAATTTCTTCTGTAAATATTGGACGTAAAACCTTCTCCTGATAGTATGATGAGTTGATTTTAATATTTTTTCTACTCTTTTTATTTTTAATTTCCCATTGTAGGAGAAACCTGCGACTATCACAAACCCCTTACTGAAACTTTCTTTACATTGACGGAACCAGGTTTGTAAATTTTTTCTCCTCGTTTCCTATAGTAAATAGACCTTTTTTTGTTGCAGTCATTTAGGTAAACCCATGCTTCATCAAGGGTCACAATGTATTTCTATTTATCTCTTGCTAAATGGTTTTCATACAGAATTCTACAAAATGTTTTGCGTTGAGCCACATGTCTCGGCAAAAGCTGGTGAACATTAGGGTTTTTAGCTTTTTTAATTAGTAAATCTTGATTTATTATTTTATTTATTGTTGATACAGATGTATCTAAAGACTTTGCAATTGATTTCTGTGTTGATGGATTTTCTCTTGTTACCAGCAATTTCACTTTAGGTACATTTGAAACAGTACGTACTTTTTACGGATACTCGTTTGGAGTCTTCTTTCCATGAAGAAATAATTATTGACGGATTTTACCTGTCCGATTAATAATGTTGCTTATTTTGCATACAGAAACTTTAATATCATGCATTTCACAATGTTTTTGAATCCTGGAATAAGAATATTACTCTTCGGAAAGCGCAAAAACATATCCCTCAATCCACAGCTTGTTTACATGCTACATTTTGAAAGAAGAATAAATTTAAAAAAAGCAGAAGATATTTCTCATTTCAAAAAATAAACTGTTGTTTGAAATTTTTATTTCAAAACATTTACTTTTTTAAAATTCTTAATCGAAATCGTTCTAAAAATGTGTTAACACCCTCTGTACAGAACAAATAATTTTCTTGCAAGAAAGTGTGAAAAATAAATCACTAAGCCACAATAAACAAAAAATAAATAAATAAATAAATAAATATTAAATGAATTTTTAAAGAAATGTCTCAAATTAATCATCATCTAAAGAACATATGATGATTAATTACTTTTAAAAATTATTTTATCATATTCTCCGATTCAATAACCGCATTATTTAGATTTAATCTCACAGGAAAAAAATAAAAAGTAGCAGCCGAGAGAGATTTTGAAAAGATTATTCGGAGCACATTTATCAAGCGTGCTTTTCATCTAATTTATGAATGCGTTGCACGAAATTATAAATGCAAAGATTCGAGACACGTGCCGTACTTCTCAAGTTTTTGAGAATACAAATCTCAGAAAAATCACTCCATTTCTTTTAACAAACAAGACTGAAGTACTATTAAAGATAGAAAAATGATATAGTTCACAGCTTTCGCACGGTATTCAAAATGCAAAGGTCAGTCCCAAAATGCTAATCGTCTCATTTGGAACTAAATTTTGTGAACCTATTTTTAATGTATAAGTGAATTAAATATCATAATTAATCTCTTTCGCTTATGTAAATTAGTATAAATTTGTTACAAATTCATTTATTTCACGAAAATGTATTGCCTTTTCGAAATTCTATCAGGTATGCTGCTCTTGATGCCAGATTTAAAAATAAATGAACTTTAAAAGTTCTAGAATTCTTTTTAGATACTTTGTATTTATTAAAAATAAAATAGAATTAAATAGACTGAAAGAGGTGTGAAAATGCCTGTAAGGCAAATGAATGCTAAAGGTACATAAAAAAATATATATTGACTGCTCTTTTTTAAATTTGATGACATATTATTATTATTTTGTAATGGGAAGAGCTCAGGATAGCCATTAAAATCAAAAGGTATCTTCTAGTTCTGAGTCGGACAATTTTCTATAATGTCTGTTCTGGCTTAATGTTTAGTCTAGAAGCAGTAACAGCAAAAAAAAAAAAAAAAAAAAAAATCTTTCAAAAATCTGGTAAGATTTTAGTTTGCCGCTCATCTAAATTCGCAATATCTGCAATGTTGACTATATGAACAGCATTTTGCAATATCCTATTTCTAAAACGAGTAGACAAAACATTTTCATTGTACTTTAGTTATTACGGCAATTAAAAAGAAGTAACTTCGAGAAGAAAATGCAAGTAACCGAAAATAAAAAATAACAAAAAAAAAAAAAAATATGGCACACACAGGAGAGCAATTAAGATTAGAATCCATTTATCATATTTACGCACTAATATCCATTAGAATAATGAAAAACCTATCTCGAAAATAACGCGATATCTTGCAACGGCAAGAAAAGCGCGTTTTTTAAGAAGGGATCAACTCTCTAAAATACAGAAACTCATAGTAAAAGGGGGGGGGAAATGACAGTGAAAAGTGGCAATTACTTTTTACACAGATGAGTGAAAACGAGATATCTCGTTTCGGACGAAGTATGTGGGATCTTAATCTACGTAATAACTGGGCGCCGTGTTTTCACTTAAACTGCTGCGAAATCACTTAGGCGACGGGAAATTAGTTCGCCTTCCCCCCGGAACTTCGAGAGCAGCCCACCCCCTCCGCCTACTAGGGATATCTCAGAAAATGAATTCGGAGCAGTGGTAATACAATTAATGAGGCTCCAAATTGCAGGCGCACATGAAAGGCCTCTTCTCGCGTTATCTAGGGGAGAAAGGCGTTGGGGTGAACGTCAAAGGATAAATCAAGACTTTTCCCGGGGTGTTTGCCGGAATCATTATTAGATCAAATGACACGAAGTATTATTAATGAAGTAATGTTTTTCGGCTATCGAAGCTGCCTGGAACTAACAGGTGTAAACTGAAATTCTTTAATTGTGTTGGGAATGACATCGTTTGGCAGCATTCAACTTCGCGTGCTCAGATCACTTGATGCAGGGACGCAGTCATCGAGATAATCCGATTTTGGAGCGAAAGGTTAAAAGTTGGCATCCTGCTGCAGTGGAATTTACTTATTTATTTCAAGACAATTGGCTGTGATGTCATTAAGTTCCGACTTTTGGCTTCAGGGAAGGAAATTGTGGCATTTTACACAGTCGGGCGCTTAGTGGGAATGTTTGCAAGCTCGTAATTTAAAAGCAGGAACCGAGCAGAAGACCTCAAATTTGACCAGCCACTCTAAGAGGTATTCTTTCACTAGGAAGACACTATAACCAAGAGGATTCTTTGTATTCGTCCGAAAAACGGATAAACCTAAGATCCATCGTGTTGGCTAAAGGCAGCTGTGGCACGTTGAATATGACGTGATAGCAATGTCTTCCAAGTGAAATGATAACTCTGGAGGTGGCAGTCCAAGTATTAGGAGCCTTCTGCTTGTTCCCTGCTTCAAAATCAGGAAGATTCGACCCGGTTGCTTCTATGTAACTATTAGAGCCCACTCCAGGGAAGCATACTGGTGCAACAACAACTATGACCGCGACCAATTTCATGTCCATCAACTGACACATCTTCCAGCCACGATTACAGAATACATCATCAGATTGGTCAGTATAGATCCCGGTACATTCGGTTAGCGATTACGACGCTTTCCCGCCCAGGGGACCATGCAACAAAAGATAACAATAGATAAATGTACAATATAAGATCGAAAGTTCAGATGTTTTGAATCTCTTTTTATCAGCGATGTTCACTTCCAGTGAAATCTTTCCGAAAGTGGTCTAGTTACGTATTGTTGATTTTACAAATTACGTGACGCTAAAATAGGAGTCTAAAGATTATACAATGATCTTTTAGAAGTTATTTTTTCTCCATAATCTCTTATCTTGATAGATTTTTTTAAGTCTTTGATTTTTATAATTTCATTTTAGTTTCCTCAGAAGCGCAAAGAGAAAATGGTAAAAGTAAACTGTGGTTAATAACTTGCCCAGAATAATGTCATTCCAGGTGATTTGTATTAAAATTTACAAAATTCATTATATCTTTTACATATTGTTGCAATGATTTTTTTGTCAATGTAATATATATATATATATATAACGCACATAATTTTTCTTAACTATTTAATTCTTAAGAATCGAAACTAGTGAGATTTTTGTTTGATATTTATGAAAGACTACTTTACAAAATTAAATTAAACACAAATAATTCTAAAAAAATTCAAGCTGAAAAAAAAAGCAATAGTTATGTTTATATCTTTTATACAATTTATGTCTTTCTCTCTATCTTTCAAAATAAAATAGTACAAAACAGAGAAACACTAAATTATATATTTTTAAATAAATCCTTTTCTTTTCAAATTTATACTGAAAAAATTATTAATAGAAAACTCGGTATATGATGGTGAGAAATTGTTATGATTAGAAACATACATATATTTAGATTTACTAAATTGTAAAATTTACAATTGCGGAGAAAACAATCACGAGATAGATAATTTGCTGTTGTTGTTATTTTTCTAACTAGAAAGGGTAAATGTAAGTTTGAATTCCAGATTATAAATTTTATCACTAAGATGGGAGCTAAATATTCAATTCAGGATGAGAGCTAAATATTCAATTCAGGATGAGAGCTAAACATTCAATTCAGGATGAGAGTTAAATATTCAATTCAGGATGAGAGCTAAATATTCAATTCAGGATGAGAGTGAAATATTCAATTCAGGATGAGAGTAAAAAATTTATTTCAGAATGAAATATTCTATAAAAAAATTTCAGAATGAATTATTTCAGAATAAATATTCAATTCGGCATAAGAGTTAAATACTTAACTCAGGATGAGAGAGTTACGCATTATTTCAGGATGAGAGCTAAAAACGCAATTCAGAATGGGAGTTAAACATTTATTTCAGGATGAGAGCTAAATACTCAATTCGGGATGAGAGAGCTAAATATTTAATTCAGGATGAGAGCTAATTAGTCAATTCAGACTGAAAGCTAAATATTTAATTCAGGATGGGAGCTAAATATTTGGTAGTTGATATAAGACAAAACTATTCTCATTCATCACTGATTTACGGTATACGTAGAGATGAGCAAGAAAACATAAGTCCTATATAATTTCTTCACATTATTAAAAAAAACAATCACTTAACTGTTAAAAAAAATTAGTCTTTAATGTTTTATTGAATCATTAAGGACCTCACATTATAAAAATAGAATAATATTGCTTGAAAACATACAGCATCATTTGATGATATTCCTTTGCTTGTAAAAACTTATTTTTTCAAAAGCATTCATAACAAAATTATAATTTTTTTAAATTCAATCAAAATTTCTAGTTGTTTATTTAATTATGTTTTCAGAGGAATTCAGAACTTTTAAAGCCGAATTTAACGCTCAGATGCTCTTTTCTTCTTACACTGATAGTTTTGTCCAGGAAAAAAATTTAAGTGAAATATAGAGCATATGCAGAAAAAAAAAATTAGCTTCATGTATTGTTCTTCAGAATCAAACTACGTTTTGCTGTTAGAGCACAAAAAAGAGAGATCTCGAAAAGAACTTTCGTTAGTAGAAACTCTAGCAATTCATACATTTGCCTCCTCTGCATTTCAAGAAAATCAAGGAAACGTGACCAACATTTTTACTTGCTCACTCGAAAAGAATAAAAACTTGGAAAGTGATAAAAAGAAATAAATATTCCCGCAGATTGCGGAGTGCGTGAGCTTCTTTCTCATCCATCCTGTGCGATGCACAATAGAAGGCTTCAATTCTATTCAAAAATCAGACTGGAGAATGAGCACTTTTTTCGGCTAAACTTATTTCATTTTACTCTCAGAGAAATGCACAAAATATTGTGAAAAACGAAAACGAGCCCCCTTTTCTTCCGAAATAAAAAGGGTAAAAAAAAAAAAAAAAATCAGAAACGGGGGTAATTGGGTGCGATGTTGTAAAAGATGCTTCCTCAGCAATGAATGAATGAATACTCAATTCAAATCAGTCAAGAGGGACCAGCGCTGAAAATTTCATCAAGCGATTTTTTATGCAAATCATGGCAACAGGGTTGAGAGGTTTTTCGCTTTCCCGTTTTGTGGTTCGTTTGATAAAAATAAAATCAAAATTCCACAATTCAACAGAATGTTTTATGGCCACAGTTAAGATTAACTACATTTCATCAGATTTACAATTTTTTAAATATTTAATAGCACATACAACAAATTCAGTAGAATAATGAATAAATTTAAATTTTGAAAATAATTTAATTCAAAGGATCAGTTTTAGTTTATTATATTTGACATTTTTTTTCTCGCACAATAAAAAAATCTAGAAATAAAACTTACAATAAGTCTGAGAAATTCTAAGTAGTAGAATTAATTCTAATAGAAAATTATACACATCATATAAAAAAGGAATTATTTTTGAAGTTAAAAATTATTTTTAAAAATAAAATTTCCCATTAAATTATCACTGCAACAATAAAATTTCATGCTTGATAACATTTCTGACAATTTTTTTTCTTATGTTTCTCATGTAGTAATTTATTTAATAAAGAAAAGTAGTTCCTTTTCGAATCAAAGAATATTTTCAATTCTAAAGACATTATATTTTATAAACACTATATATTTAATTTATTTCCAGTGTATCATGTGATGTTTTTAATAAATATTCACAAATCAAAATAATTTCAAAATAATTCTTTTTAACTTTTGTTTTTATTATAACACAATGCAAAATAATTGAATTCAGTACAAATAAGATAAGGAAAACTTAGACATGCAGAGAAAATATTTGTACGCTGGAATATAACTTGAAAGAATATACTACACTTCTAGTCTAACAATGACATACATTCAAGCCTTTGAAATTGATTTAAATATATTTATGTTTTAATATTTTACAATTTTTATTACAATATCATATTTTATTTATATGACTTCTTACGATTCGTTGATACATGTGCAAATTCCTGTAAACCAAGAATGCAAAAAAGGCACTAAAACATCATTTTTCAACAATAGAAAACTATACAGAGCAAATACATAATTATTACTTTGATAAACAATTAGTATATATAAACATAAATCGACTTCCTACAAATATTTCTAAGCTTATTCAATACAAAATGATCAATATTTGGAACTTACCTACTACAGAATGGAACATAATTTTTCAGTCTCAATATTATTCTCTTTTAGCTTTTCCATTTAGATAGCTTTTATTATTATTAAAATGATGAGTTTAAAGTACCTGTGGTGTCGATTTGACAGAATCTGCGGCATCTTTTCTGATGGTCTGAATTTTACACATATACCAATTGCTTCAATATAATCACACAACTATAAGAAAATAAGTTACTTTTCCATAAATCAATTATTATAACTGTTTAATTAATTTTTGTGTCTTGCAACATTTTTACTATCAAAAATGGGTCGCAGTACACATGGTTTTAAAAACAGAAATCCAGATTACAGTTTATAATAGAAGCTTCGTGAGAAAATACGGAAATAAAACCAACGCTTGAGTAAAGAGAATAATTCAAAAGAGATGATAATATTCTATTTGCGCTGAGAGCATTGTATCACCAGTTTTGGGCTCAGTGCATTTCTTAGAGAAAGTAATTACTTAATTTATTTATAATTTCATGTTCCATTTCGAATAAGATTATATATATAATATATATATATATAATATATATATATAATATATATATATATATATATATATATATATAAAATATATAATATATATATATATATATATATATATATATATATATATATATATATATATATATATATATATATAAATATATAAATATACATACATACCTGTCAACCTTGGAGAAATAAAAATCAGTAGATTCTACTGATTTTGAGAGAAAAAATTAGGAGACACACTACCAGCGAGATTTTTGCTTGAAACAGAATGCTTAAAATGGTAGTACCGCAAAATGACAATTTTACTCTTTAGATTATACACTCTGGGAATGATTTATGTTAAACATATTTCGTGTCTCAATCTTAATATTTTAAGAAAATATTCATCAACCTCATAAAGGAACTATGAGGAATAAAAGAAAATACTATGTGTAAAAAAATAAACACATCGACATTTGTCTCAATATTTATTTTATAAGGCAACTTTTATTACACATGTGCAATTTATATAAATATTAAATGTATATAATTATTTCCTTACATAAACACATAAAATACTTATAAGTATTTCTCACTGAATTAAACTAAGTAAATTTAATTCAGTGAGAAATACTTCTGTATATAAGAAAATAGATATTTTCAAATACTTTTCCCATAAAAAACATAACACATTTCAAATTCAAGTAAGTCATGGCAATTTATTTTTTTCATGCGTTGCTGACTTAGTATTCATTAGAAATGAATCGGTGAACTGCTGTTCAAAACATTTTATCTTATTTTGAGAATATTTAGCAATAATTAAACTTTCTAAATTTTCAAAAAAAATAGAAGACTTGAATTACTCTTTTATTTTTTTACATGACTGAACACCCCGTTCACTTTCAGCATTAGAATGTGAAATAGTTAAAATTGTAAGCATAAACTGGGAAATATAGGAAAACATTTTTTATTCAAACTCATTTTTCAGTTTTCCAACAAGATGCCATAGTACATCTGCTCTTGGTTCATCCAATGTTTCTTTTGTGAGGACAGTGCTTTGTAGTTCTCAGAACTCAGTTTGGAGAATGTCCAATCCTTTATTCTGTTCTGTATTAAGCAGTAAAATGGGAAATCTGTCAATAAAGAGTTTTACACTTGAAAATGAGGCATGTTCAATAGTCTGCAAACAGCATACTTCTGCATGTTTTCGAATCTCATCATGAAAGGGAAACTTTTTTAAGCATGTAAATGTAATTACATAGAGTCACATAAAATTAAACCACTCAATAGATTTTTTTTTTTTAAATTTCGGCAATTTTTAAGTTTTTTACTGAAATTGCCAAAAATCAGTAGAGTTGGCAGCTATGTACATACATACATACATACATACATATATATATATATATGTATATATATATATATATATATATATATATATATATATATATATATATATATATATATATATATATATATATATATATATATATATATATATAATGGATATAATAATCTATTTTCAAATGTATAGTTTATACAGAGATTCTTAGTGATATTTATAAATGATTTTTGCTAAATTAATTTTTAATGTTAAGATAAGATATTTGACTATTTTTTGTTGTGTCTATGATTCAGAGTTAAATATTTTATACATAGTGTTATAATTTGAACATCATTAAAGATTTAAAATCCAGATTTAAAGTATTACTACATGCTAAACAATTAATAACCTTAACGAATATTTCTTTCGAAAAAAAAATATAGATAATGTATTTTGGAAAGGATGAAAAAAGTTTTCTCCGTATAAATTCATGCGCATCTTAAAATGAGGATACATTAAAAAATAAAAATCAAACTTGTGATCACATTGAGTTCTGGTAGTTTTTTACAAAAAAGAATACATAATTATATACAATACTTTGTATAAGAAAAAAAGCAAAGAGCCTTTTATTTTTATAAATTATGCATTTCCATTTTTTTATTTAGAAAATAAAGGGATACAAATGATAATTAGTCCAGCTAAATTAGATATTATCAACAGCATGCGGGTGGAAATAATGTTAGTTTCTACTTATTATGTTAATATTACGTACATCGCTATTATTTCTTAATAACAGTGATTATCCGATAAAAATATACGACTCACGCAAACAAAGGCATTAACATTGCATAAAAAAATCAGACAAAAGCATTTTTTTTCCACAGAAATAATCCGACGAATTGCTCATATACTTCACAAGCAAATAATTCAAAGGAAAAAAAAACATTAAAAAAAGAAGACGATTATTTCATTTGGAATACCTTTTATTAGACGGGGTAGAATGAGTAACGCAGCATATAATCGTTCACCTTTACTGGATCATTTTTATAGTCTTCCCATAAAAGAAGGTACGGAAGGAGAGAGTCAATCATATAAAACATCCCATCTAAAAACTTGGTAAAAAAAAAAAAAGATGGAAGCTCAACCAACAGGTCCGCCTTCATGTGTGGGTGGCCAAACAAAGATTTCTGACACTCAAAACCTGGGTTCGAATCACTTTGGTAACTGAAGCGTGGATAAAAGATACCAAATTCGCGGGCAATTAACCTTTTTGGGTTGTTAAATCCCTAGAAAGACACGCGTCGCGCATTAGTCCAAGTCCCTCGACCGTGAAAGAAGCGGCTTTCCTCGAGGAAGGACTTCTTCGGATCAGGACATAAGAGAATGCCGTAAGTCGTTGAGCTGCATGTTGCCAACGCGTCCAGATGCGAAAAGAATTCTTGTAAGGATAGTCACTACTTGAATATAGATTACTGAATTACTTATAAATTCACCCCATATGAAGCATCTCAAATAAGAATTTCAAGGTACCACTAGATTCTCATGTGTGAACTTGTGTTGACAAAACAAAAATGCATAATTTATTCTTCCTCACACTATTTAAACACTTTATCTGTTGATAAATCTATCTATCTATCTATCTATCTATCTATCTATCTATCTATCTATCTATCTATCTATCTATATATATATATATATATATATATATATATATATATATATATATATATATATTATTAGGTTGGGGAATAAATTCGTAGCGTATTTACCAGACTTTTATTTAAACAAAAATAATTATATCAATAAGTTAATCAAATATATATTCGCCGTTGCTGTTTACAACCTCTTCCCACCTCTCGACCCATTTGTTGATGCCGATCCGCTAAAAATCGCCAGGTCTGGTGTCAAAGAAATTGTTGAGCCAGTTTTAAAGGACCTCTTTGTTATCGTAGGTAACGCCCTTCATATGGTTTGACAAGGAGTGGAAAAGATGGTAATCAGTCGGTGCAAGGTTCGGAGAATACGGCGGATTCTGAGGGCCTTCTCATTCGAGCTCTTGAAGTACGGCTTTGACGACTTGTGCAACATGG
Organism: Latrodectus hesperus; assembly: GCA_037975125.1. NCBI lineage: Eukaryota > Metazoa > Arthropoda > Arachnida > Araneae > Theridiidae > Latrodectus > Latrodectus hesperus. The sequence goes on from CM075861.1 coordinate 20,364,852, forward strand.
GGTCTGCCGTTGTAGTGAAGGGATATGGTTTTATTTTGTCGATCAGGTGTCTTTTCAGTCGAATAGCCTCATTCACGCAGTGTAGCTGGGCAAAGTAGAATGTCCATGTTGACTGTGGCATTCTTTTTCGAGCATTTCCCAGTGCACCAAGAGGTCCTTATAAACTGGCTCAAGAACTTCTTTGATACCCGACCAGGCGATTTTTGGGGGAACGGCATCAACAAATGGATCGAGAGGTGGGAAGAAGTTGTAAGTAGCAACGGCGAATATATAATTGATTAATTTATTGATATAATTATTGTTTTTTGTTTAAATGAAAGTCTTTGGTAAAAATGCTACGAACTTATTCCCCAACCTAATGTATGAAGAGGGATTGCATTGATTCCTTACACAGACCGAAATTATCATTTAGAAAAATTAAACAGTTATAATTTTTTCGATAACCATCTCAAGTGGAAAATGAAACTAATTTGCAGTAATGCTTTGTGATGTATATTTATTTAGCTTGGTTTTGATTATCGTCTTTAATAATAGATTGAAAGATTTTTTATATTTATCAATGCTTGTTCTGTGTTAAAAAGATCGGTTGTACTAATGAGAATTACAATTCATTACACTAAAATCAAGAATAAAATTAAGATGTTTAAAAACATAATTTTTTTTAATTTGTACGTTTAAAATGTCAAGATACTGCATTTAATAATGAATTTGCACATAAATGTTTGCACTTTTTAAAGGAAAAATTTTGATTAGTAAAAGTTAACTATGTAAAATCCTTAATTCAGAAATATTTGCCAACAACTTTCTATGTTTAGGTTTAAATCCTAAAAAGAGATATTATGCAATAAAACGCAAAAGTTTAAAATAGCTTGAAATATGCGAAAACTTATAAAATAGTACTATTTATTTATTTTAAATATGAGCTCACATATCGCAAGTATAAGTCTTCATTTGAAGCAGTCACACTAACATTCAAGATACTTTTTTATGTATGAAAGGATTGTTTGTTTGTCGCTCAACGGTCATTATTTGCACACGAGGGCTAATTAGACCGGGACCTACGGTTTAAAGTGGATTCCGAACCATTACAAACATCCATGCCCAAGGTGGGATTCGAACCCACAAACTGTTGAACCGAAGGCAAGAGCGCTAACCATTCGGCTGCCAGCTCGGCATGTATGAAAGGAAATTAATTAAAAATTAGCATTAAAGGTAATTAAGTGCGGCGTGTTTACAGAATGATTGGTGGGAAGAGAAAGGGGCCAGCTTAATTGTTGCCTCATCACCTGACCATGGTTCAAATTTATGATCAGCTTTGAGATAGGGCAGTATTCCAAACCCGTTAATCTTAAGGCACAATCTGAAGATATATTACTCCTTTCTACATACACAGATATTGCGGCGAATGCTTCAGAGTCTTCTGAAAAGTGAATAAATCCAATTATTTCTGAAAAACTTTTCAGAAAAGCAATTAGAAATGGTTGTTCAAAAAAAAAAAAAAAAAAAACGCTTAAGCAGTTTTTTGTTTTTAGAGTTATCTGATATCCAAATCCTAAAAAGAACTTTAATTTAATTGGATACTACAATATAATTCAATTATATTCATCATTAATTCGTGAATAATAATAAAAAAAATTATAATATCGTAAAAAAGATTAATATTCGTATTTTAAAAATTAAATAGATGATAATTAATCTGAAAACAAAGGTTCTGATTGGCAATTTAATACTTAGACCTAAAAATCCTTTTTTTATAGTTAAATCGTATACCAACAATATTAATTTTAACATTTCAATCCATCGTTTACTATCTAAAGCAATTTATTCGAATTCCAGATATACTTGTAGTGAAATTTCCTTTTCTTATAGCAAAATTGATTTCACAAGAACTTTTCGTTATTTTCCTTCTCCATTTCCAAAACTCGAAATATCCCTAGAAACAGAAAATAATTCGCCTTTTTCGAGGCGAACTATCGATTAAACTTCGAGAACGAGCGAGGTGAATTTATAGCAGGATGATAGCGATTCCTGGTTTGCATCGGAATCGAGGGGCTGGGGAAGGAATTCGGATACGAAAAGTGACAGATTACCGGAGTTCTCCGGAGATCCGATGACGTCAGCGGGCAAATCTGCCTCTCTTTTTTATAGACCATCATCCGTTTAGCGACAAGAACGAGCATGCATTTCTTAATTTTTCCCCAACCATTCAGTATTTTTCCTGTAAAATTTTATGTCTGATTCCTCCTCTGATAGATGAGCGGGCGTGTTTGGCGGTAAATGAGGTCTGGGAAGTGAAAGAGTTTATCTAGGTATTTATTCATGTTGGCATGTTTTCGCTAGAGGGACCTATTAGGAAGCTTGTTTTTTCCCCCACAACAAATCCAGTCGAGGGACTATTTATAAAGTTTTCCCTATAAACACGACATTTTTTCCTTTTAAGGTTGATTTGGTGTGAGATTTAGTATTCCCTTCAGTTATTTTGAGTTATGGAGGCAGTTTTATCCCATGAAAGTTGTAAACGATGGCTAGAGGTATATTTTCTGAAGTAAAGAGGAATTTTTGGGTAGTTATTATAAAAGGATGATTTGGGAAATCGTGGTTAAAAATTTGGAAAAAATCAAAACAATTATGCTAGTTTGATCATAATGTGATTAAGAAAGATAATAAAATAAAAATAATCTGAACAAATTTTTAATACTTGCTCTCTTACTGATAAATGCGTAAGATATCAATTAGAAATTTTTTAAAAAAAATGTTTGTCTCAGTCTTTGATAAACTGGTTATGGAACTGGTCTTACGAGAAATATGCAGAGAGTTTGATTTTAAACCATCAACGCTTGAGTTATAGTATTTTATCGTGTTCAGCAACTTACTTTTGCTAATCGAAGGTGTTACACAAACCCAAATGCCATAGTATATCTCAGCAGACTGAATCTTCTTTAAATTTCGGAATCACAGCAGCAACCAAATGTCAAATCTAATGAAATTTTAATACATTTCAACTTGACTTGTATAATCAAAGTGCTAAATATTGTAGCCTTTAGTGTATAACCTTCACCTGAACATAGTATAAAACTAATTTGCATACAGAAACAATGATTCAAGGTCTTAAAATTTCACTAATAGCCAGCTGAACAAATTCTAGTAGTTTACGTATGGAGAGAAATATTCAACTTAATTAATATTATCTTCAGGAAGAATGGCAGTAGATTTGATTCTGAATCAACCTTATTTACGTTAAAAAGTTATGGGATTTATATTCCTCCGCTGGTAATCTCTCTTGTTGAGACTTGAATGACTTTGACAATTGGCCCTAGTACTCATTTGAAAGCCAGTGTCCAATACTATAGCTTGCAGCCAATGTTTAAGAACCAGATCAACGACTTTCTCCCTGCGCAACTCGTAAAAATCCAGTTTGAAGAGACACTAGTATGGTTTCATTTCCTCTGGTGCACTCAGGGTACACAAAACTGAATAAGTATATGCACATTAGAAATTCATTAGCAGCGGCGGAAGCCTAGTGGTTAGGATACTGCCTTCTGTCCAGTAAATCGGGATTTGATTCCCAATGCCGCCAAAGAGCTGTACGTGCTTCTTAAATCTGTGGAATCGAAAGTCTTGTGGTCGGTCGTTGAGCAGTTACTATGGGTGAAATGGTTTGGAGAAAACATCCTCCCATTCCAAATCAATATCAAAAATTGAGAGAGAGTATCCTCTGGTGGTGCCATCTATCGGAGGAGTTTTTGTGAAAAATCGTACTTTCACCTTCGTGGTGTCTAATTAAACGAAAGTCGCATTATTCTGACGTAAATTGCATAGCCGTCGGCAGAGCAAGCTTGGTTTTTTCAAGTGTCATAAATAAAAACGACAGAAGTTCATAAGTGCTAATGCGCTTTTTCCCTTAATACAGAACGAAATTTAAAGGCCAATTCCCGATCAGGTTTCTTAAATGATGGCTATCAATTATAATTTGATAATGTCACTCAATCTGTTAATCAACAGTAACAGTCTAGTGATAGAATTAGCATTGAGTGATGCAATCCACTCACTAGAAATTAGTTCAATTAGTTCCCCTTATCACTTGAAGATTATGAGTCACGAGTACGGTTTTTATACTGAATATTAATAAAAAAAGGCAGCTTTGAATCAAAACAATGTTTTTAGATACACTTATGAGAAAATCAGTAAAATTATTCTCCACCTACTCTCTAAGTTACGGATCACAATTTTCAGTAATAGAAATCAAAAGTTTCAGATGCACAAAATTGGAAATATTTGAAAATTGGATGCACAAAATTCAAAATTGGAAATAAATATTGATATAATAAAGTGAATTCTCAGCAAGAAAAATTACTAGTTAACCAAGAAATATGCAAATAATCATTAAAAATAATTAAAAAGTAAAATAAATAATTTCATATATAAAGAAACAGTGTTTTGATTAAGAAGACAAACATATTGAGAACCATAAGCAAACATTTATCGAGAAAAGTTTCATCAGAATTTTTAATGGATTTAATGAAGTTTTGTATTGAGAGAGAAGAGAGGGGAGGTCGTTGCCAGTTTCAATGATTGAGAAACCTCTTAAGGTATCCAAATACTTCAATAATTAATTAAAGTTATTTGAGACTCGTTCAACAATTATTTTTCCACAAACAAAATGTGATTAGTGCAAGCCATGATATTTCTCATTATTAGAAAAGAAAACTCTAACTATAAAGCTGAAATTTTAATTATAAAAGTTTGACGTATAAAGCAAATTAAGTCTTATTAAAATTAGAAAGCGATATTTTTAAAAAATTAATATCTCCGCAGGAAAATAAGACTTTCATTAGTGAAAAGATTTCGCAAATTTTTAATTAACATAGAAAAGGAGAACATTTTTTAAGATCAAAATTTATTTTAAAGAAATGAGTATTTTGTAAATTCCCTTAATTGCTGGTAAAAATGAATTATTACAAGAAAAGTATTATTTAACTAAATAGAAAATTTAAAATTACAAATAAGCACATATTTATAAACTATTCGATTGAAACAGATAATCCACATTACCAAAATTGAATCAGTAAGGAGATTTTAATTTTTTCTATATATATTACTGAATATATAGGAATTGAATGTATAAAAAAGTAATACCACAAATACGAAAATTAAGCAAAATTTAATTTAAATAAATTTGGAATTTTTGGAATAAATACGATGGTTAGAGCAATAATTTGGCTGTTTCTAAAATAGTATTCAAAGAAACTGAATAGAAATGTTATTAAGTAATAAATGTGATATAATTTTGAAGAGTTATCTCTCTCTAATAAGTGAAAAACAATATTAATTTAATCAAAATTGATTAATTTAATTATTCATTAGTTGTTAATTCAATAATTACCAAAAAAAGTACTTTTTACGGTACAACAAAAATTTTACTTCTAAAGAACAGAAATAAGAAAATAAAAAAATAGAAATATAATGAAATTCTGATGTATGGAAAGATATAAATAATAAAATTTATGAATAAAAAAATAAAGAAATTCCTTACCAAAATTTTCTTTATAAACACAAAAAATATTTGTTATTCTTTGCCTCTAACTTGCAACTTTGATTACTTTTATGGCATTGAACACACACACGCAAATTCTACAATATTTACATTTGAAAAAACTTATTTTATATTTAAACAAGACCAGGATATAAATTTAATTTTAATCAAAATTATAACAAAATATGATTGTGGAATAAATATAAAGTAAATAATTATCGAAAGTTTTTTTCATAGTTTATAAATATCAACGAAATAGTTGTATATAATATTTCACAACATGAAATGTCAGATTTATCATTTTTCATATTTTACTTTTTTACGGATGAAAAATGTGAATGCATATTTCATATTTCTTTTCAAATCGGGTATTTTATAACTCGCAGCATTTTTTCATCCGCAAAACTACGCCCACAATTGTATTTCTGGACGGTGACAAACTGAAAGAAAGCACTTTTTTTTTAAGAATAGGAAGAGACATCTAAAAAAAATTCAACTTCCGGTGGACGAAATGGACGCACCAGCTGCTATTTTTTAGTTCAATACCTTGTGGCTTGTCACAAAAAAGAACATTACATGCACATAAAGCAGATGTTCGGTTCTTACAATTGATCTCATATGAAAACAACGACAAGAATTCATTCTGTGTCAGAAACTATCTGTTTGTTGGCGAGAATATTTTTGTTCTCTTTCTGGTGTATTTACGTTCCTAAGAACAAAGAATGATAGTGCCGAGAATGGAAGCACCGAAAAGATTGATTTTCGCCCCTAGATATTTCTGAAAGAAAAATATTTTCTCACTCAGAGAACTGGATATTTTCTTTTTTGCTAAAAATATTCTGATAGTTCCTGCGAAATAAATTGTTGTAAAAGTGATACATTGCGGAACACGTGATACAACACAGTCTGCAAAAACGTGATTTGAAAAAATACAAATTTCAATTCCATGAATTGTTGCTTCAAACTTTGAACAGTATAAATTACTTTTAGTTATATTTAAAAGCTAGTATACAATTTCAAAATTAAATGAATTCAATAAATATTTAATTCAAACACACATAGTTTAATTTATATTTATCATTTCAATGCTATGTTTTATATTAGCAAAAAGTCTCCAAATGCTATATTTGTAGAATAAAGAGGATGGTAGAATATTTTCCTATCTGTAATGCATTCCTAAAATATTCTAACATAGACTTAAGTTTTGAAAAAAAAAAAAAAAGAATTATATTCAAGACAAATGCTTGTGAAATTCTGAATTCGTTAATTATATTCCTTTTTACGGTAAGTGATAAGTTTAATTACGATAATAATTCCCAAAATTTTAAGATAGTAAATTTTTATTTGACATTCTAAATTCGGAGACAGGAAAAGAGTCAGCGGAAGTTAAATCTGCAGAGTCTCAAAAGGGTAGGGGAAGACATTTTTTATTAACTTCTTAAAAAAAATAAATGTTAATGTAAAATCATTTACTCCTAATGTTCATTTATTAATTGAATTATATAAAATATTAAATCATTTCTTTGTAAATGGCATTTTAGAGAAAATATAAATTGAGGTATAATAAAAATAATAGCATGTGCTTTCAAACATTATTGGCCAGATTTTAAAGTGCATGTCCTAAATATTTCGTAAGTGACCTTTTTTAACGAGTTCAAAAGTTCTTCCACTTTATATTAAAAAACAAAGGAGCAGTAGGGCATTGAAGATAAAAACGATTTATAGAAAAACGCAAGCATCTTTAACGTCAGAGTATGAGACGTCCTTCTCAAGTGGACGTCAAAACGGAAAAGGCTACATTGTTGCGCAGGATACTTTGCCGCGAAAACAAAGGAAATCCCCTTTGACATTCAACCTAGAAGGACCCCTAAGCACACTAGTCTAGGAAAGAGAAGAAAAAAAAGGAGGGAAGAAGAGCAAAAAGGAAGAAAAAAAGCTAGCAAGCACAGCACTCCTTTTCGTGCACCCTTGCGCATCGGTTTCAAAACGAAATTTTTGGACGCACCCGCCTCCATTCCCTGTTCCCCGATGTGAGGAAAAACATGTGTTTGCCCCCTCCCCTCAGAAAAAAAATAAAAAAGAGGCCACCCCCTTCAACGAAAGTATTTCGTTTTATGAATCAGGACGCCTTTTCTGGCGGGTGCTTATGATGTCGTGGTGTTTGCATTTCTTATTCTAGGAGCAGACGAGATTTTAACAGCTGAAAATTCTGAGGCACGAACAAAAAGGGCAAATAGCAAAAATTCCTACGTCGCTCTCGGTTGCAAAGGTCTAAGTGTGTTTTGACAAAATTATCTCTTTCTCTGCTATATATAACCGTTATAACCGAATATATAATGTAACATAAATTATGTAATAATTAATTCAAATGCATTAGTAAATCCACAAATAAAACAGATTAGCATCCAAAATGACAACACAAACATAATTGTTATTAGTTCTAAAACAGCCTATCATCATAATAAGAACATTAAAAAGTGTTAATATAATATAGCGCACGCGTAGATAAAAATATACTATTCCTAATAAAAGAAAATTATCTTGTTTCGACTATTCTATATTGTCAAGTATTCAAAACTAACCACTTAATTATATTTATGCTAAGGCCTTTTTTAAAAATTATTTAAAAGCAATAGATTACAGAGATTAGTCTACATTTATGAATTATAATAAAAAAAATAGCTAATTATATTCTCTGTATTTTCTTCTATTAATACCTAAGTATACTCTCTGTACCTAAGTATATACCTAAGTTAAAATACCTAAGTATATTCTCTGTATTTTTTTAAAAAGTAAAAACTAAATTTTTACTTTTTAAATTTTATGAAATATACATAAATACATGTTAAAAGGTAAAATCATACCTTTCAATGAATTAGGGTATTAAAAATAGCAAAAAATTATATATTGTTCTTCAAAATAAATAAACAATAATAAGTCAAAAGAAGTAATAAAAAGCTTATTGTGGTTTTGCTTTTGAAAAAATTAATAAATTTCTTTAAAGTTTATAAATTAATGAAATTAGCTCATTCAGAACATTATAAAGACAAACAGAAATGTCTTGCCTAAGTAAGGATATTTCTTGTAAAAATTTAGGGAGCAAAAAAAGAAAAAAAAAATTTTTCTTATATGTCAGTATATAAGATTAATAAAAAAGAAACTAAATATACCTTATCTTAATAATTCTTTCCCATTTTAAATATTTTACTGAGAAAAATAATTCTATTGCTTTTAAATTACAAATTATTTGCTTTAACTCAGAAGAAACATGAACAAAATAAAGTAAAAAACTGAAAATATTAAATAACATACTTATATATGAATCAATACATAAAAATGAACCATTTTTAAACGATATGAAATATTTTTTTATGAGTCACAGCTAGTTAATTTTTTAAAACTATAATCTATCAAAGCGTTTGAAATGTAAGGCATTTGTTAAAGTAAAATTCTTTAAAAAATAATTTATAATGATTCCGAGAAAAAACAATTTTCTGATCCTTGTTCTTTGAGTAACTTGAAACATGGCAGTCAAGCAAAAGTACAGAACATGTCTGTTATCGCTTAGTGGCGAAGCATAAACTCATGTTTCCCCCAATTTTTTCAACTGTTCTTTGTTCTCTTCGTTTGCTAATGATAGTAAAAAAAATGCACCCAAAAGAAGATAACATTTAAATTGTCTTATTTACTACCAACCCCAAAGAAACACTTCTGTGCTTATCGCAACATTCACAGCCGCCTGTATCTGTGTCTCCAGAGATTTCCACAACTGTTTTCAAAAAAGAACAGACGAGTGTTAAGAATTCTGAAACGCTTGAAAGAAAAGGAAAACGATGCTATTTTGTATCAATTTAGGGGCAAAGAATATCGACTTCTAAAATTTCGTCGCATTCGTAAAGTAAACTTCTAGTAATATTTTTCACTGACGTTCTTCAACAAGTTTCTATAGAACAAAATGTTTTGTTTATTAGGCCCATTTGTTGAATAGCACACATTCTTTTATTTTTGTGAGATTTTTATACCAAATTATCGTGTGAAAATAATAAATAGAACGAAAAGAATATACAAATATGAGAGCAATTGATTTTTGTATGCTATTTGATCACGAACATTTTTAAGCTTTGAATTGGATACTTTAAGTACTGCAGGTGTATCTTATTATGGTGAATTTCAACTTAAAAAACATTCCATGACGACGAAATTTTCATAAAATTCTGGCAAATTTCTCTTGACACAGAATTTAAAATTAAAAATTTATGATAAACAAATTTTGGCACAGGCGCCGTATAATCCATGATTCCGAATTCTGAATTTTTTCGGCGATGAAGAAATGTTGCCAAGATCGTGACGTGCGCGATGACATAAATACTAGGTTTACCAAAATAGAATTTTAGAAAGGAGATTGCCAGATGCATAAGAAAATCCGCCAAAATATCGCCAATCTCAGAACTTGGCATCATGGATTATACGGCACCTGTGCCAAAATTTTAGTCGTCAACAAAAAACTAATAAAGTTACTTTCAATGAAAGCTTCGAGACAAAATTATCTTTTTGCATAACTTTTTAATAACATACATTAGATATATTAAGCAGAAACTCCATCCTTTACCACTTATGCTACTAAAAGCAGTGTATTATTAAACAAAAATCCACAGTAAATACACTAAGGATTTATAAGAAAATTAAATAATCAAGCAATTATTGTCCTGCAATTTTTAACGTATATCATGTAAAATGCATTTCCAGCAATATTTGTATGTTAAGAATTAATGCTATAACGTTCGCGTAGTACACAAAAGATTTAATTTTAACTGTATAAAAAAGTTTTAAAAAGTTGATAATGCATATAATTTTGTTAGACTATTTCAGTTTCTAACAATATCAACAGCTGTACTAGTAATTTTAAAATCTTACCTTAATTTTTCCCTTCAACGGAATTATTAATCCATGAGCCATTCAACGATTAATTTGTAATCAATACAACTGATATATAAAACTAAGCAATAAATTAATATATAAAAGACAAACGTGTGAAGCAATGCTACAACGTTGATTCAAATGAAATTACTACAAGATATTCCAATGACGCTCAGATTGTAATCTCAGTTATAAGCAAAACAGAAATTAATGCGCTATTATTTCTATTATCGATATTGCGTTTCGTAATCGTATCGAATAAGGAAAAGATCCCACGAATTTAGCTGGCAAGATACCACGGGATCATGCCGCTCTATTTTAAGTTTACACATAGATAATTTTTCATTCACTCCAAGAAGATAAAGAAAAAAAAAACGAAAGATATCAAAAGATCGCGTAAAAAGATAGAAACTTGATGAGGAAGGCGAGGAATATTTATCTAAGATGTTGGCATCAGAGATATCTTCTTTGAAATCAGCCAATGCAAGAGAAAGTTTTGTTAATAAATAAATAATTTACGAGCTGTTCATGATCTGAATGGCATGACCCTGTGGTTGAAGAAGATACTTTGTACTTTCATCTTTGGATGAAGAAGATATCTTGAAATTTATAAGCATGAGACATATCATTTCTTTCAGTGCGTGCAATACCATGCCAATAGAACACTGAATTAAAATGAGAGGAGAAACTTTTTGCATTGTAACTTTTAGATACAGAGGCCGAATTAAATTTGGCATTTTACTTTGAAAGGAAAGGATAACATTTACGAATTTTGAAAATAATGGTTCTACCTGCCAAATAAAAAAAATTGAGTCACAAAAATAAAAGGATTTCACTTTTTTAAAGTTTATTTTAGCTAATGAATGGCGAATTTGTTTCCAAATTTCGTATACTAGAAGCTAAAGATAATTACATCAAATATTAAGAGATCTCATGTATGCTTCGGAGAGATTGTCCTTATTTCTACAAATTTGCCTACATTTAAGTTTAAAGGAATTCCACAATAATTAATGACAATTATAAATTTATGGGGATTGTTTTAATCCTCACAAAAGTTTCAACCTCGTATGATTGAATTTCACTAAATTTGTACAATTTAAGCAATAATATTCTTAAGCTAATTATTTTTATGAAAGCTGATATTGACGTAAACCCTCTAAAAGACAAATTATTGAAACTTATCAATAAATTTAATATTTTTATATGTGAATATAAAAAATACTTTCAAGATAGCCTTCATATTAATATAAACTAGAGGTTTTATGATTATGAAATCAAAACTTTTTTAAAATGTCATTACATACAACTGAAGCACAAAAATTATCTAAATAATAGATAAAGAACATTATATAAAGACATAATTATATCATAGTATAAAACAACATATTTTAATTTCATGTTCTTGAAAAATATTGAGACAATGATTGAAAATATCCCAATCATATTTTATAAACAATAATTACTTTTTTAATTCATTAAATTTATTATTCACATTAAATATTCAATCCAAAAGAACTACAGTTTTTAATAAATATAATTAAAAACAAAATAATATTCAAAAATATATACATAACAACAGATTAATTTATTGTAACAATTTAAAAGTGCTACATAAACAAAGTCGGAGTAAAATAAACATAATTTTTTTCTTATAACATAAAATAGTTTATTTTCCATAGTGCAATATAATACATAAAATACAGTTTTAAAAATAGAAGTTGACAAAATGTGAATCTATTTTTTTCAAACTATGTAGCAAAGATCCAGTAATGAAATGGTGCATGCAATGGTAAACAAACTGAATAAAAGAAATAAATTAAATTTCTTCCTCTATTTATACAAATGTCTGTTTACCAAATCTATTTCTATTCAATGCTGTAAAAAATTTTTTTAAATATTTTTTTCTATATAAAAGTAGCAACAATTATATTTAAATATTTTCTTTTTTGTCAATTGTTTAATTTTCCATTTTAATTTATACCATTGTTTTGTTTCAAGATAATTTCAAATGAAATAATTAGTATTTTTATTTGAAATTTATCTTGAAAAACTTATTAACTTTGAAATTTCTTTCTTTACTTTGCTAATTGATAAAAATCCTTGAATTAAAAAATATATTGACGAGTAATAAATATCAATAAAATTAAAGATAATTAAAAAAAGAAAACTATTGAGGTCGAGAATAATTAATAAGAAGATAGGTTGTGTAAAAAGAAACTCAATAAGGTGAAGAAAACGATCCTGCACTTATAGAATCAACTCTTAACAGAAATAATGTAAGATATTCAAAATTAAAAATATGACAGCTTGAAGTTTAATCCAAATTTTTTATAATTCATGAATATATAATTCAAACATATCTTATTTACTCCAAGAGAAATGTATGAAAGGTGAAACAAAATTTAACATAGAAATAATATTACATTTACAGGCCTATAAAGCTCAAATACGTGCACGGAATGACGTAACCAAGATTATTTCAGAAAGAATTTGGTATCTAACACATATCACCACAAAAGCAAGTAATTTTCTAAATGAACGCTTGAGCAAAAAATAAAACACTTTTATACTTTTTGTAAGAGCAAGTGACGACTGGCGTGCCATTTTCTGGTAAAAAAAAGTATTCTTTTGTTTCTTTTCAATGATAAAAAGCTTCGTCTTGATGTCTCTTTGTCATTTTGTCCTTGCTTAATCTCATAATAACTGTTTCTATTGTTTTGTTCTCCACATTTCTGCCACAAAGTTATCCGTTTCTGTAAATCACTGACCTTTCATCTTTATGAATGGTAGCGTCCCTTTTGACAATTATTCCAGAGAAAATTGTTTCACTTTATAAACGCTATATAATATTCTATGTTAAGTTAGGGAAACAGAAAAGACGTGCAATATTCTGCCAAGTTTTTAAATGTATATTGAAATGATTTTACATGAAATTTAAAAGGAATAATAATTTGTTGAATATAAACAGCACGTTTTAAAATTGCATTTATATTTGGAAATGTAAAAAAAAAAAAAAATGTTGAGATAGATTTTGATATACACACACGTTCAAATGCTATATAACAGCTTTCAGAACTCAGTAATATTAAAACAAGATTTAGTTTTCACATTTCTAATTGTGTTGTAGTTACAACAAATTTAATAAGATATTTTGCATACAACTGTAAATTTATTAACCAAAAAGTGGTTGTTTCTTTCATTCCAATTACGCCACTTTATTACAATTCTCATTGGTTTAAAATATAAATGACGTCGAATAACGTTTCATCTACGTCACATCGTATTGAGACGACATCGTAAATCCGACTTGTCGACGAATTTGCAGCCTGCCTTCAAATCGCATTCTTTGAGTAGCAGCAAGCAAAGTGAAGTTCGCCATCGAATGTCTGAGAATATTGTCGAAGTTCATTCCGTTAATAAAATGATTTATTATATAAAACCACCAAAGCATCGGTTTAAGAATTCGTTTTCCATTGATTCAAGCCATTAACACATTGACAGTAAAAAAGAAGAAGCTAACATCTGGCTTTAATGTATAATTAATTAGAAAAAGAACACGCATAGTTTGAATGTGAGATTCAGCCATTAGCAATTATCTTAGGGGGTTCAAATAATAAATATTTTTCATATATTGCTTAATAATTATATACATAAAATACTTTATGTAAATAATTTATAGAAAAAATTATGGAGTGCATGGTAATTATGGAATAAAAGTAAGATTAAAACTGAGAATATCTTAAAAGAATGTTATAAACTTCAAATTCATTTGTTTCGATACTTGACCTTTTATCTCATCAGAAAATTATTTTATTTATCCACCATCATTAAAGCAGAGACTATCATTTGAGAAAATCCACCAGACAATCTCTATTTCAGAAGGGGATCTAACCAGACTTAATAGTTAGCTTGAAGATAGAAAATCAGTTAATACTGTCTGAAACCATATCACTCAGACACAAGTCTCTATCTAAAGCAATTGATAGTAATGAACACGAATATGAAACTAATGGTGATCATCGAGTCACACAGGGATGGGCAGAGGAAAACAAGAAAAGAAAAACATATCGATTTAGAGAAAAGGACATGTCCCAGACGTTGTTTTGGTTCATCTCTTTGTCTGTGTCCTGAAGGCATCGTGGGAACAATGCATGCTGAGGAAGTTCTGGGGTTTGGCGAAAAATCCGGCAAAATAGCACATATCTACCAATGTCCAGTGATGCGAGTCTGAACCACTTTAGAATATATTTTCGAGATTCACCGGCGGGCTTTTTACCTGTCTGATAAGTTTCAACTAGGTTAGATTGTATTTGTCAAAGTTCATTCCACGTTTACAAGGAGAGGGGAATTATAACCATCGAATCGGAATGCAAAAGAAGTCTTGTTCAGAAAAGCATAAAGAAATCCACAAGATGAAATCAATATCAATTTAGCGTGCATGATTGTGATCATTAGCCTTGAAATAATGTGCTATCAATATGTTGACAAGCGTGTTGGTAATTTACTTTTCAATTCAACCCTAGCGGAAGTAAAATCAGACACTTGTATTTGTGTAAAACATTTTTAGTACATGAACTCGTTTAGGTGAAAGCGATTACGAATGTTTTAAGATAAGAAAATATTATGGTAATGTTACGCATTTTAATGGGTATGGCTTTCATTAATGCATAGTAAGAAGTTTAAGGTCGATGTTTGCAACTCATTCCTAGCAAAATGAATAGAATGATAAATAAACAAATAATTATCATGCTTAAGTGTGTTATTTTCGATAAAATATTGTTCGCGAAGGTAAATAAAAGTCATATCACATTCGTTTTTATCAGTGAACGCATGTGATTGTGATTTAGACTGATGGACAGTTAATGTCCTTTACACAATTCTGATCTTTCTTCAAATAAAGATTTATAATGAAAATCACTCTAATTTTTTTAAATTTACTATTTATGCAAGAATGATTAGCTATCGAAACGAAAATTGAAAATCCCCATGAGTTTATACTTTAGATATAATCAAAATTTTGAATGTATGCACATCACTATAGACGGAAGTTTATACGCAGACATATAATATTCTTTCCCTTATTTTACAGCACATTTTTGCAAAGATTTTAAATGTCTTGATCAAAAGATTATACGTTTTGAATTTATAAGGATTTCTGAAAAGGTGCTGAAGTTTCCTTTGCAATGTTTGTAATTAATGTAAATCTGGTTTTTCTTATGTAACCCTGATGATTCACTATACGCTTTTCTATACGGAAGTAAATATATCTTATATGACCTTCAAATATGGGACTGATCGGACAATTCGAAAATTGTAACGCAAATAAAATATAAATATATACCTCATTCTACTTTTTTATCTTTTCAATGAGAAGTCAATAATAATTCCAGAAATCTGTAATTATGAAGGTAATTAATCCTATTTTATGTTGATAATTATTTTTAAATTTATGCAAAACCAAGTTTTACTTACAGATCTCTTTTTTTTAATCGCTCATTTTTGGTAAAAAATGGTTTCTACCGTCATGAGAAAACATGAAAGTACTGCACTATAAACTATATTTTTTCATAAATTGCTATTACATATTTTTGATTCATGTTTGAATTATCTTGCGCACTTGTCTCTTATTTCATCATCTTAAAGATATTGTGGTATGATTTGGGTTAATGAAGAACACATTGATGCATTCTGAAAATCATCACGTTCTTTATTTTTGCACTTCAGCATCTCATTAAATTGCAGTATCTTATTGTTTTGAGACTCAGAAAGTATTGTAATGATTTAGCATTGTTTAAACTAAAAATTAAATAGTCTATAGAAATTTATGTAAAAATTAAGCAAATGATTATCCAATATTATACATTACCAATCACAAACACGAATATTTTGAAACTAGCAATCATTCATGGTTTAAATACACACTATGACGTACCTCGCATGAAAGGCTGTTTGTGGTTATGATCTGTTTACTTATGTTTAGTTATGAACAATTTCAATCAAAAGAAAAATTTCTAAGCAACAATTCTTCTTTAGATTGAAATTGTTGATTATATTCTTAATCAGCAATCATGTCTTTTTACCAGGACATTAGCATAGATCTCTTAAGTGTGTATAGAGAAACGGTCCTAGATCAACAGGACATTAGGACAGATATCTTAAGAGTGTATAGAGAAACGGTCCAAGATCATCAGCTGATTAAACAATAGACAGCATTTGTTAATTTCCACAGCGAAAATATATTCTGGAAATTTCTTTTATATTTTATTCATTTTTTAATTTGAGAAATGTAATTATTGTACTGAACATCAGATTACACAGTATACACAAAATTAGTATTCGGGCTTTATTTTGAACAAAGAAATTCCTTTTCGATTTTAAAAATATTTATTCTACTTCTCTTCCATAATTTTTAATTGATTGTTATGTACTTGTTGTTGTGATTATCATCAATTTTATGCAATTGAGAACATATACCGACACTTAACACCATAAAAGTTTTATTCTTGAATATTGCAATTGAAATATTTATATCAAAACTTTGGGTGGCTTAATTGCACAGAAATTTTCGTAGTTACCTATTCTTTTCAGTAGAACTATATTAAAACAATGCTTCGATCAGGAACATTTAATATTACTATATGTATTGATGTATTCTAATTTACATGTATTCTAATTAATAAAAAATCCTCAAATATTATTTGTTAAGATTCTTATGTCAACTGTGTTGTGACGAGGCTTCCTTTATAACTATAACTGGGTACACTCACTTATTAACGCTGCTACCCACAGATTTCTCGTATTCAATTCTTCTAACATTCAGAAACACTCTATGGTAATTTGTGTCGTTCTCACATTTCCTTTCTTTTAAAAGGGCATCATTCGATATAGAAATGCACTGTGAATTATAAGAAAGTAAGACAAGAATAAATGGAAAAAACATGCATAATATTTCGTAATGAGCTATGAAATTACAAAAATACCTATGAAAAATGTAATCAAGATCTTGTTTTGTCAGTTAAGATCCTTCAAACAAACACAGTTTTAAAAGAGACTTCCCTCAAAATTATTTTTACAATAAATTACAAAGTAAATAAGAATTTAGGTTACATAAAGAATTTCCAAGCTGCAAAATGCAAATCATAATTTTACTAGAAGGATATATATATATATATATACAAACGCATTTCCTATTCAGCTTAAAACTTTGAGCAAACCCAACATGAAGTTTACCTTGTTCTCAACCCTTTATCAAACACGCCACGGGATTGTTAAGGCACACCAGATTAGCATACGCAAACGTGAAATGTATTCAATTTCACCGTTGCCACAGACATGCAACATAAATAATAAACCGCGTCATCTGCCAGGGCAAAAGTGAAGGTA
This sequence comes from Latrodectus hesperus, assembly GCA_037975125.1. Classification (NCBI taxonomy): domain Eukaryota; kingdom Metazoa; phylum Arthropoda; class Arachnida; order Araneae; family Theridiidae; genus Latrodectus; species Latrodectus hesperus. The sequence goes on from CM075861.1 coordinate 20,382,685, forward strand.
AAAAATTATATTTAGATCACGTCGACAGGGATAAGAAGAAGAATTGGAAGAAGAGAGTTTTGACCTACCTTGCAAAACACAACAGACGCTATGACCTCGCCGTGTTTGTGTATATAGGTAGGTCAGCAGCCTATAGCCAGGGGAGATTTTCGCTTTAAGCGAAGGAAGAAAAAAAACTTGACCTGTCAAAGATAGCCGATGATGGTTGAGAGAATCTCTTCTCACATTGAATGCAATGCCATCAGGCGATGATGGAATTAATTCTTGGTTCGGATCGCATCAAAAAGACCACCGTTAGCCGTTAATCGCGAGGAAATGGATACAATGTACGGTTGTTTATGGTGTCACAACCTCGTGGTTATCAGCCTCATTACATTAGATTTCAGAGCAATATTTAGGACTAAACTGATAGGAAAAATTAAAGACACAGCACAAGTGCAAGAGAGAAGATTAAAAATTTAAAGTAATGCCACCATTTGTTTTCGATATCTGTTTTAGTGATTTTATAATGATATTTATATCATTTTCATACTACAATATCTATTTAAATTTTTTCAGGTAAACAACATTTTATATTCACTAAATGTAATAAATAAATAAGACTAAACTAAACTAAAATAAAAAGTAATTGTTAATAAAAATCAGAACAATAGTGAAAAATATTAATTCACTTAGCTTCCACTAGTAGTGGAATTGGAAATTATTTTAAGTGTCTACCTCATCATTTGGCTGTAATTAAAAATAATGAGGCGATTTGATATATTTAGAGAAATAAATAGATAGAATTAGACAAATAGAAATAAATAAAATTACAAGGAATAAAATACATTAGGAAAACTTCGTTATTTGTAATGTAAAAAATATTATTTATTTTAGAAAGAAATGAGGAGATATTGAATTATAAACAAATTGATAGAGATAAAATAAATATATAAAAATGGAATTTCATAAGTTTATTAAATTAACAACAATAAATATGAATAAATAAGATCATAACACATTATTTGATTAAGAGTTATTTTTACCTCACATATTTTATTCCTGATTTTATTTAACAATATAATTCTCAAAATTATTCAAACATAAGGAATTAAATTATTGTATCCAATTGAAATTAGAAAACATTCGATTTTAAAATTATTTTTTCATTACACAAGATATTTTTTGCTTATTTTCTCAACTTTTTCGTAATATACTATTGAAAAAATGTATTATATGTAAACAAAAGTATAATTAAAATTAACAAAATATACTCAAAATAACTATCATAAAATTTTACACTTCCATATAAAAAAGAAGAAAATTTTATAAATCCTAAATAAAAACATTCACATTTCCGAAAAAAATATGATATTAGATTATTTTACATCTTATCATCAATAGTTTAATAAAAAATAAAAATACATGGATTGATATATTCAGAGTATCTAAGTAATCTAACTCATGGGATAACGAAGAAATATATTTTCGAAGATTATGATCTTTGCTTTAATGATTTATTTAAGATTTTGTCCTTCATTCTAGAGAATGCACATTAGATACAGCGAATTCTTTGCACGATTAAATGTATCTGGACAACAAATATTCATAAGCTATAGTTCAGAATTAAATATGAATCATATACGATACATTTTTGAGAAAAATATTAGGTTTCATTTTTAAAGCACATTCCTTTGGAATGAAGTAATAAAAGCATCCATTTGTACGACAGAAAATAAGATGAATGCTGAATTCCGTAGTATGAAAAAAAATAAAACTTTATACTAATGTTGGCCTAAGACCCAGAAAGTAATCTCATATAAATTGGTGATGAAATACACGCAATAATTTTACTTTTTCAGGTAATAATAATAATAAGATTTTGATTCTGGTTGCAACCACGCATCTTTTTTAAAGAGTAAATAAGTTAAAAATTCTAATAAAATTAAGAAGTAACAAATTTATTAAAATTTGGGTTCGCCTGATTTAAGCGATTTTTTTTACCCTATTCGTCATTCATAAAATAAATAAACATTGAAAAACAATTTATTTATTGAAAAGGTCAAAACAAAGTTAAAATATTTACATTTTAATTTAGTTTTGCTGACTCTTTACATCCGTTTAAGATCTTATGTAATCAATCTTAAAACAATTTGGAAATCTAATGTTATGATGTTCTAATTAGAAATACGTTTGTTAATTTTCGCACTAAATATAATTTGCGATTCAATATTGGGAAACGACATATGCAATAAAAATTTAAGACTTGGGGTACAAATTGTAAAAATTTGAATTCTCCTAAAATATTCATAATTTAAAAAAAATAATAATACACTTATATGTGTTTTATGTCATCATATTAATTATCAACGCTTGAAATACATGCCCTCTTTTTTTAATTCGGTTTCACTATAAGGGATTACAAATTTATCTTTGCTACCAGAAAATACCGATTCATTTTTTTAAATTGCATCATTAACAAACGTTCTAATATCATGCATTTCAAATTAGTTTTAACCCTACATCGGAAAATCTAAAAAATGGCTAAATATTCTTTATCATAATGCTTTGAATGCGATAAAATAAAATCTTAATTTTTCTGCATTTATGCAGGAAAACACATTAATATTTATTTCCTTTTATAAAAACATATATTAAACATAGGAAAAAAAACTCTAAAGATGAACAACCTTCCTTAAGACAAATATCACTTTTTTTTTCAATAAGGAAAAGAACATGGAACATTACAGAATAGCAGCTTCTTTTTAAGAAAAGTGGATATAAATACGAATAAACTTCCAACTATTTGTAATGCTTTCACACAAAAATATTAAGTACATTTATATATAATTTTCTCTTTTTACTTCAGAACTTAAACTGCCTTTCAACTTATATTTCTTACTTTGCATCTAATTTCGTAAGTGGTTTTGGTTCAGAAAGAATGTGGAGTCTTAAATCAAAAATAAATGTCACAAAAATCAGTATGATATGAAGTGAAGTCATTTTTTAAGAGAAAAAATTAGGAAATACATAATTAATTACTCATTTTAATGATTCATCCCAGAAAGTTTACACTAATTGGTTTAATATCATAAATAGAAAAGGTTGATAACGCGTTATAAAAATATAAGAATAAATAAAAATGTTCTTATACTGAGACAAAGGATCGTGGAATAAAATGAAAAAAATCGAACAAAGTAATATAAACATTAAATACAGTAAAAAAAAAACGTAACACATTGAAATGAAGAAAATCTTAACTATAATAAGGTTTGATGGAATATTTCTAATCAAACATTTTTTCATTACATTCGTTTCCAGTTAGTTATTTATATGGTACGAAATCACTAAACAAAGATAAACGCCTGGTAATTTTGAGCTACAGTATAACAACGAAAATGACGCCTGAAATGGCATCCTTCTCCCTATGCGAATTAACAATCATTTTAAGATAAAGTTTATAAACATATACGTGCGCGCGCGATATTATTACCATGCAATAAAGCTGCAATTTAAGTGTAAGTTTTTATTAAGATTTAAATTTTTAAAATTTTATATAAAACATAATATTTTGCACGAAAGATATTTTTTTTCTCCCAGAAAATTCATGCTTTTTCTCCTGCAAAATTTATTTACTTACTTTTCTGAAGTTTGCATATGGAAAACAATTTTTTGTTAACAAACATTAAAAATATATTTACTGTAAATGAAAGCATATTTTTTTAAGAAATAAGGAAAAAATTAAACAGATACAAAATTTTCAAAAAAAAAAAAATATCCGAATGCTTATCCAGTGAAAGAAGGAAATATTAAGTAAATTCGGAAAATCGCATTAAAAAACTATAATAAATAAAATATATTATTTAACTTTCATAAGCAATTTTATTTTCAATCACACCTTCAAACAAAAATGTATACAAGAATTGATATATATATGATAAAATATTAACTATATATATCTTCAATTGAAAAAAATACGCAAGTCAAAACGGGAGACAAACATCACGTGGGTTTATTGGTATCACTTTATGCAGAAAAAACAAGATATAAAAATAAATAATACACGTGTGTTGTAATCACAGAGGTTGCACCCAATAAGTTTTTTTCTCACTGCAACGAAAAAATAACACAGCCATATATTGCACAACAATACTAATATACAAAATTAAAAAATATTATTCCATAGTAATATTCTGTAACAGTGTGAAACATGAGACCTAAGTTTCCCATGCAAGTTTAAATGTTTAAGCAAGAATATTTTTTCTTTCACCACATTTTTGAGCGAATCTTTTTTTCCCCCGTTTTATGCAGCACATTTTGTAATTCGATTATAATAGTTTTTTCGTTTTTATTACAGACGATAATTGTTTTCCCACTCAACTTTTTTTACGTTATGCATACATTATATTCAACAATTTTATTCGAAAATTATGCACTTATAATATATTCAATTAAAAATAAATAAACGTTAACAAACATGTGAACTGAAATATTTTTAATTTAAAAATAACACTCAATTACATATTTTTTTATGTTCGATCTAAAATAATTCAAATTTCTTTATGCAGACGATAATTAATGTTCTTTCCAACTCATTTTATTTTAAAAGAAAAAATATCACTTATCTCGTTTAAAATCTTGGTATTTAATTAAATAAAAGGAGAACGAAGGGGAAAAAAATTACGTACTAAAAGAAGGCACGCAACTTCACTTTTTAATTTATTTCCAGGAAAGGGAAAGTGGGAAAGGTGAGGCTGAAATTCAATGACGAAAGCTGAGTTTTTCACTGTCAAGGGAATAGAGCGATGGCGACAATCACAGGCATTTTAAAATCAACTAGCAGACTGAAAAAGGGGCTCTCTTCTTATACCTTACATCCCCTGACAGTAACCTAACACACACATGATGAAAAGCAAACGATCTTACTTTTTTTTAGCTCCGATTCACCCTCCAAAGCCGGGGGAATAGAGTTACATCCAAATTTTCTGCTACGGCATTATTCTTCAGCACGCTGGTTTTCCATTTGTTTTTGGGTGACCGAAGAAAAAGAAAACGTCATACATTATTCGAAAAAATTAAAGGTTTCAACTTTCAGATTCTGGGATCAATGCGCTCGTAGTCACTTTTATTTATTTATTTTTTACCGAACTAATGGATATGGGATATTTTTTTCTTTTTTTGTAATAGAAATTTGATGCAATTTATTATGCAAATGCATGGAAAATTGAAAATTTTGGTAAACATCAACAACCCAAGTTTATAAATGATAATTCATTAACTGTAATTGTGTGTATTGTTATTTATTTTAAAAATGCAAGTAACTCGTACATTCAAAATAATCTAATAAAAGGACAGTTAAAAGCTTATTTATAATAGTAATTTCACGTGCATCGGAATTCTAGTAAAGATAAGGATTTTCGGATTAAATATCATTTAAGATTAATTTAATATCATACTATCGACAGTCTTATAGCTATGTATAAGCTTTCTATAAGGCTTTTTTTAGATAAAAACCATATTGCATTTTTAAAGATTGCACTAATATTTATGAATACTAATTAAATCTCTGACACAGTCACACGCAATGCAGAAATGCAGTGTTAACCATTTCGCCAAATGGCAGATTCAAATGATTAATCACTCGCCAAAGGAACACAATTATAGCTGTTCTGCCATAATGAATTTATTGGACATATCAAGTTAAAGAGAAGAAACCTTTAATTATATCAGAAGGTTTTAACAGGTTATATTTCATCACTTACTTTGAATAGAATCCTAACATTTCTCGGCAATATATCCTAAGGCCACTTACCATGGACCAAACGTTCAATAAATTTATTGATAAACATAAATTTTTATATAGGTGGAGTTTCTCTCGTTGGAAGCTCACAAAATACTGGGTTTCAACGAATTGTATGACAGTTCATTATACACCACTATTTAATAAAGAAGAGTATTAAAAAGAAATAATAATTTTTTTTCACAAGAATTTGTTGAGCAGTAAAAATTTGTTCAATAAAATCTTGATCTTGCTTACAATGAAGTTATTTAGGAATTAAATAAAAAAGGCCAATTGCTAAACTCATTACAAATAGCATATTTAAAAATATTAAAAAAGGATGGAAATTGCCATTAAGACCCTTTTTAAAATGTAGAAGAACGACTTACGAAAAACAATTCAACTGCATATGAAGCACAGAACTACAAAAATACAACATTTATGCATAAAAATAATCTTAAACTTCAAAAAAGTAGCATTTTGAAATTAATTAAAGCAGCGCACGAGAAGGGCTTTCTTTTCGCTCACAATATTTTACAACGTCCGCTTCTGAAAGTGCTGCAATTACCAGCTTTGTAAATTAATAAGTGTCCAAAAATCGCGTCGTTAAAACTTGCACACAATTAAAAGTGCAAAATCTCCAGCACTCGGCAATCAAAAGACGAAGCGTAAATTATGCGCATAAAAGTTATGAAAACGATTGAAGGCTGTGCAACTTACTTTGGGGGGAGAAACTTCGGGAAATTGGCGTTTATTTTAGCAGCATTTAGTGCCGAGAGCACCTGGGAAATTTAATCTTTAAAGGGAGCCCCCGAACAAGCAACACAGCATATCTTTTGCTTTATGCACCGACGAGCCTTGAGACTTTTCTAATCTTGAAAGTTTTCGTAAAGTTTTAAGTCGCTTATAAAATGAAACGCCTCTCCCGTCCGGTTGGTAAAGTAAGAAACCGAGCTCTTGAATTTAAATATAAATCGAATACTCTTCCCTGTCAGAAAGAGAGTGGGGTTGGAAAACATTAAAGTTTTAAAACGAAATTCAGAGCTTGTTTTGAAATGTCGCTGCTGTTTATCATAGCATCTTCTTTGATGAGAATACATATGAATTGATGTTTTGAATCATTGTTTAATTCTTCAAGCACAGAAATTAACAGAATTAATAATCATGTAAAAATAACGGAAAATTAGTAAAAGAATAAAACCCCACAGATACCTGATTCTAAAATAACGTAACTTTTATATGTAAAAGTTATGAAGTCAAACCAAATGTGAATTATTAGAAATAAATCAACAACAAAATGTATTTAAAAATATTCTGAAATAACAAGCTAAAGCTGGATTCATAATGGATGCTTTTTAGGCAAGTTCAAATCTTGTCGTTTAAAATGGCTCGTTTATTCTAATAATTTTATTCTTATTTGAGAACATTGGATAATTGAAGTCAATTAAAATTTTCTAATTTACTTTCCTGATATTATTTATTTATTACAGATGGTGCTAGTTTGCAAAATCAAAATTTGGGTATCAAGCAAAAAGAAAGGAGGAATGGAATAATGATTCTGAAATAAATATTTATCAGAAATAGCAGAGAGTGTTATAAATGACAAATCATAAATTAATTAATTCATGCAATATATTCGTATATCAATATATATAATCAAATTACCGATATAGCACTAAAATCAAAATAAATACATGTTGGAATTTGCATTTCTTTACAAGAAATTTTATTGAAATGATTGTGATGTCTCACTCAAATCAAATTACAGTGTCTTTTAAAAATGGGAGAAAAATAAGTACAGATAATAAGTTCGAAAGTGCACATTGTGAGACTCAAATTTCATTTATATAAAATCTGAAAGACATTATCTTGTTGCTTATTAATTTATTTTATAATCAAATAAGACATTTTTATTATGAAGTCATAAAAATGTATGAATGGGCAAAATTGAGTTAGTTTGCAACGCCAAATTTCTTTTTATTGATTGTTTCATTCTTCCACAAATTGATGTAAAATTTTTTAAGGAAGCAACAAAAAATTAATAAAAAAATTTCTATATACATGGATACATTACATGGATATAAAATTTGCAGTGGATGGTGCAGACAGGAAATAAACTAAAATTAAATAAATACGAATATAAAATATTGTTGACAAAAATAATAAAAATACTTTTATTTGAAAATTATTAATATACAAATACGTCACCATATGCAGCATTAGCTTTATCATGGACTAAAATATCATGAATAGAATTCTTTAAACAATTTGTAAAAATGTTAATAATATAATTATTTAACTTATATAAAACAGTTCTTTTTAGTAGCAAAAAGGAAGCCAATAAATAAATTGTCAAAGATAAAAATACCATAAAGAAAAAAACTAACCTTTGTATCAGGTGCAATCAATGATTATACTGCAAGACATCACAAAATAGCAGCGCAATCTAAAAAAAAGGACACTAATTAGAAGTTTTAAATTTTATAAGTACAGAATTTGTCAAGAAAAGAACAAATTGAAAGCATCAAAAAGTCAATCAGCTCCATTCAACGAAACTTTAGGAACTTTGTTCCATGTAACAATTATTTCGTGAAAAGTCAGTGACAGAACCATCTGAAGGCAATTATATTTATGTTTCCCAGGAAGTCCTCATTAGCTTTGACCTTAATTAATACATCAGAAATTTTACAGTATTTGTTGTGATTACTCCAGAAATTATGAAAAGGAAATGTCCGCATAATTGGCGATAACTCATCGTGAAATAAACCACAAGACAACCGGTGACTGATTACCCCTGAGAAAAATCACACACAATCATAATTTATTTTCTTTTTTTTTCTGGTTAAAAGTAGCCAGAAAAAGAAGCAGTGACGTGATTTTTTATAGAGCAAATTTTCCCAGAAAAATGTTTTGAAAGGCATTTTTCACTTAAGAAAGACAAAGAAATGTAGTTAATTTATCTGATTTATGCACTGCATATTTTCTATAGTATATAGCGTCGTAGGGAAACATAGTTCTAATTAAGAATTTCCAAAAGCGGCCTACTTGGTTTTAATTCTTCCATTAGTTGAAATATACATGAAAAAATATTTCGTGTTTAATTCCGTTAGTGGCAGAATATTAGAATTAAAAGTGAGATGTTTTCTTACAGAACAAGAAAAAAATGAAGATAGTGTTTCTAGAATTTATAATATTTTCGAGATGATACAGTTAAAGTTAAAAGTTTGTTCCCAAGTATTCATTTCTCTAAAACGAGAGATTAACTTCTACATTCCAAATTTTCATTCAATACTTTCTATTTCTGGGATTCAAGTTAATAATATTAGGAATATTATTAACTTGAATAAAAGGAAGATTTACATCAAAATTTTTTTATATATTTTCAGGCTCACCAACTTAAAAATACTTAAAAATATTCAATATCAAGCTAATCAAAAATTTAATTCTTAACATTTCATATCAAATTTATTTATCATGTATCTAAGAAAGTTTCAATTATTTCTTCTATATTTCCCATACTTTTTCCCTTATATATATAAACAAATAATATACTTCCGGAATTTGTACATTTAATGTATAATAGTGTATTTAGTCTAACATACAATTGAAAATTACTAATAATAACAAAGTTCGTTCGTTTCAATTATTTCTTTGTATTTCCCATACTTTTTTCCCCTTAAACAAATAATATACTTCAGGAATTTGTACATGCATAAAACTTTTAAGGTATTCAGTCTAACATACAAAGAAGCATTTTTCTTGAGTGAAATTTGTTTAAGTTGAAATGGGTATATAATCCACTGTTAGTTTTTTTTCTTTCTTTTTTTAATGAAATGCAATTATCTCATTGTTTTTTATGGAATAATTTGTAACATAATTAAAAAATATAAATTGTCTTGAAGGAGTTTGTGAACGAAATTCTTCCTTTTAAATTAGGCTAAAAAATAAGCCAAATAGATATAATATATAATTTTATTTTCTTAAATTACACAATTAAACCATCGATATTAAATGAAGAAAAAATTCTTACTAAATAAAGTCTGAAAAATTCATGTAAAACTAAGAAAAAATAAGGGATACAAAAAATATGCATTAAGCTTACATATTGATGCATAAATTAAGAATATATACAGCAGAAAAATATTTCAACAAGGAAATTTTTAAGCATTTTTCTCTCATATTTAAATTTATAAACGCAGTTTAAAACTTATTTCAGTTTCTCATCAATTTCAGGAAAAATCACTTTTCAATCTCAGAAAAAAATCCAAGCGGACAGACTATTGTTTAACTACAACATTAAAATAAATACGATTATTAAGTATTAAACATTATTTTTCATTATTTACTTTAACAAAACACCAATATTTCATTAAGACTTTACGACCACATAATTTTTAAGACAGAGCTTTGGCAATAGGGAAAAGATGATAAACTTAGCATTAAAACCTTGAATCATAGGGAATAGTGCACAGTTTTATTACTAACCATATTTTGAAAATTCTTTATATATAATAATGCAATAGTTAAGATTGGTCATTTAAGAAAGCGAGATGTAAATTTTAGGCAGTAAAAGTTAGTTACTAATTACTGTTCGAATATTTATCATTGCGGTAAAACAATGAATATTTTTAATTTACAATTCAATCAGGTACCGCAATTTTTTGGCGGATTTTCTTATGTATTTGATAACCTCGTTTTTTTACGTAATACTTACGTATCCTATAAGAATTATGATGAAAATTCTATTTTGGTAACCCTAGTATTTACGTCATCGCGCACGTCACGATACGTCATCTTGGCAACATTTCTTCATCGCCAAAAAAATTTAGAATTTGAAATCATGGATTATAAGGCACCTGTGCCTTCAAAATTTAATACTGAATTCATAAATGCATTTTGTGGATACGAGAAAATAACTGAAATATGCCGATTTCAGATTTTTGCAATCAAATCTTATAGTGTTACATGAGAACAGAATCCCTAGCACCCTTTGTTATGTGCAAGAATCACACTTTTAGAAATGTAGAATTTTCAAACTGAATGATTAGCATGAGAACTTGTGCTACTATTAATAGTATTTTTTGCTTGTATTATATGTTGGAAAGAAAATTTTGAATAAAATTGACTAAAATATGTATGAATCATCAATTGCGAAGGATTTTGTGTTAGTCCTAAAGATCACTGATCAAAATATCTTTAACGAGGAAGTAATCGTGGGCATCATGGTAAATTTTGAACGCTTGTAAATGTCATTGAACTCAACAGAATAAACCGTCCGAATAATCACTAACTTCCTCGAATCACCGATTACAAAATTGAGCCATTTACAAGGCACAATTTATCTGACAGAAAATGCATTTAATAAGTGTCAATACCGTTTTATCAATGCTGTATATTATATATATATATATATATATATATATATATATATATATATATATATATATATATATATATATATATCATCTCATTTTGTAACCTATTTCATAATTACCATATAGAAAACTAATATAACATTTTAAATTTTTAAGTTAATGGAATGCTTTATTAACACTATAAAATAGAAGTTCACATACAACATTTAAGAAAAGAACTTTTTCATCAAATGAATTTTTTTTCCAGTAAAATGTTTTTAAATATTTGAATTACCAACTTACATCTGAAAGTCTATGGAGTATTAAGTGTGTGTGAGGATTCAAATTTACTAATAGAAGGTTCTAGCATATTCAATTTAACCAATAAGTAAAAACAATAAACCAATTTTTGCCCAATTAATAAAAGGTTAGAATAAAATAAATGCAGAAAAAAGAATTGGCATAATAATAATAATTCGTATTATGATTGTGTTTTGAAAAAATTATCCTAATTTGTTTCTATAAAGCAAATAAATACAAACTTTATAGCATTAATAATATTGACTAATTATTTTATGTGCTGCACAAAAATCTGTTTATGTTCCTATAGAAAGAACACAAATTCTGTTTAAATTTAGAAAAAAGAATTTATACTCATGTACTTTATGTATTACTAATTGAATTATTTGGTATTGTCAGAGAAAATGAATCTTTGGTAAGAAAAATAAACAATTTATATTTTATAACATAACATCAAATTAATATAATTAAATAAATTTAAAATATTAATAAATAAATTGCAAAATAAAAATATTTCTTGATTAGATTAATACTTTAAAACAAAGCACAAACGTTTTTGATTCTATTCTAGACTTGATCATTTCAGACATTTTGTCTTATTCCTTCTCTCACTTCAAATGAATAAATTTGGATTGTAAAAAATAGCAATGAAAATGTTCTATTCCTCTTGGTGATTTGAAAATATTACACATTCTAATAATCAGCCACTTTAGATTATTTTTAAATATACACCTTTCCTCCCACTCTCATTCATATAATAGTGGAAAAATATATAGAAATCTGTTCGACTAAATTTAAATTTACATTTCATTAGAACTATCACCAATCAGATAGTGATCCGTAAAACTATAAATTCAACAATTGTATCGATCATTTTAGTTATTTACTTTATCCCATTTTACAGTCCTAAGGTAATGGAGCATGATCTTGGATTTAGGAGGAATGGGAAATGCCACAGTCCATCCCAGCAACATCAGAAACAATGAATTTGGCACCAATTTTGGACATTTTATTTTCATTTTTGTTCACATCACATCATATACGTGGGTATTAAACTTAGACTTCAGCGGAATATAAAGATTGACACTGATGAACCATTCTCAAGTAATTCTACGGATCCTACAACATGTACAAAGTTTTATCTGTCTAGATCAAACATAAACATCAATGTCTATATACATATAAATTGATCAATTTTAACTTCAAATAATATTTGAATGCAGCAAGTTTACGTATCATAAGCATATTTAACAACATTTTTTTCCATCTGAAAAAAATCAATCGACAGTTTTTCAGAAATTCCTTTTTTTTTCAAGTAACCTTATTACTCATACATTTCGAATACTTTGGAAAGACATTTTATATCCATATTAAATTAATATACGAATAAGCTACAAAATTCTTCTACCAGTGGAATAATTTCGCAGTATAACACGTGAGAAAGAAATCAAACGCAAGCAAGCAGAATTTTAAGATAATATTTGTCTTTTCCAAGAATAAATTTCATATTCAAATACAAAGCAAATAAATAGGTTAAGGATACCGAATTTTCCCAGTAATTGGTGCAAATCAGTTTTTATATCCAATATATTTTGAAATGGGAAAAATCTTATCAAAAATATCTCAACATCTCCTTCAGCCATCCAGTTCAAACAACAATCAATCAAGTTTGTCTTTATTTGCAACTGCTGTTGAGTGCGCACTAAATACGAATTCGGATGCATTAAATCGCGTCACCAGTGTCAAAATTCACGGTCATTGCCCAAAAAGTTAAGAGGAAAAATTCGGAAAGGAACAGGTGTTTGGGAGGAAAACGGTCTTGTCCCACATCGAATCTTCCAAAACGTGACAGACCTTCCCCACAAGTTCATTTAACGCTTCGCGGGTTCCACAAATGCTTCCTGAGAAAATCGTGACGCCAACATTTTACGTAATGTTACGAACTTAATATATAGCCTGCCATCTTGTTTTAGTGAACGAAGTGGTGAATTGTTATTACTTTTTATTAAAAGGCCTTGGTAAAGCAATTCACTCAGTATGCTGGGAGACCGTTTTCACTTTAAAAGACATGGCGTCACGGTGTAAACATCTCGTTTGCAATTATTCATACCATTCTGGTGCAAGATGAATAAACAAATTATATGGTATCAAAAAGTTCTAATTCAGTGAAATTTCTATTTTATTTACAGGATTTTGGAGATTAAAAAAGAAATTTATGAGATTTCACAAGTGGTTTCCATTATTTCAGTAATTTACTGTTTACGTTTCCAGCAGCTTAAGATTTACGTTTATCAAAACAATTCCTTAAAAAATAGTTGGAAAATTTAAGTTTAAAATTAAAATTGATAGCATTTTGTATTTGTGTGTGTGGCAGCAAGAGGCAATATTTACATTTCAATTTTACAAAATTTGTTTGATAAATTATGAGGAATTAAATTCTCCAAGGCAATATTTTATATTTGATCATTCATTACCTTTATAAATTAATATGGCACAGATGCTATATAATCCAGGATTCTAAATTTTGAATTTTTTTTGGCGATGAAGAAATGTTGTCAAGATGACGTACTGTGACGTACGCAATGATGTAAATGCTAGGGTTGCCAAAATAGAGTTTTGTGCATTATTTTTATGTCTCCATATCTATGACGTAATAAAAACCTGATTGCCAGATGCATTAGAAAATCATTAAAAAAATCACCAATCTGAAAATTAGGCATCCTGGATTATGCGGTATCTGTACCATTTAATGCTTATAAAAGTAATAAGGTCATTTAATACTTATAAAAGTAATAGTATATATTTTAGATGTTCACTTCCATTTACAGCTAGCACTGTTCAACCTCTAGTAACGAAATGATAAAATCTTAATCTTTTTAGTTTGCTTAAAACGTTGCATAATTGCATTGAAATTTTTTTGTGTGAATATGCATATAATTCAATAACAGTTATTTTCCCAGTAGATAATAATGAAAAAAGCTACGTTTCTCTTTACTAAAAATATTTTCATCCATAATAATATATTGTACTTTTGATTTATGTTTAAATCCAAAACGAAATGTACTTTAAGTGGACATAAATGTGTAGAGTCAGAATCCAAATTCAAATATTCATAATTAGATTCTATTTTAAAACATCTCTGTTTATAAATTTGTTAGTAACATATTAAATATTTGTGATTTCTAATAAAATTTATGAGACATTGCAATGAAAAACACCTATTGTTGAATTAGTCTTTTTGTAAAAACCTACAATTAGAACTATTTTCCCTAAATCTTAAATCGTTAGAACAAGTTTGATTGCATTCCACTAAGTCAATTTCAATTCAATGGATGATAGTAGCGCATGCAAGACTATTAAAATGAACCATCTGGAAGAAAATACCCTTTTGTTGGCTGATGAATTAATTAAGCTAGTTTCAATGAATCAACGAAACTAATGTGAACATATATGATGGTAAACATTTTTTGAAAAAAAGTCTTGATAGATGAGAAAATTAAAATCATAATATGTATGTTCTCGTCTGAAATAAAATGAATTCAATTAGTGAAATTCATTCCTTTACTGCTTTCTTCAGCACCTCCACACCTGGATTGCCATTGGAGATCAAACTATCAGTTCTATCCTTCTCAAGCTCATTTCGGAGTCCCATGAAGCTTATTTTCAATGGATTACTTCTCATGTAGACATATTCGGCAATGAGCAGGCGGATAGACTGACCAAAGAGGGTTGTTATCCGATAATCCTTCCTCTTCAACACTTGCCTTTTTAGAACATCAGTCTAGTTAATTCTGAAATTTCGAAAGGGTGGTGGATTCCTCCCTGCCATCACTGGTATGCGGGCAAAGAACCTGGCTCTCCATTCACCCTCAATTGTGACAGAGCCTCTAGAACAGCAATTTCCAGACTGGAGGTAGCAGCCACACAAGGGATCTCACGTATTTCGAAGGCAGGAAAATCGTTGAGGTCTGCTCTAAATGTAAAACTGAGCAGGTTTCTTCTAATCACATCCTGGACTGTTTGGGACTTTCCAGAGAAGATATATACTCATCCTTCCTTCTGGTACTCGATTTCCTTAGGGTCAACTGTCTGATGGACCTTTTCTGACTTCGTCACACATTTGGAGGATAAGTCACAACAACAACAACATTCCTTTACTACAAAAGATAATAGGATAAAATCTACGATTTTGAGTTAGGATCCTAAACGTAAGCCTAAGAAATAAGACAAACACGGTCTGTCCCACATTATGAAAGCCATTGATTATATTTTGAATGTTACGAGTGCACAGTGACTTGTTGCCAGTTTTCATCAAGATGCTAAATCAAGCATTATTCACTTCTTACAATATTTACGAAGGTGACTACAGAGCCCTTATAATGGTATATCAGATTTCGTTATGTGTGGGCCTTCATGGTTAACGAATTGATTTTTCTTGACGTAATTAAAGATCACTCATTATATTACAATACTGTGTATGTGAATAAAGTTAATTAGTCTGCATCTAAAACAGTTTATATCCCAGAAAAAAATATGTTTTGAATATAATTAAATTATAATCTACATTAAGATATTAATTTTCCTAATTTAGAATGATGAGCAAGCAAAAGCTAGATAAGATAATCATTTTTTGACTAAGCTCAATATCTAACTTAGTTAAATATAGCTCAATGTAGTCAATGTTATTTCAATAAATACTGCTGCGTCATCTAGGATTTACTAAATCCATCATGCTTGTTATTTCAAAGATAAAAAAAATATTACGTGTTAAGAGTTTGAAATACGAGAAAATCATAAAATTGTATGTAATGCTTCAAACATTTCAAAAATATATCTAATGTAATGCTGAATTTCCGGAATTCATAAAAAAAATGCGTATCAAACCAGGATCTTACCAAAGGAAAAATATTAAAAAACAACATTTAGATAAGAATATCAAACAATTAGGAAGGATAATTAATCAACACAACTTCAAGCATCACCAAATGTTCTCAAATATCGTCAGATGGAGCCATCCAGCTGTGAAAGAGACGCCAAGAAAGGTCTTCAATAGATTCAATTTCAAGAAAACCCATCAGCGCGATCATAATTTTTTGGCTTCGCTCTTTAACACTTGAAGTGTTTCACGCGAGTCACAAGTGTCGTCGCCACTTAAGAATTCCATCCCGCTGGCACAATCTTTAAGATTCTTTCTTCGCCAAGTTGTGCAAGATGTGTGTCTTGAACATAACAGGGGAGGTTTTTAAAATTTATGAAAGAAGAAAACAGCCAAATCTTACAAAAGGAAAAACACTTTTACTGCATCCAACGATAAACTCTCTGCACTAGTGGTGTCAAGTGGTCTCAATGCATTTCTACGAAATTAAAGTAGGAAGCCGACGCGTGCTCATTCAAGCACAATGACAGCTTTTATTTTCGGCAAAGGATCTGAAGTGAAATAATTATTACCACTCTTCAGAATAGGATAGTTGACGCCTAGATGAGAACCATATAAATTTATATGTATCAGAATATATTTACAAGTTTCGTATTTATTCAAAAAGAAAATAAAGTTATTTTGAGTGCAAAGTAATTGAGAAAGAGCCTCTCCAGATTTTGTTTGGGAATTAAAAGTGTTATTTATGTTTAGCTTTAATTATCAAGTTTCTAGAGGCCCATTTTGTTAGTATGATTTTATTTTATCTTATCAACTTTTGTCAGAATGCAATCGCTAATTCTAGAATGATTTTAGGTGATAAAAAGAATGATTTCGCGATTTCAAGCAAGTGCTACTATACTCAATGTTGAAATATATTTTCAACACCAAACAAATCAACTTAAATATTGAAAAAACAGGTAAAGAAAATAAAATTTACAAAAAAAAAATTAATGACAAAAACATTATCAAAATAAGCAAACTTTTTTACTTTTCATTCTATTAAATATATAAGTAAGTCATTAGGAATAAAAGCAATATAGTAACGAAAATAATTACATGGGCATTGATTTACTAAAATTTTTCATTTAAAAAAGAAATTAAATAATTTCTATACCAACACTTTTTAATTCAAATTTATGTCTTTCATTTGCATCTGTATCCTTAAAATTATGAGTTTTCGACAAAGTTTAATATTAATATATACATTTTAGTTTATAGCAACATGTGGCACAGTTCTGGTAATAGTATATACTAACTTTGGCGTTGATTCTTGTATTATTATCCATGGAAGTAAAGAAACGAAAGTCACTTCGCAACTATGAATATATATATATATATATATATATATATATATATATATATATATATATATATATATATATATATATATATATATATATATATATTATAATTCATGCACACTATAACAATCTAATAAATTTATTTGCATGTAAACTTCACTATATATAAGCATTTATTTAAACAAAATATATTATATAATTAAATATTTATCCAAACATTTCTCAAAATAATCTTACATTACTTAATAAATTAGTCAGTAAAAAAGATTACAAAATTCATTTATATAGAAAATAAAACATTCCATTTCATGTTAATTCAGCAAAAGCATATTTGCTTATTATCTTATAATATACTACAGGAAATAAAATAAATAACTATCAAAAATAGCTCCTCTTTTAAAATTCGGTTAAAAAATATTTTGAAGATTCTCAATTTATTTGAAAAGTTATTATAGTAAGACAAGAAAATCCATCGTGTGTAATAGCATCATTACGTCATTTTAAATTATTTTTCCACAAAAGCATGAAATCTAATATTGTTTCCTTTTCCCACCCCATAAAAAAAAGGAAAATTCCACTGATTCAGTACAAAATCTAGATAATATGACATGAAATACTGCAACTTCACATGAAGTACAAATACTTTATACCATGGCTAATAAAAACATTCGCTCTCAAAAGAGCTGCTGTGATCGTCTGCAGATGTTCAATATGCCAGAAACTATTTCTATTCCATCAAATACAACATGAAATTGCGAGCACATTATTTCAAGAATTCAATGAAATAACTGGACTCTGTTGAATGAAAAAGTATAGCGAAAATAATTCTCTTTTTGTCTTCTTCCAGAATACAATTTATTTTTCTTTTTTTGTGTGAGAAATACACGAAAGAAAGAGAGAATTTATTAACGGATCAGTAGTTCTGGGACTGATGCCAAACGATATTTTTTTCCTGCTTTCTTCTAAACTCCTTTTCAAATTTTTTCTTCCATTGTTGAGTGATTTTCTTCTATTTCGTTTGTCGCCATATTTCCCAGCAATTGGGAAGGAATAGGGTACCTAAATCACTCCTGAGATCTTACAGGCTTGTTTTATTGCGTCATCGCCTGTCTTCTCAAGCTAAGCGCATATTTGGTGGATTGCAGACACTTAGGAGTCGGACGCAGATTCCAGTTCCTGATTACAATCTTTTGTTTCTCAAGATTTAATGTGGTTAAGAATGATTTGCAACAAAGCTTCTGCTTTAGGCTTCTGTTGATCTTGAAGAACACTCATGGTCCTAGACCCAAACCCGTTTCTTATCTCTAAGATCTTGTAAGCCTCTAAAAACCATTGTAACTTTTTATGTAACGTACTGTTATGAAATTTCTTCTCATCATTTGGGTGGGAACTTTTGATGATTATGAAATAAATAGCACCAATGGGGTTTTAGTGGCTATTTTAAGCACGAAATAACGCTTTAGAATAGTGGCTAGCGATTTTTTTTTCGATTCGTTCAAAAGAATGTTTTTTTTAATACATAATCCTTCATTTTCCTCAATAATTTTACAGCATAATTATAATAGCAATAAGTGAACACAAAATATTTAATAATTCTACAAAGAATTAAATAAAAATTTTTAAATAAATGTATTTCACAAGGTTTATATATTTTAGTATCATAGTTTATTATTTTCATTTTTAATTTCACAAATATAAACAAGATTTCACAAACACAAATCGTAATTACTCAATTTCAATTAATATAGTAACTGTGCTAACTCTTCCATCACCAAGGGATATATCTAGATCGCGTAATAATTCGGTATGAAAAACCGAAAACTTTTCAACACTAGTATTGCGCGGCAATACGAATTTTAGCAAGATGAATGGTTATATTTCGGTACTTCTTGCATTAAATAAGAAATGCTTAATTTTACTTCAGATCAAAAGACTACATCCAACACACATTTAGAAAAATGCATTTCATATTTCAAAGAAAAAAAACAATGAAATATAATTGAGAATAGCTTCACTGCAGTTTCTTTGCTTCACAAGAAAAACAGTTTTACAGGGATTTTTAGGCGATACAACGCGGATAAGCAAATAATTTGAAAAATTTTGTCTCGAATTGACAAAAAAAGAAGGAAATGCATGATGAGAATCACGAAATAACACATTTACATGCATAATAATACCATCAAAACAGTTGGATTAGAAATGTCGAATAAAAAAAATACATCACTCTGGAATGTTAGGAATATTTAAGGATGTTTTTATCTAGTTAGTTAACAGTGCATGATGATGAGAGCGGATTATTTGACACATTTATTTTTGTTTCTTTTAATGCTAGAAAAATAACTTACATTTAAGTTACAATGTTTGTAAAAAAATGTTTCTTCGCGCTAAATCCAAAATTTATTTAAGAAAGATTCTTATATTATTGTAAAACATTTTGTATTGACGACTTTATATTTGCAAATAAAAATGTAAACTTTACGAAACTGAACATTTTAACTAATGCCAGCTAGTTTCTTAGTATAAATTAAGAACTGTTTTCACCAAATTAAATTTTATTGCAGCTGCTGATTAAAAAAAAATTAAGAAATGAATATTCGATTCAGAGATTAGTTAAAAAAAATAGGTAAAAAAAATTTTTGTAGTGAAAAAATCAATGGTTCTATATTAGTACACATTTACAACAAAAATTTTTTGATAATTTTTTTTACAGTATGATGAAGCTTGCTGATCATTTCATATTTAAAATGAAATCAAAATTTTAAAAATAATTTGCATTTAATACATTGAATATTAATATTTATTTTATGACTTAAGATTATCAAATGGCGCTAAGCTTATATATTATCGCAATACACTGAAACAATTTATATTCACATTTTTTAATGCTCTTATTTAGTAAATATAATTATTATATTCAACATAGGTTTGTCCAAATAAAAAATAATAAATTAATTAAAAAAAATTCACAAAACACAGCAAAATATTTTATTGCAAATTAAAATGTACATTATTCGCATTTACTGATTTATGTGAACAATTGCATTTGATATATTATCATGATGTATATCATCGGTGCACGTAATTACTTGAATCTAATCACAAATTGAAGATTTAATCTAATGCATCATTGGGACGTTGATTGTATCGATACTGACAAACGATTTCGATTGCAACCACAACATATAGGAAATCCAACTGCCTTTCATGTAAAAACTTTGTTTACAAACAGATATCTTCTGAAAAATATTTTTAATTAAACTAATCTGATATTAATTCAAATATTAAACAATAGTCACATTTTATTTCTAAAGAAATACATAAGTTAAAAATGGAAATAATTAAATAATGTCAATATGAAATAATTAAATGACAGAAAGTAAAATTAACATTTAAATAAAAAAAATTTCAATTCCTCGATATTATCTTCGTAGTTATTTAAATGAATGTAGTTATGTTCATCCATTTTTTGTAGATAAATATAATATTTATTTGAGACATTGGAAGTATTTTATTGTATATAGCATTATTGATTTGTATTGCGATCTCAACCCTTTAATTTTTGTGTAATATATCCCTTTATATGAATTATTTTCATTTTGGATTTAACCTATGACTTCTAAAAACACTAAGCCTTAAATTAAAATTTTGAAATTTATCGATAAATTATAAACATATAAGTTACTAGGGCCAACCACGTATAACATTGGCAGAAAAATTTTGTAGGCTAAAATTATTTTAAACACATATATCCAATATAAAAAGATGAGAAGCTCCATAAAGCTTTAAATATAAATACGAAATCATATATTTGAGAAGAAATAACTATCTATAAAATGCATCGGTATAAATGTATTATATATGAAAATGATTGCTTGAATAAAGGGAATTTTAACTTAACAAGCATCTTCCAAATAGTTTTAATAAAATTATAGAAATTAGCTAAATTGATTTTATACATTTATTAAATGAAATATTTATTTCGCTTTAAAAATGTATGGTTTATTAAAAAACAGAATGCAATTCAAGCATGAAGGTAATTATGAATTTATTTAGCATGCAAAATATGTTTAAAGAAGAGTAAAAAAAATATGAGAGATTTGGTGATTTTCCTCGTGCGTTTTTTGACAATGCGGAATCATTGTTACGTGACAAATTTTAGCAGATCAATATACTAGCACTTTGCTTTAAATTGTTACTATAGGGTTCAAAAATTCAAAATTTAGGCCACTAGGATTAGTGTTTAAAATAAATATGGAAAAAAGAATACTTAAAATTCAAACCAATAATAATCTAAAAATTATATGTATACAAAAGAGCGATTTTATTAAAAGAACTTAAAAAGAGTAAATATAGTTCTATTTTTTACCATAAATATGAAATAATTATAAAGTTAATTAAACATATTTCCAAGGCAATGCAATTATATAAAACATCCCAGCTCTCTAAATTTTAATACAACACAAGATCCTAGTAGAATGATACAATCAATGAATTTTTGAGACCCAATGATGAGAATAAAGCATACTCATTTAATAGAAAAATAAATGACACTTCTTTTTTAAAAAATTAAATAAACGATGAAATGTACATAACTCAGATATTTCCATAATTCAGGCACAACGAGTCATCATTAATTTACATGAAAAACAGCCGAAAGAAAGAAAATGCTCCATATGAAAAAGGTCATTGGGTCTGATGAAGAAGAGAAGAGAGCAGAAAATCGGGGTCTGGCTTTTTCAGGGAAAAAAAACTAGTTCAATGTCGTTTGCAAAACGGCTGAAGGGAGTTCGATCTCAAGACTGGTGCCAGCGACTGGAAGTGAAAAGTGGCGCACGACTGCCAAAAGAAGCTTGATCTCCGAGGAAAGTTTTAAATAAATTTATGTCAAGTTGAAGCTGTCATTTCTATTCTAAGAGAAGGCGATATGGCGAGAACATGAAAAACCCTAGAGTTTTAAGCAATAAATGTGGATCTTGTGTGCACGACTGTTTTACTAAAGAAGAAAATTATTATTAGCAAACGATTTCTAAGAGAAAATTCATGAAAGATTTTAGAAACAGCTGGAAAAAAAAACAGATTTAACTGGAAAAAAAATGAAAAAAGGAATTTTTAATCCTGACATCTTTATATTTATATTATAAAGGAAAGTTCATAGGAAAAGAGTAAAAATACATCGCTTGAACAAAGAAAAAAAATCTATTAAAATATTCGCATATAAAGTTTAGTTGTTTTCATCATTTTGTAAATTTATGAATTACAACTGCGAAACGAAATGTAATTTGTTATGGATCAACGTAAAACTACATTATAAATTTTGACATACTATTATAATATAATAAATTAGAATTGGTTTATATTATAGATTACATCTTAAATTCGATATATTTAGGCGAATGATAACATTCTAAAAGTATTATTATAAACTTAAAAAGTAAATGCTTTTTTAGTTACGTTTCAAGCAAACGATATTCCAACATTTCCTCATTTTTTGAAAATATCAAATGATTGTTACTAGGCGTGTCAAACTCAAATATTAAAAGTAGATAAAATAATCAATGATCGAGTTTAAATAAGATGAAAAAAAATCAATAACGAGGTTTATTTTGAATAAACGTATATTTATACCAAATATGCATCTGAAAGTTATGAATTTAATTCCGATGGATTTCACAAGCAAATTAGCACCGAAACGTTACAAAAGATTTTATTGATCATCTTCAAGACAATCACCAATAACTATTTATATACTTTTGGCATAACTAAAATTTAATTACTACATCAATATAAATTTAAATTTATAACACAAAAGGTTTGTTATATTATAAATTTAGGTAATTTATATATAATAATATAAATTAATCATTAATGTTATAATTTTAATAATTTAGTATACCAGTGTGATATTAAAAAGAAAAACAAAAAAAAAAAAGAAACGCGAAACATTAAAATGAATTGATTACTATTAACGAAAAATGAAACCTCGCGTATTTTGTTTAACATAAGATAAATTTATCTATTATTATAATTTAATCACTTTCGCTTTTTTAGTTAATTTCTTACAATATTTATCAAAGACAATTCGTAAACAATAAGAGACACGATATATTAAT
Source organism: Latrodectus hesperus (assembly GCA_037975125.1). Lineage (NCBI taxonomy): Eukaryota > Metazoa > Arthropoda > Arachnida > Araneae > Theridiidae > Latrodectus > Latrodectus hesperus. Next base: position 20,406,426 of record CM075861.1, read on the forward strand.
TTATTAAGATATATACAATTATACAGATGAAATAGATTTTGACTGCGGGAAACGTTTTGTATTTAGTTTCTAATTTCTAAAAAATGAGTTAATTTTAAAAAATGAAACGACATTTATATATATATTTTTAACACTAAAAAGCTACACTTCAATAAATTCTTTTTTATAAAATACACGTTTACACTTTGATAAATTTTAAAAACTACAGTCATTTCCACAATTTTTGCCTTAATGGTGTATAAAAACAAAACATTATTTTTAGCTCGCTTGAATCAATTAGCTCCAATCGTAAAAGGAAAGAATCAGCAGTTCTTTAAGAATCATAATTTTTAATGAAAAGAATCTTAAATGATTGTCTAGATGTTATGTATGTAAACAGCAAGTCACAATTTTTTTTTTTGAGAAACCTGTCGGAATACCTAATTAGGCATAATTAAAAGCTTTTAAAGCTCGAATTTGTTAAGATGAAGGCATTAATTAATGTCCACAACCTCATAAGCGAAACGGCATTTTTCAAACGCGCTTGTAAAGGAATGAATTATGCCTCAAATGAGCCGACTCACGGAATAAAAAGCAAACTACATCTGTTATTAGTGGGGAATAATTAGGTTAATTGACTACTTGTCCATTACGCTAGATTTACAACGATTTTCGCCATTCCATCATTGTATTTAATCAGTTAAGCATTCGCTCAGTGAATTTTAAGAAGGCGGAGAAAAATTCAGACATTTGCATGCATTACTTCGATTATAAAGAAAGCTGAGGGAACAGCAGATAAAAACATGGCGCATTCAAGCCTTCAAAGTTGCATTCTGTATTTTTGCTGAATGATAAATCGAGAACTGAAGTGAGTTAATTTATAAAAGAATAAATGTAACTCCATAAATAATTCATTAAAATGCTATTATGTATATAGAATAATATCTTCCTGGAATATATTACAAAAATAATTACACATTTTAATCGTAGTTTTGAAATAGCTTGAAATGGAATTATCGTAAGCATGGGTAAGTTTATCAAGGTACTAATTTTTTAATTCACTGATATTTAAAAAAAATTGAAAAGTATACAATTTTGAAACTTTTTTTCTTTTGGTATCATCTAAGTTCTTTCATACTTTTGGCTTAACTGCAATAATTGTGTAAAAATTTTAAAACAAACCCGTACTAATCATAAAAGTTTGCTTTAAAAACGGCATGATCACTGAAATTTGATCATGCAGATCAACCACATAAGCGAGAAAGATCTCTCGAATATTCAACAACCCAACAATCAAAAATTTAGTTTTCTAAAATAATTTAATTATTGGCTTTCGTCAAGCATTTGACAGTATAAATAGGAAAAGGCTACTTGAAGAACTTTCAGGAATGAATGTACCAAAGAAATGAACCAGATTGATAAGGATGACGATGGAAAACTCGAAAGCCAAGGTTAAGGTCAACGGCAAAATGAGTGATACCTTTGCATTCAATAAAGGTGTAAGACAAGGTGATGGACTTTCGGCTACACTATTCCATCTAGCTCTACATACTGCTATTGAGCCAATTGCACACACAAAGAGGCACAATCTACCATAAATCCAGCCAAATTTGTGCATATGCTGATGAAATTGTGATCATCTCAAGAAATGAAAGGACTTTAAAGGAATGTTATAGAGAGCTGGAAAGTAGAGCCAACAATGTTGGTTTACAAATCAACGAAAGCAAGACCAAATATTTGATAATATCGCCCAAAGAATCTAGAAGGGAACCAAGAAGTATTGAAATCGAGGGTAAATATTTTGAAGGAGTGTCACAATTCAAGTATCTTGGAACTTTTATTTGCAACGACAATAGCCTACAAAATGAAATATGCGAAAGGGTGCACAAGCGGGTAATAGAACTTTCTAACCAAATAAAAAGTTATTCAATAATAGATTGATATCACGAAAAACAAAACTGCAAATCTATAAAACCCTCATTAGACCAATCGTTACATATGCCGGAGAAACATGGACATTGAATGTAAGGGACTCGGAATATATTAGAGTTTTTGAACGTAAAATTTCAAGGAAAATCTATGAACCAAGGTTTGAAAATGGTGTATGGATCAGAAGAAATAATAAGAATGAATGCACCTAGTGAGAAACAAAGACATAGTGAGATTCATTAAAGCACAAAGAATACGGTGGCTTGGCCACGTACACCGCAGAGATGAAAAAAATATCATAAAAAGGATTACAAAGGGCAAATTATTTAATAGCAAAAAGAAGGAGAGACCCAGAGAAACATGGATTGACAATGTGGAAAAGGACCTGGAGACCATGAAGATAAAGAATTGGAAAAATTTGGTTATGAAGCGGGAAAAGTGGAAGGAGGTTGTATTGGAGGCTAAGGCCTGCATAAGGCTGTAACGCCAGTTAAGAAGAAGAAGAAAATAATTTAATGAGTGGTTTTCGACTGTACACATTAAACCAGTATTCAATAAATATTTTTGCTTTATCAGCTGTGGACATAATTGCTACGTCATTTTTAAGTAGACCTAAGGAAGTCTTATTGTACAACTAGTGTCTTATTCACTTATACAAATCTTTTTTTTAGCTTATTTCTTTGAGTGTCAGCTTAAAAATGTTTTGATTTACATAATATAAGAAAAAAAATCGGAATTTTAAAGACAAAACATTTTAAAATTAGAATTTTACAAGTATAGTACAAGTAGGAAATGTGAACCAATTGTTCCTAAATATACAAAGACTAAATGGGAAAATATAAATACAAATTAAAATCCACTATTCCATTGTTCTTTAGTAAGTGAAAATCCATAAACATAAGAGACGTATTAAAACTAAAAAAATATTAGAAAATTAACAATAAATAATAAAATATCTAAATACAAGTCTTTGCATTAAAATTACATTAGTATGAGCAAAATTTTTATTTGTTTTTGTCCCGTCATTATCTTACACGTTAAAAGATAAAAAAGAAACAAAAATTAATAAATAAATATACTTTTTCTCATCCTACTTCATCCTTTGAATTAATAATTCCTTTGACGGTTAATAATTCTCATCTAATAATTTCTTTCGAATATATCGTATTATTGATTAATTTATATATCAGAATAAATAAAACTTAATACTACTTCAGACTATAATTACGAAATTATTATAGTATTAATTACACACAATTAGACAGAAAATAAAAACGTATTTTTTTTTCAAAACGTTACAGTAAATTAACTAATAAAGCATTTTATTTTATTTTGTGAGCAATAAATCTCAGGATATATGGTTAAAACAGCTCATTCATTGAAATATTGTCTCCATAAATTAATCGCGATTTACTGTCTTTTTGGTACTGAGATGTAGCAATTTGAAAAGGTAAAAAAAGGAACTGGGTATTGAATTTACCAACAAATGTTAGTGAGAAAAGTTTTCTTCGACGCGTAAAAATTCAAACTTAAAACTAAATGTTCGACCTATTTTTAATATAATTGAATTAAAAAATTCTAACACCAAAAACGAATTAAGAACTACATGCAGTATGGCATTTATTTTGTGTTTGTGTGTTGTGATCAACATTAAAAATTAAACCATATAGTTTTAGCGTCCGATTAATTTTAAATTAGTATAAGGCGACTAAAATATTAAAATTCAACATGTCTGAAAAATATTTTATTAGGCATCATTTTGAATAACAAGGGAGGCAGTTTGTAAATTTCAAGTAGAGATTACAGATTTATGAAAATATAAAATCGGCATGTAATGTTACGTATATTTTGAAGTCAAGTTACAGCTAATATCCCTAAAGATTGACATTTATACACAAAATATGTACAAAGAAAGAAAAAACAAAGACTAATTTGCATAATTTACATTGTTTCAGAATTGGTTAATAGCATATTACTCATAAAATAAAATAAAACTTTAAAAAAAAGCATGATCATTTTTAAAAACGACGAGGAAAAAAAGCAATTTTGTCGTAGGTTAATAGTAAAACTCTGGGGGAGGGGTTTGCCTGGTGGGTGCTTGAGAGTTTTCCATTCTCTTTTTCTCTTGGTGACACATGAATACAGCCCATTAGAAGTTTAAGGGATATAAAATGCGGTGAATGTTAAGTATAGTATTATAGTACCTCTCAGCAGATAGGTTATCTAAAAAGATAAATGTGTCTAAAACCTACTCCAGATTCGAACTTATATACGCCGAACGCTACACACCCGAAAGACCAAGACAGGAAAGATGCGTAAATCACATCCACTCATAGAATAAATGAGAACAATTCATTGAAATAAAATGAAAAAATACGAAAAATAATAACAATAAAAACTGTAAAAATGTAAGAGTAAATTCTTTTTTGCACATAAACAGAAAAAAAATAATGAGTAAAACTATTGTTAGTTAATTATAATGCGTTCTCGAAATGCCAAATACTTATGCACATTATAGTTATTTTCATAATATCTCTTATTAGTTTAAAAAAAATATACACAAGACTTAAGAGTTGTTAATAAATCACAATACATGGAAATGTTTTTCTTTTTAGATGAGAGTTTACGATATTTTTACAATATTTACTCTCCTTAAACGGTAAAGTCACCTGAGAAAGAGTTGTGAGAAAATTGCGTAATTTCTAGAATTAATCTTCCATCTTAAAATGTCTCTTTTCCTTCGTCATAAGCGTCAAAAAAGAAATTGCATTAAAGTAAGCAAGTTGTGTGTGTTTATTGAAACATTTTTAAAACAAAGAATACAATTTCTGGAACTTATATTATTTATAATTTTTCACTTTTTTTACGTATAATTAAAACAAAATTAGTTTTATTCATTTTTCTCGTAATTTTAGTGAAAATATAATATGCCAAAATTCTAACAATAACGATTAAAATATTTATTTTTTGGAATAATTTTTAACTGTGAAATAATCACAATAATGCATGCACCCTTTTATATAATTTTTCGATATTTCGCATGATAAAATAAACCAATAAGCGAATATCGTAATTCCTTTGTATTTGTTTTCCGACATTTCACTAAGTCTACTAAATAGTAAGCTAAAATTTGATTCGTATACAACGACAAGAGACCCAATATGAATTTGCATATCTGAAAATCTAGAGCGCGTGTGAATTAATCCAATGAAATAAAACCTTACATTTTAATTTTATATATGCGAGATATGGAATGCCAGATGACGTAATTCAGCATCATGACATCATCGTTCTTACTGTTCTAGCAGCGATCCTGGTGTCAAGTGCTAGAAAAATAATTTTGAATGAAACGTGGAATAGAAAAGATGGAGTTTGAACTTTGACGGTTTTAAAGCCTAACTGTCATAATAATAATTTTTTTGTAATCATAATTGTAAGTAAATTTTGATATACTTTAGTTAAAATACTAATTCGTTTCATTTATTTAGTAATTAAACCAAACTCAACACACATAACATTAAATGTTTCAGATTTGAAATTTCAGATTATGCTTTTTAGCAATTGGTTAAGTGTTGTTCATTTTCTAATGATTTCTTTATATTTATCTTGTTTAAAAATAACTTATAAAATGCATTAATAGTCACTTTTTGTCAACTTTAGTCATAGGCGTTAAGAAATGAAGTTTAAACGATACAATATAAAAGCTGCATACATGTTTCGGTTTCTTGCATATTAGATTTATATTTAAATATGCCTTTGCTTTTAATGCTTCAATTATAAGCGTTCCCAGTCTAATAATATATTATGCAAACACTTTTAATAACATTTTTTCATAAAAAGCAAAACGCATTCCTCTCCAGCTGATTGAATTGATAGCAGAATGATCAATAAACTGGTCTTCCAGTTCGTGAATTCCAATATACAATGAGGTGAAGATACTTGTAACAGTCAGAAGTCCAAATTTATGTTTTATTTCATAACAAATTATCTCATGTGCAAAAAAAAATTGAAAATAGAATTTAAATATTCCTTTTATTTAACCATGGCTTACATTGAACTTGAGATTTTTACTCAAAAAATGAATGTCCCTACCAATAAAACAAAATCTTGAAGTTGATTTTGACAATACTTATCTAACAGACTAATAGCAGAACAATATTATAAAGCATATCTGATTATGAGAAATATGAAGCACGTATTTAGCTTTTCGATAGAATTTTCCACGGATAATGGACCATGTTCATGCGTTGCAAGGGAGAAAACCCAAAACAACCAGGCATCCATCTTATAATGGTGCATGCAGAGTAAAGAAGCTATAGATCCATCTCTTCTTAAGCAGTTACTGCGATCGTACCCGAGACATTGTAATTCAAAGAGACAAGTATTCCTACAATTACGTCTCAAAGAGACATGGAGCGAAAATTTTGTTCAGGCTAGCATACGAAATCAACGGCATGGTTTGTTAACATCCATCATATATTATTGTCTTTCCAGAAAACTTTTTATGGATAGAAAGAAATATGAAAACTGATAGAAAGAAATATGAAATTTGAAAACTATACTATATGACCTAGAGTTAAAGGTAATGTTTTCCGAAAGTGAAAGGTTAAAGATTTGATTCCCTCGATTGAATAATTGCAGCTGAGTAAATTCGGTTTCACCTAGAATATTTGTCATAAATAAGGGGAAAAGCTTCTATCTTCTCCAGTTAATACGTCAATACAGCCTATTAATTTTAATATAATAGACTCTCATTACATATAATTTTAATACAGTTTATAAGTTTAAAAAAATCCTTAAAAAATAGTTACCATTAATAAAAATCTTATGCCGACCGATGGCTGAGTGGTTAGCGCTCCTGACACCTGAGCTGTGGGTCCCGGGTTCGAATCCCGGTTCCGGCATGGATATTTCTCTGTTCTATCTATCCTTTCTTCTGTGATGATGTATGAATGTGGCCCACCCTATAAACGGGTTTGTGGTGGTATGGCACGGGCAACGCTACTCGCCTCTGTGACTTGGTTCACAGGTGCCCGCTGGGTAACGACAAATGAGTAGCAGTTTCTGACCTTGTAGTGGCATAAGGTTCGTCACCCAAGTGCCCGTCGTTGGAAAAAAAAATAAAAAATAAAAATTTCATAACAACTTCACTTAGCTAGATTGTTTAGTATTCGAAGTTTAAGAGATCAGAATTAATTAAAGTGAAAAAAACTTCCTACCATAGTTGAAATATAATTTAGATGTAAATAAATCAAATATTAATCATAAATTTATAATTTTTCTCAATTAATTGAAAATAAAATTTATGTAATTTAAACTTTAAAATAATTTTTTTACATTATGAGACCTTCTATATTTTTAAGTTAACTTCAGACAGTTTTAGGGCTAGATGCTCTAGAGGCACTTTGATCCTGATGTAGACGGACCGAAAATAAACTAGGTTAACGAATTTTTCTCTTGAAAGAAATATAAAGCAGCTCTAATATAGAAAATGCACTTTTGGAATCAGAGATAAGACACCCTCTTTTCGAAGACGATCATTTTTACTTCGCCCCCTCTTTTAGAAACGAGCTTAATGACAGTAATCCACTAAAGAAGAAAAAAAAACTGGCGCTAAAAGTGCACTTTAATAAAGAGCCTCTCATTCTTGAAATGATAAATTCAAAATATAATGTTGGCAGCTTTTCTTGTTGCCAAAAACAAGAATGAAATATAAGACTGCATCATTAAATACGCTTAGGTCTTTCGGATCAGTTTTATTGTACGGTCACACTTGGCGCGTTTTTTTGCGTCAAATTTGGCGAACATTTTTACGGGAAACCCGGCAGTATTTTGGCAACCCCATTTGTCTTTAATTTCTCATGAATATTTAGCGATTTAAATTCATTAATATAAAAATTTAATCTCCCACAATTTTATGGATAATTCAACATATCAACTTGATCTTTGAAATCTATAAATCTGCGTTTTTTGTTAATTTTGTAAAATTAGTTGAGCATATTGTTAGATACCAACAATGTATGAAATATTTGTCACTATTTCAGCCGTTTTTCCCGATAGGTAATTCTTTATACAGTCACCCTTGGCGACTTTTTGAAAACTTCGCCAAGGATAAAGTTTTTAAAGAGTCCAAGTTTTCAAAAAGTCGCCAAATGTGACCGTAAGGTAAATTTTTACCGATGTTTGTAGTTTCTGTGTATATTCTAATAATTTTGAGGTTAATAAAATAGCTCGTAAAAATGAAATTGAAACATCTATTTATATATTTATTAATTTTTAATGAAAATATTTCTTAAATAAAGGATTTCATAAATGATAATGCTAACACAAAATTAAAATTTTTTAAAAATTGATTTTAACAAAATAAATAACAAATTTTAATAACGAAATAAAATATTTATGGTAATGTTAAAAATTATTTCAAAACATAAATTTAACTATAGAATGTTCTTAAGTTATTAATGTTTTCTAACTTTAAGAAAACAGAATGCTCTATGATTAACACTTTAGCAAAACGACGAAAAACACTCAAGAAAATTCAAATCAATTATAAATTTTATTTGTTGTTTTACATTTATTTCTTTATTTATATCGAGTAATAAGAATCGGATATTGTATTACTGATATATTAACAAATAGAAAAGTGATAAATCCTTTGTTCCATGTTTACGAAAACATCATTAGTAATTTAAAAAAACCATTGTTCTGTATATATAAAAACTGAATTAAATAAATTAAAGAAAAATATAAGCGAAATCTACCAAAAATTATAAAAAATTTTAAATTAAAACACAAATAAATATTAATCAGCTTATTATAAATTATATAAAAATATTCGATAACAAATATATAAAATTTTTATCAAAATATTTGTTTCGTAAAAAAAATTGATTATTATTTTTCGATATCAAAATATTTCGACAAACTTTTGGAAAACTCGGCATAAACAGATATTTTTGCTGATGATGCGAGGCTGGTTCTAACAATGGTTTAAAAATCGATATCAGAGATGTTCAATTGATTTGAACATTATGAACAAAATATACAATGTATTTACTTAGAAGATTGAAAAAAAGCTCACTAAGTAACTTTAACAACTTTAGACGTTTTTTAAAATGAAAACCAACCGAAGAGATATAATCAAAACTCTCTTGAAAAATATCTCGGAAAAAATAATGGGCAAAAGGAAAATAATTTTGATAAACAATGGAAGCACTATGTTTCTCAATTAGAAATCATGAAATATTATTTTCACTTCCTTTATTTTTCTTTTTCAATACTTAAAATCTTTTGAAAAAATTAGGAGTTTCAGAGTGCCGTAGAAAATTTTTTGAGGTAAATTTTAAAATACGCCAAGATACGATTTCCAGACATAATTATAAAAAAAAATCTTTCCTTTGGATTAAAACCCAAATTATTGTAGAATCCAAAACACTAAGTACATGATCGTATTTGTGGCGAATACAGAAGATATCATTTTAACATAATACGAAGAAGTAAAAGTTCATAAAATGGTTCGAATCCAGGCTGACTCAATGAAAAAACAAAACTTCACATATATGTCAGATTTGTGGATAAAAAAAGTTTTTTAAAAAAATGACCAATCATTACATAAATATAAAATGTACATTAAAAACTCAAGCCACTTTTCCTAACATTATTAAAATTTGGGGTGTATATAATCACATATTTATAAACATACACAAATATATACACATTATCATTTTCTTTTAAAATTATTTAAGAACTCGAAGAATAAGACATCAAATTAAGAAATTTTAATTCTTTCAGACAGGGACCGTTCCAAGCAGGGGGCGGGATTTGTAGCACATGGGCACTGAATTCATAACGTTTCCTGAAATGCGTTGCTTCGTTTAAGTAAAAATATTTCAAAGAAATCTCAATTAATCTATGTGATGAGTGGGGTGGGGAGTAAAAATTATTGTCCCACATGTGGGAGATGGATACCCTAAAAACGAATCCGGTTTCAAGTAATAATTAATGTAATCATTTTTTTAATATACGGTAACGTTTTAAGAGATTTTTGGGAGAAAAATATAAATATAAAAACGTGTTGTAAATGAATCAAATTTATTTATAATGATATGAATCACACACTTGTAAAATAGGAAGATACAAATTTCGCAAAAAAGATTACAATTCTGCGATAAGATATTCCGAGAAACACGTTTCTTTATCAGTTTATCACATATTTATTGTTTCCATTCGCGGTTTTCTAGTCAAATATCAAGGGCAAGATTTAGCACGTAGTCCTTTTGGGGTTAAGCTAATTAATTTACAAATAATCGTATTTCTAAGAATTACCGTGAAGAGACTAAAATATTTTGAGGCCAAAGCAAAATATCTTGTTGGAGACCCGCCAAATTCCCTATGTTCTGAATTCTTGAGTAGATTTTTGGCTGTTTAGTAACTCGTAATTATTGCCATTGGTCTCCTACCACAAGTGGTTCGCAACCGCAAATCATTTGAAAATGTATTTTCCTGGGTGAATGAACGATAACAACACAAAAGAAATATATTTGCTCACATTGTTGAAACATAGCAACTTTTCTTCCCATTCGAAAGTAATTTTGGCGATCAAAATAAGTATACTTCGATATTTTTAATAAGCTTGTATAAATCCATCATTAGATATGAAACGTATTCATATATCCTGTAATCAATAAATCTTCTTAAATGTGTCCAATCAATATTCTTAAAGACAGTAAGAACTCTTGTGATAAAGTTTTTCATATTTGAGCACTAATACAGTACCCGTGCCGACCATCTTGTCTTGTGGTCAGTGTGCCTGACTGCGGATAAGGAGGTCCTGGGTTCGAATCCCGGTTCGGGTATGGATGTACTTTCTCTCTCTATCTATCCTGTCTTTGTCCCTTCCTTGTATGAATGAGGTGTGAATGGTCGCCTACCCTATAAACGAGTACCTATAGCATGTGTGTACTGAAGAAATCGGACTCCACACCAAATATGGTTCAGTTGGAAAAGTGGAGCAGCGCACCCCATATTGCCAACCTAGCTGGCACACGACAACAACAACAACAATACAGTACCCGTATTATTTTAATGTTAAAACATAGAGAAGAAATAGAAGACAATATTTGGTAATTTTAATTTGAAATATAATTACGAAGTTTTCACTTGCACATACATGTGAGATAAAAAAGAGAGATAGAAATCTAGCTTCTACTATTCTTTTCTTTAAAGTTAACAATGATCCAGTAGACAAAGAAGCCCCACTCATCCAGTTAACCAGAGTTACCTTAGCAGCGGTTAACTTAACTTATCCAGCGATTAACCTTAGCCAAAATCGTATCAAAAGAATAAGCTTATAAGGTATTCATAAAGTTTAATGTTCCTTCAATGGTACTGGTGCAGTGATTGGTTTTACTTAGAGTACCAATCCCTGACCTTTCAGATACTGAATCAAAACTGTTTGTCATGACTACCTCATGTTTGTTAGATCAACGCCATAAGATTACATTGTAGCTCTAGTGTGATGTAAATGTGTGCATAAAAAACAATTAATATCAAAAGAAAAACATTGAGCCATCATACAGTTAATATGTTTATAAAGTAATATCAAATTGAAGATGTTTGCATGGATAATGATAGCCGATGGTTGACTAGCTCAGATTCATAGGTTCGAATCACATTTTGGGTTTGGATGTGTGAATGTTTTAGAATCCATTTTAAGTTGTAAGTCATAGTCTCACTGATCTCATTTGGAACCCGATATATTTATTTATAAAGAAATGTACGCTGTGAAATTCAATGTAAAATGTTCTATTAAATTTTTTCAGTACCTGATTTATCAACAAAAATACATCATCATTTACATATCAGGAACTTTACTCTAATGAAAAATCTAGACTTCATTCAATTTGGCAAATTCCACCAACACACCAATGGTACTCTGAAACATCTCCTGGAACTCTTCTGGAAATAAAATGTGACCAAAAATCTCAGACTGCCTTGGCCAGATTCTCAAGTGGACATCTAAAATGTTTATCGTTTGAAGGAGGTACAAAAATGTATCCCACTTGTAAAAAATGCTGTGACCATCCAGCCTCACCGAAACATATTCTGGATTGCGTCGGACTTTCTACAGAGGATTTATCCTCAGATCCCCTGTAGTCATTAAAATTCTAACTGCCAACAATTTAATGGAGTTGATCTGACAAATGTCAGATCTTTAAAGAGGATAAGCCAACAACAACAAAAATACAAAAGTAACATATGATTTATACATATAAGCATTTAGTTATGTCTAAAAAATTTATGATTAAATTTCCGAAACGTGTCAAATGAAAAAAATAAAAACCCAGAGTAACATAATCGTTCCCATATCTCACACAAGCAGACGATCATTACGAGAAAGGATAAAAAAAATTCCCTTTCATCCAAGGTACAAGCATGACAAGGAGGGAGAACAAGAAGACTACGGGGGAAAAAAAAGAAGAAAAAAAACGGGAGAATGCCAATTGACAGTTATTTATTCTTCGCCAACTCATAATTTATGAATTGACCATTTAATAGGTGAGCAGTTAAAAGGAGGAGCATTCTCTTTTTTTTCCCCTTCATTTCTTTGATGGTATTTAACCTTGACCTGAGAGTAGCTAATGTTGCGATTTTATTGATGTCCAATTATGATGCATTGGCACAAGGCCAATTTAACTAAATATCGCTTTTTGTATTACGAAATACGAAGTGTTTGTATTGTTAGGTAGAAAAAAAAATGAATGCGTCTGTTTTTCTTTTCCTTATCTGATGCAGGGGTATTCGTCGATTGCATTCCAAGATGTTAAGTAACAGCATGGACAATGCGTCGTTAAATTGGAGTGACACAAGTTGCTCGTTTTCGGGAAAATATGGCAATTTGTTTCAATAGATATAGAAGTTTTGCGTAAAAGTGAGAGTAAATGAGAAGCAACACAAGACAAATTTATAGCTTTTTTATTCTCAGAAAAATTTAAAATACTTTAGGCCAAAGAATTAGGGTATTTTATATTCCTAACCTGAGCACACAAAATACTAAAAAAAATATAAAAAAACAATATAGGAATTATCCTTGTAAATAACTAGGGGATAACTATGGAGAAGAAATATCCAATTTTCAGTATAACTGTTCTTAGTTTTTGAAAGATATTAGTTACTAATTTTAAACTATATTTTGGAGAGAATTAAAATACAGAAAAAGTTAAAAAAATTTGAAATTTCCTATTTGAATTTAACGAATCTTATCTTGACTTACATCTTTGGAATATTTAACTATTAGGTTGAGGAATCAGTTCGTAGCGCTTTTACCAAAGACATTCATTTAAACAAAATACAATAATTATATCAATAAGTTAATCAATTATATATTCGCCGTTGCTGTTTACAACCTCTTCCCACCTCTCGACCCTTTTGTTGATGCCGTTCCGCCACAAATCGCCTGGTCATGGTGTCAAAGAAGTTGTTGAGCCAGTTTTTAAAGACCTCTTGGTGTACTGGGAAGTGCTCGAAAAGAATGCCACAGTCAACAAGGAGCACTACATTGCCCAGCTACACCATGTGAATTAACACTATTAGACTGAAAAGACCTGATCAACAGGTTCTAACCATACTCCTTCACAACAACGCCAGGCGCCCATGTAGCACAAGTCGTCAAAATCACACTCCAAGAGCTCGAATGGGAGGTCCTTCAACATCCGCCGTATTCTCCGGACTTTGAACCGACCGATTACCATCTTTTCCGCTCCTTGTCAAACCATATGAAGGCGTTACCTTCGATAACAAAGAGGTCCTTAAAAACTGGCTCAACAACTTCTTTACATGCATTAGTACAAAGTTGCATATTTTACTTTTAAAGTGATTACTTCTTAGGGGAATTTAGGATTACAGAATATTAAAAAAAAATTAACAAAAATTATAAATTAATATTATTTTTTTAATTATTGCATTATAATCATTAATACCGTATCCATTGTATTTAATCTTTTATATTTGCTCAGATTTGTGTCACAATCAAATTTATCGAACAGATATCACACAAAAACATAATTAAATAATAAAATTACGAAATATATTTATCCTAAATTCAATTTGGGGGACTTCCAGTGGAAATCTCAAAATACGTACAACAGTTTTACTATTGACAGAAATAAGGTTGGAAAAGTTGTTAAAAAAAGTTTCACCATTTACCATAATCTCATTTGAGCTAAGTTGCGGTAACTGCAAGATGTCAATTTTGTTATGAAGTAATCTGTAGTTTTAAAGCTTCCTTTTCAGTCGTGTCACATGTCTGTCTCTGCTGTCAATTAAGATTGGAGATTTTGGCAGTGAGCCAACCGCTAATATTCTGTCTCTCCGCAATAGTGAAAGCAAGGGTTGAGAAGTTTTTTCACACTGAACATTGCAGGACTTAGATGAAGAACCTGAATTTTTAAAATACTGTATACCGTTCAATTTATGATGTCATGATGTCATGTATATGATGGCGAAGGAAAAATATTTTATTATAACCCCATTTCAATATTGAATCACATAAAAAAATATATATGCATGAAATATATAAATTTAAGCAGCTAACAGCTTTGGTTTTCAAAACCGAAAAATTTAAATAGATACGTATTTCTTGATTAAAATATCGTTTTCAAACGATAACAATTGTGTGTGTGTTTTATGTATAAACAATTTTAGAAAATAATGTTTATTTAAAGTAGCGGAAGGTGAAACTGGATGAGAAATTTAATTTTTCTTATAAGATTAAAAAAACATATTTTAAATAAATATAAAACATTATATTTATTTGCATACGGAATTTTTAGTAATAAAGTATCACAAATAAAAATGTATGCAATTAATCTTTTCATTATGAGAATTAAATATTAAACGTAAAATTTTAGGATATATATCTGAACAATTATTTGATGCATTCGCTTATAAAGTTTTAAATGTATTTTTTTAATCTGGGCTTGTGTGTGTGTGCTCATCATAAAACATTGTCTGATATAAAGCACTTATTTTTCATCATACGATGATATTATTTGAAATTCTGAGCGGTAAACTTATTTACATATGATTTTCAAATAAAAAATTCTTTACAATTTTTATCTTAACAATTAAATTTTTGTTACAAAATATTTAACAAAAATTGTTTTAAAACCCGCCCGCCCTGTCTAGTGGTCAGCGTGCCTGAATGCGGATAGGGAGGTCCTGGGTTCGAATCCCAGTTCGAGCATGGATGTACTATCTCTCTATCCTGACTTTTTCTTTCTGTATATGAATGTGTTGTAAATGGTTGCCTACCCTATAAACGGGTCCCTATGGCATGTGTGTACTGAAGAAGTCCACACCGGTTATGGTTCAACTGAAACATATTTAACCATATTAACCACCGGTTATGTTTAATATGGTTAAATATGTTTCAGTTGAAAAAGTGGAGCAGCGCACCCCATATTGCCAGCCTAGCTGGTACACGACAACAACAACAATTGTTATAAGAAGAATCATAATGATGGAGCCAATTTATATGCAAATAAAAGGTTAAATAATTAAAGAAATTATTTAAATTTTGATGTTGTGTCTATGTAATCTTAGTTTTTGCCTAATAATTATACCTTCAACACAGTAAACACATTTCAAAAGAATGAATTTGAAAATTTTGATATGAATGAAATCATAGGATTCTTGCTTGATCTTGTTAACTTGTGACATGTCAGAGTATCTTGCAACGAGAATAATAGTAATTAACAGTCCATTCGAAGCCACTGATAATAATATTAAGCTTACGGCAGCTTGTCGCTCATAAACAAAGACAAGACCTCTACATGTTGGACAGTAGTCATAAGCATTGACTTCATTGCTGACGATCACTTCTTTCAATTAAACATAGTTCAACTTGTTCGAAATCAACCCCAAATCTACACAAACTAGCTTTCTTCAGAAAGTAGTCGTGATTCTTTGTACAAACGTTTAGATCTATGTTCAAAGTAGCTAAACCATCTAGGATAGTGTACCTTGGCAACACTGTATCAGTACAGTAATGACATTAAACGGATGATGGAGACATAGTTGTAGCTATAACCTTCTTCCTGATTGCTCGGTTTTTTTCGGTATATTGTTACGAAGCAGCTTTCTTTAGTTCAGATTGTTACGATGCAGTTATCTAGGATAGTGTATCTTGGCAACACTGTATCAATACAGTAATGACATTAAACGGATGACGGAGACATAGTTGTAGCTATAACCTACTTCCTGATTGCTTGGTTTTTTTTCGGTATATTGTTACGAAGCAGCTTTCTTTAGTTCAGATTGTTATGAGGCAGCCATCTAGGATAGTGTATCTTGGCAACACTGTATCAATACAGTACTTACATTAAACGGATGACAGAGACATAGTTGTAGCTATAACCTACTTCTAGATTGCTTGGGTTTTTTTATTTTTTTTTTTCGGTGTATTGTTACGCAGCAGCTTCCTAATGTTTTTTTTATATATTTTTTTATGTTTTTTCTTTAAAAATTTTATACGTTTTTTATTATTTTTTTTAATCCAGTGCTGTTGAGACTATGCAACTATCATTCAAGTTTAATCTATATGTAGGATGATACATTCGTTCGACCAATCTGCAACTCAGTATATAATGATGTCACTTCCCTTGCAGTCGGATTTGTGTTTTATGTGGCCTCGCCAATTTTAACAATTTAATTTTAACAAAAGAAGATTTTCCTAAGCAATATATGTATAATTGAGACTTTAAATACTCATACATCAAAAATGGAAGCCTTATTCTAATAATTCGTAAATTCGAGAATCTTCTCTTTTAAATGCTACCTACTGGCAATTTTGATTCATGCTGAAAATTCCCCATGGATCATTGGTGTTGAGATGCTAATTATTCACATAACCCATCACCATAGCAAATTTCGGAGACATGGATCAATATATTTAGGTCTGAACATATTTTTTGTACAAAATTGCATATAATTTACACCACACACACAAGCTTAAAAATATTCCTCTTGATCTTTCCTGAATTCTAATTAAAGTCATTTTCTTAGCAAAGCATATTTTTAAGTTTCTTGCTCTCAGCTTCAAACGACTTTTGAATTATATTTTAAGAAACATATTTAATGCACCTGGTGTGAGTTGGCAACACGCCAAAATATGCTAAGGGGGAAAACATGTCGAATCGTCTGAAATTATCGCAACACCGCATAACGAATGGTAAAAAAAAGTAAACAAATGGAAATCTGGCTATATGTGTTTTTATTCCCCGAAATCCCAAAAGCTCTCCCGGGAACTAAATATAGAGCTGTGGGAGAAAGAACATCAGTTTATCTTGCACACACCCCTAGCACGTCGAAAAACAAATACTTACTGTTCCAAAACTTTCCCAGTTTATACCGTTATTATAACGAGCATACCTGGAGCTAGCGACATCTAATTTTAGTAATTCTAAGGTAGCCGTTTTTGTTCGATAACAGACGAAATAGAATCGGAAAAAAATGAACTATTCGAAAATTGGGAACTCTTTTCTCGAGAGCAATTATTCTTTTGTTTCTGGAGTACAAAAAAAATGCTTCCAAAAATTACGTAGTTTTTTTTTCCTCCCAGAATAAGTTTTTAAAATTATGGTTATTGTCATTCTTTTGAAGTGCAAAATGTTGCGAAATATGCTTCATAAATTATATCGAGTTTCATTACATATCTTTCTTAATAATAATTTCCCTTGTCGTTTTTATCATTTAATGGGTTTATGTATTCCACGGTTGATAGCAAAGTTCATAACATTTGATAAAAGTCAATATACCTTGTTATAGTAGTTGCATTTTAGTGGTTAATTTATTATTTTAAAAAGTTAATAATAGTACTATTCAATTAAATCTGTACAATTATCATTTGAATTACCTGGTATGTTTATCTGAGCATTTAATTACGCCGATATCATTTTAGGTAAAAATAAAAGAATATACAATGATACATTTATTGAGAAAAATTTGAATAATTTAAGGTAATTTTTTTAAGTTATAAAAACACCATACAATCTATATTTCACACATTGTCAACAGTGCTTATATGAGCAAAACTTGAGATTGAAAACAATATTTTTATTTTATCCCCCACGGCAAAAATAGAAAACGAGTACAGCCATCTCTTTGAGAAAATAATATAAAATTACGTTGAAGAGAACACAAAGTCGATTAAAACTTAAAAAATCCATTAAAATCAGACAAGTGGTAAAAATTAATTCTAAATTTCCGTTGACTTTTAAGATACTTTCTTCAATAAGGCAAAATGGTGTGGATAATAACGATTGCCTATAATCTTCCTTATCCTTATTCTTATAGTTTTGAAATTTTAACGATCAATCTTCTCAATTATTATAAATTCCCAATTAAATCATTAAAACTTATTTATAATATTTAATCATTATGAATTTTAAAATAATCCTAATAATCTGTTTCTTCAAATTTTATTCGTTACTCTTTTTGAAAATTATATAGTTTTAGAAACTCTTCGTTTTCGAAGTAATACAGAGCTTGTGTTCAAATTTTGTTCGAATCTGTCTAAGTATTTGGAAATGCATTATAACCAATTATAGAAGCTTTTTACTACGAATTTATGGAAACTTTTTTAAATACGTCATTACTTCTATCGGAGAAAGATCATAATTATCAAATTTTGTTCGAATCTCCCAAAGCTCATGGAATTGTACAACGAGACTTAGTTTCTTTCCCTTTTAGAAGAGATGAGAAGTACACAACGTTTATTTAATCCTATAAAATAGTAAAAAACATTTACTTCAAATTTCATGTGAATGTATTCAATTTCTGCTTTATTGTACTTCTTGGTTACTAAATCTCGTTTCTTAAGGAATGAATAATTTTCGTATTATTTTTTGTGATGACAAGGAACAATATTCCAACTTTTCATGAATGTATCTAGAGATGGTAAAATTATATATGATTTAAATAAAAAATATATTAATTAAATGCATTTCATAAGTACTTTAATTATGTTGTAACGCAAACTGCTAGTGGCAATAAGAGTTTAGTTGAACTTAGGTAAGAAGAACAACGAATAGAGAGAGAGAGTCGAATACCAAATGCTATGAAATGACATACGAAAATACAGTGCAACTGAATTAATTGTTGTATTTCCTCTTTACCCGTAATTTTTACATATTCACGAGGATAACAATACATAATTTTCAGGTCTAGCTAGCTTTGCTGTCATACTAAAAACAGTTACAATACCAAATAAATAATAACAACAAGCTAATAAAATTATCATAAAATTTCATCACCTTAAATAATTTGAAATTTTAAAATATTTACAATTAGACATAACTGCTTGCTAATGTATTACATACAATTTTAATAAATGTATATATATATATATATATATTAAAAGCGACTGTGTCATTTATTATAAATTATTTTTTTAATTTACTAGTAAAGCTTTAAAATTATGAAGACTATTCTATCCAAAATCAAAGCAAATGACGTTTATTTTCCATCGTTACTTTAATTTAAAATAATAATCTAAATGTCCTACCGGCACAGGTGCCGTATAATCCAAGATGCCAAATTCTGAAATTGGCGGTTTTTTGGTGAATTTTCTTATGTATCTGGCAACCTCGTTTTTATTACGTCACACATAAGGAGACCTATAAGAAAATACAAAAAAGTCTATTTCGGTAACCCTAGTATTTACGTCATCTGGCACGTCACGATACGTCATCTTGGCAACATTTCTTTATCACCAAAAAAATTCAGAATTTTGAATCATGGATTATACGGCACCTGTACCGTCCTACTTTATAATATAATTATGACCTGATAATACAATTATTTTTGACAAGTATATAATAACTCATGAAATTTCTGCGGTATCTAGTTGCTAAAGCAATTGTATTGGTGATCCAAAAATAAAAGTAAGTCTTACAAACAGAAAAATGCTAGCATATTGATAGGATCTATAAATACTGACTGGTGCCAAATACCATAACAGTGTTGGATTTATATAAATTAAAAGAAAGAAGTTTTAGTGTTGAAAATGAATTGCAAAATAAATAAAAAGGAAGTATAATAAATTTAAACATTAAATATTCTATGTACATAAAAATAAATAAATAAATATTTATGCTCTGTGTAAATATAATATTTTCTGTATTTAGAAAGAAGCATTATATATTTTATTTATATATTTAAATATATTTTTATGTTTCTGTGTTATAAATAAAAAATAACAGGTAAATGATTCATTGCAGTACAAGAAAATTAATTGAAGAACAGCTATCTACCAATCGATATCTTGTTCTTAGGAACTTCAATTGTTTCTCTTTTTTTTTCAATTGAGTAAAAACACCATGTTCTTCAATTGAAAAGTTTTTTCTTGGATTTCCACGGAGTAATTTAAGGGAATGGAAATAGTAAAAAAAACAAATAAAAGCGTTTTAGTTGGAACAAATAATTTATCATGGAATGCAAACATAAAAAAATAAAAGTTAATTCAAGGCAGTAAATCTGCTGCGCTATTTTCACTTCAAGACACTCAATACTGTTAATGATCCGAAGTTTAAAAAAAAAAAAATGCTGCTACTGCCCATATTGTGTTTTGATTCAATAGCTTGAAAGATTTCTAGCTCGGTTCTTAATGCGCTTAGGTGACAGAGTTAGAAGATAGAATAAGAAAGGAAAAGAGTGAAAAAAATGACGGACATTACCCAGACCGATAAGTTTCAGAGTTAGCTGTCAGAATCAGACTTCAGCGCTTAATTTTATGAAAAGAAATGAAAACCTTCTTTTCGTATAGAGGGAATGAACTATAAATCATATTTCAGAAGAGAAAAAATCACGAAATATGTAAGAAAATGCACAAAGGGACGAATAAAGTGAATAATATTGATTTTTCGAAATGGTGCAAAATATGTTCCTGTTTATTTATTTTTAAACATCAGACAGATTTGACTTTTGATTTCATTAGGTTAATAACGATTGAAAAAAGTTTTCTCAATTATAAAAAAAAATACTAAAGGTACTTTTTTCGAAAATAAAGATGGATATATTATTTATAAATTATGAAGTTTAAAGTGTCTTTTTTAATGTTTTTAGTTATACACATATAAAGTAACAACATTGAAACATGATAAAATTATTGAAAAGTAATATTTTGAATATGTAGGTTATAATAGACAGTTGTTAGAAGAAAAGCCTCAATGTGTAGACGGAAATGAATGCAAATTAGAAGAAAGAATAAGCATTGGGTATTCGACGTTTGAAGAAGTATCAGGCGTAAACCTCTAAGTGTAAAATGAAATCAGAAAACTTTTACGATTAATAATCTTCTGCAATTTCTCGTTGATTGGTAAAAGCCCTACCTACAACAGAATTTCCTACTGTACACATATTGTCCCTCAAATAGTCCAAAACGCGACTATCAAACCTGTACATCGCAGTCTAAGAATGAATCTCTCTTTATCTACATGAACAACAAAACATACATTGAAAAAGCTATTTCAATCAGTTAATGGGTTCAGTTCCGTCAACCTTCCGTAACCGCGGTCGAGTTATGATATCACCTAATTCCTAATCACACACAACATCAACATAAAGACATTCAAGCTCACAAATATCTGCATCTCTCGGCATGACGATCTATGATTGAATCAAGGAAAATCAAATAAGATTGTTTATTGTTTGCCAATAGGTTCTCAGTTTTCTAATCACTGATTAATTATTTAGGCTTACAAAAAATCAGCGTAGAATGAAAAGTCTTTTCCTAATAGTTATATTGAAGTTTCTCGATGTATTATTTACTCACACTAAAGTAAAAGTCCGATTAGCCGAATCCAAAATCAAGCACAAATGATATTAATTAACCATCATAAAGTTATCTGTCAGAATGCAAGCAATTGTTAATTTCTGACATTTTCGATTTTGAATGCAATGATGTTACACTAAAACATTAACTAAGAACATCAGATTGTGAGTCCACTGTGTTCTTCATTTTCAGAAGACAATCAACAGTTGGTTTGGCAAAAAAGCAAGGTACAGATATTACAGAACTGAATTTTTATATAGTGTATCTGGTTCCGTGCATCTCACACTTGTGATTCAGATGCTTACTAGGTTGGAAAAAGTTACGAATCTCCCCCCTGCCCGAACGCACTCAATCCGACATGAATTAATTGTGTGTGACTTTGACTCCATCCCAAAATGATACACTTCGCTGCTTTAAAACTGTTCCATCCTTCGAGCAGTTTAAAAGCTCTTTGAAGAAAGATCAATCAAATCTGCCCAACAACACATGCCTCTGACAATGACGGTTACAAAAATTTTTTAAGCATATTGAAATAGTGATAATATTTTACAGGTGTATTTTATTTTAAATATTTTATAATCTGAAATGTGTAGATTTTTATATTAATAATTTAAATTGATATTTACTAACACAGAACATATTTTTGTTACAAACTTAAATTTTAACATTTTCATCAGTAGTAAACTTAAAGAAAATCACGATGCGTAAATTCCTATTAAAATAATATCTTATTTTTTATAAATTTTTAAAAAATTAAAAAAAACAAACATAAATACTTAATAGTAACATTCATTAGAGATTATTATAATGATTAAGTAACTATAGTGCAGATTTTTGCATGTAATTTTCCTCCTCAGTGAATGCAAACTCTATGCTACTTTAACTGCTAAATTACACAACATTTTACAGACATTTTCTCTTTCTGTCTTTTTTTTTTCTTTTAGTATTTTACAATTATTTGCACATATTCTGTCTTTCAGTCCATTTCAACTCACGCAAATATACTTCTCATACTCTAAATATGCAAATAACTTGGTTTTATGAAAAATTTAAGCGAATGTTGTGAAATTTTAGTCTATAGAATTCGTTGAGAACATCAAAAAATAATATTTTCATTGATAAATTATTCCATTAATGACCATGAAGCGAAAATATTTTTTTTTAATCTTAATAAAATAAGGATAGACTATGCAAGACATTTAAAAAATAGCCTCTCTTTTTTAGATAATTAAGTAATGTTTCTTTTGAAATTTAGGCCTCGAAATTGCACCTATCAGTGTGGATGTAATTTATCAAAGCGACAAGGCCATGATACAGTATAAAAATTTTGAAATAACACGTTTTTAAATCACTTTTTTTTTAATAAAGGGACCAGCTACATTTCACAATACTGATGTTCTTAAATTCTATTTAATAAAAAAATAGTATTAATGACGATTCTAAAATCAAATTAATAATACTGTTTTTATTAATATTTAATTATTTTTATGAAATATGTCTGAAAAAGAGCGCTTCACAATGTACCACATAAATGATATAAATATTATCATATTTAAAGTAAAACTGAAATTATAAAAATTGCTTCTATTAATCAATATTAGCAGAAATAATATCCATTTTCCGAAGTTTATCTAATTAATAAATCCATACGATGTCGTACATTGAGCTCGAACGAATGTTTCAAAACTACCATAGGAAATGTTTACCATGAAAAGTTTTTGTGAGTACATAAACATTGAAGTTCATTATACCTTTACGTTATAATGAAGGTGGTGCAAGCACAAGAAATAAAATTTTAGGAAAACTCAAAATAACGGCAATCTACGTCATGAGAAATAAAGCTTCTAAATACTGATGGATTCCTTTTCGGTAATTCTAGAAAACCAGTGAACAAACCATTGAACTAAAGGAAAAACTCTTGCCAGACATTATAAAAAAGTATTTCAAAAGAAAACTTAATCTGAAATGTTTAAACAAACTGGTGTTTCAGAGCTTTAAAGTAATATATATTCGTGCAATATATATTTGTGTTTTACACAAAATCAGTTTTATTTTTAACATTTACAGTACATTATTCAAAAAGTAGTCATAATTTTCCGTAAAAGTTTCCATGGATACAAAAAATGTATTATAAAATTATTTTCTTAATACAATTTTTTTTTTGAAAAAAAGATTGCATTATATGTTATTTTATTGAAATAATTTTTTTAAAAAAAGTTTTAAGCAGCTGTCAGAGTTTTTTAATTGGTACACCTAAAGTTTCATAATTATGAATAATGCTTATTCTTATTTATAACAAACATTGTTCTAAAGAATGAAGTAAACTAAATACGACAAAAAGAATTGTGAGAAAAAAGCTTCTGACATAACCACAAAACAAAAAAAATTCAATCACAAAATAAAAAAATTCTCATTTCCACACTAAACTTCTGATTATTCTAAAGAAATATTGGTTGAAATTTTACGGAACAATGTTCCGTATTATGTTAATCTAGATAAAATGTAACAAATTATTTTAATTGTTTAAATAAAAGAAACAGTTTTGAAAAATAAACTAAAAAATACCCCAATGAAACTATTTTTATTTTATTACAAAATGAATGCATAAAAAAGAATTTTTCTGTTCTGCTGAATTAAGCCTATTTCTTTATTAAAGGAATGAAATAAATAAACAAAATTAATTCCCAAATTGAATTTTAAAAAAAATTAACCTCTACAAAATGAATGTAAAGGACGTAAAACATTTTAAAATCAAACTTAACCGCAACACATACAATATGAATTGAACATAATTTTATTTTTCAAGTCACTAAAATTTATATTTTTCTAAATTTTTAAAAAATCAAATATATTATAATTTATTTACATTCAATACTATATTGTTATAAAAACATGATGTTAATATATAAATGTAAAAATACTACAGTGGTCACATTACACACACACACACACACACACACACACATATATATATATATATATATATATATATATATATATATATATATATATATATATATATATATATATATATATATATATATATATATATATATATATATATATATATTGAATTTAGTATTTGGCGCATAGTTATCAAACAATCTGGAGTTCAATGGCAAATAATAAAACAACGAAATTTGCAAAAAAAATTTAAATAATAGTTAAAATTGTCCAACATTAGCATAGATATGAACATCATCGTAGTAGAAATTTTCAGCTCTATTTCGTATAATATCTGCCTTATATACAGGTTGGTTTGGTTTGTTTGTCGCTCAACGGTCATTTTTTGCACACGAGGGCTAATTAGACCGGGACTTACGGCTTAAAGTGGATTCCGAACCACTACAAACATCCATGCCCAAGGTGGGATTCGAACCCACGAACTGTTGAACCGAAGGCAAGAGCGCTAGCCATTCGGCTGCCAGCTCGGCGCCTTATATACAGGATGTTGCAAGGTTGTTCAAGCATAGAAAATTCTTAGAAGTTCACAAATTTAGTTTTGTATATAACAGATTTTACTTAATAAAGAAATTCCTCAATAATTTTAGCTTGGTTAAAATTTAATATTACTCACACACAATATATATATATATATATATATATATATATATATATATATATATATATATATATATATATATATATATATATATATATATATATATAATATTTAAGGGAAGACACTGTATATTTCTTTGTATATAAACTTCTTTATATATATACATACATGATACAAATTTTTCTTTATATAAATGATGCAAAATGCGATGATGTTTGTGAAACAAACTATTAAAATCATCTCTAGTACTATTTACTGGTTCAGTAACATTACAAAATATTTATTTACATAAACAAAGATTTTATGCCAACATTTGAACAAAATATAAAGGTGACTTTTTAAAAAAAATAAAACAATTATACATCATTTATGATTAAAAAAAATATCACTGGATAACAAAACGAAAATAAATAAATAGCGCGCGTAAGACGCGTGTCTCTTTTAAGTGCTATTTTATTCTTCATTGAAATTCAATAAACGCATGATTAAATTTCTCTTTAAAAAAAAACAATGCAGTCTTTTGTAAAAGTCTTTGAAATTAGGTCTCACATTTTACAATAGGCAAATAAAAAGCTGAAGGGGCTGGAACATGTAACGCTCGGATTGAAATGAGATTTGCATCATTCGGATCGGTAACATCCCTTAGAGGAAGTATCGGAATTCTGCAATCATTGCCATCGGAATAGATTGCATTTTGGAAAAGTATTGTTTTGTGTACTCGTCTGCTGCTTGTTTAACACAAAAGGACGATAATATAACAAAGAACAAATGGCCACAAAAATGAGCAGTAAGGAAAAAGACAGTTTAAATGAAACAATACCGCTAATGATTCAAACAAACATACATATTTGGATTTTCTGTATAAAAAAATGAACAGATTCAAATCGCTTAACCGAGTTTTCTGATACGTAGAACTCATTTTTAAAGTCAATTATTACGAATGTTTATATAAATTTATGTTTCAAGATATATTTTAAATTTATATTTGATGTTTTCAAAATATTAAATAGTCATAAAAGATTAAAATTGGAAATAGAACTATCGTCACCAAAACATAAAAATAAGTTATAAAGTTTATTGAATTTGCATTTAGATCAGAACAAGGAATAGATAAACTTTGTTTAATGTTTTTGTTTTCAAGATACATTGAGAGAAATGATTAGAAAAATATTTTAATTATTTGTAGTTAAGCGTATTTATTATCAACTTCCAATAGAAAATACTCTTCTATTTACAATCTATAGCATATATTTAATTTGTAATGAATCTACTCTGCAGTTTAATATATATATAACACTTTAATTAAAATGAAAAATGTCTAATAAAATTTCTAATTATCAGAAAATACCTTTTAAATTGAAAAATGTTTTTTCTATATTCTAAAATTACATTTTCTGGGCTCGGAAAATTAGCGGATCGAATTAAAAATTTAAAAAAAAGCTATAAAGGAACTTTGCTTGAAAATATATTTCAAGAAAAGTTCCTTTATAGCTTTCTCTAAATTTTTATTAAGCAAAACTTAAGAGAAAAACTTCTACGGGACCAAAAAAATCAGCAAACATGATGTTACATTCGAACCAAAAAATTTCAAAAATCTTGTATAATATCGTATTTTTATATTAATTAGTTAAAAGAAACGAATTCACATTAATTCATTGAAAAAAATGAAAATAATTTAAAAAAACAGTATATACGAATTTCGCAACGATGTTTAATAAGAAACAAAGTAATTGCCTAACGACCATAAGCGTATAAATATGTCCACTTATTACATTAAAATAAAATGCCAAAGAAAAAAACGGGTATTACACACTAGACCATCAAAAATAAATAATAATTTTGATAACATTAAGAAACGCGAAGAATCCAAATAGTCATATCATATAGCGAAGAAATTAATTTGAAGCAGTGTTTCTAAATTATTTAATGAGGAATCATTTCTTCTGAAACAACAACAGAATATAGTAATAATTAGTAAAATTAATTAAGCATAAAGCTTCAACGAAAAAAAACACATCTGTGCCATATTCATAGGAATTTAATTAATACCTACATATTTAATCTTTAAGTAAAAAATTATGGCTTTATGTTAGGTAAAGGATAAAAATAGCGTCGCAAGACGGTGATAAAATAAGAATTCACCATTTTTAATTTTTGGATAAAGAAATGGTTTGGGAGAAATTACTTGTCATATTTTTATTTTTCAGGAAAATAAAAATAATTAGTTAAATATCTAGAAGCTTAGAAAAAATTTTTGGACTTAAAAGAATTTAATGGAATAATTAATTTCAGAAGACAAGTATTTTTTTTAATTAAACTTTGTCATTCTTTAAAGAGATGTTCAGCAAAAGAATTCAGCGGGTAAAAAGAATTTGTTTTTGATATTTGTGGAATTTAAAAGATGAACAATTTAAAGTTAATGGAAACATATTTCACACAGATGATTAAGAACACATATCAAATACCAGGTAATCATTCATTTATTTAAATTTTTAATTCATGGAACAGTATATTCCTCAATTAATAGTAATGAAAAATATCACAAACAAAAATTATTTTTCCTTTATCAATTAGAACTTTACATTGCAATGAATTTGTACTTATTTTTATTTTCATATGAAAAAATAAATATTCAGTATTGTATTGAAATAAAACATTAATGCATGAATGTTTAAAGTTTTTTCCGTTACAGACCACTAAAGTAACCGGTACAGTTAAAGAATGGATTAAAAATTATTTATTAATAAAAATAAATCTTAAACTAATTTACTAGCACATTTCTTGTTGTTAAAATAAATTTGTTATCTGGTAGAATGAGATTTAAGCATTCTCTTATTCTGAATTTAAATAATTAGTTTTAAAAAATATATTACTTATAACACACACATCTATTATTAAAAAACATTTATCTTGAATAATCTGTTTTTACAAGTGCTTATGATGTAACAATGAAATTGAAGAAAATGATTATAATTGTTTTGTAAAGATTAATAAAGAAAATATATCAAATATCAACTTGAATGTTTTGTAAATTACAGAAATGTTAGTAAATTAAAAATAGTACAAATTTTATTAAGTAAATAAGATTGAAAATAATAAAAACTTTATTTAAATCTCTAATTACTCAAAGTAGTAATGAGTAATTCACTCGAAGTTTAACAACAAGTAGACTTAATTATTTTTGTTATCAATTAGTTAACTATTTCAGTATCTATCAAGATAAAAACAAACGCAGACAGTTGCTGAATGCCGAATGATTTTAAGCATGGCTGAATGTTTGTAGCTAAATGTTGTGGGCAAAATATCACCTTCTTCAACAATAGATTTTGCAACCTATACTATACTTTAGAATGTATCACATACTAAAATTTTATAGAGTGAATAAAACATATATGCAGGTTAAGATATAGTACAGGTATAATTAAAAAAAACTAAACAGCATAGGTTATAAGAAAAGAAATTTAATACAACAAGGCTTAGATATAATTTGTTTGTATTTTACCTGTTTATGTAATTTCTTAAAAATCCATGAGAAGTAAAATATTCATATGATATTAATGATTTAAAATTTAAAAACGGAATAATCCTCGAACGATATGTACTGAAGAAATATATTTCAACTAAGAACATATAATTTAATAATAACCAAAAGACTTACCAAGGAATTTTTCTTACTTTTGTTTAAAAAAAATACATTGTTTTATAGTTGAAATGAGTTGGAATAAAATAAAATCACAATCCTCTAAAATATCTTACAAATAAACTTAAAAAACCAATTTCATAAAATACAATAAAAGTCTATTTTTTCACTCTAACATAAACAAAATTATATACTACTTATATTACAAGCAATGGAATCTTATCAAAATAAGAATTGGGTTGATATTTGGCATGCCTTGATTTATTTCGTTTTCCCAAAAACATCTTGAATAAAAGATTTGTACTTAAAAACTCAATTTTTCGGATGTAAGACGATATATTCAGCAAACCAGTAATTAAGTCTTGAGGAAAAATTGAACAGATAGAAATGATTTAGACATTATTATTGATTGCGGACTTCACCGACACGCACTATTTCTGAATAGAATGAAAAGAAATATCCTTCCAGAAAAAATAAATAAATGTTCTTCAATAAACTAATACTTTAAAATTTTGAATAGATTTTTTTCTAAATCATTCACAAAATAATACTCGATCACAGTTTCAGCACTTCAAATATTTAAAACAATATTTAATTACGTATTCATTTAAAGGTATCAAAACATATATAAATATTTTATAACAGAAAAAAAATTCAATCGAGGAAATCACTTATAAGAATGACCTATTTTTTATTTTAATTTTTCCTTTTCTATTTTTTTTCAGCCAAAATTATGAAATTAATCAACGAAGTCTCATTTATATTTGTATTTTATAAAAAAAATATGTACCTTTAAAGTAGATTTCACCCCCACAACTCAAATGATCGATAGCGGGCTTCGCATTTTTTTGTGTCTTCAAACATATAAAGATAGTTTAACAGCTCGCATTAGCATTTACTCAAACGCATGTGTGTTTCTTCTTTTAGTTGTCTAAAGTTCTTCTTTTAGTCGAGAATATTTTTGTATAAAGAAGACTATTTGAATCAAAAATATAATTAAATATTCTTCAAAAGCCGCATTTCTAATGAAATGATTTGAAAAAATTGCAAATTAATTATAATCCAATTTGTAGCGAACATAAATGAAAATTCTACCGACGAAAAACAAATCCTTCTAATAAAGAAAAAAAAGTAAAATAATCATTTTTAAAAGACACATAATCAATTTCTAGTTGATAATTAATAATATTAAATCAAATTGATTATATGTGTCTCTTT
The DNA here is from genome assembly GCA_037975125.1 of Latrodectus hesperus. Taxonomy (NCBI): domain Eukaryota; kingdom Metazoa; phylum Arthropoda; class Arachnida; order Araneae; family Theridiidae; genus Latrodectus; species Latrodectus hesperus. The sequence continues at coordinate 20,436,585 of CM075861.1, forward strand.
TAACTTCAAATAGAAATAATTCACTTGAAAATAGCAGAATTTGTAAACCCAAGTTCAATCTCTAAATGATAAAAAAAATTTTAATTTTTAAATATATGGTTCATTATCTGGATAATAGATACAAGCAGTTAATAATATAGTTTGCAGCAAACGATTAAGTACGACAAACACTAAAAAAAACTCTCAATAACAAAATAAAATAATTAAGAAATAAAATAAAAATCGTAATTCCATCAGAACTTCGAATTATTCTACACTTCGTCCATTCACAGTAATGCACTCGAAAACGAGCGCAGAGATTAGTTACGTAGTTTTAAAAGATAACGAACCAGGTGGATGACTCGAGCATGTTATAAATCGGATTTTTATTTATTCTTCTTTATACCTGGATGTTGCTCTCCTCCGGAAGTTAATTGTTGGGTGCCGGAAACTGTGCCCGGAAACTCGGCGCACTACGAATATAAATATTATGAAATCGATAACGCATGATTTAAAACTTTGTTTTTTTTTAACCGGATCTTCGCCCTGCTGATAAAAACTTTTTACTCGTTTCACAAAATTTGACTGTTCCTTATTTTTATTTAATTAGAGGATTTTAATTATTTAACTTAAATATCATAATAATACTAACATAGATTTCGAACACTTCTTCATTCCTTAATGAATTTTTTCTAAAATAATAACAATATTACTCTTTCCGTGTACAGAACAAAATAGCTCGAGTAGAATTTGGAAAGATAATGTTTTCAAAGCGAAATATAAACGAAAGATGTTTATTTTTTTTTTAATGCATCTCAAAATTGCTGATAATTTGAATAAATGAAGCAAAGGGAATATGAATAATAAAAACTAGACAGATGATCGTATTTTTAAAGTATTTATTTATTTGCCAACAAGTATTTATGTAAAGGAGGAAAACAAATTAATGCTTAAACTTCCGAAACAATCAAACCGAAAAAAATTAATCAGGAAGATTGTAAATAAAACGAATACAAAGTTTGTTTAGTTGTATTTAAAATTAATTTCAAATATGCTTAATGAATATAATACGATTCAGTTTAAAAAAATGTTTACTTATTAGCTTTATTTTAAATATGTGTATTAAAAAATTTTATAAAAGGTTTTTATTCACAAACAAGTATTTGATATTTTTAAATTATTAAACGTTATGAGAAATGGAAAAAAACAAATGAATTAATATTAAAATATGAAATCAACATTTTATTTTGATAACTAGATAGATGAAATTAAAGGATGTTCCTTTCCTTTTTGAATTATTTGTAAGCTGATTTACATTCTTTTAACTTAGTACATTATTTAAAAAAAAGAGAGAATTTGAACTGATTACTCTGAGTTAGTTTAGTAAATAGTTTAATAGATAATTTAACTCAGGGCTAATATAAAGCTTTTTGGCTCATTCACCTTTTATTGCTTCCAGGAGAAGTTTCTACATATATGTGACATTTTCCAGTCAACAAAGAAGGAAATCCAAAAAAACTCTGAAGCAACTACCCCGACAGATGTGCTCGTGCAAAGCAAAAACAGAGCAACCATTTGCATATGTTCAAAAACTCCCTGAATTAAATTTGGAATTTTTCCCTAAAGAAAATTATTTTAGCATTAGACTAAATACACAAGTGGTCTTCTATTGCCAATGCAAAGTAATACTCGTATTTTCGGACACTAGTAAACTGGTATCTTGATAAGACAGTACATTAAAAAAAATTTCCATTGTCTACTTGTCAACGTCATTTATTGGCATTTGACAAACACTAAAATAAAAGGCAATAAAAATGTTTGATTCATACGAATTCAAATTGAAACGTTTTATATTATTAAAAAAATAAGATGCTTAAAACAAATCGTGTGAGAAATGTTAAAATTTCTATAAAAAATGCATCCTTTTCAACATTCAGAAATTAAAAATTTATTTCCATTAACGTTTTCTTTTCAAGTATTAAGAAGAGAGGATAAGAGAAATTTACAGTTTCAAGGAAGGATATTTTTCAAATTTACCCACTTAGATTAAAAAAATAATTACCATCTTTGTTAAAATATCTATAATTCCAGTATATCTATATTTAATCTATAATTATCTATAATAATGGAATTTTAATTTTATTACAAACTAGATAGGAAACATGATTTATTATAATTTAAATCATCTTTTTCAATGCACCTATTTTCGGAATTCAGCGATTAAAGATTTAACGAATTTAACAATCGACTAAACACATTAATAATAAATTATCATTAATTTTCGTTGAACTTTAATTTTCTTAGCAGTAAAAACACGATGTTAATATAATTTAAGCGAAACTTATGTGATTTTTATCGTTGCATTTACGTTGTAAAATTTTATTTAGAGTTATATGCTAAATTGACATTAAAAAATTTCAAAAAATTAAAAATAAATAGTTAAACCTGTGATGTATATGCATAATAATATAAAATTGATTTTAAATTAAGTAGAAAATAATATATAAATCTGTAAATAGCTTGTCTTAATAGTTTTCAACTAAAATATTTTAATTGCAATATTTATAATGTAAAATGAAAACATGAAAATCGTTTAATTTAAAATTATTTACATTATCCAAAAATGGATAACACTTTATGTGTTATTTGACTTTTGAAAAAATATTAATTTTCATAAACACTATAAGAAAATAAATTATATTAATTAGTTATATTATTTTAATTATTAATAATAATTTAATGGTAATGGATATTAAAATATATATATATATATATATATACAGTTATTCCAATATAATTCAGATATAATGTGTAGTATGAAAATGCTTTTAACAGATTAGAAAAAAAACTATTAAGATAATTTAAAAACATTAATTATTTTGGATATTTTAATTTATCAATCTTGAGACAATTTTTCTTCATTTATAATAAAACAAAACATTTAGAAAAGAACCAGATATAAAATGTGGAATTAGAAATAAAAAATAATTATTAAATTAATATTAATACTTACAGGGGTAAAATAGCACCAATTCCAACAAGAAAATTGAAGAGTCAAGACAGATATTTCTTATGTATCCATAAAACACATGGGTAAACGAGTGGGGAAAAGCAGAGAAACCACACAATGAGCAGCGCTGCTTCTTCCGCGCAATTTCAAAACACTCTGTGTTACTGTTTTTTCCTCCCGTAACTTCTTCACTACGAAGAGAAATACCACGTGCTTTTAGAGAAGGTCACGTGATGATACATAGGCGCAGTAGTTTCACGCGCACATTCAATATCTTCCTTGACAAAAATTATGGTTAGGGTTGTTCGTTTTGGCTCTTCATTGCCGTTTTTGGCTGTTTCTTCCCAGGCGCATAATCAAAGCAGAATTCTAGTACTATTTTTTTCTTAGTGAATGAATCTAATAGTAGTTAAACGAAAATAAACTGAGAGGCAATTCAACTTAAAAATATTGGTAATAAAACAATAAAGTAAAAGTAATGCACAATATTTTTAACAATAACTAAAACTAAAATCCTTTTAATTTTCATAACGTAGGCACAAAATTTTCAGAATATTATTTTTCAAAAGTAAGCATAAATTCATCTTTATTCATTATTTTATCATTTTATTAAATGTCTCGTTTTAAAAATCACTATTTTTTTTATAAATTTTAATAATTCTCATTATGAAATAACAAAGCTTCATTAAAGCAAAATTTGTGGCTGAACAAAAATTTCAGCTTTTAGGTGATATTCCAATCAATAGTTTCTATTTAATAGCATAAATCATTCTATAATTAAATTCGCCTTATATCTAAAAGCTAATAAATAATATCAAGAAACATTTCCTAAAGTAAAATGTTTTCTTAGGATAAATAATGCATTCTTTATGTTTGACATTTATTTTGAAAACTGCAATCATAGCGCATTTATAATTATACCTTTTATGAGGAAGAAAACGAATAAAAAATGGAAAGAACGAAAAAAATAATAATGTGAAAAATGAGCGAAAGCATGCCAATAATTTCATTGACACTCATTCTTACAATTTCATTTATTAGATTCTATAATTAATGCGTTTGACAGTATCAGCAAATGCTGTATTACCAATAAATCTTTTAATGCTTTCAAATTTGAAATTCATTTTTCAATTCTTTTTTTATAAAATGTATTGCTGTTTATTACATATACTTTTACATCATTTTATTCATTTGAAATTGTATTAAATGCAGGAAAAGTTTACGTGAATATAATTTGTAAATAGTTTCCATAGTTCAACAAAAGTAAGCTTGAACAAGATTTTATGGAATCCCTTTCTTTCTTTTCATAAAATATGTATCACCACATTACGCAAAAATTATATTATATACGAAAAATTCTGAAACTGAAGGTATTTCATATTATTGAATTGATTAATATAAATTTTACAAAAAATATTCAATAAATAAATGAAATAAAAATTCAGAAATTCAGCAAATAAATAAAATTTTCAACTTCTCAAATGAACTTTATCATGATATTGTACCGAGCAATTTATGTTTATTACAATGCACAATGCTTATATAAGTTGTAGCCTTAATTTATCTCTATATTCATCAAAATTATACTTTATAATAATTATCTCAGTAAAATATTTATATATTGAAGGTTTATTTGTATGATTTATTCTCACAAATAATTAAATTGTTAACCGTCTATATTTTTGTTTTGTCATTGAAGTTTAGTTCAACAGCCTTAATATAATACCATAACACTTTGGCTGTCGTTAGTCCAAGATAAAAGTGCGCTCTAAATAAACATCAATAGCAGATAGCCTACAATCAATTTCATCCAATTAAACATACCAATGTGCGATGTACTGGAGCATAAAATCAATATGAAATCATCATGGTAACATGATGTAATTTATTTTGATACGTCTTTCTTATTTAATATACAGTGAAAATAAAATCAATCCTTAATTGAATGTTGTTGTTTTGCTTATGATACTTGGACAAGCCAAGCTCGCTATGCCTTTGGCAGTGCGAATTAAGTCAATAGAGAGAGTCTTTCGTTTGGATCAGAGCACCACGAAGGTGAAAGTACGACTCTGCTCTTTTTAAGGTGCCTCGTAATTTTGAACCACGGTCAGGTGACGAGACCATATGAGCTGGCACCCTCCTCTCCACATCCTCGCCACACCAGCGGAAGGACTTTGGACGTCACATATTAACGTGGACACGTCCCCAACCCCCGGAGTTCCAGCAACCCAGTGAAGGAGAGTACACCGTGGTCACCCTCCCTAACACTGCCCGTGGCAAATGATGCTTCACTTTGCTGAGCTTATGGGAAGATACTGAGCCGCTGGAGCTCTAATTGAATGTAAACATGAATATCAAGTCATAAAGATAATCAAGTAATTATTTTCAATGGTATATCGTATAATTATGCTAATAATTAATCTGGAACACAAACTTATAGGAAACATATTCTGATTATATAACAAATGTGGTATCAGTCTAAAAAACACCATCAATAAAAATAATTACAGGAAATTCAATGGCAAACGAAAATAATAAGAAAGTATGCTGATTACATCATTAAAGATTACGATAATATGATCAGTATTACAGCTTATGCACTATAAATTCACACACAAATATATCACGTACTTGTTTACGTATGTATAGAATACACATCAATTCCATGTTTTTTCTAACGATATCCTAATCCGAAATTAAATATAGGTAATGGCAATAAAATAATATTTCTGTTTATAGGTATATCATCCATATCATTTTATTACATATAATTACTTTGGTATTATATACAGGAAATTAGATGGGTTCATTAATATAAAGCCACACTTAATAGAATTTTTGAAATTCCTGATATTCCATAACTTTATAAGACATTTCATGAGAAATTCTAATTTTTTTTTTCTAAAAAAATTAAATTTGTCCAGACAATTAACTGTTTCATAATTTTAACATTGGATATGTTGCTTCATAATCCATGTTACTGGATGGAATAACGCTAAAATTTGTGGAGCCAAATCCTGTTCTTCTCTATCCTTTTGCTTTGTTGGTTGCTCAGTTTGTCTTAGATTAAATGTGTTACAATCAAATTCTGAATCAAAATAAAAATACATTTCATCAAATTAGAAGTAAATATATCTAAGTTCTTTAACCAAAATGTTACATCAAATCAAAACGTATTTTTACTGATGAACAATTAAATCCAATTATCAAAACAAGTATTTTACAACGAATTTAAAAAAATAATGACTGAATATTTCACAAAATTACATTAAAGATGTGAATCCATAAGTAATTTATATGAAAAATTAGCATAATATTTCATGTTTTGAATTATCCTTTTATTTTTACAAATAATTTTTGAAATGAATTAGAAATGCAATTAAGGTAGAAAACTGCAAAAACAATCAAATCGAAAAAATTCATTGATTTAAAAATTACAAAAAGAAAATAATTAATAACAAAATATGAGATATTTTATTCAATTATATTCCAGTCATTCAGCAACACATTCATATTATTATAATTATATTTTTATAAGAATTGTATTATATAGAACGACATATATATATATATATTTATATATATTATATTTATATATATATATATATATATATATATATATATATATATATATACATGTATATATATATATATATATATATATATATATATATATATATATATATATATATATATATATTTATATATTATATATATATATATATATATATATATATATATATATATCTATATATATATATATATATATATATATATATATATATATATATATATATATATATATATATATATATATATATATATATATATATATATATATATATATATATATATATATATATATATATATATATATATATATATATATATATATATATATATATATATATATATATATATATATATATATATATATACATAATGAAGAAATGAATAAAATATAATAGTTGCTTTTAATAAATAAATTTAATCATTATTTGCATCCAAAAAAAATGGCTGATTACTCAGACCACTTTTGGATAATGGATTCATATGAGTCAGGCATCATATACATAATTACATACAAAAGAAATTTGATCTTTTTTTCTTCATAATTGAAAAAATTATTACTATAGATTATATTAATGAATTTTTTTTAAATTGATAATAGTTATAACAATTATAAATTATTTTTATAAACATAAATAACAAGAGAATAGAATAAATTTTATTTTCTCATCTGTTTGTTGTAATATATTATTGAATTCTTTTATAAATACTGGGGAGAAATATTCCACAAGACAGAGCAAATCTAATCACTTCCAAACACGGTCCGATGAAGTTATTCCTCATAAATATTCCCAGAAATTTCTTGATAAAGTTGTTATACGACTAAATGAGATTATACGATTGTTTATTTAGTCGGTCTGTCACTCGTAAATAAAATGCGGTCACCAAATATCGTAAAAAGATTATTTCCTGTGTTTACCAACAGCAGCTGCGATGAACTTACAGAAAGCAAAATGCATGGTTCCAGTTTTATCGGAGTGTCAGATTTGAAAGTGTAATGCATAATATATATTCATAAGATGTAACACCTTCTTATCTAAGATATCACTGACAGATTTCAAACAGAAATCAGGCCAAGACTGGCTATGACTCACAGCAAACAGAAGCCTTTATTGTGTGTTGTTTACAAGTCGAGACGTGCGTCAGATATTTTTTTGCAGAAAATGTCAAAATCATATGGACAAATGAATTTATTCTATTTTTGTAATTCATTCGTAACAAATATGTTTCTGCTGGTGATATTTATAGAATAAAAGAATCATGTTTTTAAAGTATTTAATAATAACACAGATGTTGCATCTTAAAAGTTCTATAGTTATGATTTTATGCATTATGAAATGATTTAATGGAATAATTTTATTAATAAGAAGAGAGGGCTGTTTCACAATTATTTACATAATCCATGATTCTAAAAAATTTTTGCAATAAAGGCTATATTATCGCAGTAAAAAAATATTTATCGCCAATAGACAAAGATAATTAAATGAAATTAAGAAGTGTTTAGGAATTTATTTGGAAACAGGATCAATTTGTTTACTTGCTGATTGGTAAAAATCACATGCTTGGAAACTAAGTCAGTTCTATAAGGCTGTTTTTACATCATTGTCTGAAGAGAATCTTGTTCCAGATAAATTAGTTTCAGAAAAATAATTATCTTGATGACCCTTTGGTTTCCATGAAAGTTATTTCAAATTTTTCAATTGAATAGTTGAAGTAATATTTGAGTTTGGCTAGAAGTAGCAAAGAAACTGTCTTACTGAAGAATGACACTATCTCTGAATATGAGTCACTTTCTTTACTCACAAAAAATCTTTTGTAGTTCGTTATTCCAATTTGCCTTTTGTCTCAACTCTGGCCATTTCAGTGAAGCAGACACCCCTGATAACTTGTATTTAGTATTATTAAAAAAATGTTGCTAGATAAAAAGAGCATTCTGTTTCCCTATCTAAAATATTCTCTTCAGAATAATTCATTTTCAAATGCTGCTATTTTGTCACTATGTTTTTTGATTTTCCTTGAATATAAATATTGTGCATACACTTCGATAAAATAATAAATTCCTATCTAGTAACAATAGTTTTTTTAAATTATTTTAATATTGTTTTTCATTAGCAGTACTTTAGCAAAGTATTTTATATCGGATCACGTCAATGATATTTGAAAGGCGATTGTTTCGCTATGTAACACCGGAGAAAATTTTTTATATTGGGAATGTCTATGAAGGTTAAGGTTTCGTAGAATCCTTCCTTTGATATGGGACAAAATTTTTAAAGATTAAGGTAGACCCAATCATTTGATTGTGGTTTAGAAATGCAAAATATGCAGTTGACCAGATGTAGCACCTTCTGTCGGCAGAAATAGATGGCCGGAAATATATGCAATAAACAAATGAAATACAGACTATTAATTACAATATTTTATAGTTTTCTACAAAATTTCAAAAAAGAAAAATATTGTAACTGCTTAAAAGATTCTGGAGTATTGCATCGCAAACCCATTTAGTAAATACTTTTAGAAGTTATTTAGATTTTCATTAAAACTAGGTAAAACTATAAACGAAGATGAATACAAATATTGACGTTATGCAGTATCACCCTTATAGTGTAAATTTGTTATAAGAAGTTAGCTTCGAAAAACATTTACATGTCTTTTTCATGATTACTTTATACTACTAAGCGCTATAAATGAGAAAATCTCGAAAACAATTCGCCACCTTCATCAGACAGAAGAACCGAAATAAAAAATCTCTTATTTAAGAGAGATTAATAATGTATTTAAATAAAAGTATTAAAAACGTAAATTTTTCATCTAAAGCTAATTTTTTTCCTACTATTTGATAAAATAGTGATTCCTTGAATTTAGAAATTAATTTACTGCAAGCCTTTTGAATTACTCACCTTTGTTTAAATTCTTCCTGAAAAATAAACTGTTTTATCATTTCTGTAATTAAGATTCTAAATTTTCCTTAAAAGTTATAAGATTAAGGGATAAAAAGTAATTTAAAGTTAAATCCTTTTATTACGAATTGAACTGAGTGAAGAATAAAAAAAAACTGCTTCGCATTTTGATTTAAAAAAAATTTAATTCCTCAAAACAGTTTTTTATTGCCAAAAATAAAACATTATCCAAAGTTACTTTTTTATATTAGCTGCATCAATATCGTTTAGTTCTGCTCCATAAATTTACAAACATGTCACAAATTTTTCAGAATTTAAAACTTGGAAGACAGTAAATCCTGTGAAATATTTAAATATGATAGCTGTGCATTACGTTAATAATAACTGTAATTTTCATTTAAACAAACGTTTAACCTCAATAATCATTTATAGATTACTAAAGTTTCTTTTTAAGTAAAAGCAAATGCAGTTAATTAGTTATATAAATATTTTGTGAGTTATATAAATATCTATTAATTATATAAATATATGTGTATGTTATTTTTTGATCAAAGAATCTTAAATTAATTACTTACAAAAATCGCTTTAAAAGGAGTATAAATGTTTCAAATCTTTATATAAATTCCTTAAGTAAGACAATTTATTGTTTTTATTATTAAAACAATGCTATAAAATAAATTAAAAATATCGTTGATTATTTAAATATAAAAAGTTGAAATAATATCAAGTTAAGGTGTTCATAAATTGCTACACTGTAATAAGTAAGTTAATATGGACAATACCTTTGCTTTTCGTGATAGAATGGGTTAATATCTGGTCCCATAGACAATAGTGGGAGATGCACAACATATTTTATTGTGATAAACTGAGCTCGGTATTTTACTTGTAACTGAGTTTCCAGAAAGAACAAATTCACAAAGTACCAAAACATGCCAAAAAAAAATTGTTTCAGAGTTTATATTACCACAGTCTCCAAAATATTTAAGAAATGGTTTACCTCTAATGAAGTTGACAATGGTTGCATGTTTTAACGATTTATATTTTGCAGCAATGAGGATTTCCGGTTTGGAATTAATGAAAATGGCTGCGAACGCTTTTGTTGATTCGATTATTAACATTTTGGAGCAATCCGAGAAGTTATTTTTATTACTACCGAAAATAGGTTTTCAGTTATTGTATTATTTACATTTGAAATATATTAGAAATCGACGAGAAACTATTCAGATTTTTATTTCGGATAATTTCCATGTAGAATGTTGTTTCTTCTTCAGCACAGTTATTTATCATTGGGATTTAATGTTTCCCTATATCATGGCCATAGTGAATGCTTTTAATCTTCAAGGTAAAATGCCTTCTAAATAATATGATTTACATAAATATTTCTGAAAATTCAAATAATCTCAATAAAAAGTTTTTATATTCATCCATAGTGAAAAATCTTCTGTAGCATTTTCAAGCATGTTGAACAAAATCTTACCTTATGACAACCACATTAGATAATAGCAAACGCATTTCACAGAAGACGCCCTGATATTTTCAACATTATTTTGGATATCAACAAGTGGGTGAACTTTACATAAGTAGTTGGTCATCTTCACGTGTTATCAAGGTGGTAACGTGAAATATATAACTCAAAAATTGCTCTTCTCTCCCAAAGATTTAAAGGAAAATGTTGCAAGTGAAAAATGGGAAGTTTATAGAACTTGGTTTTCATGAATGCTACAATTAGGTACTAATAATTTTATAATGAAGTAACGTATAATAAAAGTCCTTTTAGGTAAATCATCCCACATGTAATCGAAATGTAAATAAATATAAAGAAAAAGTATTATTAAATAAAAAATCTTTATGTTGTAATAGTAAAATATTTTTTTAACTTAACTTATCTGCAGATTTTTTCTTGCACTCTACAAAAAATTTTTAATTAGAGCTTTATTGTATTCAAATCTGAAGTGTTTTATGCAACATTATGTATAACCTCACAATGTGATAATATTACATAAAAACCTTCTGTTATTATAACCACATAACAATATTTTCATAATATAAATCTTTTATAATTTATGAAAGTTTAAATTTTTATTATAAAATTCTAAAAAAAATTATTGCTTATTCTCTTAGATTAGTTAAAATAATAATAATCATATTTTACAGCTATATGGTATTTTTTCTTAGGCAGAATTTTTTCAAATAAGATGTTTAACCGGAGAAGCATCCCATTGTTTTCAATGCCATCATATTCCATTGTTTTCAATGTCGTATTGAACGAAACCAAAAACTGTAAGGCGGATATGTGATCTGTGGATGTAGGAGGGTACGACGGATTGACGTGATCGACCACCTCAGTGCACCACTTCATGTGATGAACAGGTAAATTGTTCGCATGGCAGTGACGGATCGCTCAGCCACATCACGAACCATAGCACAGCACATTCAATCTATAAAGCATCATCCAGTGTCTGCGCGTACCATTCGTGGGCGTTTTCAGCAGAGTGGTCTGTCCGCAAGACGTCCATTGCTTCACCTACCCTTGACACAGAACTAATGGCGTCTCCGCCGCCAATGGTACAATGAAAGAAGGATGTGGATGGCAGAATGGAATGAAATCGTCTTTATTGACGTGTCACGCATCTGTCTGCAACACCATGATGGTTGCATTCGAGTCTGGAGACACCGAGGAGAGAAGATGTGGATCAACTACGTAATGCACCGCCACACTGGTCCTATACTGGGTATTATGGTATAGGGTGGTACTGGTTATCACTCTCACACTCCTCTAGTACACATTGCCTGTACTTCAAACAGGTATCGCTACATCTCCGAGGTGTTGGACGTAATTATCCTTCCTTACCGTCAAGGCTTGCCCACAGTCATATTTCGACAGGATAATATGCGACCACACGTGACACGCATTGTCCGAGGGTTCTTCGTCAATCGCCAGATTGAATTGCTTCCCTGGACGGCTCGCTCTTCGGATCTTTCACCGATAGAAAACACGTGGTCCATGGTTGCTCAACGATTGACCCAAATTCCATCCCCAGCTGCCACAACAGATCAACTTTCCAAAGTCTCTTTGGATCAATGCCGAGGCGTGTGGCAGCGGTGATCTCCTACAATGGCGGCTACTCTGGCTACTGATTTTGGCAGGAACCACATTTCACAGAAGTCTATAAATTTAATCATTTGATAATTAGTCAACATGTTATCTACACAATAAATTTTATTGTGATATCTCTTGTCTTTCTTGGTGTTTTTGGGAGGCCAGCAGAGTATTTCGATTTAACTGCTTATGTTTTCAAATCCTTTATTTTAAACTTTAAAATTTTCACAATCAAAAATTGGTTTTTACTCATCACACGTACAAGTCAACAATAATTACTTCAGCACCAACATAAGAACAGCCTATATTAACATTATTGGTAATGAATTACATCCTTCGTGATTATTATCTTTTGCATTTTTTCTTAACTATTTCCAAATGGAATCTCTCAAAAAAAGATTATGCTTATTATAAAAAACATAACTACACCATAATAATTTGAAGAGCATAATGATGTATTCCAACAGATTTCCTATTCTTTTAGTTAAGTGGAATGCAATTCGGTTAAAATTTCTATAACAGTTATAAGACAAGACTAGAAGTCACACATCATTTTTATCACATAACTGTTGATAAATAATAATGTATGTTTCTGACAATTTGGTATCGAGCTTCTTATCTACAAAGTTTTACAAAGTCTCAAAATTATATATTTATTTGGTTTCTTAAATTACAAAAGACCAGGCAGCTGTTGTATACCTTCTTCCATACATTTAAAACAGGAACATAAATAACTAATCGATAAATTAAAATTTTCGAACGATAATTTTTGCTCATATTTTCGAATATTAGTTTAAATAATATTGTTATGTAATCAACACCTATATTAAAATCATCAATATACAATGCAGGAAAAGAGTGGTTTATTTTATATTATAAAATATATTATATATAGACTTCCAGTTAGTTAAATAAATTTAATTGATGAAAATATCACAAGATGATTGTTTTGGAAATAAATTTTTCTTAAAATGAATTTACAAATAAGGTAAAACAATACTTTTAGTAATTTTGAATTTAATTTCTGCATTCATTTTTACGAGCAATCGCCCTTTTAACATAAAAATAAAGAAACAAATGTTGTCCTAAAGTTTTCTTATTAAAGTAAAAAATACAAATTAGATATTTTAAAATATTTCTTTTTTATTCCATTTCTTCTTATAGAATATTTTGTTGGAATTATTAAAATCATTCAAGTTAATTAAAACAAAATTTATTACTTTCTGTGTCCAGTTTTCTAGTTTCAATATTTTTATAATTATGAATAATAATTTTTTTTTGTGAGTTAGGAAAAATTTAATAACTATTTTTCTCTTTTGGATATTAAATAAGAAATTCTTTCTTTGCAAGCGTAAATCGAAATTCTTCACTGTACACGACATTTTTAGAAAAAATATATATTTATAACTTATTATTATATTTTCTTTATTATTATAATATATGTACTAAATTATATATTTATGATTGAAAAAATTATATATTTATATCTTGCCATATTTATTTAAAATTAAATATGATGGAAAATTTAGATTTTTTCTTAAATATTCCAAGTCACAAAACATGGAATAAAAGATATCTATTATTTTTCGACATACGAAAAAGGATTTCAACATTTTCCCCTTGTAATTTATGAGCATTTGGAATATTTCAAAAAAACCACAACAATAAAAACAAAACATATGAAGTATTATTTTTTACATGTTTTTGATACCCATCCATATTCGAATAAAGAATTTGTGTTGAAAATAACAATGGTTTCTTGTTACACAACAGAGACAGATCTTCAGTCATTTGAGTACGAGTTTTAGAAATAATGAAAAATAAAATACTTGGTAAAATATGTTTCCATATATTTTAAAGAATTTACTAACCAAAATGTTGTTTTCAATCTCCAAAGAAAAATAGCTCCATCAATACTTTTATTAAAGTAATGAATAAAAATAATTTTTGAGACTTTTGCACTTAGTACACAGTTGAGTTCTTGAACAATAACATCTTCATTTCTGGTAAAATATAATTATTTTACACGTAAAATATTAATTAAATTTCATACGAATAAGTTTTAGTCTAAATTAGTATTATCCATTATTGTTTCCACTCTATTAAGCAAAAGCATATTTATTGTGATAATTTTATTTCTAAATACAAGAAAGCCTCGATAAATTTATAAAATGTAAAATACGTTCTAAGTATTTAAAAAAAGATTTCAAATCATATTACGTTAAAATTTTTCTTAACAGCGTACTATAACTACATTTTTTAAAATTAAGTTAAAAGTTATAGCGCTAATGTTTATTAGTTCGGTATTATATACACTGAAATATCAGTATTTTATATTAAAAAGGTGCGTTCCTGACTCCTGAGCTGTGGGTCCCGGGTTCGAATCCCGGTTCGGGCATGGTTTTTTTCTTTTCTTCTCTGTTCTCTCTGTGTGTGTTTCTCTGTCCATTCTCCTGTGATGTTTTATGAATGTGGCCCACCCTATAAACGGGTTTGTGTTGGTATGGCGCGGGTAACGCTACTCGCCTCCGTGACTTGGTTCACAGGTGCCCGCTGGGTAAGGATAAATGAGTAGCAGTTTCTGGCCTTGTTGTGGCATAGGGTTCGTCACCCAAGTGTGCCCGCCATTTGAAAAAAATTAAAAAAGAGGAATATACGCACATATTTCTTATAAATGTCATTTATCATTAATTTATTTTGAATAGCTTCAGATTTGAAATAAGTTAAAATATAATGATTTTTTTAAAAAGCGGGGTATTTATATAACTTTATTAATCTATTAATTTTATCCAGAACAACAATTTATAATAATATGAAATATATTTTGAAAATATTGTTAGAAAATTTGTATTCATAAGGTGAACCTTGTAAATTAAATTAGTTTTAGAAGAAGAAACATGCTTTTCTCAAATTTACTTAAATGCATATATTGCGCAAACTTTTAGTCCAATTAAAACCCAATATTTTAAATTAATAACTTTATTAGAATAATATTTCTATTGTGTGGAATAACATTTTTACTTAAGATTAAGTGATACTTTAAATCTAACAATATCTATAAATGAATTTAAAAAAAAAAACTTGGAAATTTTTTCTTCTTTATATTCATATTTCTTTATCATTCTTATTTTATCAAAATAATAAAATGTCTCTGGATAAGTATTATATATATGCACACATGCCATTTATTTATATGTTAAATAATCTTTACTATTTTTTCTTCGTTTCCGTCACCATTTTTCTCTTAATATTCCGATTGAATTTCACATCACGCATTTCAAAAAAATATTTGAATTGCAAAATAGTACAAATTTGAATTTCAAATTGCTTTTTTTTCTGCCAGGCATCATTATTTTTCAAATCTCCACATTCCCATTATTTGTCAAATGAAAAAATAATTTATTCTCAGCTTTGGCATGACGTCATCAAAATCGTTTTGATCAATATGTGATGTTTTTTTTTTTTTTTTTTTTTTTACATTATCACGTTTCTGTTTATGCATCTCCATTTATTAGGGGAGGACGTGGTGAAAGGGAACTACGGTCGAAAGAGGGTAGAAGAGGAAGAAAAAAAGCGTTATAGATACCTTTGTACTTCCGGTTCCTTTTCCGAGATAAGTGCCGGAGCACCCCGGGAAACCCAGCAAAAGGAAGAGAGGAGCTGATGGGTAGTATGAAAAAAAAATTATAAATAAGTATAAAAAGAGATACCCAGACACCTATGAGTCATAACGTCTGATGATTTTTAAGGTACACTGCAATACACTAATGAAAAATATAAATTTAAAAAAAAAATTATCGCATTTTCATTTAATTCTTTTCATCGTTAAATGATTGTTACAATGATTATAAAGGCTGAAACAAAAGGGAAAAGTTAAAATTATGTAAAAAAAAAAAAAAAAATTCAAACAAATTCAAAATAAATTGATTTTGCACGAGTGTTTATTTTGATAACAAATTAGGACACATTCACAATTTCTTTCCATTCAGTTTTTATAAAATTCTTTTTTTTAAAAAAAATAATCTTGATTGTATAGTTTTTAAAATTTTTATACATATTTTTTTAATTTTCCTATAGTTTACTTTTTTAATACTTTGTTGATTCCAGAACGTTTCATTTTCAAGCGTTTGTTGCTGGTAGTAATTCGCTTCTAGTAAAATAATTGTCAAAAATAATGCTTTTAGTTTCTGCAACCATGGAAATAATAATAGTAATTCAAATTAGTCATCTCGCAACTTGCTACTATAGCAACCAGATGAAAAGTGAGTTAAAATATGAGTTTTAAATAAACAGACTATAGAAGTATAATAATTTTATTCCCAATATTATCAATTTTAAATAAAATTCTAATTTAAGGAATTATAGAGATATTAATGCACATTTTTATTAACTTTTAAGTCCAGAAATAAAAATTAGAAATACCAAACTACACATTTCTGGCAGTGCAGTTTCAACATTTCATTTCCTTATGAAAACATTAAAAATTTCATCATCATCAATTGTCAACCAACTTCCTACTTTAATCTTCTACACGCCACTTCAGTGATCTCTAGAGTGATGTATACATGACATACAATGACTAGTTAATATTTATGAGATATTCAGTTCCATTATCCCTCATTGTATCAAAAATTTCTAACTCATTAAACACTGGTTACTATAGCTACATTTTTATCTGCAAACACTTATTTTAAGAACAAATATGTTGTATTTGTTCCACTTTCTTAATCACACAAAAAAGAGTTTTGTAAATGTTTGGCATCATGTAAAAGAAAAAGATCAATTATAAAACATTATTTTAAAATTCACAATTTTACTATAAAATGTAGTTACATTCGATTTTTAATAATATTTATCTACCATTAATTATTTAAGATTCCATACTTTTATTTTGTTTTATTTTTATACTTTAATCAATAAAACAGATACAATTTTGATATTGTTGAAAATCTTCGATACTTTTGAATATATTTGTAGAACAAATAATAATTAATTTTTAGGATTAAGAATAATCATCTCATCGTTTAGATCGGTAAAAGTTTCTCTTTCATAAATTTACCACCTTTTTTGGAAGTAAAATAGGAAATACACGTGATTCAACAGTTTTGCGAAATATCGAAATAGTCGAAATCAATTTTATTATAACTTGCATAAAGATTAAAGAAGAAAATAAGTCAATGTGTTATAAATTATAATAATAATATATGATATAAATATTGATGCAAATGGGATAAACGTAAGCAGCATAATACACTGTCTTTCAATAAGTATTTGGACACTCATGTTAGTAAAGATATTGTGGCAGGCGTAATTGTTGGGTGTCATAGGAATGAATCCTAAGAGACATATCTAGTGAGTAAACTATTCAAAAACCAACAGTGGCTTTCATGATTTAAAAATAAAGTGATTGTCATAATAGGCTTCGACCCGGCAGACCCACGAAGCTAAGAGGTTGCTGCACCAACATGCTTCCCTGTACCTAGACCTGAATTGGGCTCTACCAGTTAAGATAGAGGCAGCCGGGTGGAGCCTTCGAGATTTTGAAGCAGATTCCAAGCAGAAGACTCTCAATACTTGGCCTGCCACCTACAGAGGTACCATTTCACTTGGAGGACATTGCGACCACGCTCAGTTTAAACGTGCCCCAGACGCCTTTAGTGAACACAACGAATATTCAGTCTGCTGGGATTCTAACTCACTACCTTCCAATAACGAGCACCACGGACTAACTAACCAAAAGCTAAAGGGTAGAAAGCGATGAAGGCTGTCCGAAAAAATTCGGAAAAATCGATCGACTTCCTGCCCAGGAGTTCCAACAAGCATCTGGGACTGTTATGTCGATAAATATCATCCTCATGGAAGCAAATTTGCTTGGTTTCCATGGTCATGCTGCCACCCGCAATCCTTTGATTACAAAATCCAAGCGGAGTGCTCGGTTAAGGTGGTGCGAGGCACGTCGAAATTGGACAGTAGATGAGTGTAAGCAAGTTCTTTGGATTAATAAATCCGAGTTCAAGCTTTACCAGCCAGGTGGCAGAGACTGGGTTTGATGTATGTTTGGAGAACAGCTTTTGTAAAAATGATTTGTATTTACATTAAAGTTTAGAGGAAATGGAATTGAGGAATGGTGATGTTTTTAATGATATGACATGATTCCAGTTCATATGGTAGGTCTCGTCTCCTCTTTACAATTCTAGACAACAATACGCTTCCTAGGACACCCACTCGGCTGCTCTAATTTAACTAGTACATCCCAACTCAGTGCTAGGTTACAGAAAAGCATGCTGGCACAAAAATAGCAACAACAATGAAGTGATCCAATAGGACTGATCTTTCCAGAGTCTAGATTTAAATTCTACAAAGCACGTCTGGGATAAGTTAGATCGCCGAGTAAAGGGTGTAGCAACTGTCCAAAACCGGTGAAAGAAGTTACGTGTCTTCTCCAAGCCGAGTGAAAGAAAATACATCAGTCCATAATCCAAACACTTCTCGAACACATGCCTGGGTTAATGCAGTAATTGTCTCCAGTGGAGACTCTACCAATTATTAAATATAAATAAATTGTATTTATCTCTTTTATCACAGGTATTCAAGCACTTATAGGTAGATAGTGCAGTTTAAACATTTATATTTGTGACTTAGATTTTGAAAATATTTTTTGTACATTTAATAATTGTATTTTATAGTATTTATTATTTAATTAAACAAGGCTATTTTTTTATTCCAAATTTTCATTTTCGGGGAGTTAATAAGAAAAAAGAACTTCAGAAAACTATTTGTCTCCATTCATCAATTTAAAAATGACGTACATTAGAAAATAAAATAATGAAAGCCAAAATATGTGTTTTACCCCACGATTTTAAAAATCTATGAATCTTGCTGGAATATAAAAAGTTTCATTGGCTGTTTCAAATTCATCATTCCATTACCACAATGGACGCGGAAAAAATTTAAAATAAAAGAATATAACGAAAAAGAAGCTAAAACCGTGAATAAATCGCAAGAAACGACACTCTTGCTATCGGAACTTCAATCCGAAGTATTTGTAGAATACTCGAAAAAAATCAAAGTATGTGGTCTGGCACAGCCCATAATGTAAAATGGAAAATACCAAGCCAATGAGAGCAAAACATATCAAATGATACTTGGCAACAGTTTAATGTAGCAAATTGAAATCTCTGAAGAGAAACTATTAATAATAGAGCATATAAATTTGTAAATTAATATAATTCCGACCCAATCAAAGCTCACAATATATTTTTACGATGTTTTAAAAAAATTCTAGGACAAAAATTTGCATTTCTAACTTTTAGAAAATTTTTTACTTAAATTAGATCTTTTTCTATTCTATTTTCTGTTACTCCTAGAATTAAATAAATGCAATAATTTGTTGCGAAATGATGTCTGAAGCAATTGCTTAAATCTCAATTCGGAAATCTGCATTACAGATACCATTGAGATTTGAAACATTCTCAGGATGCAGAAATAGCATTATTTTATAAATAATATTAAATAATATATCTTAATAAAATATTCTAAAAGCATTTTAGTAGATAAATGCTATTAGCATGTTATCAAAATTACGTAAAAAATATTTTTTTAAGTTTTTATTTTAAATCTATAATATAACAATAGTAAAAAAATTTTCCATAAGAAGACAAAGAATTTTTATGTAAAAAAAATCAACCATTGCATCAAAGGATTATTTTAATTGCTTAAAATAATGAAACAAATATGTCCTTCACGTGTTTTGCTTTTATGTATGCTGTCTGAGTAAAATTCATGTCTGTGTTTTAAAGACAAATTAAACAAGCAATGTCAGTATGTGTTTCAAGAGCTACAGCTTCCTTTAAAATTATGAATAAAATTAATAACAATTTGATCTTGTTTAAAGAAATTTTCTGGAATACTAAATTAAAATTCCTTCCAGATTTAAATTTATAAAGCTTGCCAATTTATTCGCAAAGCGTGGTGTGCTAAATAAGTCTAATTAGTAAAGGAATATATTCCCTCCATTGACACCTTTTATGGCCCATCATGCTGAGAGGATTAAACATCCTTATGATCCAATGTTCTTTCCATTGATGTTGTCTGAAGAGGTGGATTCAAGAGATCATGCATCAAACTCATTTTCTAATCTTGATTAGAAGATAGGAGAAGAGATTAATTGATTGTGCTTAGCAAATTTGATAAAAAAAATCAAGGGAATATAATAACGATGAGAAAACTTTTACACGTATATATATATATATATATATATATATATATATATATATATATATATATATATTTACATTGCAATTTAGATAAATTTGTAAAATATGCATATTTAGTTCATTTAATTATATTTCCTTGTTTTATTTTGTAATTATTCTTGGGGTTATAAGAATTCATAATTCTGATTATTTTTTCAATGCTTGTTTATTATAATTTGCTCGTATAAAATAGATTGTTATATATATATATATAATAATATATTTATTTGTAATAATTCTAAACCTTATATTACCAGTAATTTTTGATCTGGTCATGGTATCTAGCGACGAGAAGCATTGCAATACAAGACAATCTGAACAATCACATAAAAAAAATAAATGTCTCGAAGACAAAAATTTTAAAACCATAAAACTTAAAAAAAAAAACTCTAATTTATAATATAAGAGCGGTAAAACCTTATTCTTATGCAGGGATGTAAAAAATTAAATTAGTCCTATTACGTATATAATTTATTGATCCGGTATCTATAATTTATTGATCTGATATCTGAGAAAATAACTAGAATTTAAACTAGAATATGCACATAATTATTCACATAAATTAGATGAATAAATGATAGATATAAAAATGAATTATATAACATAGCTTTACTTCGAAAAACGAAACGTCGTCTGCACAAAGAATTGAAATTGTATTTTCAGCTGAATGTATGATGGGCATCTTTCTTTTTTATTCTTTGGTATCAGATACATCGTCATCTTTACGTACTTCCGCATAGAATTAAAAGCTGAAGAAGCAATTTGGATGGAAGTAGAGTTGAACAGCCTTTTATTTACCTATTTTATCTGATGCCAATTAATCGTGCCTTTTAAGCAGATTATACAACCATGGAATTTCGATAGTAGGATTACACAGATTTTGCAATCTAGAAAGTAATTTGTCACATAAAAAAAGGAAAATGGTACTATATAGTTAAAACTATTATTATAATTGAAAAAAAATATCCGAAAAAAAAAGGAATTTTTGTGACTGAATTCGCCAATGTTTTAATCTTTTTAGTCTCTAATTTCTATGATTAATATGTGAGCGTTACATACATCAAGACTAAATTAATGATTTCAATTTTTTATGTAGAATTTTAAGTTGTTCATAAATGCGCATTTCTCCATATATGTACGATGCACTAAAGTGAATTATGTGAATATCACATCAGTGTAGTTGCATTTTTCGTCAGAGATGGGAATTCTTGAATTAAGTTTTTCATCACGAATTAAGCTATTATTTAATAAGGAAACTAAATGAGAAAACAAAGTGTGCTTATTTCAAATTATTTAAATGAATCATTAATATTTGAAAGCCCATTATTTTATCACGTGTTATCGTTTCTCTTCCTTTCAGATTTCAATTAATCATTTTTTATAATCTACTTATCGTTCATGAATATATTTCTATATATTTTTTTTTGGAAATTTCATCCATAGATGAAATATTTACTAGATGTAAACATGAATGCAATATAAATCTTACATTTTCTCAGTTTAATAATTAAAATAGGGTAATATACTGCAAATGATTCAAATCTATACCTTTGAAATATATTTTGAATTAAAATTGTTATAACACTTGGCATAAATTCCAAATAATGAGAAATAAGTTTGCTCTTACATTAAGATATTAAGAAAAAACACAAGTATGTAATGTGATTTGCATTTAAAAATTCAAAAAATTTAACTTAAACCTGATGAAGAAGTGAGTAAAATCTTTTAAGGCTGGGTGGACAAACACTAAATTTTGGAATGGCTTGAAACTGGAGATGATCTTATAGAGGCGAAGTGGCTTTTTAGATCCTCAAAGAGTTGGATTGGTGATGAAATTCTCCTGGGAGACAAATTGTTGTTTTATAGATTAGTTTCGCAGGTGATGACTGCAGATCTTCCTTATACAAAGCTCGGAAACCCAAAAGTATTGCTGATAGTGCGTCCGACCCATGTTCAATGCTGTAGGCTTTAGAGCAGCTTATAAAGGATGGCGCCTTCTTTTATCATTCTATTACTTTGTGGGCGATATGGAGGAACTCATATTTTCTTAATGCCCAGGAGTTGTGCTAAAACTTGGAAAATTTTAATCTCGAACTGGCGAACCTGGTTGGTAGTTATTTTTGATGGTGATCCAAAGCGAGCAATCCATGTTCTAAAGAAAGCACTTGCTACTGTCTCCGCTGTGACATCCGGAATAGGAACTGTTTCGACCCATCTTGTATACCTGTCGATCATTGTAAAGCAATATGTAAATTCTCGTGAAGGTGACAACGATATCAAGGTGAATATGGTCAAATCATCTGGTTTCGATTTGAAAAGCAGAAATTGAAGATTTGGTATGTCTAATGACTTTAGATTTCTGACATGGAATTCATTGCCTAGTCCAAAGAGTGTAATCGCTATTTAAGTTTGGTGAAATAAAACTATGGTGCGAATTAATTTGTTAGTCGCCTTAATACGCGGGTGTGACAAATCATGAATGATGTCAAA
The DNA here is from genome assembly GCA_037975125.1 of Latrodectus hesperus. NCBI lineage: Eukaryota > Metazoa > Arthropoda > Arachnida > Araneae > Theridiidae > Latrodectus > Latrodectus hesperus. The sequence goes on from CM075861.1 coordinate 20,459,886, forward strand.
TACTTTTTTACGATATTTTTTCCAAATAAAAGGTCTAACATTTTTAGTGAAATATTTTTATGGTAATATCACAATATAAAAGAATGAATCAGGTATATTTACTTTTTAAAAATCTAAGCCTTGAGAATTATTTATTAGAATATTTAGTTCTGAGTCATTTTCTTGAGCTTTTGCAGTTTCATTGTAATCTATTGTGGATTTGGCATACGCATAGAAGTTATTCTTGAAAGCATATCTGCAGTTATATTTTCATTCTTATGTGCGTGCCGTACATCTGTTGTAAACTAGTATATAAAATCTAACTGACGAGTTTGTCGAGATGAACCCTTGTCCAACTTTTACTTAAAGGTATATGTAAGCGGTTTATGGTCCATGCATAAAATAAAATTTCGTGCTTCGAGCATATATCTAAATTGTTTAATCGAAGCGTATGTGGCCAGTAACTCCCTGTTATAAGCGCTGTAGCGTATTTCAGTTTCGGATGGCTTGAGTGAAAGGAATGCTAAATGTTGAAGATGTTCTTCTATTTGAAATAAAGCACCGCCAATGGTAAAGTTCGAAGCTTCTACTTGCATTACTAAAATTGCTTTAGGTTTAGGATGCGGGAACAACGTAGTGTTTGCTATAAGTGATTTGCAACTTTGAAATTCATTTATAGCCTGATATTCAAATTAATCATACAATTATCATTACGTTTTTAGCCTTTTAAGAAATCATTTAAATGAGTTTGATTGTGAGCTGCACGTGGTAGAAAACGACGAAAAATATTTGTGTGTTGATGTGTCATAGGAATCTTCTCAATTCTTTAATTCTTTGAGGTTGCAGGTATTTTAAAATTGATTCTACTTTATCCGGTAATAGTTTCGTGCTATATTTAGATATTAAATATTCTGAAAAAGAAATTTCTGGCACATTGAACACGCATTTTGATACATTCACTGCTAAACTATACACATTTAATTTTTGAAATACAGCGCGAACTTATGTTTTACGCTCTTCTTCCCAGGAATGTAGGGTGTCATCGAAGTAAACATGGTAAAAAGACTTATCTCCCAAAATTTCATTTATAAATCTCTGGAAGGTCTGCACTATCCCGCACAATCCAAAATTTAAGAAAAGAAATTCAAATAGTCCGAATAGCGTACACAAAGCAGATTTTTAATATGGTCTGAATTTACTGGTATATGAAAGTAAGCGTGAACAATATCAATTTTTGAAAAAATATTTCTGTTATGTTGCGCGTGGGAGAGATCTTGAATGAAGGGGATTGAGTACTGATCAGATGCTGTAATTGCGTTTAACTTCCTGTGATCTCCTGCAGGTCGAATGTTTCCAGAGCTCTTAGCGACTACATGAAATGGGGACGACCACGGCGATCTAGAAGATCGACACATACCCTGTTCAAACATAAATTGAAATTCTTGTTTTACAGTTTTATATATTTTTGGACTAAAGCGTCTAGGTTTACTGTAAATGGGTGGAACTGTTGTTTCAATATAATGAACAGTATTATGTCGTGCTTGTTTAATTTTCGGTGTTAATTTAGTTAACTCTGAGAAATTCGTGTGATAACCTGAATTTAAATTTACTGAAGCACTATTGATCAATGTAGAAATTCCAGATAAAGAAAGGTTAGTTATCCCATCGATTAATTTATGCCGTTTTAGGTCAACCAACAATCCAAAGTTTTCCAAAAAAATCAGCTCCAATTATTGAAATTGATTAAAAATTTCCAGTTAAAGTTTAATCCAAAATTAATTTATCCTAAATTCTAAATCCAATAGTCCTAAATTAATGTATAATACCTGAGATCCGTATGTCAAAAATTTTGAATTATTAGCTGCGAATAATTATAATGGATAATGATTTAATTTTTTAGACATTTTTTGTCAAATACAAATATACGACATGAGCGTTTGGCTGTCGGTTCTTTTGTCGCAGATACAGCGACACCAGATTGTAGTTTTTAGCCGACCGATTAGCTGAGTGGTTAGCGTTCCTGACTCATGAGCTGTTGGTCCCGGATTTGAATCCCGGTTCGGGCATGGATGTTTCTTTCCTTCTCTGTTCTCTCTGTCCTTTCTTCTGTGATGTTGTATGAATGTGGCTCGCCCTATAAACGGGTTTGTGGTGGTATGGCGCGGGTAACGCTACTCGCCTCCGTGACTTGGTTCACAGGTGCTCGCTGGGTAACGATAAATGAGTAGCAGCCTTGTTGTGGCATAGGATAAATGGCCTTGTTGTGGCATAGGGTTCAGTCACCCTTGTGTGCCCGCCATTGGATTAAAAAAAATTTAGTTTTTTGATTATTGCTAAATGAACGTGGTGAAGGAATTTCTTGCATTCTGACTGAATTTGAATGATAATAACAGCATTCAGAGGACTTTTTTTCTTTCTCGAGACCTGGAAGTATTTCGGTGAAAATTATAGTATTTCATTTGTAAACGATTCTTCCGCAAGAAAATTTTTCGAATGGCTGTATAAGTGCATTTACTTCCTGGTATAATGGATTCGTTGAATTTTCTGGCAGTGCGCGGTTTGAAATAGTGGGCTTATGAATCACATACAAACACTTAAAAAGGGATCTATTCTAGCTTCGGCTGTTTTGTTCACTAACTTAGATAGATTTTTAACTGACTTTGAACTAACGGAAATAATTATCTGTATTTCTGATGGTAACCGTTGAAGCCATGAGGCTTGTAAAAAATCCTTTAAATATGTATAGGCTAATGTTCAAATTTTTCTTAACAAATGTGACAGCTTCTTGACACCTAACTGGAGTTCAGACAGAAGTTTTTGAATTTGTATGTTTTCCGAATCTGAAAATTCTGCGATAAGCCTTTCTTTAAGTGTATTATATTTATTAGAAGCCGGAGGAAATCATAAAATATCTGAATTGGCTGGTAAGGTTTCTGGGTCGAGAGCTGCAATGATATTATTGTATTTTGTTGTATCGTTTGTAATTCCCGAAAATTGAAATTGCGTTCCGAAAAATCGAAAACTGGTCAAACTAAAGTTTGAAATTACTTTTCTATGTTGGAGGTAATTTAAGTGCTATGCGTGTCTCTTCCAAACTTTAACTTATTATGTGTTTGTCTGACTCTTCTCATTCCGTGGACCTCGTTCAGTAGCATTTCTCTCTGAGTTTCCACAAACGATGTCTTAGTAGCTGCATCTGCAAAAGTTTCGGAACGTAACGTTGTACTGCAGCTGCTATCTTGGTCTCTGCCCCAAGTATTGTAAGTCTGGGGTATTGGTGAGCAAAGCTTTTCCAGATCCTCATCCTATTTCTCAATGTGAGCGTAGTCCTCAGAATAGGCATCATCGTTTCTTTTGCTATCATCGCCCGAAGTGGTCGTCGTCTCCTTGTTGAGATTCTCAAAATCTATCCAAGCGTTGCCTGGAATGGGACGCCTGTAAGTAGCCGGACAATAACGTATACCCTTATCGTCCACGATAGGAACTTGCCGTTTATGAACTGACAGCGCCAGAATGACTCGAGGCAATTACTTGGAAGACGGACTACTGCCGTTGATACGGAAGCCATTTCACGTGTCATCCGTATAACCTTCCCATAAGCGACCACTTGACTCACTTCCAAATCCACTGTCAGGTATAGATTCTGAACTCTCAGATCCAACCCTTATAGAATCTTCACCAATCTAACACGTTGGAGATCTAAAAAGTCACTTTGTCTCTATTAGACCATCTTCAGCTACAAGCCATTCCAAAGTTTCAGTGTTTGTCCACCCAGCATCAAAAGATTGTACTCACGTCTTCATCAGGGATGATATCATGAAGAAACCCTTACAAGCTCCTTACGACGGACCTTTTAAAGTGGTCCATAGGACGGATAAAATTGTTGATATAATGTCATGTTGTCCTTTCATGTTGACATAAGGGTCCGAATGTCAACTATCTCTATGGGCCGTGAAGAGTCCGTTTTCCTAGAAAGTCAATAATTACAGTCTTCAGTAGTGACAAAATCTGTTTCGTGTGAAATGTCGTGTGCTCCAGTGATTAAAGAAACAAAATAAGGTATCAAAAAAAAAACTGTTAGGTTACCATAAAAACTTATGAGTGAAATACTCCAAGGTGAGTATGAGGTGCACGCGCTAAACTCACTAATTTCCTTCCAGTTTCAGCAATTTGGCATGTTGAATTGCTACCAGCCTATGGTTGGCAACCCTATTTCAGTGAACTTTTATTTCGTCCGCTCAAGAACATCCACTATTTCTCACTTTGCTAATTGTAATTTAAGTTTAATTTTGTTAACTTACCTGTTAATGCTTGAATAAAAAGTGTTATCTTAAAATCCAAACTAAAGGATAAAAAAATATGATGAAGTTCAACGAAGAGGCACTATTTTATTAAAATTTTCAGAGCTTTATTTTTGGCGAAACTGTGTGATAAGTCTGTGACATAATTTAGAGAAAGAAAAAGATGTTATTATGGGAATATTATTTAAATAAACAGCGAAAGTATCTATTTAAAAGATATGTTTCTAGCCTCTTTGACATTCAAAACAAATATTACATTGGGGGTAAGGTAATTCCTCTTTTTCATTTTAATGAGCATGATCACATACAGAAAAGAAATGTTATTTTCATAAAAATAGGATATAAGTTTTACTTCTCAATTTTAGGCAAATACTTTAAATAAATATTACAAACATATTTTCTTTTAGCCATATTGAAAATTTACTAAACACACACACACATTTGATTAGTGCAATAAACTCTGTCTTTGTAATGAATCATATTTGTCTTGTTCATTAATTTTTCAATGAATAAAAGTGCCCTGTTGATATCTATTGATCATTGCAGGATTTTTCTTTTGCTTATAAGACAATGGCTGATTAATTTGAATTATTTTTTTATTAATCAATTCTGTCACTTATTTAATCTCTAATGCATCTAAGATTTCTTTTTTATTTTGCAATAAATAGCTATTAGTTTCAGGCACATTTTTTTGAAATTTATAATTCCAATACATAAGTTTGTATTTGCATGCCTATGAATTTTTATTTCTTATTATATTTTAAAAAAATCTTACTTAAACGTCCATTACAACACAATGAATTATTATCTTGCCAAAGGCAAGGAAAATAAATGATGAAAATGCACATTAATTCTCAATAAAATTTAAGGAGTCCTATTCTAATAAACATGCACAATTTTACTATCAACTACTGGACATTTGTATTTTTTATTCACCATTGTCAATTTCATAACTCGTATGAAATTGATAGTGTTACTGAAATGTAAATTAAAAAAATATCCAATATCTTCGATTTTTGAATATTTCTTCATATCCTCCGCATGTGTGTTATTTAACTATCTTATATTCTATTATATTGACTTTAAATAATGTGATTGACTTTAAATAATAAATAATAATGATTTATGTTAAAATTGGATATATTTTTTATTATGATAAATATTCAATTATCGGAATTAAGTGGCTTTTAAAATTAAAAAACAACGTTCTATTATCATTATTATATAAATTAGATTTTATATTTGTGTATAAAGTTATAATAAAAAGCATGAAAATGTGCTTACTTTTGAAAATTTATGACAAATAAAACAAAATTTATTTACAGAACAATTAAAAAAATTTTACAAATTTTCAAAAATCACCCTAAAAATTTGCGTAATATACGAATGTTGGATTAATATTTGAAATTAAATATTAAAATTTGTGGCAATTTCTTTAATAAAAATGTGTTAGAAAAATTCAAATTTAGTCTTATTTAAAGATAATTTTTTTTCGATAATCTTAAAAAACTTTCAATTTTTGGAAAGATGAAATGCCATTTTTCATTTCATTATATTAATATAGAAATTAACATTAAAATTTCTGGTTTATAGTTAAAATTTTTTTAGTTAATTTCAAACAATTATAACTTTAATTTAGAATGCATAATATTTTTAAAATTTTTGCGGTGTTGAACGAACTTTGAACTTTTACAGCGATTTATTTCACATTTACAGTTTCAAAACTTCAAAATCAGTCTTTGATTTGAAAAACCCTCATTCATTACAATCATGTAAATTCAAAAAATCTAATAAATACTATTTGCCCAAAATAGGTAAAATGATGTGAATCTACTTTTATAGAGTATTACTTAAACAGAAATTACTTCCGCTTCTAATATTTTATTTTCAAAAAGTTGCATCTGTGCAAATATAAATGTTCAATTTATGCACAAATTTCTTTGCCTTCCTGTGTAACAAATCTTATGTTATTTAATCATATTTATTTGCCAATAAGAAAAAATATATTAAAAGCAGACGGATATTATGTTATTCGCCTTGGCGAGAAAATCACATACTTCGCCAATTCCAGCAATTTGCGGTTGCTGGAATTTTACTTCAACCAATACACACACAACACACTTTTACCAAATTTAGTTTTGGTTTTGTTTCTGAAGCTTGTGTGATTCCTTTTTATTTTAAATAGTTTTTCCTTAATGTACATGAAAAATGAAGGCGGAAATCCAAAATAACAAATCATTTTCTTGTAAAAATATCTATTTTTCATATTTTATTAAAAATTTTATTATATTCCATAATTTAACTAGTTTTTAACTTTTATAATTTAAAGAAATTTACATAACTGACAGATAATTATGCATTTAAATATTTTAATAATAAATTTAAATTACAATACTTATTGAAAGTATAAGCACATATGTAGAGATGTATTCTAGAAATTTTTTATTAATTAATTATTAAAATTAATTAAAATTTGGGTACTCATGAGATATATTTCATAAAAAGTGGAGATGTATCGAAAGTTGAAAATGTTTCAACTTTTCAATTCTGAAACAACAATGAGTTGAAAATTGGATATAATTTGTAGTAAAAAAGCATTTTAAGAATGCACAGAAATTTAAAGAGAAGTACTCCTTAAGACAATAGCTCCGAAATTTTTTTTAACACGTCATTCTATAAAGAATAGTTCTTTTTTTTTCAAACTAAATTTTCTGTATTGTAAGTGGTAATGAAGTATTGTGAACATAATAGTAAAAAATATGATAAAAACATTGCCAAATATTCTCCAAAATGATATTGTTAACTTCACATTGAATTTTTTTAATTATATGCTGCTCAGAGACCAGATCATGCTATTTGTGTGTGTGTGTGTGTGTGTATATATATATATATATATATATATATATATATATATATATATATATATATATATATATATATATATATATATATACAGAGAGAGATGAGAGACAGATTTTCTACATAATGATTTGATTAAATATAAATTTTGTTCAAGAAATTTAGAAAATTTTGATAAGAAAAATATAAATATCCTAATTTTAAAAATAATTAATTGATAATAGTAGATAATTATAAGCAAATAAAAAAAACTCTTACATTTATTTAAAAAATCTTTTACGCTAATATTTTACTTAAAAAATCATAATTATGTCTAGGTAAAAGAGATTGATACTTATCGATATAATAAGTAATACTTATAGACATAATAAATATTTACTTATAGATATAATAAGTAAATATTATCTTTTTGATTATAATTAGTATCTTAATAATATAGCTACACTAATGTAACTGTACCATTTATTTATTCCGTTATTCGCTTGTATTTTTATTATTAAGATTTATTCATTTGCTTTGTTCGCACATTCAAAAGCACTACATAAAAATTTTTGACAGTTATTTTCTAAATAATTCGCGAATCTAATCTAGAAACATTTTCAAAAATATTTGAAGTAAAGCTGTTTACTTTTACAAATGAAATTATACACGAAGTGATGGACATTTTTAACTGGCAACTTTGTCAAAAAAAAAAAAACTGTCAGTCAAACTTTCTACGATTTATAATTTTTTTATACAGAAAACTATTCTGTTCTGCAAGATTTAAAAGTTTCTTGGGCCCCCTTTTCCTTTTTTTTAAATAAGATTTAGGAATTCTTTCAGAATAAATCTAATTCAGTCACGGTGACAGTGAAAGAGGGAAAATGGGATTTTCATAAAATAAAAAATATAATAATAATAATAATAATATAAGGGCCTACTTCTGAAATAGAAAAAAAAAGGTCTGAAGTGAGACCTTTTCCTCCATCCGCCAAAAAAGAGCACTTGGTTATGAGAAATATTTGCACATCGCTGAACGCAAAAATTTATTTTGTGAAGCGAGAGAGGATCCTCGCCCTTCAATCATATCCCGGTTGTTTGCATTCGCGACACTCCAACATAGAACGAATGAAATGTTAAAATAGAAAAAAATAATAATAAAGGGCGGGAAACAGAAACATTGAACTGTTGCCAAATCGCCAGCTGAGAATGGAATATCTTATTTGATCAACAAGCAGGAAATCGGAAGGGGAGCATTAAAAATCGTTTTCTTTTTCAATTTACTATCAGCATGAATAAGTATGCCTTTCGTGAATCATTCTTGCGGGTGAAAATTCTATCCGGAATTGATAGAATGAATGACTCAAACATGCTTATTTTATTTAACTGATAAACTCATTTATTCTAGAGTTAATGCTCTACAATAAATCATTCCGGTTTTATTATTTTGTTAAATGAGTCAAAATTATTTAAACAAAATTCGAGCGTAAAATAATCAGAGATAAGTTAACTATTTTTTGGCAATTTTCCAAAACACTTTAAACATCGAAAATTTCATAATTATTGCATTGATATACATAAAAATTATGTTACTAATATTGATGGTTGTTCATATCACTTGTTAAAATATATAAACTTTTTATTTTATTCAAATGTATCTGATTTGTATATTGTTTAATCATCAAAGATATTACACAATTGAAGTAGCGTTCTCCTGTCTGTTTTGGTAAGAAGGAACAATTTTTCTCTCAATTTTATTTCTAATTTAATTTTCGCAATTTTCCTGTTTTCAATTTTACTTATTCTATTTTTATATCTCCACTTGTTTTCCAAATGATTCATCTTGTTTTATTAACAAATTTTTCTAAATATTTGAAAACAATTTCTGGTTATGAAATTTTTATTTGCCTTATATTTTCATACATTCGAATAAAAACTTCTAGAAGAATTTACACTGTTTATTAATTTATTCGATTAATTTTTACTTTAATCAAAAGTTATATATTTTTCTTGTGTTATTATAGTAACTGATTGAATGTTAAAAAAATATATTACAAGTAATTTGATATTAAAAAATGATTAAAAAAAATTTAAATAAATTTAAGAACCTCGCAGTTTTAACCGTTTTGTGCCTGAATATTTTAACTTTAAAGATTCCCTAAATATATATTATTTTTGTATTATTTTTTCAGATATTTTAGTTACACTTGTATATAATTTCCAGAATTATGAATCAGTGAACTATTTTAAGCGAATTTAAATTTAACTTAAACTAATTTGAAAAATGTTTATTCTTAAATATAAATTAACGAAAGCATTAAAAGCACACATATTATAAATGGTAATAGCATTAAATACACAAAATGTTTGTTCTAAAATTTTTGTTTTACTATTAAAATGCCTTGAGTTCGTCTAGAAAATAAGAAGTTATTCTCCTTTATTTTACTGTGCATTAAAAGTTTAATGTATAGAAATATTTCGTACAAAACTTTACATTCAGCTTTACCTTTATTTAATCAGTTATGTTCTATTACGCATCAATTTCTAGATTTTATCTGAAATTGAGATTTAAAATTTTCGAAATTGAAAACTATTTTACTTGAAGAGTTATTGGGAATTGATGATATACAATACATAAAAAAATGGTTTCAGCCAATTTTTATTAATATTTTAGTTTGTAGAACATTGCAATTCTTAAGTTTTTTTCTTGCTTCAATGCACTTTATTCTGATCAATGAGAAATGTAATTATTGTGTTGATCGATTTGGTATATGAAATATTTATATTCTAAAAAAAACAGCAAAATAAATAAAATAAAATTTTTTTGATCTATTCTTGTACAATCAGTCAGTTTAAGAAGTATATTAATTATTTCCTTTTTATAAAGTTCTTTTTTAAAAAAAATTCGGCGTAATAATTTGCGTGATAATTGATGAGCGGTAAATCTTCACAAGAAAAATTTCAGAACTTCTTAGACGAGTGGCAAGTCTGCATTCATGCGAAAAAAAAAAAAAACTAAAGTACGTAAGGAAACATTTTTCGACAGAGAGTACGTAAAATTTCTAATATATTTTATATTGCATTTATTTAATGCTGACATTTTTTGTATACCAGCTTATTTTGAGTTTTTTTTAGAGCTGATAATTTTTTTCGCCATTTGCAAACGTTACATTATTAAAATTTTTTAAAATAATTAATTTGGAGTTGCGTGTTTTAATGACATTCATTGAATTAGAACTCGCCTTTGATTTAATTCCAACAATATAATAATTCCTCTACATCAAAATTCTTCAAGCGAATACCATCCCTTAAACAAAGCACAAAGATATCTGAGGGTGGGATGAAATATTTGAAGTAAATATTGTTAATTTCTTATGAAAAATGCACTAATTATTAATATATGTTATCGAAAGATAAAAGTAACAAAATGTACTATGTGTAAAAAAGAATTTTAAAATAGAAATACTCTATAAACAAAGGAATCTTGAAATGAAAGTATAGAATTCGATTTTTTGTTCTTTTTAATATTTTTTCTTAATTTTATTTATTTATTCAAAACATAACTAATGAAATCGAATATTGTTTTATCACTATAATAATAAAACATCCTACGATTAAATATGAACACCGGTTATTCCCTTTTTTAGTATTGAGAAAAATATTCTTTGATGATTAAAAAAGTCATTGTTTATTTATTAGCAATTAAGGGTAGGGTATAAAAATTAAATATTTAAGAATCATTCAACGATAATCTTAAGTTAAAAAGATCTTAAAAACAAATTCTGCCAAAATTTTTTTTATTTGTTCGAAGGTTCTGGAAACAGTTCATTTGCGTATTGTTTATTCTTTAGAATGTATACATAAATGAATTCGTAACACCTTTTCCTTTATCCCCTGTTCTTGTGATGAGATAGGACAAGTTTTTCCTCCATTCTCTTTCTCGATGTTTTCTTTTTATAATTTTTCTGCTTCTAATTTCAATTTTTATTCTTTCACATTCCTCTGAATGTTTTCCTATCTATTCTCAATGATTTATTCTGTTCTTATTGAATTTTTTTTCTAATTTCAAAATATCTACTCTTTTTTGTGCTTTTCTAGTTACTAAATATTTCATTCATTTTCTTAATTACTTAATTTTTACTCTAATCGAAATTAATAAAAATATATATATATATATATATATATATATATATATATATATATATATATATATATATATATATATATATATATATATATATATATATATAATCTTTAATTTTTTTTAATAATCTTTTTTGTAAAAGTTAATCATCTTTTTATCTTGCGATTTCAGGAATAAAAAGTATCTTTACATCATAAAATTTATTTTCATGTTTATTCACTGAAAAATAATTAAATTATACGGCTATCAAAAGGAAATTATTTTGATTTCTTTTGGAATAATTTGTATCATAATTTTAAAATATAAATAGTCTAGAAAGAGCCTGTGACAAAAATCTTTAGTTTTAAATTTCATTAAAAAATTAAACCAAGTAGGTAGATAATTTTTTTCTTAAATTGCGTATTTAAAGTAGCATTTTTTTCTTAAATTAAGCATTTAGAGTAAATTATGAAAAAATTACTAATAAATAGTATAAAATTTTGCTTATAAAAATCAAAAACAAATTTACGAGCAAAAAATATGCATGAAATAAGTTTATATATTGGCACATAAATTGAATAGGCTTATAAAACTCTCATCTTAAGAAATTAGTGTGCTTTAATAGTAGCTTAAAAGGTACAGGACCTAGGTTCGAACCTCGGGCTGAGCAAGGTTGACTCAGCCTTTCATCTTTTCAATGGGCCTATAAATTAAGTACTAAGCATGCTTGGCAAGTAAACACTGTTGGTTTTTGCGTTATGCTGACCTCCTAACTGGGACATACGCTTCGCACCAGGGCCCTCGGTAACTAAAACAGATATGGACACTGTGTAAGCCCTTTGTCTACATGACTTGTCGTGCCACTGGTTTAGTTTTTAAGAAATTAGTAAGTGTAACACAGAGAGTCGAAATTTATACTGCAGAGAGAAATATTTCAACCAGAAAGATATTTACATATATGTATGTATATACTTTTCTCTCACATTTTAATTTATGTCAGCAGTTTAAGACTAAAATGTACCTTTTTATAAATCTCAAAAAAATCAGTGTTTAAAATCCATGCAAACTAAGTATTGTTAAATTTAAAAAAACAATAATAAATACGTTTATTACGTACTGAATATTCTTTTTCGTTGTTTATTTTATTAAGGGCGCCAAATTTTCGCCAAAACTTTGTAGCGAAATTAAAAACTTAAAAACATCTGGAATTATTGGGATTATGACAATCAGCACCCAATAATTCCAGATGTTCCAGATTGTATTCAAACGATAATTATACAGTATCTTTCAACCATGTACTCTTCGACCACGTAATGACCACGAATTTGCTTGTTCATACGAATGCATGAACAAGCAAATTCTTCAAGAAAGAAAGCAAATGGATTGGGTATCATAAGATAATATTTCTGTTTATTGTTCAAACAGAAAAATAGAATTAATTTTTATTATATCGGAAAAAAATGAATAAAAAATTAATACAGTAGAGAAACCTGGTAAGTCGCTATCCAAATAAACCGTCTTTCATTCTTGGATAATTCGTCATTTTTCGTCTGTCCTGTTTTGCTGCCACGTGTGTAATTTTATACTCGTACTAGAAAACCCGTCACTTAAAAAAATGCTTTGGGATGAGCAGAATTTAGGTGTCATTTAAATGATATTACAAAGAATTCCAAGCGAAAACGTTGGTAAAAGCTCAAGCAAAATGGAATTTTAAAAGAATATTCAAAATATTTACAATTTTAGAAAGAAATGTGAAAAAAAAATGCGCGACAAAATTTTAATAGAAATAAAAAATAGTGATAAAAAGATTCGATACCTGCTGATAGACATGTTGAGATCGAAGATCGCTGTGTTGAGTGGGAGTAAAAACATTTATTTCTCCAAAGATCTCATTTTTTTTCACTAGTGCGGTATCTGGGGTAAAGAATATTAACTCAGATGTCAACTTCGTCATTTGATCGTGGTTCCTATATTTGTCTGTGTATTAGTGTTACTGTCAACAGAAATATATTACTAAAATGAAGAAAACTGGTAAATATTTTATGTAATGAGAATAGAATATTTGAAGCTTAAAAAATATATATCTTAATAATGAAAGCTTAAGCTAATATACACTCAACTTTTTTAATGTGAGTTATACAAATTAAATATGATAATTTTTCTAGATATTAATTTATATTTGTAGTAATGTTATAATACTATTATTGAAATAATGATATATCATTATAAAAACTAAAAATAACTTTCAGATTAATTTCAGATATTGAAATATTTTTCAAATAAACTGATTTCAGTTTATAAAAATATTGAAAACTTAAAACTTTTATGATTAATTGTAGCTATACGTATTTTTTCATTACCCTTTCTTAAGTCATCACTCTGCTTAGATCTCCAAAATTTAAAATCTCTGAAGACTGATTCATGTAACTTATGGAGATTTCTCACTATATTTACAAAGTCATTTTAAAAAATAAAGATAGGATAATTTTATTCTGAAAGTGGCTATAAAAACCATATGAATATTAAAATAATATGACTCACATAAATTTGTTATAAATAATATTTCCTGAAATCTCGGAGAATTATTCCAAGCATATAACTAATCTAGAAAATCAGTACTGTATTCTCGACATTGAAATTACAACACCAAAAATGAAACTCAAATTTTAAGAGAAATTCACACATCACATGTATACGTAAATAATTAAAATTTCAGGCTAAAAAAAGTGGAATTAATGTCTAAAAAAATTCTTAAATGTATTGGTAAAAATGGATATTCTTCTTACTAATAACGGCAGAATATTTTTCATGGGAAATTTATTAAGACATGTGCCACAAAAACAACATAAATGGCCACAAGATATTCTGATGGTATTCTTGAGTGATAGTTTTCCTTGAACTTCTAGAACTTAGAATAAATTAAATGGATTCTTATATTAAGCATATATGACTCGCTGTGTCAAGGCTTTGAGAAAAACAAAATCGAAACGCTGATTGTCGGGTTTTTCAGACAAGAAGGTATCTCCTATTTTGCACACTAATTATCTCTGAATTCATTGCCAAATTTGATTTGAAAATGTGAAATATTTTAACCTAGCAGACGATTTTTTATTAATTTTTTATTTATCAATTCCAAATAGTTTAGTGTAGGGTAATTTAAGGTAGAAGAAAAACAGAATTTATTGTCGAGAATTATCGTGCTATAATTTTCCATGTTTTTGAAGTATGATTAGATCAAAAAGAATGCTTTCCATGTTTACAATTAGCATTTGAAAAGGAAGGTCCATCTCGAGGGGTGCATTCAAAAGGACGTTGTTGTTCCGGATAATGTGTCTGTTATCCGAGTAACTAAAAGGATATATTTAGGATAACTAAAAGGATATATATTTAGTAACTAAAAGGACGGATAATGTGTCTGTCATATGGAAAATTTTGCTCGATGGTTATCACCGTACCTATAAATGATACAGAAGAAAACTCATATTGGATTTAACATATATACGTAAAGTTATTTATTAGACATACTTGAGAAATAAATAATTTGCCGTTTGTTCTCCATAATTTCTACTAAGCACTAGAAAGAGGAACATGTCAGAATCAGTAAGCATTTAAATTACTTAAAGTTGGTGCCCATCGTATTATTTTTAAAATCGTAACGTATGATGAAATAAACATACTATTTTTTCAAACTCTTCAAGAATATATAGATTTTGAATATGATCTCGATTCCATAATGGTGAAAATACAACATGCCATAAAAATAATGTATGCCATTTTCTTCAGAAGTACTTCCAGGTAGATAATGAAAGCAATCTAGTTGGATGGACAAGATATTGTCAAGATAATTTTTAACATTACTAAATACCTACCATAAATTCTTCAAGAATAGAATGTCAAAGGACGCTCGTTAAGGACAATGATTCTTTCAATTCAGCAAAATTGGTAAAGTTTGATGAACAAAAGCATGTCAAAGTGATGGAAAATCCTCCCAATTCATGTAATCTAATTATGATTATTTGTGACTTTTGTGTATTTTTTTAATCTTAAAATGAGATTACGAAGACGTTTACTTTCCGAATGTAAAATTGATTGAATGATAAATACATTCATTAAAACGATTCTAATAAATGAATGCCTAGTAGCATTCAATCTTTGGGAAATAAGGTTACAGAAGTGAATGGATACTGGAAAAGACATCGAAAAAAACCTAAAAATTTTATAAATATAATTTTAAAACTTATATATATTATGTATCTCAATAATTTCAAAATAATATTGTGTAGAGAATATAAGTTTAGCCGACACACGACAATAAGAGAATGGTGATGGTTTCTTTATTCTACCATTCCTATTTTTCAAATGGAAACGTATGCAATTTCTATTCCCCGTCTGAAAAGTTTTATTTATATAAGCCACGTGAGAATACATGAATTAAGAAATATTAAAAAATAGGAAATATAAGTACTACAATGATAAAAAAAACATAAGAAACTTATAAAAAAAATTTGACAAAATTTTTACTAACATAAAATTGCCTTGATCTGATTCACTTATTTTTTAAAAATAAATTTGGCAATGTATTATAAGGATGTACATATCTTTAATAATATACAATTTTCGTAATATTATGAAATTTTTTTTGTAATATTATATTTAAAATAATAATTATAATATTAGCTAAATTTAATCAATAGAGATTATTTAGTAGATTATCACGAATACATCACACACCTTTGCGTAATAAAACAAATAATCATAAGCACCTAATGAGAATAATTTTACATAAGAATTAAAATTATCTTTTATAAAAAAAAAATTCAATCAGAAATTATTTTTTTTCAATAGTGTTTATTTTATTATCCAGATCAAATTATCGCAAAGAAGAAAATCTGAAAAACCTCCAAGCATCAACCTTCACAAATAAAATACAAACAAAAAAATAATAAACACTAAATCCATTACGAGTTATTCAAGGGAGGTTAAAATGGAACATGAAACCTTCAATTCTGTGAAATAAATAGTGATATAAAACATACTGTACTATACATAATTTTTTTAAAAAAGTATATACATTTTTATTATATTAAATTGATACTCACATTCATAAAATTCGATAATTCTTTGCATATCATGAAATTTGCAGTTATTGACTTTATACAAGCAAACGATTACTACTTTTTCTAATTTTTGGAATTTTATCAGTATAAAACGTTCTTTTTCAGAATAAATCGAGCTTTCACAATAAAAAGAAATAATCGTTTGCACTCTTTGCTTCAGAAGAATAAAAACATCTTTACAGCACACGCGAATTATTTCGTTGTGGCTTGAGAAAGGGAATTAATTCTTACGCAGCGGAAAATTCTCTTTCATGAAGAGCGCTTAATTTAATCTGATTATTACGCAGAATCATCGAAGTGTGCGTTAATGAAAGACTGGAAAGCGAAAAGCAAAGAAGGCCAGTAATTCTAAGAGAAAGCGGATATATCTGTGTATTCTTTCCGTGACAACGGAGAATTTGGAAAATAATGCATTATTTTTAAGTATCTCCCCATCCCTAAGGATTAAGCGAATTATAATCAAGAAAGACAGAAAACACATGGAATATTCTTTACTTATGTGAAGGGATAAAAGGTTGGTTACTCAAGCAATACATGAAACTGTTCTTGTTGCAGAGGGATCAATGTTCAGAAATGAAATTCCATAATGGATAATTTGACTTGATAAGAAAAGAATGTACGCGCTATCTATATTACTTACATTTGTTCATCTTATATATTCACTTGTTGCTACATTAATTTTATCACATAGTGCATAAAAAGAGATAAATATGTACGACGATTATAATTTAAAACTTTAAATCCAAAATTTTTATATATTTTTAATTCATAATAACTCACAAAAAGTATCAAATATTCAAAAATTTAACTAAAATTTAATTAATTATGATATGCTTATATATTTTAATATTTCACACTGAAAATATCTTAATAGTAAAGTCTAAGTATTTTTGATGCATTAGTTTTTTTGGAATAAAAAGCTTGAGGTTCTCTTTTGTATCAGTTTTTCTTTTTTAATTTCATTATCAGAAACTTTGTTAAAAATTTTTTGTTTATTTTCTTTGACATTCAAATTGTAAATGTTATTTTATATAGTTAAATTTTATTATTACTATTATTACTTGAGTCCTTCGGCCTTCATTGTAAAAGCCATATTACAAAAGTAAATCGCAAGTTATAATCACCAAGACCATTGCAGTTGCTAAATCTTGACTCATATCTTACGATATATGGCATATCAGTTAAAAAAAAATCATGAAATAAAAATATGTATTGAAAATAAACTATTTGTAAAAAAATTTAAATTATATTTATATATATAAGCTCACAAATATTATATTTACTATAACTAAAAGAAATCCATTCCCATACTTTACTATGCTATGAAGAGAATGGCTGCAATAAAAGGGAAAAAAAATCCCGTATTTGATTTTTCCTAAAAGCAATTAGCACCAAACTATGACCATATAAAACCTACGAAATTCAATTCTTCCGTATCCCAATTTAAAAGAAATAACAAATCCTGATTTGAATTAAAATCAAAATATAGTTCAAGTCAATCAGGTCATTTCACATGCATTTTCTAACTATGCAACTTTTTATCTAGAAATATTTTGTTAGCATATTTGAATACTGATATAATCTCATGTGTTTTCACTAACTTTAGCATACTACTCATCCCTTTTATAATCCAAAGTAAAATCATTTTGAAATGTTCGTAAATGTTTCATTGATTAAAATTTCTAAAAATATATATTTAAATGCAGCAAAACTTCAATTATCCGAAGTCAGGTTTACTCGAATCTTTTTATCAGAATCCTTTTCAGAATTTCGGAAAAATAAATTAATCTGCAGAAGAGAAAGAAAAAGGGAAAAAGCTTAAAAAAGAAAAGGTAAGAGAAGGTAGGAGATGAGAATGAGAAAAAGACGTGTCACTTCAGGAATTAAAAAAATATTTTTTTTAAACATTTCTCGATGTTCAGAAATTAGTGTTGAAAATATAGAAGAATGGATTGTGGGCGAGACCTTAGATTACAAATCGCAAATGATAGTAAACTTATTGAAAGTATCGATTAAGAAGACGACTTAATGTCCAATTTGAAGCAGACACGGAACCATCAGCTATTGAAGCATTTCTTGGCTTTGAAATTGCTTTGAAGTACATAAACTATCAGCCCGAGTATGACCACATGCAAATTCTCACCGTCACAATGCGCAATTTGGCTGCCCAAAAATGGATGGAGGCAGTTAAGAAATTTAGTCTGACCAAGATGTTCAGCAAGCAACGACTTTCATTTACAGCACTGTACATACATACAGTATTCATGTACAAAACTTGTAAGTACCTTAATATGTAAAAGTGTTGCATTTTCATTTAATTGATTAAAATAATTGATTTCTTCTTCTAGATTGTGTGAATTAATTCTTTTTCTTTAAAAATATGCAGCGCTTTCCTTCCTTTTCTACGTACAATAATTAATTAAAATAAGTAACATCTATGATCACACATTAAAATAGTAAAAAACTCAATGTAGAAACACTTTATGGCACAAATACCGTATAATTTATATACCATATTATTAATATATTCATTTAGACTATTTTTGAATTTGGTGCATTTTTAGTGGATTTTACTGTTTTTCTGCAACTTAGATTTTTTATTACACCAGAAAGATAAAGAATACTAAGGATATTCAACAACATTCCATTTTTGTAACCATAATTTATATTTAATAATGCCTTCTTGGCGACATTTTTTAATCGCCAAAAATTTTTAAAATACTCCTAACGGATCATACAGCATTTATGCCAATATTATACACAATCTCATCGTACCAAACGACAGAAAAAAATTAAATACAGGAAGAACCCGAATAAAAAACCGCTTTAATTTGTTACTTCCTTCCTATCTGATTCGTGTCGACCTGAACCAGTAAGCTCTGCAAGCAACTTCGTAATTTTAAGCCCACGGTCAAGCGACGAAGTCATCATTTGAGATGGATATTCCTCTTCGAATTTCCATTCTATAACCAGTAGATAAGCAATACATTTAAAGAAATTTTAGCTATATTGTCATGAATAGATAGTCGGGATATTATAAAGGATTTTTATCCAATCCTCAAGGGTGTTCAGTTTAATTTACTGTGCACGTGATTATAACAAAATAAAAAAATAACCATGTGGTATAAAAACGAACCTATATCTTTTTTCGTATTTAGTTGGGTAACCTTTATAACCTAGTTAAATAATTCAAAATATTGATTTTTTGTACCAAAAAATCATGAATGAAAGAAAAAAAACATTTATGCCTTTCATAGCTCTATAAGATCAGTCTAAATTAGGAATAGAGAAATCGAGAGGTGTACAACATTACTTGATTGTCACTAGAATTAAAATTTTGAGTGCTGGAGTTTAGATAGCATGAGCGTAACCCTCAGCTTAAAAAAAAATCTTTTCATTAAATTTTTTTAAGAAAACATATATATATTGAACATTATGATAGTGAAGATTTTACTTTTCTTCTTTGCAATATGTTTGTTTTTTGTGAAACTTATGGATGGTCTGGAGATAAATGTTAATGGTACTTTATTACCATGCGTTAAGAAGAATAAATATGATCTGAATCCTCCGTACCATATCATTGAAAACTGCACAAGAAAAATTCGTCTCGTTATTAGTATTATGAATTCTGGAAAAGTAAGTTTTTAATTATTTATTACATCCGATGGGGTATTTATTTGCGGGTGGCGATCAGATTTACTGTACGGTCAACTTTGGCGCGTTTTTGGCGCCAAATTTAGCGAACATTTTTACTGGAAACCCGGTGAACTAGTATTTTAGCAACCCTATTTGTCATTAATTTCTCATGAAAATTTACGGATTTAAATTCATTAATATAAAATATAATAAAAAAATTTTATGGATAATTTAACATATCACCTTTATTATTTTACCATTGATGTTTGAAATCTATAAATCTGCGTTTATTGTTAATTTTGTAATATTAGTTGAGCATATTTATAGATACCAACAATGTATGAAATATTTGTCATTATTTCAGCCATTTTTCTGCCGCCGTTTTTCCGATCGGAAATTCGTCATACGGTCTCCCTTAGCGACTTTTTGACTATTTCGCCAAGGGTGACAGTACGGTAAATTTTTACCACGGGTGGCCTATACTTTAGGGTGCCCCTCTGTATCGCATCGGAACCATATTGTTAGCGAGGTTGGTTTATTTCTGGTTGGTCTATTTTGTTTTTGGCCTATACTTTAGGGTGGCCCTCTATTTCTCGTCGGAACCATATTGTTAGCGAGGTTGGTTTATTTCTGGTTGGTCTATTTTGTTTTCAGAGCCATCTTGATCCTTCAAACACTTTTGAAAACAAGCTTGGCGAAAAAATATCGCCAATTTTCACCAGGGGTACCCTAAAGTATATTTTTCCCTCCATATACAATTCTATTATGTCTTGACAATGCAAATCATAAACTTTACCTTTAAAATATGCCTATTCTACTCATTAACATAATAGCAGTAACGAATTACATTTTTATACAGTTTTAATTGAAGTCTAAAAGTAACTTCTATACATTACCTAGTTTCGCCAAGTTTGAAATTAACGATCACTTTATAAATTTTTTAATTACTTTAGAGTACGAATTTCCTTGATATAAGTAACGAAAAAGTGAAATGTATTCATTATTGAATTTTTGATACGCATATTCATTATTTGAATTTGCAATAGAATAAATTTTTGTGGAACAGTTTAAAATATGTTTCGTAATGTTCTGTAAGTTTGTGACTTCTTCAAAATTTGTATTAAATCTCAATCCGTAAAGAGTACTTTAAGGGCAAATCTCAGATTTACGCGTAACTTTCTACCTTTCCAAGTTAAACAACAGTGGTCACTAAAAATATTATTTTTATTTATTGATTGCTAAGAGGCGTTTACAATAACACTGCGGCATATTATTTTATTTCCCCAAAACCAAACAACTAATCCAATGTGCACGTGATATCGAACATAATTTGACAATATTTTTAGTGAAAATTTTTGCTAAAACAGCAGTCAATTATATAATTAAATTTTAAAATTATACTGAGCTAAATTTCCTAGTTTACTCAAAAATTTATCACAAAGTATACATTAGCTTTTTAATTAAGAAACATATAAACTTTATTTTTCTTTTCTTCTATCTAGACTTCATTGTGCTATGCTTAAATTATTTTAAATGCAATTCTTTTGCATGCTTTTAACACTACTGCGTAGTAAACAGCCTTATAATGGCCACTACACAATATAAAAACATATTAAAATTAAAGCGCAATTAAAAAAATAGAAAAACGCATGTTAATATACACTGCATAAATTGTCCTCAAGGAAGGATTTTCATATATAGTGGTCCGTATTGCAATGTCGCTAAGGAGGAAGCCTCGAAAACTTCTAAGCACCCACTCCGACTGATATGCATGTTTAAAGCAAAAGCGCAACATCCATTTTCAACCGTGAGTTCCTGGAAGCAGGGGGTACGCGTACCTTCCTGGGGCTTGAGCAGCCACCAGGCGCGTCGGCAGGTGGTGGATAGCCGAATGTCCTGTAGGAATGACAGGATAGCCTTGAATATAGAATCAGAGGCCGTGAACCAGCTCCCGTAAACCCTGGTGTTATGCAACCCGTGCCTAGGGTTATTTGGCACCGCGGTAATGGTGTCTCAACGGAGCCTCTAGTTGCCTGGCGAACTTCTAGGGTAATTTGCCTTGCCCAGTATCTCAGGCAATGCTGGGTGGACTTATATTACCTGAGCTTAGTAATTGTTATCTTGTGGCTGAAAAGACACAAGAAATAACAAACCTTTCCGCATTTGCAGGTGAAGCCTCTGAAGTAGAACCTTGCTGAAAAAGACAAGGGAACTCAGAGGCAATCTAGTAAAGGGGCAGCAATGAATCCTTCACTAGAGGTAGAAATGACCTCCAAACCATCTTCTTCTGGTGAAAGTCAGGAAGCTATCCCTAGCATGACTGACTTTCTGACCAGATGGGACTGTTTCAGCAAGACCCTATCTGCTGGAAATGTCATACGCAAGAGGAAACGGCAGAGCATATCATTTACGAATGCGAGGCTCTTGCCCTCCCTAGATTAACTTCTTTAGGCATCAAGGGTTATCGGACTTTATTAATAAAGTGGGTGACCTGAGCAACTGGAACTAGGAAACATTGGGTTTGGAGTTAATGGTACAAAATGCTGATAAAAGCAGAGGTGCCCAATGACATACAAACCCAACTCTAAGAAGAAGAAGAAGAACCGTGAGTTGGATCGAGCTTCTAATCTTAAGCTCCAATCATCGCTGTCCTATAAACAGGTCACGATGAGCACTTTCATCAGTTCTGTGACTCTGTGTTGCGGCCTGCCTGATGGCATAAGGTACATGTAAGGCCTTTCAATGTCCACCACGTAATTGCTTTCCTGAAGCACTTTCCATCGATTGATTCGTGTGTCGCAAGGGAGAAAACCCGGAAAATTCTCATGTACTACCCGCAACAGACCTTCATGTATAAAGTAGACACGCAACATCTGTCTCCGTTCCTTTGACAATAGATGAGTTCGAACCAGGGGCTTTTCGCTCTGGAGAAGGGTGTCCGCTAATCCATGGTGATCCCTTTTTGCAATTCAGGGATTATTTATTTCACTACTAATTTTGGTATCGTGGTAATGATCAAAATAACGCAACGACATAATTTTAATATGAGATTTATTGACATAACAAAAAAACATTGTGAATTGCAGAGTAGTCCGAAAGCTAATGAAAATTATATTATACAAATTATGCGAGATATTTGAAAAAGTGTTTTGCAAATCGTGATATTGTAAAACGCTAAAAGACC
Organism: Latrodectus hesperus; assembly: GCA_037975125.1. Taxonomy (NCBI): domain Eukaryota; kingdom Metazoa; phylum Arthropoda; class Arachnida; order Araneae; family Theridiidae; genus Latrodectus; species Latrodectus hesperus. Next base: position 20,483,064 of record CM075861.1, read on the forward strand.
CAATGAACCCTGAAACAGCGAATAGATTTCACGGATTCAGTTCTCCCAGGTAATTCTACAATATAAAAATTTGGGCGCGTTGTGGCATTTAAAGAAAATGTATGTAAAGCTAACAGTGAAAAATCGAAACTAAGTAAAAAAAAAACAGTCATTATATTGGAAAGATGTTATTCTAGAGAAATGACATACTTTAAAACAGTTTTCATTCATTGGCGGAAATTTTCCTAATCATTTTCTGTTACTCACCTTTCGGTAGTTATGTCAAACACGGCCGAGCTTACGGATTAGCAATTTATATCCCATTGCAGGTCGTCGAATCTGTAGAGAAACATATTTCTAAACATAAATTTGAAAATTTATTTGAGTATATGGCGACCTATATATACACTATAAAGAAGGAAGCTATTGTAAATTAAACTTACTTTGAATTACATTGCTTTAAGTTTTCTTACTTCATCCCAAAATCTTATAATAAATTTAATAGACATAAAAGAAGACTATGTACCATTTTTAACAACACACCGGCACGCGAAAAACAGAAGCGATTGAGACTGTTTTAATCTTCTTGAGAGCTAAGTATGTGATCCACTATATCAAATATATTATGCCTCAATTATATCGCACATGTCATTTAGTGTGATCCTATTATGAATGACAACAATTCATAGTAATGTATCACATCCTCATACATAAAATTTCTCAGAAATTTTGTATTAATATCTATTGAAAATGTTTTTTTGAATTATTACTATGTCTTCTATATTTGTCTTTTTATATTCATTTTTAGATTCTTGAAATAAACGTCTAAAGACTGTTTTAAAGCTCTTGTGATATTTTGGGCGTTTTGCTGCTTTTTTTCTATGTCAGAATTATGTAATTCAACGTATTATCGATTCATAAAGGAATTTGAATGATTTCATGTAAATTTATGATTTTTTTCAATGTTAAAATTAGTCAAAAGTATATTCCACTGTATTTTTATAAGAAAGTAAGATTTTTATATGCAAGAGAATAAATTAAAATATTAACTGTCTCTACAACCAAGTTAAAAGAAAAAAAAATCCGGATTTCTTTTGAAGGTTTATATTTCCATGATTCATCCCGAATTACGCATTTATTATAAAACTTCTTTACATTATTCAATTCCTTTTTTTTTTTCTTTTTTTCCCCCTTGCACATTTCAGTCCAGTCAACATAATCCACCGCCGACAAATGCATTCGCATTAAATCGATAGCATTATTTATTTAAATATACACTGGATTTTTTTGAAAATAAATTTTGGTGATCTGTTTTAATATATTTTGTACATTTTTATTAATTAAGCTTAACCCCGGGCCCAATTAAAAAAAATATTCTGATGAGATCATTGCTAACTCAAACAGTTTTGAAAACTATGTAAATGTTTCAGCAACAATAATTTAAACACCCCATCGCATATTTCCGAAATTGAAATCTTGAATATTAAAGAAAGAATGTAAAAATAACAGTTTCAAAACAAATATATATACTTTCTTTTCTTTCCCTGATTAATGTCGTAAATCAAAATATCGAAGAAGTCATGATTATTTATCTCTTCAATAAAAATAAATAAATAAATAATTGAAATAAAATATAAAAAATGCGATTTGTTAAAAATTTAGAAAATGTTATTTAAATATACTTTTTTAAAGTACAAAATTACTCAAAAACGCTCCATATTATACTAGTTAAAGTCCTTGTTTGTTTCTAAAACTCATTTATGTTTTGAGAGATTTTATATTTTAAAGCAAGAATAATTAATTCAAATATTTTTATTTATTTTTTAAATACAAATAAATATGTTTTATTTTTTATTCGATAGATGTCAGCAGCTGTTAATTGTTATTGGAAAATAAAACGAGAGAGAGAATAATTTTTGTTTGGAAAATGGCAACAATGAATCCAGAACATGTGTCTGCTTAAATTTGCCGGGTTTAATTTTAATTTCGATTTATAAATAAGCTTAATAATATTATGTTTAAAATTGAAAAGCTGTGAACATTATTATTCACAGAATATTTTTTTATGTTCGAGAAAAATTTGACGAAATAACTGTAATATAACTTAAGCATAATATTACAAATTCAATGACATTTTCGGAAGTTTTATTACAAAACAAAAAATTTAATTTATTCATGAAAATATATAGTCTATGATTATGATATTTATAAAAATATACTTTTTCATTTTTAAACTTTCATTTTGACTGCATATTTAATTTAGATTATATCCTAATTTTTTTTTGAGGAATTTTAAAAATTGTTGCGACGTATATTAGCTTAATAAATAGTCGTATTTGTTTATAGCAATAATTTTGTTTGTTTGAATTAAGCTTTTAATAAAAATATAAAAGTGATTTTTATTTTTTTATAAGATGTTTTATTTTTTAGGAAAATTCTTACTTGAAAGACTTAAATAAAAAAGCCCAAGCAAATGTTTTTAGTATGCGAAAATCATTGAGAATAAAAATTATACTTGAATTAATTTTTTTTTGGCCTTTCATAAAGTTTATATTTTAATATATGTAACCAATGAGTAAAATATATGGGTCCAAAATTGTCAATATTAGATCCTTAATGAGAGCCAAGATAATTCTGTTGCTTATTTATGGAGTTAGGAGGGAACAATTTTTCCAAAACAAAATTATGGATAAATGTATGAAAGGTTATGTATATATATATATATATATATATATATATATATATATATATATATATATATATATATATACATAAGAATTGGTTATTTTTTAATGAAAACAACAAAGAATATTTTTTGTGACACTGCTCTTTATAAATCTTTATAAATTTTAGGTTTTTATTTTTATATATATCTGTATCCTTATTTCAGTACTATTTTTTGTACTAAATAAGTTCTATGTGTTGTTTTCAGGAAAAGATTCAGTAAGGCCGTATTTATGATCAGGATAGCTATCTGAAATTTGGCTTAAAATACTGATGCATATATTTGACATAGGAATACATATCTATCACAAATATATGTAAATATATTTAAGTGCAGTATAAGAAATAATTTATGGAAAAACTATAGGCATATAAGCCCTCAGTGAATATTTTTATGTCCACAGTATAGAAAAGCGGCTCTTTACACCTTATTATCTTATTGACTACAAATAGCCTTTTCAATTCTTTTTTAGCTAAATTAAAATTTGTTTGTATTCCTCAATTATTTAGTTAACGTTTAAGTATTTTTGAGATTGCCCATATATTATTCAAACATATATATAAAATTTAAATCAAAATAATTTTGGGAGAAATTGTTTTAAATATTTCACATATAGCCAGCCTATGGTCAAGTGGAAATGCTATAGATATATTGAGATGAATTATTACTGGTATGGCAAAGAAATTTATCTGATTGAGTTTAGAGAATCTTTGAAGTGCGTTGCACAAAAAACTGGCCAGCATTTTTTTAGTGGTGACAGAATTTCTGTATATGATCAGATTCACTGATTAGTGACAGTACCGTCTCCCAAAAGAGACTAGCTCTTGTTTATCATGGTTATGCTGTTTCAGTAAACTACTGCTCACACTCAGTAATATCCGTAATGTTTATAGTGATACAAAGAGCATTGGTATTGGATTTTGGAGTTAAAGAAGAATGTCATATGGAATCCTGCATCACGATAAATAATCTGCCTCTCTGATACATGTGTATGGATTGTATAACATTATTCCCTAGAGTGTATTTCAGCAACTGAAGTTTATTTGCAGTAGAATCATGGTTTCACAAACCAGTTTTAATTGACAAGTTAATTACATTTTCTATGTATTATTATATTTTACCAAATAACACGTTTCATAACATGTCCTTTTCAGAATCAAATTTTGTGTCATTGCAATGTAGTTTGATATAAACTGGGGGGAAATGCTTATTTGACTGGCTCTCAAAGTTCTGATTTAAACACCTTTGGGAAGAATTTTACAGTTGTTTGAGTGCCAAACCCACTCAACTAAATGTCAAGCACTAATTATTCACTCTTATGCAAGAAAAGTGGAATACATTTTTCCAGTGTTTTACCAAAAGTTAATAGATAGCCTACTCCTATTACAAACCTAACATCCTATTACTTATACATAATACTGGTGTGTTTCAAATCAATAGTATCTGTTGTCTTGGAAGCTTTGACCACAGAGTGTATATATATATATTTACACATATAAAAATTACATAAGAGTTGTCTATATGAAAATGGCATTTCAGTCAGTTTGATTAATATTCTAATGATATTAATATAAATTAGTATTCAAAAGTGATGAGTAATATAGACTTAACAAATTGGCTAGATGAAGATATCGCGTGGAGGATAAAACAAGTGTCTTACTATTTCACTAGATGATGGATATCCTTGAATATAATGATGGATGCAACTTGAAAAAATCTCCAAGTTTAGTTTTGGAATTAACTTTCAGTGGCATCTCTGGCATCATTATTGTTGACAAATCATCATCCCTGAAGATGTGGTAGTTACACTGTGAGTGAAATATGTGGTGTAGGGACATTTTCAAGAATCTGAGCAAAATTTCTGTAAAAATATTTGCATGCTACAACACATAAGGACTAACCTTTCTATGCAAAATGATAACTGGCATGATATGGTTGACTATAGTCCTTGATATTCTTTCTCACTTTATGCAGTATGTCATGAATTACATCAGCAGTTGTAGATTAAAGTTTAATTACAACCACTCCAACTATAGTGAGCATTTGATGTTGATGAAGTTCATGATTTTACCAGCAATAACAAAAACATGATTTTACCAGCTCTAATTGAACAATCTACCTTCAATCCCAGGTATAAAGGATATTGTCATTTCGAACTCATGTTTTTGGTTACTAGATCAGAGTGATCGCTCTATATTTCTTCAGTGATAGTAATCTTTGAAAGGAATTAATTCTTCATTATGTGGTACCACATAGGATGTTACATTTGATGAATCTTCTGATCCTCTGTCAAATATTTCATCACCTATTGCATGCAAATCTTTTGATACTACAACTTTTCATCTAATAATGTTTAAATGCTACCTTTGTTCATAGACATTTCCTCTGTTATTTCTTGAGTATTTATTGATTAATTCTCTTTTGACATTCCACACCTGTAACAGCCTCTTTGGTGTTAACCCCATGCTTGACCATGTTGTAAACTGTTGTCAGTGCTTATTCTATCATGATAGTCCCTTAACCATCAGAATATCTGTGTGTAACATATGCTTTTGCCATTAACATTTTGTATTTGATGATAAATTTCATTAGTTCTCACATCTTCTGCTGTTTAAATTGTACTCCTTGTTGTTGACATTGTTTGGAGATGATGCAAACAATTCTTTCCCATTCACACACGCATCTGGTGAGATCTGGCAATATTGCATACATACCCAGTACTCTGCACCCTCTTGTAATGGTATGAGCAGTCATCATTCTCTTTAAATTGTAAAGATATAACAATGCCTATTTTAGTTGGGTGATCCTTATATAATTTCTCTTTATGAAAAATATAATATCTTATTTTCAATATGAAAATATATATTTTTATAAGCAAATCAATTTCTTCAATTCTAATTTTTTAGACTCCTGACGAAATGAAATATATTTATGTTAAAGAAGTACAAGATCCAAAAACAGGAGTGAATATGCGTCTTTTGAATCCTGTTGTCATACAACTTCATCAAGAACAAGTAGTACTTGCCTACCCATTTAAGTACTTAAGTGTATGTATATATATGTGTACTCTGTTGAACATTTACATGTGTATATATGATAAAAGCTATGTAAATTGGAAAAAAAGTCTTCGTGATTTGTTAATATTTATATAAAACTGTAATACATAGTTAACGAAATTTATAACTAATTTAGAGTTTATTATTGATAAGAAAAATAGTATTTTACTTGTAATCTTAAATATTAGAAAATACTGAAAATATATTTTGCCATTTTAATTTAATTGATAAATATTTAAATTTTGAAATATCCTTCAAATATTTTTGTCAGAATTCTGTTTTCTGTGATCGTTTATATTTTATATAATACATATAAAATAATATATAAAATGTTTGCTTTTTCTTATTGTAGGTAAAAAAGTTGTTAGTTTTCTTTCTTTTTACACCTAATATTTTCATTTATATTAATGTCCAATGTTGTCATGTTTTCATCTAAATTAATATTACTATGTTTATATTGAATGAATCCTGCTCATCTATGCAATTTATGAGCACACTAAGTCATTTGTCGAATATAACCTACTCAACTAAAATGGATTTTTTTATATGACAACTTTATATCCACACAGAAATTTATTATAATTCTAAGAATTATACCTACAGCTTTTGCAGTTTATATACTGTAATTAATTAATGCTTGATTTTTTTCAAAAATATAAAGTGTTATTGAGTCTTTAAAATAAACTTTTTAATTATATAAAATTCATTGAAATTCTATCTATTGATGCATATTTGTTATAAATTTCAAGCTTCAGCCAACAACTTTTTTATAGTTGTTTTCATGTTATAATGTATGATGTTCAGAAAGTTTTCTTTAATTTTCCTAATGGAAGCAGATATTATAGATTAAAAAAATGCTAGAACTATTTGTTCTAATATAATCCCATTTATTTTTTGTTAATCAATGTGTATAACATATTTTTTTATTCTTAATTTCCTACTAACAGAGCATTAACTTCTGAAAAAAACATCCTTTATAGTATTGCTATTCAAGAGTAAAAGAACAAGAAATAGCATTACATTAATTAATACTCATTTTTAATAATATGCTTTTAATAATTTAGTTTATTATAATACATTTTCGCATGTTTTGTATTCTAATAATCTATAATTTTATTCAAACATATTTTAAAGAAATTACTCTTCCACATTTCATTTAAATATTAAGATAGCTTATTACATGACATATACTTATTACACATTTGACCTCACATGTGTGAGGTCAAATGTGTAATGTTATGTAAGTCAAAATATAAATAATAATTTAAAAAAAATAATTTGAATGAAAATTAATCAAAAAGGCATTTTTATTTGTTTTTGCTCATTATTAATAATTGGATTGATAAATAACATTCCCTCACATTGTTAAAGAGAACTATTTTAATACAAATGATTTTTAAAAAATGAGATATGAATGTATCTTCATAAAAACATATCAAATATACTTTATGTTTATCTATGCTAAATTTACAGAAAAAATATTATATATATTTCTACTTAATATTGATCTATGGAAAATTAAATATTCTTTAACAATTTTCTTTCCATTTAAAAATATGGTTGATGTTTTCTAGCTGGTGTTTCCCTTTACTTTAATGTTTGAACACACTGCAGATTATTTAATTTCATGCTATTTATTTTTTAAGTATTTGGATATCACATCTTGATTTCATAGCACTCTTCTCTGAAGAATCTTAATGAGAAAGAAAAAAAGCATTTTCTATTTCTATCTATTTGAAAGGGGAGAAATTGCTTCCTAAGCTTTATGGGAGGAGGTGCAGTGTTTGGCAGGGAAAGTCAATTTCTTACCTCTTTCCCTCTATGGGGGAAGGTGCTTTGGGAAAACATAAATTGCAGTTTAGCAATCAGTAGCTCAAATCATCCTTATCTACATAGATGTGTGTCTAGGTCTGTGATGTTCGTATGACAGATGTAATAATTACATTTCTCCTAAATTGAATTCTTATTTATGTATATCAGCACATTACTGTAAACATCCATAACCACAAAATGTAGGCTGATACTCTGAAATAATTTTTGAGAGCAAATATTCCAGCTTTATCATTTTTAATCTGTTAAGGTCTTGCCATTGGTTATGATTAATAAGATTTTTTAACTTTACACAAAACCATATTCTTAAACAGAATTTTAAGCTTCAATATTACTTGATATACCTACTCCCAGACTATTTATTCTTATTTGTTACTTGTTTTATATTCCTTGCATATTTAACTGCTTTGCAAAAAACTAACAAGTGATCAGGCAAAAATCTGCAAGAAGTGTAGTTTCATCTGTATTGAAATATATTTTTCATTACACCAAAATATTCTGAGAATGTTTGCATATTGTAGATAATCATAATTATCTATATTCAGAAATGCATATTTGTTGTTTTGTTCTATTAATTCTTTCTAATAATTGAAAAAAGGGAAACTATGCAGTATTGATAAGTGCTTTGATTCTCGAAGCATGTTTCTACATTCACTGTTTATGTCTATATCATAAAAAAAATTCAGTGAATATTCTGAATATCTATAATATTTTACAAATTATTCACTAAAATAAGTATTTGATGATTTTTTCCAGAGATGTTGTACTATGCTGCTTCTGTAATTCAAACTGCAATCTAACTGAAACTTCATGTTCTTTTTATGATGAAATAAAATTTTTAAAAAATTTTTCATGATATTTTTATTTTAAATATATGGACCACACCTTGAATCATGTATTTATATTCTGAAATGACTTTAACAAACAAATATTCACACTTTATCTCTTTTAATGTTATTAAATATTCATTGATTTTTAATAATTAATAGGATGTTTTGGTTTTCCAAAATCAAATTATTTTTCAAAACTAAAAATTAGCCATAATTTGAAGCTTGTCCTTTCAACTAATATAATTTTACTCTCCTGAAACAAAGGAAGTTTTACTGTTTTTTTTTCTGAAATTAATTTATTACAAATTTATTTACAGAAATACAACATACACTCACTCATCATTTTCAACATATACTTTTAAACTGGATTTCATATCTGTGTTTAAAATTTAAAAACCAACATTTAGCTATTTTGACTAGTTCCCTGAGGTAAGAATGTTCAAGATATACAATAATTTTCACTCTCAATTCATATTTGGTTGATCATACTTTTTCCAAATACTGCAAGATGATGTTACTATGCTTATGTAGTTCAGATCTTGTAAGAGTTTACATTATTTAATCAAAAGGAAAAACACACTTTTGAAGCTTTAAATGAAATCAACCAAAACTTTTGTAAAAGTAATTTAGATAACTTTAATACTTATCAATTTTATAAATAATATTTTATTTATTTCATTAGATTATATTCTCTTAAAATTTATTTAATTTACTAGAAAAAGATTTGTAATGCATAATTTGCTCTTACATTTGTTTTACTTTATACAATTATTCACTAAAATATAATTAGTTCATATAAATATATTCTATCAGAAAGTTAAATTATTTATTAACATGTGAAAATGTTTTTCAGGCAGTTAATGGGAAAGTATCTGAAATAGTAGTAAATTATGAAAATACAAAAAACTTCACTGGCTGTGATGATACCAGCTCCATTAATCCAACTTGTGGAATTAAAGTTGATAAGGGAATGGCTGTTCCTTATAGTGAAGTATGGATTGATGTATTCTTTTTATTTTTATAAGTTGTACAAGTGTTATATATATTATTTTTTAAAGAACATTTTTTTATTTCATTTTTCATGCTTTTCTAATATGTTAGATTTAGACTTTTTATGAATATTTATGTAATGTGCATCTTGTTTACATATTGATATATCTGTTACTTAAACACATTCAATCGATATATATTCTATTTTTATTTCAAAATATTTTGTGATATTTTTTTAAAATTAATGTTTACTATTATTATCAATATTTTTGTAATACAGTGAAACACGTAAAATAGACTTATCTTTTAAATGAGATGTTATGTGTAATTTTTAACGGAAAAATTTTTTTTCTACTTTTTTAACATGAACTAATATTAGTTATTACCAAAATTTAAAATAATCTTCAAATTTCTGTAATGTAATTATGATTGCATAATGCATTTATCTTTTAAATGTTATGTAGAGTATGATTTTTTCTGAAGTTTTCTTGTGGAGAAATTATATTTGAATGTTTCTCAAAATCTTACTAAGTTTTGTTATAAATTTTTATTGTTTATTTAGTGCAACTAGAATATAAATTGGTGCCATAAAAACTTTTGGACTTAAATTCTAGTGATGTTAATCATTCTTTTATGATTTATGTACTATAGAATTTAATGAGTGAAATTTATCAAGAATTTTTCATTTTATTTTTGAAATTATTCTGCTAATTTCAACTGTAAGAATGTAATTTCATAATTTTTAGAATTTTTTACTAATAAAATTAAAAAAATTACTATATCAAAATGATTGGAAATTTAAAAATTTCACAGAATTACATTGTTTAAATTATAGCACAGTTTGCTCCACGTGACATAAAAATGCACATAGTTCTAGCAAATAATAGTGATTGAATGGAGGAATTTTAACATATTTATTAATTGGAAAAATGAAAATGAGTATAATATTCATAGATTTTAATTTAATTTAATTGTTTATTGATTCAAATGTCATGTGATATTTAAGAACATTCATCAAATGCCATCAACCTAGATTTTACCGTATGAACAAAATATTTTTTAATAGAAAACTTTTAAAATTATAATGAGTGTTATTAAAAATGCATTCTAGAACAATTTTATTGTTGATTAATACAATATGTATTAGAAAATTAACATGTTTCTGAAACTAGGAATCTCACATTAATAAAATTTATTGTTTTCAATTAACAAGAGAAGCAATTGATACCCTATAATTGAGATAAATTCTCTGAAAGAGGTTGAAAGATAGTTATGATAGCTATTTGAGCAATCAATAAAGCATGTTTATTTCTCATAGTAATCTCATTAATCAATTGGGAATGAGCTGAAAACAATAGTAATCTCAATATGTTGATTAAAATTTCAACTGTTGTTAAATCTAGGCAAAGAACAATACAATTTTTAAACTGATGATCTCAACAATTAATAAAAGCTATCTCCAATATTCTCATTTTATATTGTATGTATACTTAGCAGTTTCAATGTACTTTTTTATTTATGCATTTTTTTACTTGTAAAATACTAAGTTTTATATAAAGATTTGATTTAGTGAATAAATAATACAAGGATTTAACTGTTACTAAATTACTTCTAATTTTGTATTTAATAAGGATACTTATTAATTTTCTTTACTTTGTATAAATGATATTATAATATACTTTATCTGTTGTTTTATATGAAAATATGTCCTAAAATAATGTTAAATAACTCATGTTTGAATTCAAGTATTTTTGCCATTTTTGCGCTTAATTATTAGATTTTCATTAGACAATTTCAGTTGAATATTGTTCATTTTAATAGACTTACATAGTTTACTCTGCTCAGATTAAAATTTTTTAAATTTATAATCTCATTCCATATTTTTTTAACTATTCATATTTTTATTTTGTATCTTAACTTTATATGTTCTTATTTTTACATTTTTTTTCATTTGTGCTGTATTTTATTCATGTTTTCAACATTGCTGTAAATTTCAGATACAGTGTAAATTGAAAATAGTCGTAATTTAATTTTATCATGCTTTACATTTTTTTGGTAGGGGTTTTGCTGCTACTGTCCAGAAAAACCAGTTAAACGAAAGCAAGCAAGAGGTGGACAAGACTGTTCCATTGATAACACTCCTGAAGGTGTAGAAAAATCCAAATATAAAGCAAGTGCACATTGTTTGCAATTCAATGATGTTTGGTGAGAAGTTTATCTAATTTTATTTAGTAAATTTTACAGTTGATTTTACACTGCTCAAAACAATTAAAGGATATTGCGGTTTTAGGTGGATCTTGTGGCTGGGAAACTTTTTAGCTGATTGATATGTGGTCAACAGACGTAGTAGGTTATATGAGAATAAATTACACATGTTTGGCAGAAAAAATGCATTTTATTGCGCTTTTGTGTACAAAAGGAAAAAAACACAATTTGTGTATATGAGAAAAAAAGAATAAGAAAAAGTGTTGTCTTCGAAGGAAGTCATTTTCAGTAGGGGGTATATTTTCCACGGACGGCCAGCAACGTTGAACACCTTTGAGGCATGGAGTCAATGAGGCTATTAATCACGAGTTGGGGTATTCTGTCCCACTTTTCCAGAAGAGCTGTTTCCAGTTCTTGGAGAGTTTGTGGGGTTGGTTGGTGGCCAGCAACTCGTCTTCCTAGAGCGTCCCAAACGTGCTCTATTGAATTCATGTCTGGAGAACACGCTGGCCGTTCCATTCGTACGATTCCTTCCATGAGAAGGAAATCCTCCACCAGGTTAGCACGATGTGACCTGCAGTTATCGTCCTTTAAAATGAAGTCATCTCCGATTGCTGCAGTGTAAAGGACTACAATAGGTCTGAGGATCTTATCCCTACATCATCAACCAGTCAGAGGTCCATCTCGAATGATATAGAGGTCTGTGCGCCCGTCAATGGAGATGCCACCATACACCAACACTCCCCCACCACAAAATCTGACACTTTCGTGCACGAACGCTGGATTATTCCTACTGCCACGGTCCCTCCAGATGAAAATACGCCTATTATCAGGATGAACAGAAAAACGGGACTCATCAGAAAAATGAACATTGCTCCATTCATTTCTCCTACAGTTCACATGCTCTGTTGCCCACTCCCTGAGGTCGTGACGATGCCTTGATGTTAGTTTAACACAAACCATCGGTCGGTGAGCATACCACACCATGAAGCCGGTTTCGGACTGTTTGAGTTAAAACCGTGGTGTCAGTAGCCGAGCGAATGTGTTGTTGGAGAAGAGTAGCGTTCAGATTTCGGTGTCTCCGAGCCATTAACACTAAATAACGATCTTCATTGGGCGTTGTTGCCCATCTACGACATTGCCCTGGTCTTCGGCCTGCACTTCCAGTCTCCAAGAAATGGTTCCAGATCCTGGAAATCCCACTTTGTAGTACTCCAATGGCTTGTGCTACTTTGGCTTGAGTTTGGCCTCCTTCTAACCTACCAACAACTCTCCAAGCTTCTGAATCGGTTAAATGACTTCACTGAGACATTGTACTCATCGAAACAAAGCAGTCACTGAATACCGATCATCCTTGTATTCATTGTCTTTTATTCAATTGAAAGTCAAATTTCATTCACTGCCCCTGAAGTGACGTTTTTGACGTCGAACTCAAAATTAGCATACTCCACAGTTTAAAAATCCGAAAAATTTTCATTTGTGATTCTCTTCTTCCATTTTCAGCAAAAACAATTTCGTTTATATCTTTATTTTATGTAAAACTTACAATATCCTTTAATTGTTTTGAGCAGTGTATAACATTTTATGTGTATTTGGTAACATTAAGAAAAATTTTTAATTAGTGATTTAATTTTGTAAAACCAGATTTATATGATAGTCTTATGAAAAAATGCATAATATTTGTATTGTCTTCAATAAACATTATATTACTTATAAAATGCAACATTCATGTTATAAAATATTGGTAAAATTTGCTTTTATAACATTTTAAGCTTGCTTTCTTTTCTCTGTTGCCAAGCTGGTAGTTTAATGTTTAGCACTTCAGCCTTTGGTTCAACAGTTTTGGGATTTGATTGATAAACTATTTAACTGAAGGTATAAGTTAGAAGCGTTTGCAGTAGTTTGGATCCACTTTAACTTGTATGTGCTGTGGTGTAATCAGCCTTTTTCTGCAAAAATTGACTTTTGGGTGACAAACAAACCAAATTAAAGAAATCTTTATTCACAGTTTTAAAAAAGGAAGTTTAATTTTACTTGTGAGCTGTACTTTTTTTTCTGAGAATAACATTTATCTAAAAAAGAAAAATTGAATTATTTCTAACACTTTGTTTACTATATTAGAGGTCACTGTTGCCTGGTTAGTTATGTTTGGTCTCATTATTGGAAAGTTATAAATTTGAATCCTGACTCAATTGAAGATCTGTTATTTTTCACTGGTGATTAAGGCATGTAAAATATGTCATAGTCACAATGTTCTCCATGTGAAATGGTATCTTTAGTGATGGCAGGCGAAGTATGGGGTTCATTTGTACTGTTCATGCTTCTAAATTATGAAAAATCCCAACTGGCTGCTTCCACTAACTGTTAAAGCCTCAACTCTGGCTTGTGTTCAGGGAAGTATTCTGGTTTGACAATAGCAACAGCAACAAAATATTCTTAGTATTAGACTGTGTTGAGCTACTAGTTGTTTAAATGTCAATTTCATCATTTGATTGTACATGAAAGTTGCTATGAGGATTATCATTATTGTTATGTGCTTAATAATTAAGAAACAAATATTTATAATCGAAATTGGTTTTATTGTTTTTTTAAATATTCTCTATGAAGATCAATACATTTTTTATGAGTTAAGAAATTATTTTCAATGCACTATTTACATTCCTATTCAGGTACCTCCAAAACATGCATTTTGAGTGTATTAACCACTTCTGTATCTAAAATCACTGACCACATAATTTATTTTTGATGTGCAGGTAAAAAGAGGGTCATTGGTTGCTAAGTCAGGACTATGTGGGTGATGACCCATCAATTCGAAATTTTGTCCCATCAAAAATTTTTTTCTTGGGCTTATGCAGGGAAGCTTGCATTGTTGTGATGAAGAATATTCTTATGAGTTTTTGAATTAATATGATGACTTTTGGCAAACAAATGATCATTTATTATTTAAAATTGACCGACCTGCATTGCTCTATTGGCACTTTTATTACCTGACCAGCAATGCCCATGAAACAGGCAAACATTTGCTTTAATATGTTTCCTCTGCAAAAAAAAATTTTTGTAAAATTTTACTTGTCTTGATAGACCCATATTGTTAATAGTTATTTTGTTACAAGCTCATGCATATGCTAACGATTCTTAACCTGTGTGTGTTGCTTTATTCATTAGCTTTGCTTTATTTATTTTGATTTATTCATTAGAAATGATATAACATGGATAAAAAGTTACATTAAAAGGAACTAAATTTGTTAAAAAATTCTATTTCTTCAGCAGTCACCTTAAATTTTGTTTTTAAAGGAATGCTTACTGGTTAAGAGTTATTAATTGTTAATGATCAAAAAAAAAATCTTTAAATATTCTATACTACTCATATAGAATTCTCTTTTGATATGCTTAGTTCATTTCACATTATATTTGCATTTTTTGAAGTACAAAACAAATTTCAAATATAAACAACTGTTTTTTATAACAAAAGATGTGATTTCATCAAATTAAGAAATATGTTAACTTGTGATTATAAAGTATTTTTACATTAAAGCAAATAATTAAGATGTTTCTTAAATATTTTTTAATATATTTTCTGTAATAGTTTATGTAATGTATTTCAGTAAATTTGTTACCATGATTCCAAATTGTTTTGAATAAAGTATTAAATATTATTTGACTACTACAGAAGTGTTAATAAACTGATAAAAATTTAACAGTGTTAAATATGGGAATCTGAAGGGTTTTAAACTTCAAATCAATTAAATTAGTCCAACAACCAATGAGGTTTATAGCTTTTGTAGCTGGGGTTGTCTTAAATAAACATTTCTGTTGAATTAAAGACATAAAAAAGTCAATTCATTGTTTTTAAGTTTTACTATAAATTTATTGAATATGCAAATAAGTTTTCATCAAAGTCATTAGTACTAATACAAATTTTGAAATGGGGACTTTATTTTTGTTTGGAGCCCTTAATTATGGGAATTTTGCAGGTTTTACACAAATGAATTCAATTTTATATATTATAGTTAATATTCAATATGTAGTAATATTCAGTTTTAACTTTTTGTGTAATCTCATAAAACTATTTTAATTAAAATGAAATCCCAATCACTTAAATTATATTTGCACTTATTTTCTATTCATCTTTATCCAATAAAAGAACTTTTAATTAATAACAATCAATAAAAATAAATATATTTACTATTTGTAGCTTTTCTAATTGAAATATGTCTCAATTGCTTTTTATTCATGCATATTTGATGTAATTGAAAATATTTTAATGTGTGAGAATCTCTGATTTTTAGGTTCTCAGTCAGTGCTTTAAGTGATCCAACTATCATTCACAATTTGCATTTACAAGTGTTTAATCAAAGGCATCTTTCAAATGGTACATCTGTATGGATTTCTCTTACACATGGAGAAACGTTTGAGCTTAACCCAAAAAATCCAACTCAGTATGATGAAAATAAAACAGTAAGCTCAATTTGTCAATTTTATGTTTTGTTTTCTGAAATTGAAATCAATTTAAATACAAAGTAATGCTTCTAACAATTGTTAGAATTATATAAAAAATATGGTGATGTATCTTTCTTAAATCAATAAAATATTTAGAGATGATTTTAATTTTTTATACTTTTTATTAGTTAAGTTTTCTAGATTTCTAAAAAAATTATCAAATAATATAAAATTATGTGTACTGTATATGCAAATACTACAAATAAAATTTTTAAATAATAAATTTATATTAATATACATACTAAATTATGATATTATAGTAACATATAAATTTTACATGTAACTTGTTTTATATAATATATATGTCATATGATTAATTTATCCTGTATTGAAAAGGTAACAATCTTCTAAAAATTGTGTTGAACATTTTCAATATTTGTTATCTTAATTATTAAACTGGTATCAAACTCATCCCTGGAAATCATATTAAAATAGAAAGTTATAAGCTTGAAAATTTGCTCAATTACGTTAGTATGTCAGGAAGTGTTTGAGTTCACAGAAAAAAATCTTTATTATTATTAAGAACTATTTTGCTGTGTTCTTATAATTTATTTTTTGTGTTGCTGATAATATTTCTTAGGCTATTTTTATTAATAAATGAAATATATATTTATCTGTCAGCGTTTTTTCTTATTAATTTTTTTTTTACTTCATAAGAATGAAAAAGTTAATGAGAATTCTTCTTTTCCTTAATTTTTATCATAATACAATTTGAATGGGAGAGATGATGTAAAGAAATACATAATTTTAAATTTGAATAATTTTTCGGTTACACAATTCAAAACAAGGTACTCAATTTTTTATTATGAACATCTTTAAAAAAGTTAAGAAATAGTTCTTGAAGAGCTGGTAAGCTGTTTCAGAATTGTTTTTCAAGAATTCTTGAGAAACAACATTTTTATTTCTTGAGTGCTTGAGAAATAACATTTTTATTTCTAGAGTTCAGAAGTTTAGGAATTGATAAACTTTGATTAATATCAGTTTAACTTGAAAATAGTTTCTTTTAATAGCAATTTTAACTATGAATTTAGTTATGAATTAACATTAGATAAAACAACAGTTTGTAAAAAAATATAAAATCGAAAAATTGTAAAATGTTGCTATTGTGATGTAAAAAACGTTGTATAAAAAGAATATACATTATGTAAAAAAAATATTTTATTTATATACAGTTATCTAGATCACTTAGCTATAAGCTAAATGTAACTCCTTCAAGTTTAAAAATATTCTTTTAATTTTTTTTTATGTTTTCTAATACTTGTGTTTGTTAATATTTTTTTTTTACATATTTCTCATTAACTTTATTTGATTTTAAATACAAACTAACTTTATATTACTTCATAATTTCTGAATATTTTTATTTAACAGATTGTTGCTACGTTTATGACAGCAAGTCTAAAAAAAGGCACAACTCTGCTGTCTGCAGAAAATAACAGATTATTAATACCACAACCAGTGATAGGTATTGATGCAAATAAATTGCCACCTGTTATAAAAGTATTAATAGTTTTTTTGTTGAAATATTTATTGTGGTTTCATGTTTAGTACACTTAGAACATTTTACTATGATAATATAGAATATCAAAATTTAAATTGCTTAATATATGCCCTAATAATCTTAGTGTGTGTTAAAATCTTATCTTTATATTGAACATCATAAAAATTTTTTCTATCCAATTTTATTGTCAAGTCAAATAGAGTTAATAATTTGCATGACATTTAACATTTTTTATTAGTATAATGTTCTTTGATTTCATATTTTGAAAATATTATATGTTATAATTTTTATGATTTAAAAAATTAACTTTTATGATTTAAATAATTATCAAACATAATTAATATTTAATAGTTCAAAAAACTTCTTCATTATTGAGAAAACAAATTAGAAAATGCTTATTTTAGTGTTACAAAAATGCTTTCTGCTCTCATTGTTAACTGCTTCTCTTGTAAAATAAGTGCACTATGAAATCCCTGTTAATTTTAGAATGTGGATAACAATGCTTTGTAACTTTGGAAAAAGTTAATAAAATAGTGGAATGTTACTTTGCCCTTTAAGATTACTCAACTTGCCTTACTCATAACTTTATAATTCTAAAATTAACAGTCCTATTTCAAAAAATAAGCAAGATTTTTTTTAAAAAAAATCAATTACAAATTGGTAAAATTGCAATCAGACAATAACATGCTGTCAGGTATAAAAAGAAAAACATACAATGTGCATTAATTTTTGCTTGAGTTTTATCTCAGTTATACCTCACAATGCGTCAATAAGTTGACATATACATCTTCAACAAAACATTTTTAAGATTCAGAGATCTAGTGGTAATTTGCTCTTTTTGTACATAATAGGACCTGAGTTTGATCCTCTCTAGGTGCATGCTATCAAAGACTCAGCTGCATATCCCAATGCCACCCAAAACTGCTGTCATTTAGCAGAGAAGTTAAGATTTTGAAATAGTAACAGCTAAATATAATTAAGTGGTGGGAAACATAGCTTTCTATCTTTCTAGAGTATATCTATCTATAGTTTCTAGCTTCATATAGTTTTCTAGCTTGTATAAAATTAGTTCTCTTGGTGTCTTGGTAATATTGAGATTATAGAGACATTTTTCAATAAGAAGTATTGCAAAATGTTGTTTTTATGTTAAAAACAGGAATATAATACCAAATAGGAAGTTCAGTTATATTGTTAATATTTTGCTGGATCACATCTGTATAGACCATCCTTTGTGTTTGTAAATACCTCAGAGAGACATGTTGTGTGACCAACCCATTATGATCTGACTGACCTGCATTAGTTATCGGGCAGAAAATACAACCAGTGTAAGTTATAACATTCAGCCATTTATCTTCAGTGCAATACAATAGAGCTGGGAGCAATTATGGTCTCTCAAAGTATTACATATGTCAAGCTGATACTTATTCATACCAGTTAAGATTCAGTGGTATTACTGCCAGGTGACTTTCAATGATATTGCAATTTTTGTTTCTTCATGCTGAATCAGCTTGAAGTCCAGCCAACATTCCTTGGTATTTGACACTGCATAATGTTTAGCTAAATGATCAAAGACTGTTAGTCATTTTAATATCTATCGTGTAATGGCCTTCTTGGAGCACTTTTCAAAGATAGTGGACCATATTCATGTGTTGCAAGGGATGATACTCAAAAACTCGCAAGCACCTACCTTGACAGATAATCATGGAAAAGGCAAAAGTGCAACATCCATTTCCCATTATTTAGCAATGACTAGGATCGATGCCTAGACCTTTTGCAATGAAGGCTGCTGTCCTATTACTATATAGGCCATGGCTTCAGAATATATCTTATTCAGATCAATATTTTAAAAAGTAAATTAAATTTTGTTCAATATTTAGGGTGATAGACCCTAATTCAGTATCTATATCTTTTAGGTAGCCTGCCATTCTAGCTACATTCAACACTTGGTTCCAGTATAAAAACACATCACTGAAAATATATCATGGTTCTCAAAGATGTTTGAGTGTGGTATTGGCTATGGTAATTTTGGCAAGTGTTTGACATCGTTATTTGTATTTCACTCCAATGGTATTCATTCCGTAAGACTATGTTAAAGAGTTTTTTTACATTTTTCATAGTGTAACTCTTTTTTAACAATGCAAGTGAGTGCACATTGCATGCCCTTTTTCTCTCTATTTTTGTGCACTAAGTGTTATTTGGTCACTGCTGTTCTAGAATTCTGAAAATTAATTTTTCATATTGCATTTAATAGTTTTTTATTTTTTTGATTAATTGAACTGTTTATCTGAATTTCACTGCTTTTGAAAATGAATATGTTATATTTGACGTTTTGAAAATGAATATGTTATATTTGTTCAAATGAAAACAATTATATTTGTTACAGTGATTTCAATAATGAAAAGTGATTTTCTAGATCCTCTTAAGACTTTCTTTTTTTAACATATAATTAAAAGTGGTTAAATTTAAAAAACATTATTTTCATGATCACCAGCAATAGTAAAATGAATTCAAAATTATGATGTAGATATAATTAAGATCTTTCAGAAAAATATATAAATAAATTTAACATAAAAATCCATCAATATAAAACACTTATTTACACAAAATGAATGTGGTTGCAAAAATTGGTTGAAATTTTAGTCAGGAACATAGTTCAAAGCATACAGTAGTCATCACAAATATATTTAACTTCTGGTTGTTGGTAAATTTAAAGGTTTATTTTTATACTCTACTTTCTAATCTGTATTCAAAATTAAATTTTAAATTTTGAATCGGGTATGGATGCAAAATCAAAATTTAGGATGTGATTTAAAGAACAAAGTTTATGAAAACTGATTTATATTTATTACTGTGTGAAAATAATGCAGAAATATTTCATTTAATTACATAAAAGTAGGTTTTGATATAAAATATTGTTTTCCTTGAAGTAAATAAGTTGTGTGAATAATTTTTTTTAAAAAATTTAAATTACATTTTTTTTTTTGAAAATTTTCCTCACAAATTTTCTTTGAGTCACATAGATTACTTTACTCCAGCTATTTACTTTATTTATAATGTAAAATATTAGACATTTTGTATCTTATCAACATTTTCATATATTATGAGTTTTTTTATAATTTTTAAAAAGTTGAAAAGATGAGAAAGAATTTTACTGCTCATTCTGCATACTTGTATGCATGATAATATTAATTTAATTTTATGAAAATAATCAAACTTTTCTTGTTCCAATCAGTAAAATTTTTACTGGTCCTTTTTTTCATTTTCAATAGAATGGTGCAAAAGACTATCTTTTACTTTCAAAGTCAATTATAGCTCCTACGGGAGATGAATGTGATAAGGCTGGGGTCTCATATGAGGCTTTTGTAAAGCAAAGAAATCGCTGCAAGGCTGCCAAAAATAGGTAAATTAAATGTTATTTTTAACAGTAGAACTTATTATTAATAGTTAATGCATATTTAGTTTTCTTCACATTTAATATATATAATACTGCCATACCGAAAAATATGCCATGGAAATATAATTATTTCATTTATAATTGTGCTTTTATATAACTTTACACATACAAAAGTATAATTACATAAATACTTGCACTTAATAATGTAGGAAAACTTGCATTTGATAAATCAAATTTTTAATACTCAAATATGGTTTATCATTATTACTGAAAATCATTGATACCCATAACTTAATTTTTTTTGGTTTCAGTATTTCATTAGTATTTTCTAATTCTAATGCTAAACTTATTTATTTATGCAAAATAGTTTTTTTAATTTTCTTTTCCTTGAAATATTCACTTAGTAATACTATTATTCACAAATGTGTTATTTATTTTTGTAATTTTTCGTTAAGAATTAATGGAAATATTTATACATTAGAATAAACAGACTTTTTTTAATCACTTTTTTTAGTTTTTTTTTTAATTATTTTTATGACTCAAACTTCCATTTTACTTTGTAACTTTAAATTGAACCTGCAATAAGCCTTTTATATAAACAGAGGCCTTTCATTTTTGTTAAAATTCCAGTAAAATACATAGTGTTTTCAAAAAATAACTATGCAAATATTTCTTATAAATAAGAAATAGTAATGTTATTTCAAATTAAATTTGTACTTTTTTTAATTGTAATTTATTTAATGTTGTTCTATTTCACAAATTACTAAATGTAAAATACTCAGAAATAAAATAATTCAAATTTATTCAATTTAAATTTATTTAGGTTTATTGAAAATGTCAAATTAAAAAACAGTAGCATAAATTTATAAAAGTTATCATTTAACTTAATTTTCAGGTAATTATTATATTTCTATAAAAATTTATACTTTACTGATATCATTTCCTAGAAATTTGATTATTTCTTAGGGTTGAACTTGTAATTTTCATAAAAGTTACATTTAAAATTTGAACTTTTATATTTTTGGGTTATAAATCTAAGCAGTTAATTTATAAAAATGTATTGCTTTTTGTACAGCTTGAAAATTTGTGTATGTACTAAAATCAGTTTTTTTTATCTCCCATAAAATACTTTATATTTTGTAAAAATATTTTTGATTTAAAAATATCTGAATATACATATTAATGTTGCTTTCAATAATTTTCTCATTGTTTACTGTAGTAATGTTTATTTCTTAAATTGCTATGTAACTTGTTTTAATTTAAATTTACATAATAAATTCTATAAAATATTTTATCCTTGATTATTATTTTTAAAATCTAACACAAGCTTGCTTGAAAATTTTCCAGTTGCATAAAAAATCAGCCTTTGGATTTTTGGGAAGCTGATGAGGTAAGAGTTCCTGTGCTTATAAACTGGAGTTTTTTTTAATTTCAACATTAGATATTGCATGTGATATACCAAAAATATTCATAGTTTTTGGAATATGTTCATTCATTTTAGTTATTATGCACTGATTTTTAAAATTAAGTTTACAAAATCATTGCAACACTACTTTTATATATTGTATTTGCCAATAATTATTGGATTTTACAGTCAAATTTTGAAAATCATTACAATATTTCTAATATATTGCATTTGCTAGTTTACATTAATGTAATTTGTGACGTAAATGTAAATTTAAAATAAGTTATATGTACAAATAGTGCAGTGGAAATAGTATTTATGTGCATGTACAAAAAGTTTATCTCTAGATAAAGAAGTTCATTTGGACATTTGCTATATTAATTATTTGTTAAATATCCTTGCTTTTTTAATATTAGGTTAACTCTTTTACATAAATAATAATTAATTTTATGATTAATATATTGTTTAATATTTAATTTGACTAGGCATAAATATGAGAGTTAGCATCAAGTTTCATTAAAATTCTTAGACACAAAGAGAAGTTTTAGTAACAATATCACAAATATTCATCACTTTATTAAAAATTACCAAAGTTTCAAATATTATTGTTGGTTATTATCATCTAAAGTAATTAAAATGTGTAAATCTTAAATAGTATTATGTACAAGTAAAAAAAATAGTATTCATGTCTTATTTTTTGTAAAACTTTTGTAAAAAAAAATGTATTAATAAAACGATAATCAATTTTATGAATAAAAACTAGCATTAAGATTTATAATATCAATATAAATAGTTCTATTTATTCCCATATATTAATTTGATTGTAAAAGTAACAATAATGTTTCAATATTTTTATAAATTACATTGATAGTGTATTTTATAAATATAAATAAAGATCAACAATTTTTTCAGAAAGAAAAACATTCAAATTTATGGAAAGAAAAAGGGGAAACTATAATTCTGTATCTATAGATCTTTTAGCTACTATGTTTAATTATATTTTTATCCAATTAAACTTTTTGAATTAATCTACAGTCATATTTTAGAATTAATTAACTAATATTTTAAAAGGTGTTTTGAACTAATTCACAGGAAAAAAGAAATGCTGGCAAAAAAGGTAGTTACCTTTTACAAAATTATGGCCAACCATACAAAGATCCTATTCTTATTGATCAGGAAACAAAAGAGCATTCTCTTGCTCTTGAATATCATGAGAATCATTTAACTGTGCTGACGGTTGAATTCAATGCAAATGATATTGTTGCTCTAACTGTTGGGTAGGTTATTTATAATTTATTAAAAAACTTTATATTAACATTAAAATACTAAGAAAATAAAGTAACGTAATTTTTTTTTAAACTACAAACATTTAAAAATTTATTTTCGAAATAGTAAATATATATATATGTGTGTGTGTGTATATATATATATTTGTAAAAGTAATACTTCAATAAAAAATAAATGAAGAATAGTAAAAACAAAGTTAATTTTTTTTTAATTTATTACAAAAATGATAACTTTTTTTTTGTAACTAAGTGAAAAAATGTTTTTCCAAAGGGCAATGCTAATACTGTATTAAATTACAATCATTGAAGATATTACTACATATGTTTACCTTATTTGAAAAATTTAACTTCTATATTTTTATGAAACAGATCTATGCTCTTGTTGCTATATAATGAAACTTTTTTGAATATATATTTAACAATTCAAGATAAGTGTTAACATCAGGATATTCTTTTATTTATGTAGGATATTTAAAATCTTTTAAATTATTCTCCAAGTTTTACATTGTTATTTGGAAATGATTGGCACAAAATTTTATCCTTCTCGTGTTAATAAGTAGTTCTTAAATTTTATTATAAATGGTTCCCAGCAATTATTTTACATATTTATTTTATATTAATGTAGGAATATTTTTCAGTAATGTAGTGTTCAGACATTTTCGCCAGAGGGCGTGTCGCTCACTCACCTCAGGGGTAAAAATAAAAAAATAAGAGAGGAAAGAAGCGTTCCTCCAACTGACGTGTGAGGTCGGTTGTAATTTTTCTGTACATGCATTTCTTATAAATATCTTAAATTTTATGTTCAATAAACTGTGTCGTCCAAACAAGTTGACTGTTTATTCATAAGAATCACCACACAAACTAAAGTTCCATGAGAAGAGAAACCATAAGTAAGTTATTAAATTTTATTAATTGGTTTTGAAATTATTTCTTATCTCTGACAATTAAGAGATATATTATTTTACAATATGTTTAATATTTCACGTTTACATTTTCATTTGATCTAATTCATTTGATAATAAAATCTATATAAATCTTGTAATATTTCATCCTTAAATGAAATAATAAAATATGATAGTAAAAAGTTTATTCAATTTCATAATTTTGAAACAAAGGAGAAATAATAAATTGGGAAAGTTCTATGTATGCAATGCATTAAGAATTCCTAAGCTCATGGAAAATAGGATCATTTTCATTGAAAAACATTGCATTGTTTTAACTTTGTTTGCTGGAAATTATACATAAATGAACTTCTAAAATATTAATGAAAACTTTAATTTATTTTATATTTTATAAGTTAATTAAAATATTTATTTAAATATGCTATTTATAAGGGCATTTTAAAAAATTGAATATTCTTGTTGTTAAATAAGAATATGAAATATTATCCTATGTGAATAAAACAAGAAAAGAAATACAAAATTTATAATTCTGAATTTAGGGCTTTTGATGATGTATATAAAAGAAAATATTAAAATGAGCCAAACAATTTAGTTTTACAGCATTTGAGAAAATTCTTTTTTTTTAAATTGATAAAATAGTTTTATTATTAAAAACAATCGTTTTACTAAACCAAAAATTAAGACATCAAATTACAAATATTTTTCTGTTTATTAAAAATAAAGTTAGAATAACTTAAGTTTTTTAAACTTTATTTGGAATTAAGTATCTAAATGTAATTATGTTTATCATAATTTGTGTATGTGTAATATAATTGTAATATAACATGTAATAAAATATATTAGATTTTAAATATAATTCAAAATTAAATTATATTATTACATAAATGAAAAAAACACAAACTCACAAAATCTAAAAGATAAGGTGAAATTTTTTGGAATTTTTAAACAGCATAATGAAGTTATCTTATAAAAACTCAATCATCATGGAAGATGTAGTTGTCAAATTTTGTGGAAATGTGTTGAAATATTGTTCTTTTCTAACATATATTGTGTGTTAATAACTTAATTTTGTTTTATAATGAATAGTTTGGTTATTTATCAACCTAATCAAAGTCCAAAGATTTTATACTTTCTAAAAATCGTTAAGTTTACATAATTTTAATAAATAAATAAGTACAATTAAACTAGGAAAAATTAAAAATTAGCAATTTTTTTTGCATGTATGCAGTTAAAAATTATTGTATAAGAATATATTAATGCAAGAAATTAGAACAAAATTTGATATCATAAATGAAAGTTTATTCAAGATCTTAAAAATATTCTTAATATTCATTTTCTACGTAAAATTTTAAATACTTAAAAAATTTTATTAGAGTTTTTTTTTTCAAAATTCTTCATTGTTCTCATTTCGTACATGTTATCTATGCATGCATATTTGCTAAGCAAATAGAATTAACGTTAATTTTGCTATTCATAATACAAAATATTTGAAACAGGGTTAGAGATTTTAAATGAACTGCAATTTTTAAATCTAATCAACTATAAAAATACTTTTAATGCTTTTAAAAACTGACTTAAAATTTTGAATCGAATTCTTTACAGTGACTTCTGCTTTATCTTTGGTAATTATGTGATTTCTATTGATTGTTGTAAATAATAACCTTACATTGAATTTCAATTTTATTATAATTAATTAGATCTCTCTCTCTCTCTCTTTATGTGTCTTTTTGTAGAAGGGAAGCTCAGATAACTACTGTCATTAGTTCAATCTCTGAAGAAACAATTACCTTCACTGTGAACACATTAAACAATGGTCTTTTGGAAGCACCTTTGTCTGTGCGAGCTGTTAATTGTGAATATGGAGTGCCAGATTCTGATAATGTAACTCATGTTGTTCCTCCTCAGTTAATAGAAGAATACACTCTCTCCTCAACACCAGGAAAAATTTTATTAGATGAAAAATTTCTGTGCACAAGTATATTATTTTTCAGATAATAACTTAAACTGTTAAATAACTGTTTACTGTGTGTGTTTAACTGTGTTTGCATGTTTATTTATTATGATTTCCAGTAGTGTCTCCTTTTTTAAAGAAGATTTTAGTTGTAAATATAAATAAAACATAAATAAAAAATAGTAAAGAAATGTAAAAAAAAAAAATCTAATATACTTGTAGAAATCAATTTATTCTTTTCTATTTGAATTTTATTATTAGTCAAAATATTTTTTTAATTAAAATAATATATATTAAAATAGTCAATCATTATTTATAACTTTATTTATAAATAATACTTAATAATATATATTAAAACTTCTAAAATAATATATATTAAAATAGTCAAGTATTTATAACTTTATTTATAAATAATACTTAAATATTTTATTTCTTTAAAATATAAGATATTTTCATTTTAAACTGAAATGTGATCTTGATCATTTTAATCTTTTTACTTTTTATGTATTCTTTTTTATTACTTATTGATGCATATATTCATTTAGCTTTTATGATAGAATTTTCATTTAGAAATTATTTACTTGTAAAATTTTTAAGAATGTTAGTGGAACACAAAGAAATGTATGTATTATTCTGTTATGGTTTCAATTTATAATTATTTAGTAGAATCTTATTTTTAATTTGTATTTTTATTAATGAATCTAATCTTCATTCCAAAGCAAACAAAATTTGATATTTTATTCTCATGAAAAATGGTTGTAATTCGTCAATAATTTAATTTTAATGTAGAAAAATAATATTTTTACACCTTAAAAATGAACTATTGTAATTTCTTACATAAAACTTTTTTCAGTTGTCGTTACTAGTCCATTATATGGTATCATAGCAAAGCGTCGTGTAATAATTAAGCCCAGGACTAGATGTATTTGCAATTGGCACTGCCAATGTGTGGTATGTAAAATATTTTTTAATTTGCTGAATTGAGAAATTTAAAGTGCCTTGAGAAGAAATTTTACTGTTTTTTTTTTTTTTTTTACTATATCAGTGTTTAGGCGAAAGTGTTGTTTGTATATCTATGACAGAAGAAGAATTCCATGAAGCTGGCTTTAAAGGATCTCTCCCTGTATTGACAGCTAAGCCTCCTCATAGACCATGGATTATACAACACCCAATTGTAGCAACATTCACTTTAATTTTTATTTTACTTATTTTGGGTAAAGAGATGTTTTATTTCAATAATATATTTGTAAATGCATTGCTGTAGTTAAAATCGCTACACTAGGAAGAAACCAAGTAAAATATATTCATGGTTTATAAAGCCAGGGAGATAAAATACTTTAATTTCCAAGTAGTTTGGAGGTTTTTGGAGAGCATTGTTAGTAAACAGTCACTGAGTCAGCTTGCTAAAACAGCTCTTACCTGTTTACGGATAGAGTCAAGCTGGCCTTCGGTGATAGAAATTCATTTTATGATCCTTCAAGTCTATACCAGACTTCATCAACCATAATAGCTGGAGAGGGCTGTTGGGTAAATGAATTTTCTTGATCAGATGTTTTCAGTTGTTGAGAAATGTGGAAACTGCAGGCCATGGTAATAATTGAATACCTTCCATATCAAGTAAGGTTAGAACACAACATATCTTCTTGCATTATGTTTTTAAATGATGGTGTTTCACAGAGACCTTAAAAATACTGAACAACCACTATCCATCAGATATGAAAAAGGTTCCAATGTTAGCCCATATTGAAAACTTATTGGAGGCATCTACACCACTATCAAATGCAACCATTCAAGGAGCTGTCTCCTTGGAGACACCAGTCTCATTTACAGCCACACACATATTCAGGACTTATCTTCAAAGGTGTGGGCACTCCTATATACATCTAAATCAGTAGATGCAGTAGAATCACTCTGTTTCTATGGTATATTGTTATGAAAAATCAAAGTAATGGTCACTATGATAACAGTTCTTGCTGCTCCAAACACCGTCCCATTGTCCAAGTAAATATTAGGCATGCTGCAAAGATGCCCATTTTCTGACAAATGGTCTGTAATGAAGTTGTAGAGTCTAAGCTAACCTCATAAAATTCATGTCCTTTTGAATTTAATCATGAGAAAAGCATGAAATCCTGCATGTTATTCAGTATGACCTTCAGTAATCTATTTATTACTTATTGTAAGCCACTTGTTGGATTTTGACTAATGGGAATGGCAGTTTTAGGATTTGGATAGGCAACTATCTCAAATCATTGAACTCATGGACAGACCTTTTATCTCTGTCAAATTTTGATACTTGCAGATAATCATTTCTTCTCCTTATTCGATTCATAACACATAATCTTGAAGAAACTTCAAGCTTACAAAACGAACTCCAAGTGGTAAATCCTTCTTTAAACTTCATTTGCCTATTTCAATCTATTCTTATCATTTGCATATTTCAATCTATTCTTCTTTTCATGTGATTTTGATGTTCATAAGATTCCTTCCTGGTATTGAAATTTTAATGGCCACCTGTGGTCATCTTAAAAATAATGTACTCAAAATTTCCAAAACATAGGAATCAATAGTGAGCATTTCTGAATATATTGTCATTCTTTTTTAAAACTAAGTATCATAGTGATTCCTCTTTTTTTCACTTTTTTTACATTATTTTACTATGACATAATGAATCTGTATCTATGTTTTGCTTATTATAAATTTATATAAAACTAGAAATTTGTTCTCTTCAGTTTTTATTGTTTAATTTGCAAAACATATATAAAAATTAAATTGAACTCTTCAGTTATTTTGTAGTATTTATATTTTTCATTATTTATTCTTAAAGTAGTTTTGTGAAGTATTGAATTATTTTAGGTTGTTTTATCAATTATTTTTTTTCAATTTGTATAATTAATGAGGTTTAGGATTAGAATGGAACAAATCATCTACATATACGCATAAATCCTTTTTTATTTTAATATTTTTATAGACAATCTATTTTAAAAATTCTTTGAATGAGTAATTATTTTAGTATATTTTCAGATCATTTAACCTTTGCTTTCTATTCTGCTTTAATTATTAACAGATTTCAGCCTAAGCTGAAGAGTAATATCCTACTTTAAAGGTTTAAAAAGCATTTTAATTTTATATATCAAAAGACAGTCTATAGCAGATTGATTAACATTGTTTCAAAGTATTTAGATATCATATGTGCTGCTTTTTCTTGAGGACTTCTAATGAATTGCATACTATATTCGTATAGCACAAGGAAAGAAAACTTAAACAATTTAAATTTATTGCACCAACTAATGTATATACTAAATATGGAAATACTACATGCATTTCTTATTATTTTAACTATGACTAATAGTATGTCTAATATCAAACCGGGGATCTTCGTTTGGAAGAGTGATATTTTACTAGTAAACCAATGAATTCTAATTTACAATTTTCATTGTGTTTGAGTAATAGTTGAATTATTGAAAAGATAACAGTTCGTCTTCATATTAAATTTTCCGTTATCTAAATATCTGTCCATGTTTTAAGAATCAATTTTATTGTAATTTCTTTCAATATTCAATTTTAAAAAAACTGGCAACCCCAAATTCCATGATTCTTTTTTGATTTTTATAAATATTTATAAAACAATGACTGAAAGATATTTTCAGACAGAAATTAGAATTATGACAGAAATTAATTTTTATTCCTGTTATTCTGTATATGGCAAGTTGTAAGTTTAAAAGTGAATAAGTCATTGAAGTTTTAATATATGAAACATTTTTAAGTATTAACATTTAAGTTTTTAAGTAGTTCCAGAAAGTTTCTTTTTATTGTTATGGGTTACAAGTAATTGTGATTTGTAATTTCTGGGCTAGTTTGCATAAATATTGAAAATTTGATTCAAATTATTATTATAATATAAATTAAGAATTCATCTTTGATTTCATTAATCTCCTTATCAAGTTATTCTAATTTATTAATATGTGGTAATGCACATTTAGTGTTATATTATCTTTAGTTGCACAGATTTTCCATATTAATTTTATAATATTTGAAATGATAGTTAAATGCTAACTTTTCCTATACTTTATTAGAAAATTTAGCTTTTCACTTTGCTTTTCACTTTACTTCACATTTTGATAGCTAAATGTGTAAGCCCAAATATTTATTTATATGCCTTGAAATGTATTTATATGAATATATACATATGTTTAACAAAGTGATAAAATTTTTAATAAAGTTGAACTTTATTTAGGAAAAAAGGTTGTTTGAGCTATACTTATTATAACAAAAAATATAGACACATTGGAATATAATATATTTTATATTTGACTTTAGGCTTGAAATTATTGTATATATATATATATATATATATATATATATATATATATATATATATATATATATATATATATATATATATTATGTCACACATTGGAATATAATATATTATAGCAGGATCGAGAATAAAGTTTCTCTAATTATTAATTTTAATATTTGATGTATTCTGTATTGTAAATTCATTACTTATTACCTTTTTAATTTTTAGTATTTTAATTTTGTATTAGTTTGTATATTCTATTCTATTTTTAGCATATCTCATCTATATTAAGGTATTTCTTATATTCTATTAGAAATGTTTAATATCTTAACAAGTTGAGTAATATAAATTTTAAATCTTATTAATTATAAGTACTGAGTTTTAGGATCTTCATATTTTTAATCAGAAAATATATTTGTAGGATTGCATATAATTTTCTGGGTAATGATATATTTGCTGAAGATCATTATTTTATTGAAAAATTTCAATTTGATTGTAAAATATAGAAACTATTCTCATTCAGTTTATTCAAAATTGCATTTTTTTTCTGTTATTATGCCATAACCTAGCTACTCTTCCATGTCTTTTGAGATTAATTTGATCATAAAAGAAACTGTCATTTTTTATACAAACAATTATATTATCAGCTTTGAAATCATTCTGTTTATTACACAATGTTAAATTATTTTTTATATGAAATGTTGAATTCTTGTAATAGTGTACATTTATCACTATTAATGCTGTTTATAGTGACAATTATGAATATTTAAATTAAAATTTCTAAAAATTATTATAATTAATGTAGTTCTAAATTAGATTAAAAAACATTTCCATGAAACTATAATTTGTGGCAAGACCACACTTATTATTTTGAAAAGTCTAAGAGCAATGAATGTATTCTATGTGGGCATTGTGTGTTTAATATTTTTGTGCTATCATTCTTTGAATAATTTAGGTGTTACTGTATTTTATTTGTTTAGCTTCATAATTTATGATGTATCCTAAATTTATATATTTTAAATAAAAATGTACTTGCTTTTTTTAAAAAAATATTTGGAAGTCTATACAAAGATATTCTTATGTACTTATAGATATTAAAACTTCTGCAGCTTATTTTGAATCTTTATAAATTTGGCAATTATTTAACTACTATTAAAACAGCATAAAAATTTTATATTTTTATATTTATTTTTTGTTTTATGTGTATCTGATATTTCTGTCTTTAGTATAATTTTAAAGCATGTATACTAAAACAATGCTATTTTCAATAATAAATAAATAAAAATATTCATTATTGTTAGTTTTTTTCAGTAGTGGTTTTCTTAATTGTATTTTTTATATTATAGGTGGAACAAAAGCTATATTTGGTGTTATGGGATGCAAAAGAATTGGACACTTTGGACTCGAAAGTCGTATTTATCGTCCTGGTATTATTAAAAGTTATGTGGAACCAGAACTACGTTTTATAAATGTTGTGTATGATGAAAAGGGATATCCCATTCATCCAGATTTGTAAGTTTTTCATGCATCTTTCTAACCTTTTTCATTATGTTAAATTGGTGAATTTATTTTTTATTTTGAATTTCACAATTCATAATAGCTATTGTAAAATATTTATAATTTCATTTTAACTTTTTGTTTCTTTTAATTGATTTTTATTATCTATGAAGTATTAATTTAAACATCTTTGGTTACACTAATTTTTTATTAAGCTATATTTTGTGATTAAAACACTATATTTTTATAGGAAATATCGAACAAAAGCAATTCCTTTCGAGCTAATTTGTGGCTTGAATGTTCTGTTCTTTTTTATCTGGCCATTTATATTATTATATGATTTCTGCTCTGGAAAAAGAAATGATGATACACGCATTGAAGATACTGTAAGCTTTATAAAATTTTTTAATTATAAAAGTCATGTTTTCTGTAAGTGCTATAAATCAGAGACACTAAATCTCATCAAATTCAGTTTATTTTTGTATTCATTTATGTAAATGATTATTATCTTATCCATTTTATAAGCTTAATGAATCAAATATGAATTTCTTCTGACTTTAAATTAAAAATTGTTTTTTATTGCAAGTATTAAGTATAAATACAATAGTTTTAAGAAATGTAAATTGTTAAGCTCTCTAATGGAACATAAAATGAATTTGCTTTAAATATTTTACATCATGTTGTTTATGTGCTGTGAACTTTTTATATTTTTAAAATATTTTTGTTATTTTCATTTTAAAATTTTTTATAAGTGTGTTATTTTTAGGCATAAAATTGTTAAAAGCTTATTATAAACACTTAATTGAATAATTAACATTTCAAATTAACTAGTTAAAAATTATTGTGAAGTATTTATATTGAAATGGTGTACTGCAAAATGTGAAATAATTAAAAATATTCTTTATAAAGTTTTTTTACAATTTTTTTCATTTAATGAAACAAATTTACCCTAAGACAATTGTTAAATTTGATTTTTACATAGACATTTTGTTCATTAACTTCATTTCAAATTAATGTTGATCTTTTTGTTTTCTGTTAATAGATTTTATTTTATGAACCTAAGCAAAGCTTCATTTCTAAATCTCAAATTTTAAATGAAGAATTTATAGTGAGATTCAAACTAATGGGAGTTATAATCAATTTCCATATAAAAATGAATTATACTTGCGTGAGCAAAATAAGTAACTTTAAAGCATTTACTTTCTGAATTTTGTAAGAATTTACAAACGTTGTTTTGGTTCAGTTTTATTTGTTCATCATTCTTATGGATGCAGAAATAAATAGTAGCCTTCCTAAGTTGTCATGTCTCTCTGCAAATAAAATTAGAATTTATACAAAACTTTGTTGTAAAAGGAAGTTTATTTTGAAGAGATCCTATTTTATTTTTCATATACATTAATTAAGATTATTTTATGTCCAAGAAACATATTTTCAGATTCAGGAAATAAATTTCTTCAGTTTTAAAAAATACATTTCTTGTGGTTTAAGAAATGTTTTTATGCACATTCAAGAAGTATTCTAAAATAATAATATCTATATATTATCTAATTATATTTTGCCTAAAATTATATATATAGAAAATAATATATAAAAATATTTACTTTAAATAATATTCAGAGGATACTTAAACTATTTATCCTCATACAGTCATATCTTTGGAATATCATGAAGAAGCTCTTCATGAATTCCATCCCATTTCCTCCAATCTCTTGTGTTGATCAAGAGAACTATTCCCAAATTTTAACCATGTAATTTGCTCATAAGGTATTAGATAGCTGTCCATTATTTTATCCCATGCATTCTTCACCTAATTAACATCTTCTAACTTAGGCTTGACAAAGTTTTGCGGTTGGTTTTTCATTTTTATATTTATAATGTTATTATTGATTTCTGAAAAATGACTTTTAATGGGGACTTGTTGATTGTAATATCAAAAACTATGGATATTATTATTTAATTCATATATTCTTATGCAAGGGATTTTCCAAGATTTTAATATGGTGATGTTGCAGAATTTAGTTTAGCATATCGTTAGATT
Organism: Latrodectus hesperus; assembly: GCA_037975125.1. Taxonomy (NCBI): domain Eukaryota; kingdom Metazoa; phylum Arthropoda; class Arachnida; order Araneae; family Theridiidae; genus Latrodectus; species Latrodectus hesperus. The sequence goes on from CM075861.1 coordinate 20,517,450, forward strand.
TTTATAACTTGTTGGAGCATGTCTCAAAATAAATGATGAAAATGAAGTGATTCATTTTTATATTTATGCTTGTGTGCACAAAACTTTGAGTGTGAAGAACATAAATACCTGAATCATGTACAATTTCTCCTCTTTCTTTACCTTGGAGATGATTATTGAAGCCAATTTGCCAAAATACATGCACGGCATGTATGTTTATTACCACCAGAGGAACTCTGTCACATAGGCACTTTCACATCAATGTTAGTATCAGACCTTTGACTCATAAGCACTGTAAAGATCGATTTTTTGTATCAGAGAAAAACAATATATAATTTTTATACTTTTAGAAAAAAATTGTATGACTTATTTTTACTAATTTAAATTAAAAGTATTCTGATAAAATACTCTTATGTAATTGAAGTTGACAAATCTAAAGTGCAATTCGTCAATAACATTTAAGGTTTTAGTATTACAAAATAATTTTCGTATATAGTTCATGTATATCATTTATCAATGATTAATGTATTCTGTAAAAATTAAAGATAAAAATGGAGCAATTAGCATCAATATAGAATAGAACAGCCAAATAAACATGAACTATTAAAAAGTAAGCTTAGTTCTGAATTTGTAGGACATATTCGTATATGGTATAAGATGTTTGGGAATTGTACCAAGTTATAAATGTTTGCTTACAATTAATATAGATTTCACATGGCTTATGATTGGTTCATTGTTGTTAACTTGTTGACTAATGGTGCATAGTAGTTTGAGATCATTTAATGTCATTTAACAGCCTGAGGAACAGTTTGAAGCAACAGAAACAGCTAATACTTCAACAGTAATCGCTCAGGAACAGAATGCTGACAAGGTTCCTTTTACAGGAAAAAGAAACAAGATAGTGAAATTGTGAAAAAAGAACTATTATTATTAAAGTTTATTGTGGTCTAGAGACTGCAGAAAATGGATGTATTTGTCAATGAATCTGGTGTAGGACCTGCTCATCATATTCCAAAGACCAAGCTTGCAGCTAAAATGGTTAATACTGTTCTTTCACTCAACGATTCAAATATCTAGGCGTGGTGGAAATAGCTCGCATGCAAAAAGTGACCACAGGTTAATAAATAAACAAACCATTTGAGGGGAAACTTTCCTTGATCCTAGAAATACAAAGATTGGATGTAGCTGGACAAAAACATAACGATCTAGTTTTCATTGCAAATAAAACCGATTAAATATTAATATTGTAAGCAAATTTAAAATGATGTAATTAATTTTAACTGTTTAAATTTATTTAACAAGATTATTTTGATAAAATGAGGTTTTTTTGTTTGAATTAGTATTTTCTTTAATAATCATGTATTCATCCATTTCTCCATAAATGGTTTAGACCAGAGATAGACAGATTTTTGTGGGTTGCGAGCTACTTTTCTAGGGATCATGTTTATTGATGATTGAGGAGTTAGCAAGTAAATTTTAGGTATACCTATAATAAAAGTAGCATTATCAATCTCTTAGCAGTCCACCCATCAATCAGGGTTTCTTTGATGATTACTCCTGGTTTAGTCATTAATGTCTGTAATTGTGTGATGAAATTTTCATAACATCATTTCCTTAGATTCTCTGCAGATCTGGGTTTTCTCTTTATGGAATATAACTATGCTATGGTTCTTACGAACTCTTATAGAATAAAGATAATCCACAGATAGAAGCTTCTGAGTTCATATTCCATTGACATTTTCTAGCTTAGTAGCTAAACGATTGTTTCTTATTAACCTTCCATTCAACATTTCATGGCTTTTGATGTATCATTTCAGGTGAGAACGTTTTTATTGGTTTAAATTTTAATTTAAACCTGAAGTTCTGATTGAATTAATCTTCATGTACAAAAAGTAACTGTTCAGCGACTAGTAAATTAAACCTATTGGACACTTTTGGGACAACCCCAAGGGATGTTACCAACAATGATTTAAGTTGTGAATATATGAAGAAGGATCCAAGATACTTTACTCGCTTCATGCTTCCCAGCTTCATCCTCAATTAACAATGTGAATTTATTGGATTAATTAATGTTTTTGATTAATGTGGATACAACCTTTTTTGGATCAATAGGAATTTTTAAATCAATGTGAAACATTCCTGTGTAACTACATTAGAAACTGCATTATCCATAATGTTACACTTTAGTATATTTTAATTGAAATTATGAATAAAAAAATAAGTACATAATAATGAGTTTAATGAAATTTTTATTTCTACATTATTTTTTAAGAAGTGTCATATCATAATTACTTGATGTAGTTTAAATCAAAATACATTTGTTCTCTGATTATTAGATTATTATTAATATCTAGCTTAAAGCTGTGTAATAATCTAATAAATGTATTGTGTGTGTAAGATAATGTGACCAATGCTTGATTCTTTTAGTTTTATTTGCATTATTTATCTTAACATTTATGAAATCTACATCGCATATTTTAATGTAATCTTCATAATTTGATGTTTTAAGGAAAACAGACTTATATTCCCTCCAATATAATCTAAGTTTTCCAATAATTCTTAAGTTGCTGGAAAATTTTATCTTCTAATTTCTTTTAATAACTATCACCAGATTTTACAATTTATGTTTCCAATTATATTTTGCAATTTATATTTGAGAGAGATATTTTCATGCCATTCAAAACTCACATGATTTTTTATGAATTATTTACTAATGCGTTTTTTTTTATCTTTCTAATAATCAACGGAGCTGAATATAAAGCAATTACTGATCTTCTGCATTATCAAGCTTTTAAAAACTGACGTTAGAAATACTTGACCTATTCAATATTTTTGTGTAAAATTTGATTTTCAGTTCTCATTTATTCTTATCGAATTTCTTAGATGCGAAGGGATATGAAAAATAATAGTTTGTTTGCTGATTTAACTAAAAGCTTATAATAGTTTTAAATCGTCATTAACGCTTAAATGTATACATGACAAGGTGTTATTATCCTTGTTCTAGTGAAAGTCAGACAATTAACTGGAATTTGAACTTTTGGTTTTGTTATATGCCTGGGGGTGGAGAATTGATGTTTGTGTTTAATGAGTAATGGGTGTGGGGTCTAAAAAACGTGTTTGTGTTATTCAACTATCCTGACGATATCAGTATTTTGTGAAAATAGCTTTTTATTTTCCTCTATTTTTAAAAATGTTCTGTTGGAAAAGTGCTATTTAAAATGATTTATTTGCCTCAGAATTTATTTCCCAAACAAGAGAAGTGCTCTTGCCTTCGGTTCAATAGTTTGTGGGTTCGAATCCCACCTTGGGCAGGGATGTTTGTAGTGGTTCGGAATCCACTTGAAGCCGTAAGTCCCGGTCTAATTAGCCCTCGTGTGCAAAAAATGACCGTTGAGCGACAAACAAACCAAACCAACCCAAACAAGAGAAAAGGATAGTAGGTTATTTAAAAATTGTTTATGGAATTTTTTCTATGAATTTAATTATTTTTTTGTCTTTTGTGCTATAAATAAATAATTAATCTTACATGTAAAGTAGTATGAAAATATGAATTTAGTTGATTATGAAAATTTTCAAAAATTTATTGAACTGGCATTGTTAAGTGTTATTACATATAGCTTTATTGCAAAGATCAATCCAAATGTATAAATCAGCTTACGTATCACAGAAGAAATGATATATAATAAAAAGAACCTTTTAAATAATAACAAAAACAAATTAAAATGGAAACAGAAGTAAAAAATTAAAAAAATTTGATTAATAAAGGAAAGAACACAATGGTCATTATAAGGAGTTAATGAAAGTTCTGGTGTTCCAGTATAATTGCATACATCACCCTGTTTTTTAGATTCTTTTTTTGGATCTGGGCATGTAAGATGCTTTACATTCATGGTGTCCGAATTACAAATTTGAAATATATACTAAATAGAAGGATGCCTATTTTATTAAGATGATGTGCCATATAGCAGCCATGATCTGTTTGCAGTCAGTCTTTGTTAAATGATAGAATTACCATATTTGCTTGTGTTTTTTCTGAAAATAGGACTGAAAAGTGAAGTCTGTCTTACAAGATGATATTCAGTTTTGGATTGCATTCATTCCTGGAAATGTCCTTTATATGAAACTATATGATTTTTTTTATTGTTTCCTTGCAGATTGTGGGAATATTATTGTACAGTTCGGTATGAGTGAATATAAATGAGTGCTGTCTTTGGCGATCACAACTGGATTCATTTAAATTTTCCAATATTTGTATTCTTTTTTTTTTAAGTGTGAAATTTCTACCGTCTAATTTTCTTAAATTTGTTAGCAAGTTATGGCTTAAAAGCATCGTTGAGATTTCTAGAACATAGTAAACAAACTTTTTATAATTGTGTGTACTAAAGAACTTGGAAACAGGGCTGCAAAGAGGCATTTTGGAATACCCACAACGTAGAAAATAATACAAACTTGCCGAAATGAGAAAGAGGATAAAAAAAGCAACTCACGTACACTGAAAATAACCTACGGAAAGAAAGTGCACAATGGGGCCTGGACTTCAGACAGAGCTGAATACTTGGATTTTAGACCACAAAATAGGGTTTTTCATAGTTTCCAAAAAAAAAAAAAATTATTCAGCAAACGTAAGCGATAGCAACTGATAAAGTAATTGCCGATTTTATTAGATAAATATTATGGTGTTCCAGATTCATAAAGAGAAACCAGCTATGTATGTATACACTGCCCGACATTGAAAATGCAACACCAAGAAGGAGTGGCCAGAAAATTATGCAAATTTCAAAGTAGACACACTTTCCCAAGTTATGCAAATAATATGAAATGCTCAGCTCTCCAAGGAACCGGCAGAGTGGGCAATATTCGCGCCGTTCTTGCTGTTTGGAAAATAATCGTTGAAAGTTTGTTCTTGAAGCAAAGGATGCCTGTAATTGTTGAGAATGCCAGGCCATCATCGACGAAGTAAGTTTCCGCAGACAGATGATTATACGAGAGGCATGGTGATTGGACTGAAAAGGGCAGCTCTTTTCTCTGCCTGGTGCCGGAGTTTTCTTTGAAATTTTCTCTTTCTATGTCCCTGTGAGCTGAGGTACTGCATTTGACGATGAAATTGCTGTGATCCGCACAGCTCTGTCTCAGTAGTGCTGCCATTTGAAAAAAAATCACAAGAGCAGTTTTCCTCAATGATTCTCCCGGGATGCTCTGTTGGCTATCGTCTCAGATAATGATGCCAAAACGCAGGACGTATTGGTTTGCCGTCATTATCTGTATAACTTGGAATTACTCGGGAAAAGTATAGTCCTTCAATAGGTTTCCGCCCACTGTGTAAAAGCAAGAAAGTATCAGTTATAAGCTATGCAGCTTTAATCAGGAACAAAATTTAATTTCATATCAAGTAGCAACATATATTGCAAAGCAACACATTTGAATGACAAAGGTAAGAAACTTCTATAATAAGGTTAATAGTAATCATCATAATTTGAATTGAATTTTTCATATTTTCATGTTAATAGTTAATGTTACTTTAAGCACTTAATAATGTTTCTGTATTATATATTTTTTACTAATTGTGTGAAATAATTGTTCTTTGAGATTCTGTTTTATTGATTTTTATGTTTATTATAAAAATTGATATTTTAATTTGTTGATTATTATGTTAGAAACATAATAAATAAATCACTATAAAATTGCAAACTAGTGTTTTTTGTATTCATAAAAACTATTACACTGTTTACTTATATCTTTTACAATTGTAGGCTGTCATATATTCAATTGGAAGTGAAGATGAAACTAGTCCATCAGAAGGTATGAAATTTGGTTTTCGTAGAAAGTTTAAAGTCATCCTTTTCATGGCTAATACATTTTCCAGTAAAATATTATCAATGATAAAATTTTTTAAAGTAGTTAATATAAATATTTGATTTGCACAATAATTTTAAAAATTTTATTTTTTAATAACATGCTTTAAATCTAACATCTACAAATGTTGTTATAAATAGTACTATAATACTATGATGTTTAAAGGCTTAACTTTGTCTAGTGGTCAGCATGCCTGACTGCAGATAGAGAGGTCCTGGGTTCGAGTCCTGGTTTGGGCATGGATGTACTTTCTCCATCCATTGTGTTTTTGGCCTTTCCTTGTATGAATGGGTTGTGAATAGTTACCTACCCTATAAACAGGTACCTATGGCATGTGTTTACAGAGGAAGTCGGACTCCACACCTAAATATGGTTCAGTTAGAAAAGTGGAGCAGCGCACCCCATAATGCCAGCCTTACTGGCACACCACAATTAACACAACAAGGCTTAACTAAACTATTTATTAATTTAATTTTTAGAATTAAAAATCAAGATTTTATTATATCGTTATATTTCAATAGTTCTTTTTTTCAACAATTTTGCAGCTAATACATGTTTATGTATTATAAAACAGTATGCATACTCATACCGTATTCATAAATTAAAATGTAACAATCATGAAAACTAGGCTGCAAATATTTAATACTAATGTCAAATATAATTGAAGTTCGAAAAATAAGTTTCCATGCATTCACACAATATCCACTTTAAATTGTTTAAAATGAGGAAATATTTTAAGGAAATATGTCCAAAATGTAATATTTTTCTGTGATACCAAGGTAATTAAAATATTCATACACAACTTATATTTATAGTAATATATTTTTAATGCAAAAATTTTCTGCAGTATTGGTGTAGGTTGTAGATTAAGTATGTGTTATATATGAATGTACACTATCTAGCCAAAGGTATCCAGACACCCCTTAAATAATGTTTTTGTCAGGCGAGACAATTAAATGCATAATCAAAAGTTATAAAAGTGTTATAAAAAAACTATAAAAAACTTGTAAAAAAATCTTCCCTGGCATGTGGTCAGGCTATCATAGATGCAAAAAGGGAACCAACATCATACTAATATGTGCCTCAGCTCATATTTATGATATTTCATATGGATGATGCTCTAAGTCCATACCATTGGCAGACTTTTAGACAGGCTGTTAAATTTGGTGCTGTACACTGGTTAATTTTGGCCAGAAAGTGTATGTGCAAACTGTAGAATTTTAGTAAAAACAGAAAGGGGTGCATCATAAACTTTGAAATATAAAAATTAAAAATATTTATGTAAATTTCTTTTTTTATAAGTATTTTTATATTTTGTAATGTTTAACCAATAACATAAATTATGGAATTTTATACTCCATAAACTTGTTCCTTCTGTGAAACTTTCATGGGCTCTGAAGCAGATGATGCAGAAGAAATTTGGAAGAAGCCCGTAGTCAATGCAAGACAAGCAGGTAAAGAGGATAAAAAAGAAAAGAAATCTCCTATTTCATTCAAAAAGATGCCTGATTCTAACAATGCGTCTGAGAAATTGAAACAAAAACCACCTGTAACTAAAAAAAGATCTTCAGGAATTCCTAAGCCAACAGATTTTAGGAAGGCCAATAAAAAAGAAGAAACTTCTAGCTCCTCCAAAAGAGTTCAAGAAACTCCCGAAATTTCCCAAGGTAAGAAAAAACAGCGCTTGGAAGGCCAATCAGATTCAGCGCCCAGTGAAAGTACGGTCCCTAAGATACCCTCCCTAAGTGACAACAACTTGTCTTCTACAATAATTGAGACCACATCGCAACCAACATTTGCTAAATGGAAGAAAGGTGCAATAAGAGCAGCTGCTATTCCTACCAAGAATAAATAATGAAGATTTAATTTAAAAGTTGTCTATGTATATTCTCTTAGTCTTCAAAATTAGATAATTTTGCTGATAAATGTTTTTGGTTCAATTTAAATTCCTTTATTTTACTAATAAAATTTTTAGATTTGATTGTATATTTTTAAAAATCTTCTCATTCACAAAACATATGAAATGAATGTAAACAGCAATGTATAAATCATTAATTTTCTAAAAAGTGTTGTCTTAATCAGAATTGCTTATAAAAATAGGATTATGTATAAAAAAAACAAAATAATATTTATTTCATTGTAATAATGTAAGTTTATTGTATAATTATTTATTGAAAATTATTAAATTTTAATTAAATGTTATTTTTATATGAATTATAATAATATATTTATTTATTAAAAATAATTAAATATAATTCCTTAACAATTACATATTTATTAAGTTAATAAGTGATGTATAATAAAAATGGTATTCATTTTTCATCATTTTCATTGAAATGAAATAACATTGATTTAATTTTGCATATACATCTCATATTTTTTCAAATTAAAACAATTATTCCAAATTTCTTTAGGATCTTTTTTTTTAAAAAAATGTTCGAAATCTGCATTTACAATGCAGAAAAGAAAAAATCTATTATTGATACTATATTCCACAAATTATAAAATGCAAAAACATATTTCAGATACCTTTAAAATAAATTTTTCTGTTTGATTATGTATATGAGATGCTGGTTGTTTTAAATTTTATGTGTTTCCTTAAAAATTTCTTGAAAGTGTTTCAAATTGTATGAGAACCATTCTTAATGAATTTTTGTAGTATGGAAAACCAATTTTTCTAATCTCATTGCAATGAGGAAATTATTGCTACAGGTGGCTTTGAAAATCATGGAAACAAAACCCAACATTTATGAAGAATCCATTACTAATGTCGAAATGTGTTTGGCTTACAGCTTAGAATCACTAAGAAATTGAATCATGCAATTTATGAATAGCGTTTAGAGGAACATTGTATGTACTATTTTCATGGAAATTTTATGGAAGTTCTGACAGATGTTGGTGGAATTGTTAGCGCTCTGAATTTAGGTTCGTTTGTGTGTTTTTCACTCAATTATATTTTTTTGCAAACGAGAAGTAATTAGACTGGGATCTATAGTTTAAAGTAAATTCTGAACACTACAAAAAGTGGGATTTGAATCCACGAACTGTTGAACCGAAGGACAAAGCGATAAGCATTCAGCCTATAGCGTGGTTGCACTTCGGTTCAATAACTCGTGAATTCGATTCCCACCGCCTTGAGCATAAATGTTCATAATGGTTCAGAATCCGTTTAAACTCTAGGCTCCGGGTATATTAGCTCTCTGTGCAAAACGTAACAACAGCGTCCATTCAAAAAAACTAAATCTGATTCATCGAGCCTTATCATCCTAAAAATTTCATTTCGCATACCCAATCATTCTTTCATGATTACCATCATGGCAACAGAAAACCATGACACATAATAGATTATAGTTCCATGTTTTATAGTTTTAAAGTGTCTATCACAATCATATGCTTGTGTAGAGTTCTGCAAATGTTCATCCTTAATCCTGTGAAAGTTTTTCTAACCATATTGTTGGAACGAATTCTAACCATATTGTTGACTCTAATATTCATTCACTCGTCCAAGTTTTGTAGATATGGCACTGCTAATACTTAGCACTAATATTTTTGATAAATGTCTTATGGGAATCTCTAATGTGTTCTTTAAATGTTGTGTTTATGAAGATGTTTCCTCATAATTTCTTATAAACACTGCTGGCCACCGTCAATGCAACACCCGGAAGGAAGCAGGCAAATAACGTGAAATTTACAACATGCATTAGCATGTTTTTTTTTCAAAAAAATGATCAATTTTGCCTCGTAAAAAAGCGATCATTTTTTGATCGAGTATCCAAGTTCGACTGAGAAAGAATAGTGGCCTATCGAGATTATGGATTGTCTTTCAGAGAAATCATTAGTCGTGTTGGACGAAAGTAAACAAGTGTAATGCGTGTGATCGTTGGATGCAAAAGGTTACAACGGACCGACATGTTGGATCGCATTTACCTCAGTGTAATATTTCAAGTGATGACAGGCAAATTGTGAGCATGGCAATGACGGATCGCTCAGCCACATCACCAACCATAGCACAGCACATTCAGTCTGTAACGCATCATCGAGTGTGCCCTCAAAAAGTCATACACAACAAGATGGTAAAATAAATTCTGAGTTCAACTAAGTTTCCTCTGTAAACAAAAAAAAAAAAACATATGGATAACAATACTGATTTAATAAATTATATTAAATAATCTACCCTGCATACAATGAATTTTCTGAAATTATAATAACAGTTTGTTTTCATATTGCTAAATTTTGCTTTTATATCTATAGAGGTTCAAGAATTACATGAAAACATTTTTGGACTTCCTTTTTCACCCACCCTCGTCACTATCCCTTCATAATGACTTAAGATTTTCATTTAATCATTTTTTTCTTTTTTACTGATTCCGTCAATCAGAGTAAAATTACTTGTAAGCAGTACAATTATTGAAATTAAGAATGTAAATTATGGAGCCTTTATTGCGGAAGAACTGCGCATTTCAAATTTTTTTTACAGGCTCTCTCTGAAACATTGCCTATTTCGGGAAGTAATAACAATTATTTAATTAGTAATGTTCGCTTAAGAATAATCAGTGTTAAACTGTAACGATGTGTGTTTGACTGGAACATTTATTATAAAGTCATCCAATATATATAGAAACTATAGATTTCCCTGATACATGAAATCAAAATTTGTCACATGACATACTTTTGTAGACTAAAGAAAATTTGAAAAGCAATGATAAATTTAGATTTTTATTACTTTCGATAAAGGAAAAGTAAATTTTGTAGATATTACCTTCAAGGAAATAACAGAGAGAATCTACAACAAAATTAAAAACTTAATTTAAATTTCATTTTTTTCTGGGGATATATACAGTCAACCCTCCTATAACGCGTTACTCTTACAGCGCGGTTTCCGTTCAACAACGTACCATCAGCTCTTTCTGCACCCAATCAATGGTTTTAACTGAATATGCTTATATAAACATTCAAGCTATCGCTTAGGCGTTTATGACATCGGTTTCAGTCGTCTCAGAGCTCTTTCACAGTACGTCTCGTTGGTGCCCATTTCTAAAATTTTGTCTGCACCGTCCATTTGTTTAGCTTTTTGCTGCTTAATTTGTGATTTATAATTGGACAACATTACACAATACTGTAATTGTAAAAAATAATAAAATTTAAAAAAAAACACATTGTATTAGAATCGTGTCATCGGCTTTCGCGGAAATTAAACCACCAACGCTTAATGCGTGTTGGAAATCTCTTTTACCTCAAATGGTTCAAGCAATACGAAACGATTCGACAATTTCACTCCCATTTACAGAAATAGTAAACATTGCTTCTCGTTTAAGGGATGAAGAATTTTCAGTAAACCATCAGGATGTCAGAGAACTAGTAATCGGAGATTTCCTTCATTTCATTCAAACTGATCATTCAACGATGCGTAGCGCAAAGTTTAAAAGAAAGTTAAGAAATTGCTTTGCTCCCTATAAAGAGGTTTTAGCGGAGTTAGAAAAAAAAGCTACTATCGAAAACCAATGTGAAGAGGAACCAAGTGAGGAAGACATTTTGCCCATTAAAAGAAGGTGAGTTAGGCGACTCCTATCTGATAGCGAGGATGAGTGTTGAAAGATTACATAATTTTACAAAAGTCTTTCTTGTTTTTGTTGGAAAACAGTTTTTTTAGTTTAGTTTTTGTTTCATTTTTTTTTATCATTTCCTTATATGAACAATTCAATAAAAATAATTTACAATTTATCTTTTGTTTTATATTTATTGGTTTCCATATAACGCGCTACGAGTTAGCCTGTACGGTTAAATCCGAGTTTCTTATAGCGCGGTTTCCATATTACGCGGTACACAATCACCGCGTTATAGGAAGGTTGACTGTATATATATAAAAGCATGAGTGAAGCATCAAATCTCCTACTATATTATTACACTCACTTCCTAAAATTAAGCATAAAGATGTAAAATGCAAAAAAAAAAAAAAAAAAAAATCAGCAAATACTGCATTGATTGAGACAAAATTCGGCAGGAAAGTAGAACATATATTTATGCATTAAATAAAATCAATAATTATATACAGAAATGAAAACAATATTAAATTTTTGTAAGTTATCAGATAATGACATACTGGAGATTTAAACAGAATTATGTATAAAGTGAAAATAAACAGCATAAAATGAAAAAAGGACATTAATAGGGTATGTGACTCCCCCTCATCTGTACATAAAGTTTACACCTAATGACCATTTCAATTAGGTGGTCAACCATCGCAGAATTAAGCAATAACCATTCTTCTTGTAGAGCAGTTTCCAGCTCAATAAGAGTGGCTGGAGGTGGGAAACATGAAGAACAGCACTGGTGAGAGCATCCCAAAACTTTTCAAATGGATTAAGGTTGGGTGAATATGCTGGCCACGCCATTCGCGCAATCCCTTCATCTCTCCAGGTAGTCATCGACGATGTCAGCTGTATGGGTACGTGCGTTATCATCCATTAAAACAAAAGTAGGGCCAAGTACTGCAGCGTACAATCTCACAATGAGTTTTAGGACTTCATCTCGATACCGGAAAGCCGACATAGAAACCCGTTTAAAGATGTGCAGGTCGGTGCGGTATCCTAATGAAATCCCTGCCCACACTATAATGCTTCCGCTTCGGAATGCGTGATATTTGGTGATGTTTTGGGGATGATTGCGTGTTCCTTGTTCACGCCATATATTTACACGCTTGTCATCTGGCTCCAGAGCAAATCTTGACTCATCAGTAAACATGACATTGCCCCAGTCAGACACAGTCCGATTGACATGTTTCCGGCACCACTTTCATCGTGCCCCTTTTGATAGGACGAATAGACAAACACAACCTCGAGGTACCCGGGTGTACAGTCCACTCATATGTTATCTTCGGCGTACAGTAGCTGCAGATATCACCTTACCAATGGACGCTGTAACCATAGATGTCACACGTGGGGAGGTCGCTCTGCGATTCCACTTGGCTAAAATCGCAATATATCGATCTTCCGCGGGGTTTGTAACCCTTGGACGACCGGCTACGGGCTTTCAGGCAAACTGTCTGTGTTGTTTGGAATTGTTTCCGTAAACGTGAAATTACAGAATGATGAACGCCGAAGAAAAGAGCAACATCTGTGATCGACAATCTGCCTTAATGTGCCCCACAGCACACCAGCGCTCAGAATCTTCCATTCGTCTTCTGGAAGTCATAGAAACACGTATGTCTTAAAAACAAATTGTACGAAAGCATTAAATTCTTTCTATCAACACTTACAATCAACTTCTATAACCCTTCATAAAGTTGGTATCTTATAAGACTGCCCTTTTTGCATATTTCTTGACATGAAATCGCGATTGGCTTTTACCTAACATATTTGCATACTTCCATCTACCTCTGCAGCGATTTACATCCTCTTCAATTCTGATTGGCTTCCGGAAATTAGCATTTTCCTCTCCGTGCTTAACTTTTGGAAGTGAGTGTATATAGGAGCTGGTTTGTAAAAAAATACTATTTTCTGAGGAATGCAATAAGAAAAGAAAATTCTTGGGGTGGGGTTTTATGATTTTTTGCATTTAACTCTCATGAAAACGTCTCATATTTTTGAAAAGAAAAAATCTGTACAAATTTCATTAAATCTTTTCATGGTGGATTTTTTTCTGTTTTCATAAAACGTGAACGAATATTTGAAATAAATTTGCAAATAAAAATTAAAACAGCAATATAAACCATTTTTAAAGTTATTTAAATTTTTCAAGGTTATTTTAAACCAAAATAGACAAGTGTTTTTCAAATATTTAATCACTGGAAAGATACAATATGCTAGTTACATTAAAATTATTTTTTAACCAAAAAAAAAAAACTTATTTCAAGTTAAATTGATAGGATTAGGAAATTGGTTGAAAAAGTAAGTATAAATTAAAATTTTTGCTAAAAGATATTATTAAAGCGTGATAATTGCTTGAAATTTTTAACTACATAAATCTGTCTTAATAGATTGCCAATAAAATAAATAACTGATATTCAATAGTAATTTATATTTAGTAGAAAGACATAACTTTCTAAAAGACAGTGTGGAAAATAATGATCGACATTGAATAGAAACTTTGTTTCTATGAATGCAGTGCCTTAACGTCAGTTAACCAAATCGGAATCTTAGAGAATTGTTGATCAATTAGAAAGAAGCCACGTGCACAGCAAAGTAGCAGAAGTCATTTTATTTCACAAAGGACAATTTCTAGGATCTGGAACCATTTTTCAGAAATTTAAAATACAGTCGGATGAAAAGAGTTAGGTTTTAGCGGTACAACACCTTATAAAAATTTATATTCAATGCTAACTACTCTGAAATACCAAAATATATCATTCTTCAACAACAGCTTCATTCCGTTATTTACACCAAAATTTCGACCTAAACTAACCAAAACTGACTGCACTCTGAGGGTCTAGATGCTTTTAGATCAATGATATGTGTTACATTAGAAAGAAAGTGCCACGTTGCTCGAAGAGAGTCGGCAAAAAATATGTGAACGAGATGAGAAACGAATTGCGCAATATTCTTTTCTCTAATAAGTCCCTTTTCCTTGTTTTTTGTTTATATTGAAAATAGTATTAATTTCCTCTGGAGAAAAAATGGTACTGGAGTACAATCTGGTGTTCGTTCTAGAAAGTGGCAGATTTTCAGTAATTGTGATTATAGTATTGAGTAAAGTGATTATCGGTGAGGGTGTTTCCGTTGATGGTTGCATCGACTTTTACATCATTCGAAATGGAACTCTGACGGGTCAGCAGCTAGAAATGAGATCCTCAGATCTACTGTAGTACTTTACAGCTTCAATAATTGAAGACAATTTCATTTTAATGGACGACAACTGTAGTCATGCTCACTGGGTAGAAGATTTCCTTTTCAAAGGGAAAGAAATCACATAAACGAAATGGCCATCTGTTTTTTTTACGGTCATAAACCTAATACAGTATGGTTGAGACATTCTAAAAAGACTAGTTGCTGGCCGCTTACCACTCGCGCATAAACTCTCCAAGAACTAGAACGAGGTCTTCTGGAAAAGTGGGACAGAATACCTTAGTACCTTAAGCAGTCCGCAAATTCGTAGATGATCGTATGAGACTTGTCTCGCGAGACAAGCTGAGCATCTCGCAAGAATCGCATCAGACCAAATGACGTCATTGGTGTCTTTGTTACGTCAGAAAAGAGGTGGTGCGCGAGACGATTCTAGATTTCAAGCAGGTTCGAAATATCTGGCAATATTCCGGGGGACAGCGCTCTCATTGGTTTAAGAACTCCATGACGTCAGATACAACGTTTTAGCTATGTCATATTAAGACATCGACGAGAACGCATTTGTCTAATAAGACGGCGTCTTAATCGGATTGTCTACCGAATTTGCGGTTTGCCTTATTGATTCCATGCGAAGCCTACCAGCCTCACTGACTCTATACAAAACTGGCTGCTAGGAGAAACCATTTCAGTTACTGAAAGACCATTTCGTTTTAAAGAAAGTCTTTTCTTCATTTGCTTTGCTCATTCGTGAAAACTTTTTCTCAATCATTATTTAAAAAATTTCTCAGCCTCAAAATCCATCCACAACCTGAATATCTTCTGTCTGTTTTGAGCAGTGTAATCCATAGTTTCTTAAAGCTTTTTCAGATCTATTACCTTTACCAGAAATATTTTTTTTCCGATAAGATAATTTACTATAGAACTAATTTTGTTAAATAGTATAATAGGTTGAAGAAAAAGAAATCCATTATTTTTTGGTAGGTTGCTGTAATGATTAATATTTCATAAAATATCGATCAAACCATTTCAAATTTATACTCATTGTCAAGGTGACATTTCACATTAAAAAAATTCTTTTGCTGTTTTTTGTTTGGTCCATTCAGTTGGGAGTTACAGGGTGTTAAAAATAGAAGTCAACAACGAGAAAATTCGGTATATTTTACAGTTTTTCTTTGATAAAGGCGAAAATGCACGCCAGGTGGCTTAAATTGTGAATGGTGTTTATGGTGACTATACTGTAACAGCTAATTACGTGCAATTTTGGTTTCATCCATTCCGTTCAGGTGTTTTTGATTTTAAAGATGCACCTTGATGCCAAAAATGTCGATAAAATCACTGAGTAATCGAAGTTGACCGGCATATTAGTAGTCGTAGCAGCCCAGGAACTAATGATCGACCATCGACCATGTTTTGATGCCTCACCAATTAACACCAGAAACATGATGGATCGAATTTCCATCTACGAAGCTTTGGCCAAACTGAATGAAATCGACTTATTTCTTAACGGATAGTGATTGGGG
Organism: Latrodectus hesperus; assembly: GCA_037975125.1. Lineage (NCBI taxonomy): Eukaryota > Metazoa > Arthropoda > Arachnida > Araneae > Theridiidae > Latrodectus > Latrodectus hesperus. The sequence goes on from CM075861.1 coordinate 20,533,579, forward strand.
ATGAGAAATGGGTCACATACGACAATGTATATTATGCGAGAAAGACTGTGGTTAAAGCGCGGCGAAACAAATCAAACGATGACCAAACCAAGACTAGCGGCCAAGAAGGTTCTACTGTGTATTTGGTGGGACTGGAAAGTTATAATTTGTAATGAGTATGGCCAAATACCAAATTGAGATCATTACTATCAACAATTGGACTATTTGAAGTTAGCGATTGACCAGAAACGGCCAGAATCGACCAACAGAGGAAGTGTTGTCTTCCATTAGGACAACGCTAGGCCACACACGTCTGTAGTGACTCGCCAGAAACTCTAGGAGCTTGGTTGGGAAGTTTTAATTCATCCACCATATAGTTCAGAACTGGCACCAAACAATTATTACCTTTTTCTCGCATTGCAAAATTTCCTGGGTGATTAGAAAATGGGATCAAGAGAAGATTGTGAAAATCAATAACTGCAATTTTTATACAATAAGGACTATAGAAAGACGTTATGTACCTTTAAATTGATAACAAATTATACAACAAAACGATGCATATTCGACACAAATCGGAGAATCCGAAACATGTTAAATAAAGTCTTGAATTTTGCGCAAAAATAATGGATCTCTTTTTTCCCCAACCTATATACATTGGGAATTATTTTTTATATATTATATTATAAATTTGTAAATATATAAATATTATATTTATTGGGGAGCCAAAACATTTCACCTTTCTAAATAACAGTATTCTGAATAAATGTATTTCAATGTAGTCTAGAAAGCAAAATATTTTATGATTAAAATGAACCTAATCTCTGTATGTCAGAACAAACAGCTTAAAAGATAGGAGAGTTCTATATTGTTTGTCAAAAATTTAATATTCTTACAGGTTTAAAAAGAAAACCATTAGATGGTTATATTTACTATAATTAGTTTTAAAAATTCTATTTAAAAAAAGCAAAATTTTGTATGGTTGCCAAATTTATTGATCTTAAATATCTGACCCAAAACAGCTTTTTTCACTTCTGTTGTTATTCTCTGAAAATAATCATCGTATCTTACAGATTTTTTCCATTTTTTTTTATCAAATAACATTGTATTTAACATTTTATACTTTATACAAGAAATCTTCTACTCCGAGTGAAATGTGATTCACTTAACAGCAACTTATGATTCGACTTCGTCAATTTAAATTATGAGTTTTACTTGATGTAAAACTGTTCAAATGATATGAACGAATAAATACGAGGGTTACTCTGAAATTTTTGAGATACGCGCAGACGAGAATTTACAAAATAAAAATAACGGTTTAATATTAAAGTACAAAGTATTTTAACACAGAAGACAATTTTTTACTGACTTACTTCAATTTGTTTAGCGTGGAATAAATTTTAAACAGAAGAAAAAATGGAGTTGACGCGAGAACATTTTCGCTCTATGATTTTCTACAATTTCAAAGCAGGATTCAATCAAGAAGAATGCGTTCAACGGTTGCAATTAGCATTTGGTGATGAATTTCCAGCTCGTGCTACTGTATTCAGATGGTTTAGAGAATTCAGAAGAGGTCGCAATTTTCTTCATGATGAAGAACACACAGGAAGACCGCCATCGGCAGTAATCCCGGATAATGTGTCTGCCATACGAAAAATGTTAATGGATGATAATCGCTGTACCTATCAAATGATACAGAAGGAACTTAACATTGGATCCGCAGCCCTACACAAAATTATTCATGAAGAATTACATATGAAAAATGTAGTTTGCCGTTGGGTTCCCCATAATCTAACTGAGCATCAAAAAGAGGAGCGTGTCAGAATCAGTAAAGAAACTCTTAATATGCTGAATGATGGTGGCCACCGCATCATTTCTAAAATTGTAACAGGTGATGAAACGTACATACCGTTTTTTGACGTTCCAACACGTCAAGAAAGCAAAGTATGGGTCTTTGAAGATGATCCCACGCCGACAATGGTGAAAAAACAATGCGCACTGAAAAAAGTGATGTATGCCGTTTTCTTCAGAAGTACGAGATTGGTCAAAGCCATCAAGTTGGAAGGACAGAAGACAGTAACAACAAACTGGTATACCACTAAATGCTTCACCATGACAATGCATCTTCACATACAGCCGGATTAACAGTAGAGTTTCTTAAACTAAAACAAATTAAAGTGATCGAACATCCGCCGTATTCACCTGACCTAGCTATATGCGACTTTTGGTTATTCTTTAATCTAAAAAATAGCTTACGTGGACGTCGTTTTCATTCAGAAGAAGAGATTGATGTGGCTATAAATGCATTTTTTTCATCTATTCGAATAAATGAATTACTTGAGGCATTTAATCTGTGGAAAATTCGTCTACAAAAGTGCATTGATGCTGGAGGAGACTACTTTGAACACACCTAAAATTTTGTAAGTATAACTTTAAAAATTTAGTTGTATCTCAAAAATTTCAGAGTGACCCTCGTACTATATTTCTAGCAAGCATTCAGATCCTTTCCAAGTTCCAAACATTTCAATAGTAATTTGAAGAACTTGTTATATTGACACGTGAAACAGATTTCATATTAGAAACGTTTCACAAAAAATATCATTATTAAAATCTTAAAATTCTTCCTAAAATGTGTAAAGGCAGTATGTTATTTTTTTATGATTTGATAAAGCATTAATCACAATCATTGTATCATTTACTAAGTATCATTAATATTCTGTGAAGATGGTTCTATTGATTATTAAATAAATAATTTGATAATTAAATGAAATTTTACTATCGTATTTTCGTGGCCGCAAGAATAAGTCGCCAAATTATGTAAGAAAGTAGCCAAAAGACTAAGCAATGAGTACCTATAAGCATTTTCACTTTCTAATTTTATTTGAAAAACGCGTAATATCTTATTATGTTTTTAGTATTATTATTATTATTGTTGTTGTTATTATTCAATTAAAACAAAAGTGCTGACAAACTTTTAATTTACCGAATAACGAAAAAATATGCTTTATTTTTCCAAGTTAACAATGTGTTTCTTCGGCATTAAATGTAAGTAAATAGAACATGAATTAATACAATAAGTAGTACTATTCCATTTAACTGGGACAAATTTCACCGTATTCATATCTTTGATGATAACTCAAGGTGAAAAAGATATAGAAATAATAGCTGTAATTTGAAAAAAATTATTTTGGCATCATAATTATTCTTTCAGCATAGGTGCCGTATAATCCAGGATACCAAATTCTGAATTTTTTTAGCAATGAAGAAATGTTGCCAAGATGACTTGCGCGATGTCGTAAATACTAGGGTTACCAAAATAGAATTTTCGGCATAATTCTTATAGGTCTATATGTATGACGTAATAAAAACTAGGTTGCCAGATACATAAGAAAATGTACCAAAAAATCGCCAAACTCAGAATTTGGCATCCTGGATTATAAAGCACCTGTGCCATTCTTTCATTATTTAAAATACTTATAAAAGATAAAAGGTTAGAAATAATAATGGTGAAAATTAGAATTTGTTATATTTTGTTTCACTTGACAACAACATTTGGTGACATTATATAATGCGTAAGCGAAATCGAAAAATATATTTAATATGTAAACAAAAGCAAAACTTTACACATTTACATACAAAATCATGTGTCACGTGTAAATGTTTACTTTTTATGTGTAGAGATTTTAGAAGTGTAAAATCGTGAACAAAAAAGGAACATTCAAAATATGGATCATCATCATCATCTAGAGTCGATTTTGCAGTAAAGAGAACCCTAAAGGAAAAATAAGCGCTTTGATGTCAAATTAAAAGCAATCGGAGAGATATAAAAATCAAACTGTGAGTTACTCTAAGCTTGGCGATAAGCTTTGCATCGTTTTGTTAAATCACGTGAAAAATCAAAAATTGCCTGAAAAACAAGTAATGCAAAAATTTCTGAATTGCAAAATAATTATTGACAAAGAGAAGAGACAAATGCGAAGATTTGCAAAAGCAAATATAAAATATCTAGAAAAGAAAGTTACTTTAAAATATAGAAAAAAGAATCAACCTTAATGAGAGATGATATACCCGGGGGCATGGCAAAAAAAGCAGACGATACATTATTCAGAAAGTTTTCTCAAAGGATAAGAAACACAGAATAGAAGGATTTATTTATTTACTTTTTTAAAAAGTCGCTTTCACTTCTTCTGAAATCCATTGCAGGGATGCTTCGCCCCGGGGAGGACACACCGACAAAGGTTTCATGGATCCCTCAAAGGCAGGGGTGGAGAGATGATAGCGGCTGGAGACATCTGTTCTGGACGTTTGCCTGCCAAATTGGCTTCGTTCTCTTCATGCAAAGCGAGCAGTTCCCTTTGTTTGAGAGCTAGGAGGAGAGCCCACTAATTTGAATAGTGCGGATTCCATGCAGTCCCATTAGAAAATCGTCTGCGGACTCGGTTTCAGAACACCTGATTAAGTCCCTTGCTTTGCTTCTGCTTCAAGCGAATCTTCCATCGGAAAAGCGTAAGATTTGATGCTAGTAATTGGAATACGAAATGTCACAATCAGGCGTCTCTTGTGGAAGATGTCGCCAGACTTTGATCTTCGAAAAGGATGACTCGTGTAGTTTATTAAAATAAAACATACTTTATAAAAGGAGGAAATTCATTAACAATTATTATTCCACGTTTAATTTTATATTGTTTTAAGGACATCTATACACGTTTCTTTTAAAATACGATTAGATGATAAAGTGTTTAAAAATTAATATGTTGAATTATCTTGCGGAATTTATTACTTGCATTGGCAAGCATTATAAAAATTGAGAGCTTTAATGTTATTTTTAGAATTTTTCCGTACATTTGCGAGAACGATCCACAAAAATTATTAAAAAACATATATAAATTGTAATTTATAATCTTTTTGTGATTATTTTAGAAGAAAGTCCGGAAATGGTATTATATTATTTAACTATCTATGAATTTGATTTATTGTCAAAGCTTCAAGATGAATTATTTGTAAGTCAATTATATATATATATATAACGTTATATATATATATATATATATATATATATATATATATATATATATATATATATATATATATATATATATATATATATATATATATATATATATATATATATAACGTTTACTACTCCCTATTTCGTGGATAAAGTAATGTGATTTTAAAATTCACAAAAATGATTTATTGTTAAAGCTTTCTTTTCACGTAAATATAGAATAAAAACACAGAAAATAATTATTTAATTGATTATCAATCAAATGATTTCACGTTTGCTATGTTTGATAAAAAGAACAGAACTTTCCCTAATGTTATAGTAAAGTGTTAAGTCCCTTACTTTATAGTAGAAAAGCATAACTTATATATAAAAAAAGAATAACTGATACACAGTAAATTTACCATATCATAAGTTATGATAAGAAGGCATAATTAATAAAATGAATGAAGAGAAATAATCTGCTTTTGTTTTTATTGTATTTTGTTCCAGTGGCTCAGTACCTTCTCTTCCTGTTAAAATCTATAAAACGAAGCATCATTTGCCGCGGGCAGTGATTGGGAGGGTGACCACATTCTCCCTCACAGGGTTGCTGGAGGTCCGTAGGTTTCAGACGTATCCACGTTCATTTATGTTGTCCAATTTCCTTCCGCTGGTATGGCATGAATGCGGACAGGAGGGTGTCAGTTCAGGTGTGACCTCGTCACCTGACCATGATTCAAAATTATGAGACGCTTGATAAGGGGTGAGTGTTCCAAACTCGTTATCACAAAAGTACGGTCCGGAATCACCTGCACCGCTATGTATGAATGTATTTTGTTTCAGAAAAATGAGAATCACTATACACCACAGAGATTGTAAGATTTATTTAAATTAGACAAAAAAACAAACAAACATTATTATATCTGGAAAATAATTGCTCATAAGAAAGACCAGCGGGGTTTATACTAGAGAGAAATAAACTTTAGAAAGAGTTAAGGTGGCTACATAGAATATTTAGTTGTTAATTATAGAAACAACTAAATATTCTATGAAAAATAAACTTCAGAAAGAGTTAAGGTGGCTACATAGAATATTTAGTTGTTAATTATAGAAACAAGTAAATATTCTATGAAAAAATAAACTTCAGAAAGAGTTAAGGTGGCTACATATAGAATATTTAGTTGTTAATTATAAAAACAACTAAATATTCTATGAAGAATAAACTTCAGAAAGAGTTAAGGTGGCTACATAGAATATTTAGTTGTTAATTATAGAAACATGAAATCATACAATCAGGGGATAATCTAGTATCATTTTATCGTAGAAACGTAGAAAAATCGATGACTTTTTTTTTCATAAATATTACTGGTAGTTAGCTATAAAATTTTAACTGCCATTATTTTGTATGATTTATATTTAAAAAATAGCACAGGGGATTGTGTGTAATTAAAATAAAATGGTAACAATACCATAGGTATCACGATTGAAAAACAGCTGCAAGAATCCAATGATCTCCAATTTTACAGCTGTCCCACTCCACTTTTGCTACCACTACCGATTTTTTCTAACTTCGCAAATTTGATATATCTGTTCCCTTTTTTTTAAATTTCCAATCTAATATCGATCTGCCAGGGGTAATTATCTGTGTCATATTTATTGTTTTGCTTGAATTGTCTGTTCTACTGAAAACTTTAGAGGAATCACTCTATATTCCCGCTGCTACTAACTAAAGGTTGTATTCCTTGAAAACAGTAGAAGGAATTGTATACAGAAATCTATATTCATGACAAAAAATAGACATTAGTAAAAAAATATATATATTATTCCTTAAATTTGATTTTACGATAAGATGTATTTCTTTGTTGCATCTGTAAACGCATTACTCAAAGTTTCTTTCAAAAAAACTGCTTTAAATCAAATCATTTATAAAATTTTGTTATTTGGTTTGAAGTTAATTGGGGACGCTTCATAGCAATGTGTTTTACATGAATCAAAAACTTGTTTAGCTATCGGGAGATTTGTATACGCATGAATATAGCGAAGTGAAGTACATTCTACCGAAGTAATACGGAATGTTATTTCTTTGCTCAAGAATCATAAATGGTTGGGCGACAATCAGAGGATTCAGTTACTAATACAACAATCTTTGAACTAGTGTATACTAATAAATCATGGAGACAAAAAAAATAATGATATTCAATTTCAAAGACACTCTTTTTTTGCAAAAAATAGCGGATATCAAGTCAAACAACTTGAAATTGTCTTTTTCGTGGTTATTTCGGTAGGTGAAAACAAATGACGTGTGTTACTAAAGGCATTTAAATAACGCATCATCGGAAAAGGTTGTCTTTTGATATATCGAGATTGAATGTATTTTGTGATTGGAGTTTGTACTGTTGAAAGAAGGATAGATTTCCAGTTTGGATTGGAAGATTTGGTAAATTCTGCCATGGTGAAAAAATGGCCCAGGAAACATTTTCACGTCCATTCCTGAAAATTCGGAATACTCATAAGAGAGATTGATGGTATAAGATAAAATCAGCATAGGAGTGTGTATGAATATAATTACGAATAACAATTTGTTTGCTCATAAATATACATAGATCATATCTGATTTCATAACTTTTGTAGCAATCATTTCAATATAATATTCTCAAGACAAAAACGAACTTTTTTGCAGAAGAGGCAAGAATCGAGTTATTCTTCTTGCGATATTTATAAATGAAGAACCCTATGAACAGAAATGCAAGGAAAATAAAAGTTGATAAGTATTGTTAATATCTGCTTAGATTCAGTTTTAAAATTGGCTTTAACATTCAAATTAAAGATTAAAAGGGCAAAGACATTTTCCTATAAATTAAATTAATTACCAGAAAAAACGCCGCGGCGTTTGCATACTTCAAAATTAAATGTTCAACAGTGCGACGTTTACTTATATTTCGAAAAATAAAAATATTCTAGTTTTGGTTTGTGCAAAATAAATGAGTATATATAGAAAATGAATGAAATTATATCCAGAATTTATTTCGACTCTACTTGAGCTCAGAATCTGCTACAATTTTTTTTTTATTCAAATAGGAAAGAATCATATTTCTAAGGATTCACATATAATGGAGTGTTTACTGTGAAATTAATTTTTTTTTTATCAAAAATGAAATTAAAATATTCTTAAATTCAATTTGCTGTCTCGTTTTTTCAATATGCATTATAACGTCATATATGAATTTTAAACACATCAACTTCTAAATAGTATAATCAGTAAATATAGCCGTTAGCCCTGTCTAGTCGCCGAACTTGTCTATGGGTCAGCGTGCCTGACTGAGAATAGGGATGTCCTGGGCTCGAATCCCGGTTAGGGCATGGATGTACTTTCACTCTCTGTCTATCCTGTCTTTTATCATTTTCTTGTATGAATGGGTTGTGAATGTTTGCCTACCCTATAAACGGGTACCTATGCCATGTGTGTACTGAGGAAGTCGGACTCCACACCAAAATATGGCTCAGTTGGAAAAGTGGAGCAGCGCACCCCATAATGCCACCTTAGCTAGCACAAGACAACAACAACAACAGTAAATATAAGTACTTTTAATATATTTTCACACAAAATTTTTCATCGATAATTTATTTTATCACTCACTTATTTTATATATTTTCATTTTACCCAATTCTTTTAAACTGATATGTGATATATCAGACAAAATTTAAAACATAATTTTGTGATTATGATGTGCAGTGTGATATTTTGACACCGCATAGTAGACAACTTAACGACCGAAGAACATGGTAAAGTAATGTAGCATCTATCGCATAAACTGTCTTCTTGAAGAATTTTTTATAGAAAGTGGGCTGTATTCAATAGAAGGAAACCCAGAAACTTTCATGCATCCACTTGTGCAACATTCATCTCTCTTGTTCAATGGTGACTGGAATCGAATCCAGGACCGTATGCATCGAACAGCATATGGTCCTATACAACTATGTAAGAGTGATCCTTTGTACGATGGTATTGTGATACCGCGTAGTGAAAAGCGCAACAGTTGTAGACGGATACTTTCACAAAGCGTGTCGAAAGGGAGAAAATCTGGAAAACTCCCAAGCACCCACCCCGCTAGAAGAGCATGCAGAAGATCGCAGCTTAACCATCGTTCAATAATGGCTGGGATCGAACCTGGTTTAACATCGACTGAGACCTTATGCTTCGAAGAGCGTTGTCCTTCCACTTGGCCATGATAATCCCTTGCACTTTGATATTTAACTTTGTAAATTGTTTACACTGGGATAGTGTTTCTGTGACATTTGAAATCTTTTTGAGACATTTTTCTCAGGTGCGATGTTTACGTCGATGCTGCCTTTCTTTCGGAAACTATGCTAATCCCATTTTGCGTGTTTAGTTTATTAATCATACTTGTATTCTCTCACCGATGAATTTTACAATTGGTTTTTCTATTGTTTAAATCTTCTAACACACATTTCAACGATTAAAAGATTATCTATTTTCTAGAAATGGGTGACATTTTCAGTCAAAGAGGAATAAATAAACGAACTCCCGTAAGGAAACACAAAACTTAAATATCGTCAATAAGTTACATTATTTTATGAACTCACACACATAGTTGCCGCCCAACTTGTCTAGTGGTCAGTGTGCCTGACTGTGGATAAGGAGGTCCTGGGTTTGAATCCCGGTTCGGCCATGGATGTTCTTTCTCTCTATCTATCCTGTCTTTGTCCCTTCCTTGTATGAATGAGGTGTGAATGGTTGCCTACCTTATAAACGGGTTCCAATGGCATGTATGTACTGAAGAAGTCGGACTCCACACCAAATAGGGTTCAGTTGGAAAAGTGGAGCAGCGCACCCCATATTGCCAGCCTAGCTGGCACACGACAACAACACACATAGTTATTATACATATAGATATTATAAATACTTATCAAGCATCTCCGTTAGTTAGCCACAAAAAATAACTATATAGAAGTGCAGAGAAAACTGCAAAACATTTGTGAAATTCGATATAGTTAATTTATAAACCATATGATATAGAAAAGCACTTGAAATGGTTTATACTGCATTGAACAATATGATGCATGCTATTCGATATTTCTTGGAATTTCATTTCAGTGGTTTTTCTAACCATTCGAAGCAATGAAATATAGAGTTAGTTGTAAAATCCACCATAAAATTCACGAAACTTAATTTCAGTAGTAAACATCAAAAAATGTATTATATTATACACTTACATTTTTGTAGGTGAGAAGTCGTCGGCTTTTCTTATTTAAAAATTAACGCGCAAAAATGATTTGATTTCCCCCACCCACTCTAAAGAAAGATTATATATTCTTAATAGTATGATAAAATGATGTCTTGTAAAAAAAATTTAAATCATTTAAGTAATTAATTCTTTAAAGTTTGATGAATTTTGCTTTCCTTATCAAACTATATCAGACTCTCTCTTTTTTTTCAAGAAAAAGTTATTTAAACGCTGAAAAATGTATGTTTTAATTAAGTAATTTTATAAATAAAGCCATTATCTTATCTTGAAGATACTTCTCGAAAGCTTGAGGAGGATGGATCCTGGAAACGGGACTTTTCCCAACTTGCAAAGATGCTAATGAGGATGGCTTCCGTCCAATGGGATTCCCTCCTAATCGTCTTGGAATCCGGAGGAATCTCCAATCGGGCGGCGAGATCCTCCTCCGGGATCGATTCCGGAGCAGAGGCGGGACCACTCCCAGGATCCAGGATGGATGGGGACCCGCGGGAGGAGATGATTTGCGGCAGGAGGAAAAAGGGTGAAAATATCCTCCGCCATGCCAGCTGGAAGCAGAGAGGAGGATCCGCGTGGTCCGGAGGCATCCGGAGTCCAGCAGAGTCCGGCTCGGAAGGAAGAGAAGTCCGGAAAAGAGGACTCTAGGTAAATATCAATTTGGATTTTTGCCTTATTATTAAAGATTTATTTGATCAAACATACTATGGCAATGCCTGTTTACATGATAACTGCTCCACTTTATGTAAAAACATTAAATTGTTATATAAAACTTTCTAGGGAATATTAAGTAAGAATGGTTAACTAAAATCTTTGTTGATATTTCAATTATTTGCTCACTGGCTTAATGTTCAATCGTGAATTCAGTTAGTTCATTCCTCCGGTAGGGATGTTTCTAGTGGCTGAAATTTTATTTTAAAATCCAGGTATTGGTATGTATAATAACAAAAAATCAAGAAATCTGAATTATATGTCTATTTTGGTAAATTATATATAAGAAGTAAGAAAATCTACTAACTAAAATAAGAATCCGCTTAGAATTGCATTCAAGCTATTTGAATATAGCAGAATAAGCCGCTCTAGTGCAATGTAAACGCGTGTAAAGCAAAAAGTTGTATGAATATATATAAAGCTTTAAAATAATATTTCTCAAAAGATAAAGAGAATAACTTGCAGTCATCATAAAAAAAAATTAAGGAACATATTGAAAAATATTTTAAAATATGAAAATGAAAAAGTTGAAAACAAGAAATTATAAAAATAGTGTCATCGTGACAATTTACAAAAATTTTATATTCACGAAGAATTTCCCTATAAATTAACCATTTTTAAGATAACCTCTAAATACAGTTACTTTATATATAACAGAAATAAGTATTTTATAAATAAATTCAAAAAAGCTTATCTATTTTATATAACCCCGATTATGAATTTTCCTTTAGCAAAATGTAATTTATTCAATTAATAATGATTAGGATAATTTATCCCGAATCTAGAATAGAAAAGCAGAGCAAAAAAAAAAAAAAAATTCTTCATTAAAAAAAATTTAATTCCATTAATCAATTAAGATCAAATTTTTTCCTTGAGAATCTCGAGATCTAAATTAATTCAGCTTTACATTTTAAATATAAATTAAGGCATTAATTTTTATATATAACTTAAAAATATTATTCCATTTTGTGTGTATGTTTTATAGTGTTTCAGTTCCACTTTAAATGGTGTTGTCAAAAAATGTTTAGAGATGGATTAATATACCTATTTTCAGAAATTAATTCAATAACTCTTGTATACAAAGATTAAAAGCCGCCCAATTTGTCTAGTGGTCAGCGTACCTGACTGTGGCTAGGGAGGTCCTGAGTTCGAATCCCGGTTCGGGTATGGATGTACTTTCTCTGTCTTTCCTGTCTTTGTCCTTTCCTTGTATGAATGGATTGTGAGTGGTTGCCTAACCTATGAACGGTACCTATGGCATGTGTGTACTGAGGAAGTCGGACTCCACACCAAAATATGGTTCAGTTTGAAAAGTGGAGCAGCGAACCCCATAATGCATAGATATATACTTCCATTATATTAAATATTCAAGGATCAAACTTCGCAATTTAGTAAATTTTATTAAAACTTTTCCCCTTGAAATTATAGAGAAGACATAGTCTAGGCTTGTCGAATCTGTGACGAAGTTAAATATGGCTTACGCGCACACAAATTGTGACATAGATTATCTCTTGTAACATTTAAGTTGTAAATTCAGTTTTCTAAGGACAAGACTTTTTTCATAATTTACTTTTAAGATAGAATATGTTATACTTCTGACAAGTTGTATTTATTTCATTCTTAGATTATGCATTCAAGTTTTAACAACTTTTCCATGGACTCTGAACAACTTTGAAGTCGTCAAACATAATTTCTCAGGTATTTGGGCAATTTTATGTGAACCGCCGCCAGAACACATGTAAATAAAGTAAAATAAAAATACTTAATTTTAATGTTTAAAATTGGCGTTTTCAAATAAGATAGGAATATACTAAAAAGGTCTCACTACAATCTTTAACTTTTAGTTTATTCGCAGAGTGCAATTAAATATTTAGCATTCTCTCTAAGGTATTATTAAAGAATACTGGTATAATGGTGAAGGTGATTATTTAATTTAAGTTTCGAAATTGTTTAAAATTTTTAGTTTTCGGTTTTTTTTCGTAAAAGAATATTACTGACTTCAGTTGGTACACTTCATAAACTTATAATAGTAAAACAAAATATTTTAACGAGAAAAAATGTTATTGCTTAACATTTAGAATTAATTTATATTTACCTCTTTAAATTAAACGACAAGATAGCTGGGGCTTTTTCAGTTCAATTGTTCGTAGGTTTGACTTTCACTATGAAGGACCGCGGTGGCCTGATTCACTAGGGCGTCATTCTCATTATCGGAAGGTTGTGAGTTCGAATCCCGGATAAACTGAAAATCCGCTGTGTTCGCTAAAGGTGGCTACGTTCTGTTAAATTAGTCGTGGTCGCAATGTCCTCCAAGTGAAATGATGTGAGTGGCAGGCCAAGTATTACAGAACTTCTGCTTGGTCCCTGCTTCAAAATCACCAATACTCCATCCGGCTACTTCTATCAAACTGGTTGTTGTTGTTGTCGTGTGCCAGCAAGGCCGGCAATATGGGGTGCGCTGCTCCACTTTTCCAACTGAACCCTATTTGGTGTGGAGTCCGACTTCTTCAGTACACACATGCCATAGGTACTCGTTTATTGGGTAGGCAACCATTCACACCTCATTCATACAATGAAGGGACAAAGACAGGATAGATAGAGAAAGAAAAAAAGTACATCCATGCCCGAACCGGGATTCAAACCCAGGACCTCCTTATCCGCAGCCAGGCATACTGACCACTAGACAAGTTGGGCGGTATCAAACTGGTATTTGATAGAAGTAGCCGGGTGGCTCAAAATTTGATATAGGGATGAATGCTGGAGCAACAACAACAGGTCTCACCATATTTGATGAAACAGGATCTTTGTAATGTTGAAAACTCCAATTTTGAACACTTAGTCCCGATTTGATTTATTCCTCATACCACTGCAAAATAATTGAGATAAATATTGAAAATGAACAACCAAATGGGCTTTTACCAGTATATGGATATATCTTCAGACACCCCTGCAGGAGTCTCGTGCTGTTCAATTATAGCACAAAAACGGGATATATATCTATAGGCATGGTGGCCTCTATAGAGGCAGCCTCTGTAATGATAGCCTTTTTGTCTTCCCTCTGTAAAATCCCTAATCAACCAAATAGTTTTCATCTCGATCAATACCCTCTAAATCTGCAGAAACTTTTTTTTAAAAATAATTTTCATCAAACAGGTTGTTTTGTGCTCGTACCTATGATTCTGATAATTCATTTCTTTTCTCAATGTTAAAAAAATATACTTTCTGTAGCGTTAATTGTAAATCGAAATCAAATTTTCCCTTATATTTGCAAATAAATATACCCTTACTTAAATTAAATGCTTAAAACGCCTAATACTGATAAATATTAATACGTTATACTTATTAAAATAGTTTTTAATTTGCATGATGTTTTATTTGAATATAAAATTATTTTTACGCTCTTATTACGGTTAGATAAACATAATAATTCAAAACTAAATAAGCTCAAATTGATAGAGATAAATTAGCTAAAAGAAAATATATAGTTTTAACATTAATATATTATTTATACAACATCTCTTCAGTTATATTTTACTAATTAAAAAATTTATAAGAATAGGTCATGCTAATTTATGTTTTTTAAATTAAGGAAATAATTAAACTATTCCTATTAGAAGTTCATATAGGATTGCATTTCTATATAATTATATGTTATGAATGATGTTCCAATGACCTATGTAAACAATCTTCATTGCATAATTTAGCTCTCACATTTACTTTTTTCCTATTCGAAAATCACCTGTAAGTACCCATCCCAATTTGGCGCTCTCAAGAAAATAATCTTCGCCAAGATAATTGAGGTAGAAATGAAGACGTCCAAGTATTTCTCCGGCACATCTTTTCATCAGCGGAATCCCAAGTTTTATTAATGATCTTTTTTGATTATTTATTTCTATCACGTACGTCTTGATGAAAGGGTTAAGCATTTGCTTTTTTTGACTATGCGGATAACTTTATCGTCGATTTTGAAAACACCTTGATAAGTTCAATGATTAGAGAAAATAAAAAATTTTTCCTTCGAGTCGTTTTTTTTTTTTTTTTTTTTTTTTTGCAATTTTTTAAAGATAGCTTTTTAGGTAGAGTTAAGTATGAATATTAAATTAATTAATTAATTTGTGGTTAGTTTTAACTATCTTTTGCCTCTCAGAAATTTAAGCAGTTTATTTTGATAGAAAACTATCAAATTATATTTTTACGTTTTGGAAATGAAGAATCTCCATTCTTTCATTGAGTTGTAAAACATCGATGAAATATTCTGAATAGCATCTTTCAATCTCTGACAAAGAAATGTTTTTATAGCTAGAAATGTTACATTGAATGCATTTTTTTTTAAAAAATTGTTAAGCATATTCGTACCTAAAATTGAAGAATAAATCGTGCTATTATAAAGAAAACGTAGAAAACAAGAATAAAATAAGAGATTTTTGAAATAGTTTATTATAAAACTCACTTCCATGTCAATAAACATAACATATTATAAATATTAAAATATTTTTAAATGAAAGAAAGCTTTAGGCAAAATTAATTAAATGTAAAAGCTGCTATTTAATTTATTAGCATTGTTTTAAATTAAATGTAAAAAATAAATGTATTCTGCAACAATTGAAGGATAATATATGATAGAGAAAACTATAAATAATCTTTTTATCAAATTATAATAAACATCAAAATTTTATATAAAAAAATTATTGCAATATATCGCAAAAAATATTTCTTATGCAAAATCCAGGATTTTATTGTATCCTCTCCAGTAATTTCACATTCACATTTTCCTATTTCGTATAAAATAGCAATAATTACAATAAAATGTATTTTAATTTACAATAAACTTACAGTATGCACAATGGAAACTTGTACTGCAAAGCAATAATTTGTTTTCTTATTCGGTGAATATTATACATGAGTTGTTGAATGTGTTGTATATGGAATGATTTCAACACAAATCCAGTTTCAGTTTTAATTTTTGTCTGTTAAAATAAAAATGCAACGATAGTTTTTCTGTCAACTGTATTGGTTCTATGTGTGACCATGTTATAACTTTAAATGCTTTTAATTAAATATTTTCATCGTTTTTAGAAAGCACATAATATAAAACTAACATGAACTAAAACTATAAGGCAATCATAGGAATTTATTTCCTTATAGCAATCTTATTATAAATATATTGTATGCAATACAACACAAAATATTTTAGTCTATTGTAGCAACATATATAAATTAAAGTAGATGCATTAAAATAGTTTTAATATACTAACACTTACTTTTAACTTTTTTCCAAAAATAAATACTCTGAAAGGATTAAAACAATAGCCTTCGTATGTGTGTTTCTCTATTATTAAATTCAAAAACATTAAAACACTGATTTTTATTAAATATTTATATATATATATATATATATATATATATATATATATATATATATATATATATATATATATATATATATATATATATATATATATATATATATATAACTTCTTAATCCTATTTCTTCCATATGAAAGAATCAAATATTTAATTCCAATTTTTAGTTTGGAAGAATTGCTTGAATCGAAAATTTAAATGAATTCTGAAGTTCATTAGAAGGATGAGAATTAATCATCAAGAATTTAAATCATTAGTTGAAAAATTTATACTTAAATTTTTCAATAATTTAAGTCAAAAGATGTTTTTTCACAAAAAATACATTGAATACTGTTTGTTTAAGACTTGTTGATTCTGGTAAATGTGCTTCACACGCACTAGTGGAAGGTTTCTCAATTATTCCCATGATAATCTCTCTCTCTCTCTCTCTCTCTCTCTCTCTCTCTCTCTCTATATATATATATATATATATATATATATATATATATATATATATATATATATATATATATATATATATATATATATATATATATATATAATTTAAACTTATACTCAATTTTTTTGCATAATTTTTGTTTGAACCTGACTGAAAAGAGACAAAAGTTTAAAAAAACGAAATTAAATACTTAATTTTTTTTAATGTTGACTCACATTATTCAATTTGACTTGAATATTTACATTCTTAAATAATATCAAAAAGATTTTTTCTTTTTTCAAACGAAAGGAAATTCCGTTCTTTTACTTTTGAAAACACCACTGAATTTAAAAGATTAAAATTAACGTCTTTTATAAAATATATTTTTTAATACACCATAACATATGTAGTAATGGATATTTAAAAATTTAATTCAAATAAATTTCAGCACTCATCACATTTTGCTTAAAATTATTGTAAATAGATATTTTATTCAACTTTAATATTTTGATAAATGGAAGTTGAAAATGTTTTTAAAGTAAATGTAATAAAAATGTGTTGAAATTTGTCTTAAAATATTATCTATTATTTATATATAAATACATAAACTAACAAGACAGATTTGAAATAGTTAAATTATATATCAAGACAAGATGCAATAATATTCAAATAAATATTTATGCATATTAATTATACACATTAATAAGATGTATTTATATATGTTAGCGAAAAAATCAATCAAGAAGAAGCTAGAATAGAAGTAGCAAAGAATCTAGTTAAAGAAGGAGTTTCAGTTGATATTATTTCCCAAGCGACTCGGTTATCTACTTACGAACTGTAGATTTTAATAATTAAATTTTTTAATAAAACATAAAATTATTTTGGATATTATATACTTACAGATACTGAATCATGAAAAAATCCTTATTGTTTCAATTTTTAGTATTATTGAGTAAAAAATTAATTATGAATATAATTATTGTAATTAGGAAACATTAGTGTTCATAAAGAAAATGAATGTGATTCTTTTAATTGCAGATTAAATATTTTTTCATAATTTTTATTCCTTAAATGAACAGATTTGATTGAATATAACTACTTTACTTCTTATGTGTGAAACTTATTTTTAAACCATCTTTTTAAATTCTAACTAATTTGTCTTAAAATCTTATTCGGTACCAAAAATTGAATATACCTTGAATTTCTTTTTGAATGTCAGTATATCTACTTACATATTCACGGAGTAGTTACTACCAAAGTAAAAATTAAACAAAAATCAAGAGACAAAAACCTGTAAATCATCATTTAAATCTAAATTGAGATTTGATTAAAATGATAAATTTAAAAAAATTAATGAAGTTTATTTAGTTCTTTTAATAAATTTTTCTACAATATTTAAATGAAGAATTAATATAAACGTTCATAACATTAACTGAAATCAAATTGGCCATGTTTTGATTTCGAAAAGATGGGCTACATCAATCTTACGTGTTAGTTTTAGAGGAGCCAATTACGATTGCAACCATTTCAAGATGGTTGCTTTGTTTTGATGCAGAATATCCATGGTCAGGTATTCTCCTGCCATTAAAAACAGATATTCAATAGAAAAATTAAATGACAATCACACGAAACAAGAATAATAAGTTTGAAATTGAAGAAAGGATATCGAACTCAAACTTAAATGTAAATATTGAAATGCAGTAGAATTTTTTTACAAGAAACTATTTTGGAGGTTGCTGATGCATACGATGTATTGAAAAGTGATGGAAGACAAAGTAAAGGATGGTTAAAAATGATTTAAAATTACAGTAGTACAAATAAGGAGGATTACGAATATAAATGAAGTATTGCAAATAAGATATGTAGAAAGAGGGAAAAAGAATTTTTTTAAATAAAAGATATACCTTATTAAAAGTTACAGAAAAAAAATGAATCCAGAAAATTTTATAGGGAACTAAGGTTGGTAAATGAGTTCCAAACTCATGTTCTTAACTGCAAAGGAACTGAAGGAAAAATTATTCCAGAAATACCAAGTGTTAGAGAGACATGAAAGGATTACCAGTAACAGACTGTTCAAGTTGGTCAATAGAAAAATATGGAATAATAATTTCAAAAGTGCTAATCAGGAAGAAATTCCAGCGCCATCTTTTGAAGAGATAAAACTATATATTCAAAAAATGAAAAAATAAGGCTCCAGGAATGGACGAGATCAGAGTAGAGTTTATATAACATGCATAAGAAAATAGTGACACAAAATTTGCAAGCTGATTATCTATATTTGGGAACAGGAGGAAATGCCAACAGAATGAAACTATTGTCTCAATGTATAAAATGGGTGACAAGATGGACTATTCCTAACTACACAGATATTACATTACTAAATGTCACCTACAAAATTTTTCTTGCTTAATAATCTACAGAAAACTTATACCAAATGCAGAATAAATTATGGGTAATTACCAATGTGGTCTTAGGTCAAACTGCTCTACTCTCGATTATGTACACATAGTGAACATATATTTAATAACATAAACATATGAACATATATTCTCAAATACATACATTTGAGAAGTTCAATGAATGTAATATTTATCTCTTTGCTTTATTTATTGATTTTAAACATTCAATTTGATAAAGTGGATAGAATGGTTAGAATTTCAATTGCGCTAAAAATTTCAACGAACTAATTCAAATTACTCTGAAAGATTCTCAAGTCACCGTTTTGATTCAAAATAACTTCTCGGTGGTTTATGAAAAAAGTGTAGGTGTTCGACAGAAGGATGCATTATCCTCCTTATTGTTTAATTTGGTTCTTGAACATGTTATCAATTTGGATTTTAGAAAGAGGTTCAATTTCTAGGAAAACAACTCAAATTTGTGCATTTGCTGATGACACTGTAAGCAATGTCGGTGTGTTACTTAATGAAAATAAAGCGAAATAGATGGAGAAGAATAAATTTGCCAGTAACTACAGAGATTGTCTGACTATCGATGATTATAGATTTGAAACTGTTAATAGTTTTACATATTTAGAATCAATTATTAACGTTTCAAATACATCTTCAGAAGAGATTAGTTGCAAAATTGTAATGGGGAACTCATGCCTTTTTTTTTTTTTTTTTTTTTTTTTCGTACCGATATCTTTTATAAAATAAACTCCAATCTCTAACGTAATCAAATTAAAGACATACAAAACAATTACTCGGCCTATGAGGACATATGATTGTGAGACTTGGATCTTGACATTAAAATATATTGATAACTTCAGAATATTTGAACGCTAAATATTGAGAAAGATATATGGACCAATTCGGGTAGACAGTAATTTATGGAGAATAAGAACTAACAGGGAAATAGATGCACTCACATTAAAGGCCAAAACATAGTGAAGTTTATTAAGGCATAATGCGCGTTAATCTTAGCTTTACCACATCAAGAGACAAACTGATAAAGGTGAGCCAATGTGCAATTGAACAACGAATAAATAAATAATAATAATAATAATAAAAATGATATACTGAATGACCCCTAAAATGTTTCAAAATAACCACTGATAAAAAAAAAAAACTGGTAACAAAATCGTTTGGAAAAAGACGGTGTGGCAAGCTATCTCCCGTCCCCTTATGTAAAGTCAATCAAGAAAGATAATAATAAACACTTTTTAAATTTACTTTATCAAAATGTATCAGATGATCAATATTAATTTTAATTTAATATAATTGTTTAGTTTTCTTTTTGTTTGAATCAAATCTTTGCTTTTTTCGATAAAATACATGTACACAGATTAAATAAGCAGTTATTATTATTAAAGACTGATGCCCGGTGGCTTAGTGGCAGCGTTTCACGCTCCCAAGGCACAGGTTCTAGGTTCGATCCTCAGGTTGGGCAAGATCGACTCGGCCTTTCATCCCTTCAGTGAGTCGATAAGCGGAGTACTAATCATACTTACTTGGAAACTAAACACTAAAGGTTTTCTAGTTAGGTTGACCATCTTATTGGGACGTACGTGTCGCACCCCAGGGCCTGTCAGTCAGGAAAACAGAGCTGGGTATTGAAGGCCTTGGCCCACATGGGCTATAGTGCCACAGGGTTCAAGTTTAGTTTATATTCTTAAGGAATAATTTATTTATTTAGATTTATGTACAAAAGAAAACAATATTTTTACAGAATAACTTTCGTTTTATTCATTTTCATTATATCGATAAAAATATCGTAAATTCTTAGTAAAAAAATAATTTAATATTGATTAATAAAATAAAATGATTTTTCGAGCACAAATTTTTAAGCAATAAATGAACATTTTTTGCTGCTTAATTTGAATATATATATATATATATATATATATATATATATATATATATATATATATATATATATATATATATATATATATATATATATATATATATATATATATATATCAAAGATTAAAGTAATCTTTTGTCCTTTTCAAAAGCTTCAGAATGAAAATAAAGCAGGCCATCTCACAGATAAATAATAACAGTCGTCCGCCATTCCTCTTCATCTTACGCGAAATTAGGTCTCATCCACAACAATAACAAAGATGCAAAACAGAAAACGGAGAGAAGAATGCCTTCGAATAACCACTGCTCTAAGTGCACATCTCCCTCCCCCGCACCCCCTCGCAATTTGTATCGCATCTTCTGCGGTGTATCTCATAGGTGTGGCGCGTGCAGCATGCGAAGCGCCAGGAATCAACGATAGTATCTTTATCGTTTGGCGGAAAGGGAGGCGCGTGTGCTCGTACAAAGGGTCGGCGAGTGCCGTACAATGGCTTTGATCCCGTGACATCGGGGGCGGGCTCGTAGATCCCTGTCTCCACCGACCCCGATTCTCGCAGGGGATTAACTGCTGAAACCGGAATGGCATATTATTGTGTAAAGATAGCTTTTTTTTATCAATAATCTCCTAGTTTTTATTTTTTTAATGCTATGTTATCTGTTATGGGTATTGTTGTGTGTGTGGTCTTTTTTATTTCTTCTTTTAGATATGCATGTTTAGGATTGGGATTTTTCCAAATAACGCTGTTGCGTATAATTTAACATCTCTAGTTGATGGTTGATTTATTTGAAATTCAGAAACTTAGTTTAATAAGAAAATTAATTGATGAATTTGACAAGAATTTGTTCCATGACTACATTTTTTATTAAATTCCACATAATGATATTTATATGTTTCTTGGGCAAAGTATTTTACTAAAAATATAATTCGAATAATTTACATAAAAATTGAATAAAAATTAATATTACAAAAAATTTGCTCTTTATATATAGTTATTTCATATTTTTTATTCGAATAGTTTCTGACGAAACTACTGTTCTAAAATCCATACTATAAATTTTACATAAATTTGTTCTACTTTCGAAAACTTTTTGTCTAAGCGAAACATTTCTTTTAATTTGTGATAGTGTTTATTTCAAATGATCTGAAATTTTTCAAGCATTCTTTCGATTTTGATGTGCAATTAAGAACTATATCTGCTTAAATATCCTTATGAAGAAGGGAGACTTCATTATGCTTTTCCTTATATAAAACTAGAATTTATATTTATTAAGAATCGATCATAAAATAGTTTCCACAATAATAAGTTGAAATGATACGTTACAGTCGCTTAAAAAATATTCGAGTTTTATTCAGTCTTTAGCAACAAATTTTTAGAAACATTCATAAAATAGAAATTCTTATCATAATCAATTTTCTTTGGTAACACATTTATAAGTGTAAATGGAAGCTTACTTTTGTTGCAACTTACTCCTTTGATGTATATTGTTAGCTACTACATCAAGCTAGAACTTTTTTATTCAATGAACTTAAGCACATTTTAGAAAACTTAACGCGAGCAGATCTAGGTGCAAAAAATCTTGAAATAATCTCTCAACTGCATTTCTAAAAGAAGATCGTTTTTTAATTATGACAATTTTTTTCCAATTTACATCTTTCTTTACAGAGTACGAGTTTTGATAAAATTAAATAAAAGAGTTTTTTTGTATCATTGAAATATTTAACTGAATAAATTTTGCCCGATATAATATATTGTATATCATTCTATTCAAAATGACAAAAATCAGTTTTTTAAACTGTTTTTTTAAGAATAATTTTTTTACCATAATATTTTTAACGACTTTTCCAATTATATCCGATTATTAGCAGGTTTTTTAGAAGTCATTTTTGAAATAAGATTACTTGACTTCGGTCTAGAAAACGCTGCATCATACGATTTTTACTTACAGCATTAGAAGAAGAAAATTCAAAGTCATTTCCATAATGTGCAAAGGATTTTAAATGTAAATTATAATGAATAATTAGCGAAAATAAATTTTACTAATATCTAAGAAACATATTTACTGAAAAATAAAAAATAAAAAAAAAAATAAAAAAAAACAGAAATGAGACTACTAACACAACACAACGTTCAAAATTAGCTGATTGAAATTAATTTAATTGTTTTCGCAGAAAAGCATCATTTATTTCAAATAAAAATAAGTAAGTTATTTATAAAATAAAACTATAATGCCTTATTTAGTTCCATAGGGCCATTATGTAATGGAAAAAAGAATTTCACATGAAAAATAAGATCAAGTCGTTCATAAAAAATGTTAAAAAAATATTGATTTCTCAAATTTTCGGTTATTATCGTTGTAACTTTCTTTTTTAGCTCTGAAAAATTTATTAAAATTATACTATGCGTATTTAAAAAAATTATTTTTATTACAATAGAAAAATTAAAACTACGCAGTTTCTTCTTACCTAACATTTAAAAAATTAATTTAAAATTGATGAATCAAGTTTCTTACATTCAAACACAAATCATTAAAAACACAATTGGACAAATTTTTAACATTCATTATTTAAGAATAATAAAATATTGAAAAATGAAGTAAATCGATAAATTTCGGATGAGTGTATCAGCGAATTTAGGATAAACTTAAAAAATTTTATTTCGTAAAAGCAAAGTATTAAATATTGGATTTAAGAAATATTTTTTAAAACAATTTTTAAGCAAATGTATAATTATTTTAGTCAAAATTTTATTCGAAATAGCTTATGGTGAAATAAAACAAATCAGGTTTTGCTTTAAGCTATTTACACCTTTTATTATTTCATATAAATGATCTCCCAAGACCATGATGTATTCTACAATGGATTCCATCCCATGTAAATATTAGTGGCAATGTGTGAGACCGCAAATCGACTGCCCGAGGAGGGCAGTGAGGAAGATATACGCCCACTGGTTCATCCCTTACATACCAGGAACTTTACTCTAATGAAAAATCTAGACTGCATTCAATGTGGCAAATTCCACCAACACACCAATGGTACTCTGGAACATCTTCTGGAACTCTTCTGGATACAAAATGTGACCGAAAATCTCAAACTGCCTTGACCAGATTCTCAAGTGGACATCTAAAATGCTTATCGTTTGAACGTGGTACAAAATTTTTTCCCACTTGTAAAAAATGCTGTGACCATCCAGCCTCACCGAAACATATTCTGAATTGCGTCGGATTTTTCCGGGAGGATTTATCCTCAGGTCCCCTGCTAGTCATTGACTTTCTAACTGTCAACAATTTAATGGAGTTGATCTGACAAATGTCAGATCTTTAAAGAGGATAAGCAGACAACAATTATCTCTTATTATTTTATTTTATCATCCTTTATTATTTTAACTTATTATTATCTTTTATTATTTTATCTGATTTGTTTTATCATAAGCTATTTACAAAACATTTTAACTGTGATGTTCTACTAAATACTGACAAAAGTTTTTATAGCAAGATGCAAGCTAATTCTAAATACTATAAGTTACTAATTTTTTTACATAAAAACAGATCATAAAAAATAATAAAATACAATAAATATAAGATATTACAAGATATACAATGCCTTTTATTGTTAGTATAGTAAAATATCAATAATAAAGTTGTAAAAGGTACTATATACATCCCAGAGCTGAAGAACCCCCAACCGTACCTTAAAAATTAAAGAATATAGAGTATAGTATACAATTTAGCATGAAAAAAAACATTAGTACAATACATAGTAAAAGTATTGTTAAAATATTGAATATGACAAGTGAGTTCCATTCTTCTTTAGCTTTATTCTCTATTTAATCCTGTTACGAGGGTTACTCTGAAATTTTTGAGATACGCGCAGACGCGAGAATTTACAAAAATAAAAATAACGGTTTAATTTTAAAGTACAAAGTATTTTAACACAGACGACAATTTTTTACTGACTTACTTCAACTTGTTTAGCGTGGAATGAATTTTAAGCAGAAAAGAAAATGGTGTTGACGCGAGAACATTTTCGCGCTATGATTTTCTACGATTTCAAAGCAGGATTAAATCAAGGAGAATGCGTTCAACGGTTGCAATTAGCATTTGGTGATGAATCTCCAGCTCGTACAACTGTATTCAAATGGTTTAGAGCAGTGGTTCTTAACCTTTTTAAGCCGCGACCCAAAAAAAAGTCAAAATTATTTCATTGCTTTATTTTAGATCGTATTTTTAAAAAATCTTCAATCCTACGATGATGATTTTTTTTTAACTTACAAATTTTTTACTTATTTTTTTAATAATAAAGATAAACAAAAGTACTTTTCAATCCAAGGAAAATTTAATTAATATCAAGTGTTTTTAATAATTTTTATTGACCAAATTAAAATATATTTATAACTTTTTGAAAATAATTGACATTTTAACTTATTCCTAAAAAAAAAAAAAAAAAAAAAAATCAATACATATGTTAAGTCTTTTAAATTTTAAATGCAAGTCATACAGTTTTAATGAGAACCTTGTGCTTGAATACATTTTGAAAGATCTTCAAACCTCGGTTGAATGCTTATCAAGGAGCACCTTATATCTATTTCAGGATTTAACTTGTTCCGGTAATAGTTTTTGATTACACACAGAGCCGAAAAACCAGCCTCACACATATATGTTGTTGAAAAGGGCAATAATACTTTTAGGGCTTCTTTAACAATTATTGGCTTTTCGGTTTTTAATTTTAACCAGAAAGCACATAAAGATTCAGTGTTTTGTAACTCTTCTAGGAGGTGTTGGTATTACTTATTATTTGGGGTGTATATTACTAACTTTTTTGGTTCGACTCAGCGCGACCCAAGAAATATGCTTCGCGACCCATAGGTTAAGATCCGCTGGTTTAGAGAATTAAGAAGAGGTTGCAATTTTCTTCAGGATGAAGAACACACAGGAAGGCCGCCCTCGGCAGTAATCCCGGATAATGTGTCTTCCATACGAAAAATGTTAATGGATGATAATCGATGTACCTATCAAATGATACAGAAGGAACTTAACATTGGATCCGCAGCCATACACAAAATCATTCATGAAGAATTACATATGAAAAAAGTAGTTTGCCGTTAGGTTCCCCATAATCTAACTGAGCATCAAAAACAGGAGCGTGTCAGAATCAGTAAAGAAACTCTTAATATGCTGAATGATGGTGGCCACCGCATCATTTCTAAAATTGTAACAGGTGATGAAACGTACATACTGTTTTTTGACGTTCCAACATGTCAAGAAAGCAAAGTATATGTCTTTGAAGATGATCTCACGCCGACAATGGTGAAAAAACAACGCGCACTGAAAAAAGTGATGTATGCCGTTTTCTTCAGAAGTACGGCATTGGTCAAAGCCATCAAGTTGGAAGGACAGAAGACAGTAACAGCAAACTGGTATACCACGAAATGTCTTCCAGAAATTCTACAAGAACTGAATGTTAGGGGACTAATGCTTCACCATGACAATGCATCTTCACATACACCCGGATTAACAGTTGAGTTTCTTAAACAAAAACAAATTAAAGTGATCGAACATCCGCCGTTTTCACCTGATATATGTGCGACTTTTGGTTATTCTTTAATCTAAAAAAGAACTTACGTGGACGTTGTTTTCATTCAGAAGAAGAGATTGATGTGGCTATAAATGCATTTTTTCATCTATTCGAAGAAAGAATGGCTTGAGGCATTTAATCAGTGGAAAATTCATCTACAAAAGTGCATTGATGCTGGAGGAGACTACTTTGAACACACCTAAAATTTTGTAAGTATAACTTTAAAAACCTAGTTGTATCTCAAAATCTCAAAAATTTCAGAGTGACCCTCGTATGAGTTTAATAATTTATGAATGGCAGTAAGTAAACAGAAATCGAATATTATTCTAATAATATAAGATATAATAATATATTACATATTAGAGTAAGATACAGTAAATAGTTCAGTGTGAAATATCAGGATAATACATATGAAAAGTGAAATTGTTATTAATGTATTACTATTATTTTAAAATTCTTAAATAAGAATACATCCAGTAAAAACATGGCTCTTTGAACAATGAAAAATTTACACGATATTGAATTAATTAATTAATTGTCTGAACACTGTGATGCTGACATAAATTTAAATTAAAAAGGTCAGCTGTGTCATCTATGAATGTTGCTTTAATTAAAATTATCAGGTTATGTTTCCTGGAAATATTTATAATAGACAGCAAAAAAATTTTATAAATAGATTTTTTTTAATTATAATTCAATGAAAGTTAATCAAAAGAAAAAGATGAATAAAATCGAGTTTTGGAATTTGTCTTCAAGACTTTATGAATTCGAATATCATATGCGTACCTCCATTTTTCTCTTACTTGTTTGAAACTAAGAAGATAACTTCAAGATAAAGTTAATTGCATTTTATCTGTGGGAAACGAAAATAATAGAAAAAAAACAGAAAGCTTTTTCTTGAATTTTAGAATGGAAGGTTCGAATCCCCAAATTCTGATGAATATTTGAAACTCCGATTTTTAATTTCTTTTTCTTATTAAGAATATAAGTTCAATCATCATATACGGCACCATTAAAACCAACATAAGCATTTTAAAATAATAGGCTTAACTTGGCCAGTAAATTCATTTCTTGAAAGTTTAACTTGTTATTTTTAATTACTGTAATATAATTTTTTTGTCTTTCATCACTTAACATAAATTTAAAATTGCCTCGTTTAATACAATTGTCTGACTATAAATTAATTTTAATCCTTTGATAGCTTAAGAGGATTTTAAGACATTTAAAGTGCTTTTGCATCACTCTATTTGTAATGTCTTAACGCTTGTTTTCGTTGGAGGAATGAATAGTCAAAAGCATTTGATTGGATAAAGCGGGAAAAAAATAGATCAGAAGTATACAGAGAAAACAACAGTGGAATAATACGTCACCTATCCCGTAAATAAATGCCAAAATTTATAATTTTCAAAATATTTTTTTTAATTAATTAAATAATTTTAAGATACTGAATTGGATCCAAAGCTTTTTAAAGCATAGGTATTCATTTAGCAAAGCAGTCTACTTAAGATTTTCAAATAAACATCACTTTATGCACTCTAAATTTCTTGATTTTCATTGGATATAAGCTAGTTGTATTTTGAGGCGAAAAGAAGCATCTGTCTTAGATTTAAGCCTTAGAATTGGGAAGAGAGTAGATATGTTTATTATCAAAAATAAACCATGGCTTTAAATCATTTGTTTAAAATTGGCAGTAAAAAATAATTATAAATAAGAATTTACAAATCAACACCGAGTTTTTTTAAAATTATGACTAATCGTTAGAAATTATAGAATGAAGCAAAACTTGTGGTAAACTTTGAATTCATAAAAGTTGAATATCAATGACAATGTTTACAAAAACAAAATTTGATCCATAAATGTTTTCATATATTAAATTACATAGATTTATATTGATATACCAATTACCCATGCGGATTGTCTGAATTATAAATAAATAATATATTTCTTTATTTAATTCAAACAATTGAACAACTGTATTAACTATCCATTTAATAACGATTCTAAAATTGTACTATTTCATAAAAAGGCCAATAACATTGTATATACATATACAGGAAAATAATCCTAAACTCGATAAAAATTTCTCATCTGTAGTGTAACGGGTCTTTTCCATTCCAACTCATTTCGTAATGGATAAAACAGTGTCGTTAAATAAAACTCAATACCTGTCTATTACTTCAAGCCTACAACAAGTACAGCTTCGATATATTTTCGAAAGAACGCTGCAACTATCCTTCTGAAAGAGGTCACTGAGAGAATGGTCGTTACGAGAAACATCCACGCTATTCCACAGGTTATTCAATCTTGAATCCAGAACATACAACAAAAGCCTTACGATTCTAGCAACAACAAAAAAATATCCCAAACAGAAACTTTGGAACACCTTTCAACGTATGCTGAACGTGGATAAACTTGACAAAGACCCTGAATGAATCTACAGTAGCCTCTCTACTACTGAATGAATCTGACCATCTAATGTCCTGGCCCAACCCCCCATAACGTTCTGGCAATGGGCCCCATTAGGTTGTCCACACACTCGCAAATCTCTTTCCCTCCATTGACCAGGATGACTTCTATGGCCACTTGCAAGGCACTGGACGGTCCAGCTTTGATAAGCTCCACTCCTTTCAGCTATTGTTGAAATCTAAAGATAGCCGCTTCTTTTTTCCCTTCACTTTTCTCCCTCTTTGTCCCTATCACCTGGGGAAAAATCATCAACGATTTTTCTTCAAACCCAACTGTGGAATAAGGAGAGAGAGGGAGAGGAAAAAAAAAAGAATAATTCACCTTTTTTCGTCACTGATCGTATTAACTGCAGATGCTAAGAGGCGAGATACTTTACTGAATTTTTTCGCATCTTCATTCCTCTTACGAGCGTTTCTGAACTTGAGTCACCTCCTAACAGGGAATTGTTGGGCCTGCAAAAGGGATTTTTTCCCTCTCCCCCTGTTTTCTTTCAATACAATTGATGAACTGGTTGGAGAGTGAAATGTGAAAAGTTTTCTTCTTCTTCCGGATAATAGTTTGAAGAGTTTTTTTTTTTTTAAAGAAAAATAGTTTTTTTATTTTACTTTTTCATCTTACAGTCCACATTTTATCGAAATTTGAAGAAGCGATCTTTGGAAGATCTTTCCAAAATACAAGGGGAAAAAAATGAAATGTATTATTTGGTAAAATTCTCCGAAATCTTATAGTTTTGTTAGAAAGCAGATAAAATTGTGTTTTCCTTTTATTTTTAGCCAGATCGCTTAAACTTTTTATCGTTAAAAACCATGATCGAAGAAGATATTTGAAACATTTGATATAAAAAAAACTCTTATCTAACTCTTTTTTATATAGTATCACATTTGTAATACAAAGAAGGAGCCTGTTTTTAAATAAAAGCAAATACTAGGTATATTTCTTTTATAAAATCATTTGAAAATAAAAGGACATTCTTATGTAGAACATATTTATTCTCTAACTTCGCATTATTTAGGGAATTTTTTTCGAATAACTTTTTATTCATTTTATGAAGGGAAAATTTAGCTTATGTTTTTTTAATATATATATTACGCAATTACTTCCCTGTCTTGGTGAAATTGTAATTGTTATTAAGAGGCATTATAACTGAAGAGGCAGACAGTCAAAAGTAAATTTTTTTAATTATATTACAGGAAAAATTTTACTGTATGAAGACCATCCAAGACATCTGTAGCATATCTGGTAGGTCGAAGAACTCAAGCAAAAATCCCCCGAGAAAACATAACCCCCTCAAAAGGGTACAACATACTAGTTACTCATTCTTTGAGAATAGCAGCTTGAGATGACATCATTGGTCAGTTCGAAATATCTTAACCATACTTAGTAATGTTCTTAGTGCCAGTTATATTTTGGAATTCCCTAACAGAGGTGTATAACTCATACATTTGTTAAAAGGGATTATATACACAATAAAATAGCAAGTGCAGGATATGACAAACAAATATATATAGATAGATAGATATAGATTTAGATATATATGAAGCCCGGTGGCTTAGTGGCAGCGTTTCACGCTCTCAAGGCTCAGGTCCGAGGTTCGATCGTCGGGCTGGGCAAGGTCGTCTCAGACTTTCATCCCTTCAGTGGGTCGACAAACTGAGTACTAAGCGTGCTTGGGAATTAAACACTGGGGACCTTACGTTAGGCTGACCACCTAACTGGGACATATGCTTCGCACCCCAGGGCCCTCGATCATGAAAACAGTTATGGGCACTGTAGGCCTTGGCTCACATGGGCTGTCATGCCACGGAGTTTATATATATTTATAATAAATAGTAAAAGTTTCATTAAGTTAGCTATCATGGTTTCTTTTAATTCATCTCACTAACTTTTAGAAAGATTAATTCTAACTGAACCTAAAACAGATTCCGAACGACTATAAACATCGTCATCGTGTCTAAAAGTGGGAATTGAATCCATGAATTACTGAACTGAAAACCAGAACACTAACCTTTTAGTTACCAGCTCTGCTTGAGCTTATTTAACACTACATAGAATTTCTTATTACAATCTTTGTTTCATCTTAAGTCACTGTTTCTTAATTAATAAAAGCTTTGACATAAGAAATAACTGCTAAATGTAAAATTGATTAATATATAATGTTTTTATATACCTTAGTTTTAGAACAAGAGATGATGGCATTAGTTTAACCACAAAATTAAATCTCAATGTGCAGTAAATCTTCGCGAAATGAATCGATAAATCATGGAAATTCTAGAAAATATGTTCTTTATAGAGACAAAACCACTGAAAAAATCTCATATTTTCATCTTCCTAGCTTAGTATTTAGAATTTATATAAACTTGTCGCCATTTTTTGGTTTAATTATTAGACTGACACCCGGGATTAAGGTACAAAGCGATGATTAATGTCTGACTAGTAGGAGGGAGTGAGAATTCCACAATCCTAATCCCTCATTATTAAAAAAAACTTCAGGGGGTATTTGCTCAGGGAGTGACTGCAATAAAAAATGTTCTGTTTATCAAAAGACAGTTGCAGTAGATATATTACATTCGATTCTGTGGCATCACTTCATGGATTCGAAAGGGGTATCTTTTATTAAATCTCTGTTTTTTCCTTTCTTTTCGCACTCGGTGAGTGGTCTCGGATTCTTTTCCCTCGTGAAGAAAATGTCTTCCATTGTTAGCACAAATATTACTGTTGTTTGAATTGAAAGAGAAGAGTTGAGTTGTATGCTTCTGCCGCCAAATGAAAAATTGAAATAAATGATGTGGCAAAATATGCATGCATTTTTTAATCATGTTTGTTTTGTTCACTGTTTACGTTAAACAAAAAGATGGGATGATTTTCGAACATTTTAAGAATTTTTTTTTTATAAAAGTTTCTGCGTTACACATTTAAGGTAAATAAAAGATATATAATAGTACAAAGCAATGTAGAATATTGTTCCAATATTTCGATAATATTTTCAAATTGAGATAATACACCATTTAAGATAAATCAAAAAATAATTCAAAGATAAATTCTACTTTCTTCGAAGAATATAGTCTACACTCTTTGAAAGGAAAACAAACGGGATTTAAAAATATTCATTTTGTGTGTGTGTCCATCCTCATCTTCAAAGGGTGTGTAATTATTATAGGTAATAAAAGTAAAATTTAACAAAGCAGTGTATTTATTATTTTTATGCTTGTCAAGTTTTGTCTTTTTATGTTGTTGTTTTAACAAGTTTTAAAGTTCAGTTAAAATATTTTTATGTTGCAAATAAAATAAAACATAGCATTCTTATTTATTATATTTTACATAAGACTAAATAATTTTTTATTAATGTGTAATCATCACTATTCAAACCTCGAATAAATGATTTTTATATTGTCTGTTTTAATTACTGGTCAACTTAGAAAAAAAAAGACCTTGTACTGGTACTTATTAAAGTAGGTCTATTGTCATTTTATTAATAAAATTTGAAGGCTTCAATTTAGTTTTCTAATCTAGGTTACAATCTCATCGTTTGATTGTGCATCGAAATTGATACGAGGGTTGTTGTTTACATTACGGGCTTAATGATTAAGAAACGATTGAATCTAAATTGGTTTCAATGTTTTTTTAAATATTTTCTATGAAGATCAATGCACTCTTTCATGGGTTTGAGCTAATTTTCAAAGCTGTCCAAAGCTACTGATCACGTGATTTATATTTGATGTACAGCAACAAAAAATGTCACTGGTTGCCAAGTCAGGATTATATTGGGGTTGATCCGTCAATACGATATTTTGGCCTGTCAAAAATTCCTTTACTTGAGCTTATATGTGATGGTTCACTAACCCTAGTTAGGAATTTTAGTGCAATATATGTCCATTATTATTTCTAGTAATGTTAGAGTGTCTGTAAAATATTTTGCTTTATATTTTATTCACTTTTTTAAGCCTTTTTATTATTTATTTTATTGTAATTATATTTTTGTTCAATAATTTTCTTAATCGTGGTTACTACAGTGCACAGACTGAGCTGCTGCAAAATTTTAACTGAATCAGCAGATTGTAATCTGTTATACTTTAAATATTCTACAGTTTATCACCTACAGCAAATGTTAAATGCTCAATAGGATACCATTCGTGCATATGTAATCTTAACTATCTGCGTGTAGACAATGCAGTCCTTTGGTATTACGAATAATGCAATGTTACATTAAAAGACCCAGTTATTAGTACTTATATTAGTACGCATGAGGGAGTTATTAGTACTTATTGAAAATCTCTGCCCCAGTTATTTGCTCTTTTTTTATACTCTTCTACTTAAACTTAATTATATTGCTTGCATATTTGTGTTATAAACTACTTATATCGTCTGCTATGACCATCATCAAGATAATTAATTGGTATTTTTTACCAAGGTTATTTGGAGTGTTAGGATAATCTATTTTCACAATTTTATTGCAATATTTATCTCATGTCATCTCCCATAGTGAAAATTTTGTAAATGTTTTGTTGTTGATGTTATATTTCTGTCAAATTATTAATTTCGAATATTAGAGACCTATTGAAATTCAATTTTGTTATCGAATTTCGTGACAATTCTATCACACTAGATGTATTACGTGATGGATGTATTACCTGATAACCTAAGGTATAGACCAGGTGTTCCATTGCGTATGTCTATATCTTGATGAAGAATGTTCTTCTACTTTTTAGAATTAATCCGATGACTTCTTGCAAACAAATGGTCGTGTAGCATTTAGAAAAGGCCGACCTGTATTGCTCTAACGTCACTTTCATCACGTGACCAGTACTGCCGATGAAACAGGCAACCATTTGCTTCAATATGCTTCTTCCACGAAATTTTTTGTTGCATTTGGCTCCTCTTGGCAAACTTTTACTGTTGATAGTAGTTTTGTTTTGAGGTCATGCATAGTCTAATGATTCATTCCCTGCGTAGATGCTAAACACAGCCTTTGGTGTTCGCTGAATGCATTTTTTTCAATATTTCTCTGCACACACGATCTTCTTTTGAACGCTAGTTAGATTATATGGGATCTAATACAAACGAAGTTTTTAACTGGCAAATGGTCCTATGATATCTTATTGATGCTCGTCATATTCTAATTTCCAAGGATGCCTCAACCTCACAGTACATCACAGGTCGATCTTGCTTTTTCAGTATTGCTATTTTCTGGCAAAAGAAACGATTTTGGCCGATATTCACAAAATTCGCCGTGGAGTAAACGTTTACAACATTTGAATTCTTAATATTTGTTTTTCACAATGCTGTATTATGGTACTTTCTCACTATATAAAAAATTAACAAAAATCATAATCCACTTTAAAAATTATTAAAAACAATCGCACGAAAATGTCTACGAACCAATTCCATTTTCTGCCATGAGGAATTTTTCAGTTTACTGTAAACAATACAAATCACACTAAGATGGTAAAATATTCTAAGGAAATTATGGTTACAGATATCAAGTTATCTTTTGAAATCGCCATTGATTACCCAGCAACACTTAATTTTGCTGGCGATCCGGAAATCTCAGAAATATAAATAGTAATAACTTAAGTAGAAAGCATTTATAGATGTATTCCTGTATTTGCTTTTCCCATTATCTCTCTTTTTTTCAGTTCGTAGTTTTAACGGTATTTAAGAATATAAACAGACTACAAATTCAGATTTGCTATATAATATCATCTGGTGAAAAGTTTAGAAGGAATTGTGATGTCAATAAATCATTTGGAAAAAAGATCCAATAATAATTACATCAAAAAGCTATCTACATATAGAGAGAATGTGCCGACCGATTGGCTGAGTGGTTAGCGTTCCTGACTCCTGAGCTGTTGGTTTCGGGTTCGAATCCCGGTTCGGGCATGGATGTTTCTTTCCATCTCTGTTCTCTCTGTCCTTTCTTCTGTGGTGTTGTATGAATGTGGTCCGCCCTATAAACGGATTTGTGGTGGTATGGCACGGGTAACGCTACTCGCTTTCGTGACTTGGTTCACAGGTGCCCGCTGGGTAACGACAAATGAGTAGCAGTCTCTGGCCTGGTTGTGGCATAGGGTTATACCCTCTTGTGTCCGCCATTGGAAAAAAAATAGAATGTTATGATAAATTTGAAATAAAAGTTATATTTCCTTTTTTGTTTAATTTATTTTAATAATTATATCTTAGATGCTTATGATTACAAGACTTGACAAAGCGTAAGAATAAAATACATTTGAAAAAATCAAAAATATGTACATTTTCGCGAGTTCTGGAATTAGATATTTACGTAATTACTGCTATATACAACATTTGCCTGAAAACGTTTGCGAACAAACGCAAAGTAAACATTCTTCAGAGAATAAATGTATATTATAGTGTCAATATTAATTCTATTTTTATATAAAGCTTTTTTCTTTAACAATTCCTTAAATATCAGTAACAATTTCAGAAAAATAAAACACATTGCTTAAAAGTAACAATAATAATAATTAAAAATTACGCGAAATGTTACCGGAAAAAGTTTGCGTACAGGTATAAATTACTAAGATATTTGCAAATTAATCTTAAATTTTTCAGCTTCCGTGAGCTTGTATGAAATGAAATATTGTCTGCATTTATTTTTTACTATTTATTCATTTTAACTCTGGTGGCAATACAGCAAACAGAATAAAAAACATTATTTTGTTGATCTGATACATTAATACTTGCAAACAAGTAAACTTAAAATGATTACAAGTCACCAAAATTTGTTATCTTAAAGCCTCGGAGTAACCGACCATCTAATCTGACTTAACGCTAAAAGATATGCATACTGAAATCCGTATGTTTAAATGCAAAGATTACTGCATCTCAAATAGCACTTGATATTAGAAAAAGGTTTAAAAATCTCTTCATGAAGATACTATTCGAAAAATTCTTAAGAAATCTGGCTATCACGGCCGTGTAGCTCGTAGAAAGCCATGTATTTAAACTGCCAATAAGCAAAACCGTTTAAATTTTACCAATTAATAAATCTTCTAAGTTTTTTGGAAAAATAATATTCTCTGACGAAAGCAAGTTTTGTATCTTTGAATCAAAGGGTGTAAACTGATGAGGAGAAAACAAGTTACGGCTTTTGAAAAGTAAAATTTTGTGTCTACAGTTAAACGCGGTGGAGGTGGCCTTAATGATTTGAGATGCATGGTAGCAAGTGGAGTTTATTAAAAGAAAATTTGCAGCTGAGTGCATAAGATTTGAAACTTGGTGATGACTTTCAGTTTCAACAAGACGATGATCCAAAACACAATGCCTACAAAGTAAAACTCTGGCTGTTGTACAATATCAAATATCAGTTCCTTACTCCTCCACAATCGCCAGACTTAAACTTCATCGAGCATTTATGGAACTTATTGGAACGCAACATTCGGCAACATAGCATAATATCGAAATACATGTTAAAAAGAGTTATGATGGAATGGAGTAATATTTCATCTTCAGAAACCACCAAGCTAATTCACTCTATGCTTAAACGATTGGAAGAGGTTCCTAGACATAAAAGTTTTCCAACCAGACATTAAAGTTTAATTGACAGTCCATAGAAGCTATTTTTAAAGACTTTTCTCACATTTGTACGCAAACTTTTTCTGACTGCTTTTTATGTAATTTTGAATTATTATTATAATTACTTTGAAAATGAGTGTTATCTTTCTGAAATTGTTACTAATATTTAAGGAATTGTTAAAAAAAAGTATTATAGAATAATTGAATTAATGTGGACACTATATATATATATATATATATATATATATATATATATATATATATATATATATATATATATATATATATATAATATAATGTATACTTTTATTTTCTGTAGAATGCTTACTGTGCGTTTGTACGCAGGCTTATTCTGGCAAATGTATATATATATATATATATATATATATATATATATATATATATATATATATATATATTATATATAATTATATTTCCTCAGCTTACTGAATAAATGAAAATAATTAACTTTAATTTTAATTTCGTAAAAAATTAAATTTTTTCTTAGCTTTCTCACACACACATATTAAATATGAAATTCTCACACATAAATATGAATGGAACAGTATAGTTATTGAAAACTTTTCTATGATTCCTTTCGCCATAATTATATTTTCATAAACAAGTTTATTAAATATAATATTTATAATATGCTTTAATAATTTTAATTTAAAAATTAAATTTATGAGATGAATGGAGCTGAAATGCAAATTAGTAATTCGTTTAATTATTAAGATTCATTAGGATTCTATTTCAATTTGAATAAATTTCCTTATTTTAAACAATATATTTGCTACGCACATAACAAAAGTTTATTAATTATTTGAACATTAACATAGAATACACATCAGTCACAAAACACATTCTAATTAATAAATATTCACATACAATAAAAGCTTTTGCTTTGAAATACATATTATTAAAATTCAATAAAAACAATCAAATACGTATTGCTTTGTTCTTTTGAATGGAAACTTACAGTGGGATGTTCTGTAGATAAGTTGATCCCAGGAAATCATATGTATTCAATTACGAAGGGTTGTAATATAAGCACAATTACCCTAACGCTGACCTTTCAACTAGCATATATCATTTTTAAAAG
Source organism: Latrodectus hesperus (assembly GCA_037975125.1). Taxonomy (NCBI): domain Eukaryota; kingdom Metazoa; phylum Arthropoda; class Arachnida; order Araneae; family Theridiidae; genus Latrodectus; species Latrodectus hesperus. The sequence continues at coordinate 20,571,270 of CM075861.1, forward strand.
CCTCGTAGAAACCGATTAAAATCTCCATTGTAAACAAAAGTTGGATAGTTTACCGAAAGAGCCATCTGCTTCCTGTTCCATTTAGCTCATATTTTCATTTTAAATATATTATAATTAAAAGGGAATATTTACTCTCTATCTAAAAATAAATATAAATTCCTACTATTTTGTTTAGAACAAAGAACATATGTTAAGTCAACAATACATATTTAAACCTCGCGTTTGCTTTTACTTAATTGTGTAATTTTTTATTCTTGGAATACATTTTTAGGGAAAAATCTCTCTCTGAAATCTTTTTTCGATAGTTTACAGTTAGAGATAATATTGTTTGTGTATTTTCTTTGAAAAATGTTATCTTGCAATATTTTCAGCTGTTTTTTTAGGCATGGAATATATTACTTTGCAAGATATTCAATTAATATTGATGTCTATTATATTGTAAATTATGTGAGATTTTAATGTCTTTTCCTTAACTATTTATTTTACAAATAATTTAAGGAAAACATACTTTTAATAGCTATCATTGTCTTTTAAGATGCTGTATATAAATCATCGAAAATTCATGATATATCTGTTTACTATCTTTTGATTGATCTTCAATTCGTGGTGTTGGTTTCTTATAGAACACATTATTTTAAAGTAACAGAGGACAGTAGAATATCGGAAACATTTTCAAATATTTTCAGTTTTACCCGTATAACTTTCATCTGTTAATGTGTTATGAATGTTTGAATAAGTTAGTACTAATTCAGAATCTATCCAGCAACACGAAATCCGGCAATATTCTGAAATATTCTTTTGCACTTACAACATGAATCTGGACATGACAGTTCGTCACTTGGGCTCCAACTTCTAGGCAGGTATATTTGTTGTGGTATGGAATCCATTTGAGAACATAGAACTCCTATTAAATTAGTTCTAATGAGCGAAAATATTAAGCTCGGTGGCTTAGTGGTAGCGCTTCGTGCTTCCGAGGCACAGATTGGAGGTTCCATCCTCGGGCTAGATGAGGTCGACTCAGCCTTTCAACTCTTCAGTGGGTTGGTGCCAAGCATGCTTCGGAACTAAGCAGAGGGCTTCACGTTTGGCTGACCATCTAACCGGGACATATGCTTCGCACCCCAGGGACCCTTCCTCATGTAAACAAACATGTTTCATAGTCAAACTTGACCAACATTGTGTTGTCATGCCACGGATTTAGTTTAGAGCGAAAATAGTCCTTAAAGTGACAAACATAACAAACGGAGATCTTCAATGGTATCTCAATGCATGTATCCAACTTGCTGCAGCGATAAAAATATGATACAAAGGCTTTATGTACTGATATGGTTAAGAACGCTTCAAGAGAACTGTTAACTATTCAGTTTTATTATTAAGGTTGGATGACAGCTTTTATACTTAAGATATATATATTGTTCAAGTCGGTAATATAGCACTGAGAATAGAAATGTCAATAAAATAAGCATTTGTGAAATTTCCAGGTTTCTTCCTTTGCGATGAATGGGAACTTTTATTCATTAAAACCTTTCTCAGAAAGAAATATATGATGGCAAAGATATTTTGAATATTCTAAAGAACAATCATACAAGTCTTATTCTGTAATTGGTGGAGCCCTACTCTGGGCAAAGTTAGGGAAGCATGCTGGCGCAAACACAATATTTTTTGTCAGTAGGGTTCAAGTAGTCTTGTGGTAAGACAGAAATCTACAGAGAGAAAGATAATAGGTTCGATCACAGCTACTGTTAAGCAAAGGGACATAGATGATATGCTTCTGCCTTTTCATGTACGTCTCTGTTGGGAGTTTTCTGGTATTTGCGACCCATAAATATGGCCTTTTATGGAAAAGTCCTCTAGGAATTGAATTACGCAAAAGCCACAATCGCCTTAGGCCGTTAAAATGACTCACAACCCCCTTTGGTCGTCAGGCAGTCTACAATGCTTATCCAATAATTCTGGGTATGACTTGCTGAATAACATCAAAATCTTATCTAATAAGTCGAACCCAAGATAATCGGACTATGTTTAAAATATTTTTATGTTATGTTATTGTTGATTTTTTAATTTTTCACACTCATTTTACAAAAAAGTAACAAAAAAAAAGTAATTTATGCATATATTTTTACTCTTTATGATTTGTTAAATAGAAAATATTTTCCAGCACTTATAGTTGAGCCATTAATCTAATCTAATGTATCATGTAACACTTAAAAGTTCCTACGAAAAAAAATAATAACACTTCTAATCTAAGAATTCAACAAAATATTCGATTAGATCAATAGGAACGCTTTTGAAGTAGAACTTAGAGAATAACATTAACCCTACCCCACTCCTAACGCGGAAACAATACGCGTGCTCTTTCATCCGTAATAGTTCGCGCTTATCAATGATCAAGCCACACTTATTTATTTTTTTATCACTTTCAGCGAAAATAAAAAAAAAATGAAAGCAAACGTGTAAAGAATTCCAAATGCCAAGCATTTATGCAATTTCTTTTAACGAGAGATCAGAAAAGGAAGAGATACATCCTGATACGGTTACCGGAGTGGATTTCGCGGTTACCGTTATACTCAGTGACTTCTTCGCACTGCTGATCAAAAGGGTCGAAAAGTCCGGGGATTTGGACAGGTGACGGTGATGATGAAGTTCACCGCCGACAAAAAAGATCAAGGTGCTCCTAATTGCGCCATTCAAACGCACAATGAGCCGTGAAAAGCTTTGCAAGAAAATCCTTTGTCGGTATCTGAATGCATTCGTTAGTAGGTTTAAAAAGTCGTAAAAATTGCATTAGCCCGATTTTGCATCACCAACAAGCCGAAACGAAACTGAAAGTTTGTATTAGCTTTATAAAAAAAAATGTGTGATTGTAAGTTTAAATTCCCAAAGGAAAATTTTTTTCAAATATTTGCCTAAATCACATATGTAATATATTATACTTTGTCTCATAAAATTTTTTTTATCGAATTTAATATTGGAATGTTTTAATTTCAAAATTGAAAATCAATACTTGCTTGGAAGATTTTTTTTCAGGTTATATCAGATGATTGTTATTCGTGAACAAGTATATATATATATATATATATATATATATATATATATATATATATATATATATATATATATATATATATATATATATATATATATATATATATATATATATATATGTATATATTATATTATATTATTATTATTATATTTTCACTGCTTATAAAACCCATGCAAAACTCCAAAACACCTAACCTGTCAGAAACGTAAGCAACTGATATATATAAATCAAAAACCTAGAATATTATTGATATAATGATCTAATAGACGATGTATTCTTTTTGGCTTATTATGGTTTAGTGGTAAAATCAAACTTTTGATACTCGGCATTTCAAAAATAAAAAAATGAAGGTAAATGTTCTTTTTTTTCTGCATGGACATCTATCAGGATATTTTTCCAGGTTTTATTCTTTTTGACACGGAAATATGACCAATACATACACACACACACACACACACACACACACACACACACACACATATATATATAGTCACGAAAATGCGTCCGCTAAAAAGAGATTTTTCAAAATTTTTGTTCGTAAATGGAAGTTAAAGTTATCATTGCGTCTATTGGATCATGTTAGCACAAAATGGTAAGTATTAGTAAATTAGAAAATCGTAAAAATTTTATATAAGTTTTCGTATACAATTTTAAAGTAATATATAGGTTTAAAAATACTATAAAAAATTAACATTTAACTTGATATTTTTCGAACACATGTTCTGTTAATATTTGCTTTTTTAAACATATATGTATAGAACAAATCTGACTTAAATAATACAAGTTTTAATAAATTAAATATGCGGAATTGTTTCACTAGTCCAATATAAATTTCATGTTAGCATAAGCATTTATTATAATTTCAGATTATTCATATGTAAAAATGTACTTTTATCATAAAACTGCTACATGCAACAAAATTAATAATCATTGCCTATTGGAGACTATTTTCTGAGGGGGAAAAAACAGGCAATTTTTTTTACACAATATATATATCACAACTTACATTTCATTATTTTTCTGAAACTCTGTGTAGGTTGTCATTGATATATATATATATATTAGGTTAAAGTAATATAGATTTTTTATGAAAAGTATAAAATTTATCAAAGTCTAGCATGTTCTTTTTCTTGACGAGAGTAATTGCTTGAACCTATAGATATTTCTGCTACATTTTTAGCACTCATCAAGCTATCTAGGGAAATGCTATATCAATATTTTGCATAATTTTTTACATTGAATTGTTCGAGAAATAAAGAAATATATATTTGAGCAAAAAATATGGCAAAAAGTTTATGAAAAAGACGTAATAAGTAAAATTTACAAGCATTATATTCAGTATTAAATTCAACTCTTCATATCTGCATAATCAGTATTATCATTGCAGCTCTTATGACAAATGGAAAAGGAATTTTCCATGCCAGTGTTATTTTCATCTACACTATGGGTTCCCAAACTTTTTTTTTCTCGTGGACCACTTTCAAAGTTTTCCTATTTTCGGAAGACCCCCTTGCTGCTACATTTCTACTGTATTCCCAAAACTCCGAAAAAATATTACCCTAAATTGGAGGTGTTAAGAAGAAAAAAAAGTAGCACATTTTCTTTTGTGTCCTATTTATTAAAATAATATTTGTGGTCATACAAAATTATGAACATTTATTACAACATACAATAAAAAATTACTATATACCATAAAAATATGCATAACAAATAGGCAGATACTTATTTATTCCGGCACTGACATCGATTCACTCACAGTCATACTTTTATGATCAAAATCCCAAAAACAAATGAGTAACGTATTGTTCTTAGCATTCGTATTTATACTAATGTAGATTGCAAGCACAGAGCAAGTCGCATTTTACAGGTCTAAACAAGCATCCCGTACGAGCGAACGCACGGGCTGCACTTTGCAAGTCTCGACATGTGGTGTACACTTGTATATTATCTAGTGTTCTATTCAATTCTGTGTTTCAAGTGAGTCTCGAATATTTTTGAGTACCTACCTAGTGAAGGATGCTACCTGCTTACGAAGATGGGTAAATCCAAGCCAAAATTTTTGTTCTTTATTCGCTCACTTACAAATTGTGAGGACCTATTTTCACGTCTACGTGGACCCCCGTGTGGTCTCCTATGGACCACTGAGGGTCCACCTGGACCACTTTGGGAACCTATGATCTACACTAATAACTAAAGTCATGTAATCTGTGTTTGTTTTCATCAATTCAGAAGTGAGCTCCCCCGAAAAGCCATTTCAGTTTCGGAATCACCAAGAATCTAATTTGATCGACAAGTTATTTAAAAGCGAGGGAATTTTTAAGGAAACTCTTTGCAAGTTGAAATTTTATTTTTGATGTGATACCCACGAAACATGAAGAATATCATGGTGGACAGTAAAATCTTTAGAAGCAATGAGCCACCACTCTTGTTTTGGATAATGTTCGATTTGGCGATCAATTTTCATATACTAAATAGTTTGCCCATTTAAAAATCAAATAATACTGCTCATTTTTTACTCGGCTTATTCTGAGAATTGACATATGACCTCTTAATATATAGATTGTATTGTGAAGTTATGCTTGTTAAGTTATTTTCAAATAATCAATCGTTAAAAGTAGTTTGAGAATGGTGCAATTCTCAATTATCTTTTACCTTTTTAGACGAATATAAGATAATCTTTATCGTCCAACTCAGCTTTAAACGAATCAATGTCCCGTAGAAATTTCTTTTTAAAAAGTGCTTATGTATATTAAAATTATTTGAATAAATTTAACTATAAATTCAATGTTCTAAGTAAGTTTTTCACTTTTTTTGATAGATTTTGTATTTTTCACATGTACCGATGCTCATACTTAAACCTTTTTATTTATATTCAGTTAATATTTTAAACATCAACCGTCTCTTTTAGTTTCACAATAATTTCTTTCAAGTTCATTTTGAATGAGGTATCTTAGTGTTTGTGGTTTCTGCAACTTTGAAAGGATCCTTTTCTTAATATTACTCAATAGTCATCCAACTAAATAGTTCGATTTAAATGGCATAAATAAGTCGATATTCATTTCAGCAATTCCAAAAAGAATGGACTAGAAAGTATACTAGATCATTTTGTAGAAGCATCATTTTTCACATCCCTTTACCATTCCCATACCGAAGTTGTGAAATTATCCATTTCATCATTCCCATCTGAACTTGTGACATTACCCATATAAAGTCACGAATTGAATTTCATATAGGTAATGTCACAATTCAGAGATACCAAAAATTATGGATTCAATACTAATATTTGTTAGTTTTCTCATTTTAATTTTCAGTTACACTCTCTTATTAATGATTGTTATACTTGGAACTAAAATACATCGAAGCCATCACTTTAAATGATATCAAAATCAAACCAAATCTATTCACATTGATTTTTTTTCTCTATAATATCTTTATTCTCTATTTTATATCTATGGAGGATTAAGATGTCTTAATCAAATTCTTCTTTCAACTCTCCCAGTTAAATTGTTTTTTTTTTTTAGTTTATCAGGCACATATATATATATATATATATATATATATACAAACAATGTTTTCTTTGGGCAGACATGTTCAATTTGGTCTTATTTTATTTGAAAACCACATTCAAACGACGCTATGGTATATTATTTACAAAGAAACATTTGAATGATGATTGAAATTGCAGTAATGAAAATTCTAAAACAATCAGTGATTTTGTGGTCCAATCTTCTAATTAATTGATTATTCTGAATCTCATACTATCTTAATCGAAAACCAAACTCATGATTTTGAAAATGCAAGCCATACGCTCATAAGATTTTTTTAAGAAATGTCTCGTGTTATATTCAATGATGAATTTCCAGATCTTTAAATTCTTCAAAAGAAATATGAACCGTGGATCCATAACTTTTCAAGCTGGGCAATTAAACATTATGTTTAAAAAGTCTACATTAAAAATAATTTTACTTACGAAATTTTATATATATATACATATATATGTATATATATATATATATATATATATATATATATATATATATATATATATATATATATATATATATATATATATATATATATATATATATATATATATATATATGTACATTTATATGAAAATATTAATTAAAAAGATCACGTCACTATATAAAATCAAATTGATGTGTTAAAATATGCATGTTTAAAAATCCCTTACTTAAAAATTTCAACTTCGTTTGAAAAAAATATTCTTCTATCAGAAATGAAAATTTTTTTCAGTTCTCTTAGAAATACATAAATTGAAAAAATTATCGTTAATTATAAATTATCATTAGATTAATCTTCTTCTTCATTGGCCTGACAGCCCAGGATGGGCCTTTGCCTTCCTCAGAAGTGCATACCAGGACTATTAGATAAGGTCATCCAGTTTATCACTTTTAGTATTTTTAGGTCGTTTTCAAGGCAGTCACGCCATCGAAATTTCTGTCATCCTCTTCTTCTGGTGCCAATGGGGCGAGCCAAGAAAATTTTTTTCGTCATCTGATTGTCGTTCATCCGGCTCAAATGTCCTGCCCATATTAATCTCTGTATGGAAATAAATTTAACAATATCTGGTTCTTTACATAGTTTATAGAGCTCAGAATTAATTCTTCTTCGCCATGTATTCTCACATTTTATCCCACCAAAGATGCTTCTTAAAGTTTTTCTTTCGAAAATGGAGATGGTTTCTTTGTCCTTCTCAGTCAATGTCCACGTCATTAGATTAATATTAATTAAATAAAATTAAAGTTATTGATTTTATTAATTATATTTGCTTAATACTTAATATTAATTATTTTTTTATCATCAATTTAAGCAAGTTCGAGAGAAAAGACTGCAATGAAAGTACTATTTATGAAATTTTATTTATTCATTTTTAAGATGGCAGTAACTTTGTACAATAAACTATTGGTGCGTGAGTCTTGAATATAAACTTCATCTAGAAACACCATATCAATTCTTCAGACCAGAAGCTTGAAGAATTGCACTCTACAATTCATGTTGGAACATTCTGAATCTAATCAGTATTCATCTTGAAATTTAAACAGCAACTTCATATTATAAATTGATTTTTTTCATAAAAATAGGCCTATTCTCCCCAAAAATTTTGTGAGTATTTTTAAGACTTTTATTTACTTACATACTATTTTTCTTATTGCCGGCCTAAAAATTCCTCTGGGGTCATGTTATATTAGGTTGGGGAATTAGTTCGTAGCGTTTTTACCAAAGACTTTTATTTAAACATAAAACAATAATTATATCAATAAGTTAATCAATTATATATTCGTTGTTTATAACCTCTTTCCACCTCACGACCCATTTGTTGATGCCATTCCGCCAAAAATCACTTGGTCTGGTGTCAAAGAAGTCGTTGAGTCGGTTTTTAAGGACCTCTTGGTGCACTGGGAAATTCTCGAAAAGAATGCCACAGTCAACAAGGAGCACTACATTGCACAGCTACACCACGTGAATGAGGCTATTCGACTGAAAAGACCTGATCGACATGGTCAAACCATACTCCTTCACGACAACGCCAAGCCCCATGTTACACAAGTCGTCAAAGCCACACTTCAAGAGCTCGAATGAGAAGGCCCTCAGGATCCGCCGTATTCTCCGGACCTTGCACCGACCGATTACCATCTTTTCCACTCCTTGTCAAACCATATGAAGGGCGTTACCTTCGATAACAAAGAGGTTCTTAAAAACTGGCTCAACAACTTCTTTGACACCAGACCAGGCGATGTTTGGCGGAACGGCATCAACAAATGGGTCGAGAGGTGGGAAGAGGTTGTAAACAGCAACGGCGAATATATAATTGATTAACTTATTCATATAATTATTGTTTTTTGTTTAAATAAAAGTCTTTGATAAAAACGCTACGAACTTATTCCCCAACCTAATAGTTTCTCAGTTGCTTCAGTCGAAGTACAGAAGCAAATGCTTGGTGTTACACACGCGGCTGAATTTAGTAAACAATTTAAATAGTGGCAAAAGCTTTTCCTGAAAGCATCGTTCTTATAATTTAAAAAATATAAAAAGCATGAGGTCCTCTGCTAAAACTGTATAACTTTTACAGTACTCAAAAGGTATATTTGGATTCTTTTTCTAGAGCAAATTATTCCTTAATAATCCTACTGGGTTCTCACAGAAGGTGAAAGAAAAAAATGTTCAACAGAAAATAAAAGGAATTGAGGGAATTAGTCATTTAATAACTGAGTTACTATAATTTTTTAAAGAATATTTAGAAATTTAATATTTTACTATAATGATATGCAATTAACCTATTATACAAGCGGTAATTTCATCATTAAATATTCACAGAAATATAGATATTACGTTATTGTGTGTGTGTGTGTATGAAACCATATATTAACTGTTACTTTTATTCATATAAGAACTTACTCTTCAATTATTTCTAATACTATAATGATTACATTATTTTTAGCTATTATTGAAAATACGTTGATATTTAAACAAAATTCAGCAATAAAAACATTTCATAAATTTCAAAACAGGAAATAAATTTTTAAAAATCTATATATTTTATATATATTTCTCTAAATCATATTCTATATTAATGTTATATATCTAACTTTAAATTATATGTTTTATTTCCTAAAATTATATAAATTTTATAAAAAAAACTATTAAAAATGTATAGTAAAATCAATTTTAAGAAATTGTTATTTCTCTTAAAAATGTTTAATTCTTGCGAAGTATAAATCAATGTTTTTTGTAAATTATTTTTCCGTTATAGTCTTTAGTTAATAAGTTATATATTATATAATATTTAATAAATTTCACCTAAATTTTTACTTTTGAAATTACTAAAAATATAGTTTCTTCTATTTAACTTTTCGAAAGACTTCGCTCATATTCGCCATTTTTATCCCACCGTGACATTGTTCGCTTAGTATTTATAAAATGTAATTCTTAACTGTCTTACTGATAAGAATATGTGATGTGACCCATAATAATTATATACGTAAATGATAATGCTCCTTTGCACTATTAACCTCTAGAGCTTTGTTTCAGCATAGTTAACCAGATGGCGTGACTAATGATGTATAGTTGGAAACTGTTAATTACCATTCATGTTTAATTGTTACATTTTTTGTGTAATATCACGTGTTCATGACCATTCACCAAGTGAGCACGATAGATTATTGTAAATTCAAGAAAATTTATATACAGACTGTTCTATGAAAAACGTATTTCGAAATTTATGCATGCTTAATTAAGTCCAAATCAATTTTTTTCCATAACGTAAAGATGAATTTTAATCATTTTGTAAATGTGCTGCAATTTATGATTTATGCATATATTTTTGATAAGAAATCGGTTGATTTCACCTGAAAAATATTTATAACAGCAGAAATTTTCATAGCAGAAATAAATTTTTTTCCCTTTATTATACAAGTGGTACTATTATATACAAGAGAACTTGCTGATAACAAATATAATATCACGTTTAGAACAGGGAATATATTATGTGTCACTTCTAATATAAGAAAATTAAGAGAATTTCTTTTGAGAATTTTAAGATAATATTATGTTTTTAACACATTGTAATTCTTCTTACTACATATCAAAGGCATAATATACTGCTCAAAATAATTACAGGATATTGAGATTATGGGTTGACCTGGGACCTGGAAACTGTTTGGTTGATTGATACATTATTTACAGATGTAGCAAGCTATATGAGATTAAAATGACATATGTTTGGCAGAAAAATGCATTTTGTTGAAAATTTAGGTAGAAAAGGGGGGAAAACACTTTGTGCACATGAGAAAAAAATAGAAAAGGCATTTCCTTAAAAAAAAATCGTTTTCATTAAGGGGTGTGGGTTCTCAAATAGCCAGCAAAGTTGAACACCTTTGAGGTATCTAATGCATGAGGCTATTTATGAGGGTCAGGAGTATTCTGTACCACTCCTCCAGAAGAGCTCTTTTCACTTCTTGGAGAAATTTGTGGTATTGATAGGCGTTCAGCAACTCGTCTGTATAGAATGTCCCAAACATACTCAATTAGATTTGCGTCAGAACAAGTTGACCATTCTATTTGTATGGTTCCTTTCTCCAAGAAGAAACCATTCACCAAGTGAGCACGATGTGACCTGGAACTGTTGTCCATTGACATGAAGTCATCCCCAATTGTGGCAGCATAAGGGACTTCAATAAGTCTGAAGATTTCATCCTTATATAGGCAACTGATCACAGCTGCTTTTCGAATGATATGAAGATTGGTACGCCAATCAATGGTCTGAAGATTTCATCCTTATATAGGCAACTGATCACAGCTGCTTTTCGAATGATATGAAGATTGGTGCGCCAATCAATGGTCTGAAGATTTCCTCCTTATATAGGCAACTGATCACAGTTGCTTTTCGAATGATATGAAGATTGGTGCGCGAATCAATGGTCTGAAGATTTCCTCCTTATATAGGCAACTGATCACAGCTGCTTTTCGAATGATATGAAGATTGGTGCGCCAATCAATGGTCTAAAGATTTCATCCTTATATATGCCAATGATCACAGCTGCTTTTCGAATGATATGAAGATTGATGCGCCACCATGGACCATCACTCCTCCATTTCTAAATCTGACACTTTCGTGTACGAACGCGGGATTTATTCTAGTGACATGCCCTCTCTAGATGGAAACACCCCTATTATCAGGATGGAGAAAAAACGGGACTCCTCAGAAAAAAAATATTGAGTTTTCATCTCTCCTCCAGTTCACAGCTGTGTTGTCCACTCTTTGCAGTCTTGACGGTGCCTTACTATTAACGTGATACACACTCCATCGGTCATCGAGCGTTCAGCTACATAGAATGAAAGGGGATTTCGGACAGTTTGTGACGAAACTGTGGTACCAGTAACCGAAGGAAGGTGTTGTTGAAGAAGAGTGCTATTCATATATTTTAATGTTTCCAAGCCTCAAGAACCCAACAGTCTTCATTGAGTGCTTTTGCATGCTTACGACCTTATCCTGATCCTTTGCCTCAAAAAACAGTTTCAAATCATGGAAATCATGCTTTGTGAAACTCTCATGGGTTTTGCTACTTCGGATTATGTTTGGTCTCCCTGTAACCGTCCAACAACTCGCCAAGCTTCTGATTCGGTTAAATGACTTCGTTGAGACATCGCACTCGTCTCGAAACAACTCGCTTACTGACTGTAGACAACTTTTTTTCGTTTTGTCTTGCCTTAATTTAAAAGCCAAATCTTATTCGCTGCCGCTATAGCGTCGTCTTCGATGTCAAACTCAAAATTTTCAGAAAGCGCTTTTGTTAATGAATGTAATTTGAAAACGAGAAAAATTTACATTTGTGACTCTTTTCTTCCATTTTATGGCAAAAAATTGCTTATATCGTTATTTAACAAAAGACTTCATAATTGTTTAGTTTCTTTGATTGTTATATCAGTGTATTATGCCTGGGTTTGTTGCTAACTGTTTTATCATTTAAAGAAAAATATTCACTTTTCTTCAACTTAAAAAGTAAGCATCCGAGAATCAATTGAATCTTTTTTTCTTTGGTGTAGAAAAAATAGGGAAATAATAAGAAAAAACTAATTTTCAATTTACAACTCTTATTCTAACACACGATTGGATATCTCAAAGTGATTTGTAATGAACTAGGTTATTTATTCTAAGAGAGATATATTTGTGACGAATTAATTAATATTTATAATAAATAAAAGAGTTGTCTTAATTAAACCTTAACTTTGTGGAATTATGCATGTATAAGTGCAATTTAACTCTTCTCTGTTAGAATAAATACAGGAATAGTTAGAATTTTAATGTTTATGACCAATAATTTCTTTGATAAATAAGATATTTAGAGATTAATCTGTTAAAATCCATTGTAAGATAATTTTAATTTGATCAATATTTGTGGGTCAAATAAAAAGACATGCAGTTTACTTTCCTTCTTTACTAAAACAGCGAGAAATATAAATGCATATAAACGTAGAGGACATTTCTTTCACAATCTTCGCAATATGTGCACTATATTGTTGTCAATTCGAGGGTGTGAGTCTTTTTAATTCACTTAATTTTCTATTCTTACAAGAAAACAATTTGTTCCTTAAATTTTGAAAGGCAGTATACATTCAACCAACATTGGGGTCGCGGTGACCTGTTTGGTTATGGCGTTGTTCTCATTATCTGTAAATCATGAGTTCGAATCCCGGCTTAACCAAAGATCCATCGTTTTTGCTAAAGGTGGCTGTGTGGGGCACGTTAAAACAGGGCGTGGTTGCAATGTACTCCAAGTGAAATGATACCTCTCGGTGTGGCAGATCTTCTGCTTGGTCCTTGCTTCAAAATCAAGAAGACTCCACCCCAACTGCTTCTATCGAACTGGTAAAGCCTGATTCAGGACTAGGTACAATAAGCATGTTGGTGCAAAAACAACAGCAACTCTCACCAATAAACAGGATCTTTGTAGTGTTGCAGAATCCACTTTGAACGCTTAGTCCCGATTTACTCCCCTCCTCCATACCATAAAGCAGCATTGTAATTCAACCTTAATATTGAAAATGAACTACAAAATGGGCTTTTACCAGTAAATGGATCTATCTTCAGACACCCCTGCAGGAGTCTCGTGCTGTTCAATTATAGCATAAAAACGGGATACATATCTATAGGCATGATAGTCTCAATAGAGGCAGCCTGTATTATCCTCTATCTTATTCATTTAACCACAAATAATGATCTAAGCAATAAAATTTCATGGAAAAAATCGAACTTAATTGTGAAATGATGTTTTTCACATTTTTAAATACATTTACAGCAATATTTTAATACCAAATTATTTATGTTTGTTTCTGTATCTGAATATATTTTATAAATGCAATTAAATTTACTCGAGATTCTATATATATATATATATATATATATATATATATATATATATATATATATATATATATATATATATATATATATATATATATATGTATATATATATATATATATATATATATATATATTAAGACACGGTGCATTTTGTAGATGCAAATAATTTTACACAAGTGAAATACGGAACAGAAAAAAAAATTAATAAATTCATGATTTTTGTGTAATTTATAGCATGCCACTGGAATACTTAGGCCAGAGAATTAAAAATAAAACTATTTCTTGTTACACTTCTTTTGTCATAATTGAATATTATGATTAGATATTAGTAAAAATTTTACTCACAAAAAGGTATTCGCATTCAAATTTTCCATTTGAAATTACTTAAAACATTTACAAAAATTTTAAATAAAATTTCTACAGAGCAAAACTATATATTTTATTCATGTAATCCTCTTTTCTTCTTCTTTTTCTTTTTTTTTGAGATTTCTTGTCTCAAAACAATGAGAACGAAAGGAGGAGATCTGAAACATCGCCAAATTATCTCGCAGCCAGAGCGGAACTGTCATCGGAATCATCTGTGTCCACAGAAGATTTCGTTTTCTTCGTCGAACAATGGCAAGATGCAACGCATGGCTGGAAGTCTTTTTCATCCTACGCTCAATTACAGGCGCAAGATTCCGGATTAGAAGAGAAAGGATATTAAAGAGATTGAGCAAAAAAAGTGTGATTAGATGAAAGTGGACGCGCGTCATTAACGCTTTGTATGAATCACTCAGAAATTGTGTCACCAACTCCAGTGGGCCGACGTTACATTTCAGAACTGGCGTCTGCTTGTCTGCTTAGTACATTATTTAATAGCATTCATTTTATAATATTTTCAACGAGTTTACTTTTTTCAATTAAAAGGAACTTTGAAAACAATTTGTTTGCAAATAAATACTCTCGCTTTTACGAGCTCGTAGGAACCGATGAAACAGTTCCTAAAATAGAAAAATAATGTATTAGATCAGCGTTTCTCAACCACCCGACCGCAAAATATCCAGCTATCTATCCATAATCCAAAGAGTCATCATTTGACAACTGATATTAAAACAGCACCTACATTACACTAACAATAGTTCACTAGTTTTACTTCTATTGACTCGACAAGCCCGGGTGGGCCAAGGCCTTCCTTAGAACACTTTTCCACGCCAGCCTTTGCTTGGCGACATACCTGCAGTTCTTCACTTTTAAAATATTAAGATCTTTATCTACCGCATCCCACCATCTATGTTTGGGCCTACCCCTTGGTTTTTTTCCCGATGGGTTTGTAATGCGAGATTTTATATGTCAGGGTGGAGGGGTCTAGGTGGCAAATGTGTCCTTCAAATTTTATACGATTTATCTTGATGGTCTTTATAATGTCATGGTCTTTTGGCATCCTATAGATCTCAAAGTTGTAGCGATGCCTCCAACAGCCTCCTTCATTGACTGGGCCGAAAATCTTCCTAAGGACTTTTCTTTCTAAGATGGCTAGTTAGTTTTCATGAAATAATATGATCGATGATGAAAAATATAACAAACTGTCATCTATGTACCTAATCGCCTTTCATAAATTGCCGTGCAGTACTCTTAGTACAGCAGTTAGTGTGCCCTTGTCTGCCATGAGTATCGCTGATTACTTGAATGCTGAATATCTATCGTATTTAATTTATAAAATTATTTTAATTATCTAATTATTATTTAAAAATTATTTTTGTCTTCATTATTTATTTTTGCGAAAAAATCGTGCCAGTAGGTCGAATTATTAAGCTTACCCCGTCCTCGAGAACGTACCGAAATGTTTTACCTGTTCTTGGAGTAAATTCAATTAAGAAACACTGTATTAGATTTTTAAAATCTGATTTTTTTTGCTAAATTACATTTTTTTATAAATAAAATACTATGAGAAAGAATTCTCTGTCAAATCAAATTGTAATGTTTGAACGAAAAGTCCTAAAGAAAGATGTTTGGTGCTGTAAATGAGAATGGAGTTTAGAGGCACAGATACAATTTCGAGCTCTGCAGACTTTTTAAAGAAGCTGTCATCGTCAATTATATTTAAATATGTCGCTTGAGATTTGCGGGACATATCTATCGAATGGACCCTTCGTCTTTGACTTCAAGAATTTTTAATTATAGGCCCATTGTAAGCAGATCTAGGGGTCGGCCCAAACATAGATGGACTGATTGTGTAGAGGAGGACTTTAAAGTGCTGAAAGTGACAAATTGGGGAACTGTCGCCTCTCGGAGAACACAATGGAGGAGTGTTCTAAGGAAAGCCCGGGCTGTCGTGCTGATGGAAAAAAGAAAGAATTATTTAAAATGCTTTATAAGAAACACATGCTAAAAAAGATTCTCGCACTTAAAAACAACACTTACATTCATTTTATTGATTCCACTTCACAGAAATTTCTAAAGCTCAAACCGTGTCTAATTTTTAATTTTTGAAGCTGATACTTTGAAATCTCTTATGTTCAGCTTCATGGCAAATTAGTTGGCTTTCTCTTTAATTAATAATCACCAACCATCAATAGGAATAACCATCATCAAGAGAATGTTCATTCCTCTCATATTTCTCCACCAAGAAAGCAAAGTTTTTTCCAGTTAAAGATGTTTTGCCTCTCTATAATATTTTCGAGAGGAAGCATCTTCGTTGGTATGGTTTTCTTTTTCAAGTATATTTTTTCGAGTTTTTAAAATTGTCGAGAAAAAGAGAATTCCATATTTTTGGGCAGTTTTTGTCCTTTTTAAAAACGGGGTGTTCGTAAATTCGTAAAAACAAGTGTCTTCTTTAGATCGAAAAAAATATATTTCATCCGTCTGTAATTTTATTTTAATCTGAAACTAAGTTTCCATGTTAGTCAAATCTCAATAATCTATTACTTACTTGTACATTTCTTGATTTTATTCATTAGATCCATTTCTCCCCTTTCATTTTCCAATATTAATCATATTATATTATACAAATAATATATTAAATCATTTTAATTATGTATTTGATATTTAGAGGCTTTTTTGATAATAAGTGAACAGTTATAAACAAACTTAAATTTTGAGTTGTATTTCAAATTTATTTTTAAATTTGTGCAAAATTAATATATGTATGACAATGACTTTATTTTTATTGATTTAATTAAGTATTTTTTCATTCAGAATCCATTAATAATGAATTTTCCTATTATATACTGTAAACTTTGTCAGAATTACTAATATAGATGAAACTGTCTTTCTTGCTTTTGGATGTGTCACTAAAATCTCGTATAATTTTAAGCGTATCTCACATATCCAAAAACTATTGGAACACAGTATCAAAAATTGTTGGAAACTTAGATTTGTGTTGATGGTATTTCATGATATGCTTGAAGATATGATGAGATGCTTGAAGATATATTCATGATATCATGATATACCATCAACACAAATCTTCTTCAAAAAGGAAAAAAACACACTCCATTTGATTTACTCTATACACAGAACAGAAACATAAGTTTTAAATAACTAAAGTATTACATTTAAGTTTTGATATTGGAACTTCATTAGCTCTACTCATAAAAATAAAATACTGAATTTCCAAAACATCTAGTTTGCATTTATACTTATACATTTATAATTAAAATATAAGATTGAGTACTGAGAAATATAAATATAATTATTAAGAACGGAAATCTAACACACAAATGGATTTTTAAATGTTTTTTATTTCGAAAAGTTATATTATTCCGTTAAAATAGTTTACAGTAGCTACACTAGTAGTCTGCAGTAGTAATTATTTTTCAAATGCATAATATGGGCCATGTTCTTTGTTTTGAACTTCTAATTTTTTACATGAATTAGAAGTTTTTTTTATTATTTATTTTTGCTTAGTTAATATTCCATATAGACTAATGATAGTTGTTTCATTGTTTGATCAAAAGCATCATTTTTATTGTATTAGTCAGTTATTCATTTGACGTTAGCTGGGAACTGGTCTCCAAGGATAAATCTTTCTTTTTAGCTTAAAAAAGTGTTTTATAAAAGCAATTTTTTTAAACACACACAGTTATTTGTTTCTTTACAACTTAATTAAACTAAAATGTAACTTAATTAAACTAAAAAAAAAAGACAAAAAAGATTATTTCCTACAAAATTTATTAAAAATTAAAATTTCAGTTTTTAAATTAGATTCCAAGTTCGAATTTGATCTGAATTTCAATTAACATTATTGAATCTAAAGTTTTATCTTTACATTTGATTTGTAAAACCACTTTTTCGTATCCGAAATGCTAAATTACAAATTAGCAAATTACATTTCTTAACTATATAATTTATATTACGTACATGGAGAATAAAAGTCATTTTGTTTAAGGGCCGTGGTAGCCTAGTGGTTATTGCACCGGCCTTCCGTCCGGAAGAGTTCGATTCCCACTGTCACCAAAGACGCACTGAGTACATGCGATATACGTGGTCGTTAAATCTGTGAAATCGAAAGTCCTATGGTCAGTCGTTGAGCGATTACTACGAGTGTAATAGTCTTGAGAAAATTTCCTTCCCCTTCAGATCAAAGTCCAATTTGAACCGATGTATGCTCTGGTGGTGCCATCTATCGGAGGGGTCCTAGAGCAAAGTCAAACTTTCACCTTCGTGGTGCTCTGATTAAACGAAAAACGCATCGTTCTGATTTAATTTCGCATAACTTACGGCTAACGAACTTGGCTTGTCTAAGTGTCATAAGTAACTAACAACAGCAAAAACAGATGTCATTTTTGTCAGCAAATATTCGAAGCATATATCAAAATCACAATTTATTGTAGAAATGTAAAAAAAATCGATTTTTTTTTATCTTTCTTTAAATTTTATTTTGATCTATTACTCAAGAAATGGAAAATCCTTGTATATTCTTCCCCATGCTTCTTTTCAATACAACTTTAATTTCGTCTTGTTCTAAAATCTGAGATTAAAGGAACCACCACCCGCAGAACAATTCCAGAAGTACTGTGCTTTTATTACATCGAAAATTAGATTAATTATAATTTTCGAAAATCGCTTAAAAAGTATACGAGATTTGCTACTGATTTTTCAAAAGTTCTTTAAAATTGTACGGCTTTAAAGCTGTATACTCCATGGCAGAGTTTCTTAAACTTTTTGGCGTGGAGACCTCATAATATTTACAAAACTTTTGTGTGACCCCATAAGCACTGTGCAAATCTGAAGCACTTGTGAGTGAAACGGTCAACCTCTGCACCTATAATATACTATCAATTTTAAATCATTAACTTTAATTTTTAAGATAGAAGAATGTGAAAGTTTTTAATGTAACAAACTTAAAAAAAATATAATACAATAATAAAAGATCAATTCAATTATTCTGGTAAATTCAAACATTAACTACAGTCTTAGTTACTATAGTTAAAAGTTAATTATAATCTAGTAGTCTGCTTATTGAGTTTAACTGTACTTGGAAGGTCAATAATGTGAAAATCCACTTTCTTGCAGTGCATTTGCGAGTGTTAAATATTAGTGGAAACGCTCTAGTTAAGTTTCCCAAACTTTTTTTTTTGTTGAGGCTCCCCAGACTAGGTATTAATAATGTTTTCATGCCCCCTTTCAATAAATACAAAAAGAACGCATATTATGTACTTAAAAGCCTTTAATTTTAATAAATAAAACTTTAAAAGTATAAATTTAAAAAATAGATGCTTTTTATCTAAAAAAAATTAACAAAATAAGAGTAGATACTAATGAGATACTTGAGATTGCATGTTCTGTACGAGTTGGTTGATTCTAGGTTCTGTTTTTGCCAGAGCTATCATTAGGTCATTATCGATATCAAGACGATTTCGCTGTTTAGTTTTAATTAAAAGTAGAGCAAAAAAGTTTATCTCACCCAAGTAAATTGAAGAAAGTACTCGTAAAGCAAGAGAGGCAAGTTTCGAATTAACAGGCAATCTTCTGATCCAAAATTTCTCCAATGTCAAACGATGGAAGTCATCTTTCATGGATGAATCAGCCTTCATTTCTAGAAATTCTTCCTGAACTTCTTCTGGTAATTGTAACACATCGACAAGAAATGGATTTCTTGTCATGTGCCATAGTGGCGACTCTGAATCGATGTCTCGATAGAATCGGCGAAATTCGTCTTCCAGCACTTGCAAATGAATTTTTATGTCAGTTTTCAAATTTGCGTCCAGTTTGTTATTTTTAATTGCTTCGAACAGCCGGAAAAAAGATATAACATTTTCAGAAGACAATTTTTGATCCCAAAGTTAAAGCTTTGCTATGAACCCCTGAATATAATCATAATTGCTTATTATAGTGGCGTTTCTGCCCTGAAGTTTCAAGTTTAGCTCATTCAAGGCACCAAATATATCAGTTAAATAAGCCATTGAAATGTGTCATCTTTGAACATTGTGAGGAAATCATGTATTTCTTTGAACTCAAGAAAAAGAATTCTTCTTCTCTTCTTCTTCTTAGAATTGGGTTTGTATGTCATTGGGCACCTCTGCTTTTATCAGCATTTTGTACCATTAAAAGGAAAAGAAATACCTCTTCTTTCAATTCATAAAGGTGAGCCAACATGTTGCCTTTGGACAGCCAGCGTACTTCTGTATGGAACAGAAGAGCTTTGTTATCAGAATCAAGAACCGACTGTTTAAAGCGCTGCTCTTGTTGTAGTTTACAATCCTTATAGCCGAGTCCAAAGTCTGGCATAATTTCTGTGGCAATGTTTTCGAAGTCAAAGCTTGCCTATGAATAACACAATGTGTACTAACCATAGCGGGATTTTTCCTTGAGCTTTTTAGCTGAGCCCGATCGTACACATATCATTGCAGGTGTGCCATCTTTGCAAAATTCAATGCTTATTCCAATCCAAATCATTTTTTCAACAAAATTTGATATTGAATTAAATATGTCTTCAGATGTAGTACCTGCTGTTAAAGATTGGGAATATGAAATATTTTCTTCAATGATATCTCCACCATTGTAACGAACATAAACTATTAACTGTGCACAATTAGCGATGTAGGTGGATTCATCGCAACTAATGGCAAAAAATGGCGATATTAATTATTTGTGATTTAATGCCTACTGCAGTATTATCGATTCTACGCTTGACTGTGTACTTCATTTTTTGCTCTGCATCTTTTCCTAAAATTATCTGCGTGGATTTTAGGACACATGGTTTTTTTAATTCTTCACCAGTAGTATGAGGTTTCTTTTGCTTTGCTATCATAAAAGCTATTTCAAATGAAACTTTGAGATGTTGCAATACACCTGGGTGATAACTTCCTGATTTATCCAATCTCATCCGCTTGAGTGATTCTGCTTTAGAAGAAAAAAACTCTTTCGTCTTCAAAACCAGAGTAGGATGTTGTTGCTTCAAATGTTTTTCAAGGCGATTGGGCCTCATGCTATCACTGCCTTAAACTTTCATACATATCACACACTGAGGCAATAGTAACTCGTCTTTTTCTAGGAAAGTAAATGCAAACTTAATGTAATCTTCTGAAAATTTTGATGTGGTATGATATACCACATTAAAATTTTCAGAAATTTCAGGAAATGGGTAGAAAAAATTAAATTAAATTTTTTGGTAATTTCAGAAATATTTATAAATACTTTTTTGCTAGTAAAAAGTTAAAGAAATGTTGAAATTGCTCACACTGTGGCAACCCATGCAGGTTCCGCGACCTCAATCAGGGTCGTGACTTGTACTTTAAGAAACTTTTTTATAGGAACACGTTTACTTATAAGCATTTTCACTTATAGGTATTATTACATTACTTATAAGCACACTTTTACTTATAAGCATATCAATGAGCTTTGAAAAAAAAAACTAAAATTATTGCCAATCAACAAATAAATAAGTAATTCATCACTCCTTTTTCTATGATACTTCATCGAGAATTATAACTGGTCTCTTATTATCAATCAACAAATAGGTTTAAGGACCAGAATAAGTTACGGGAAACTAAAGTTATTCTACATTTTCCCATAGAAATTTTACATGCGAGATCATATCAAAGATTTTTATTTAGGTGAAGATGATAATGTTACAGTTTTATTAGCAGGGCTATGGTTGGTTAGGGCGTCGTTTTCGTTATAAGAAGGTAGTGAGTTCAAATCCCGACTTAACTGAAGATCCGTCATGTTCGCTGAAGACGGCTGGGGCACGTTGAAAAGGGCGTAGTCGCAATGTCCTCCAAGTGAAATGATACCTATGGGGGTGGCTGGGGAAGTATTGGAGGTCTTCTGCTTGATTCTTGCTTCAAAATCACAAAGAATCCAACCGGTTGCTTCTATCTAACTGGTAGAGCCTATCTTAGGGCTAGGTACAGGGAAGCATGCTGGTGCAACAACAAAAGATAATTAGTAATCGTTACGGAAATTAGGGTCTTAGTTGGAATCGCTACTTTAAAAAAGAGGCTCTATTTTGGGAATGTTATTTTCCTAAAAGAAAAACTAATTTAGCAGTCCCAAATTATTATATTATTATATTGTATAATTAATATATTACTATATTGTTCAAAATTATAATATTAGCATGAAATTTTAAGGTTCAAATGTTACATTTCCTGAAATCGGTTGTATATTTGCACGCAAGTTTTAAAATAGTTGTTTTAAAAAAAACTAATGTATTCACATTGACATCATTGCTAACGACTCCAGGTTTAAATATCACAATGGCTGGACAATTCAATAAAAATGGAAATGTCTATAACACGATGAAAAAATTTTACTCCATTTTGATATATATGCCAGAATTTGGAAATTCATTATTAAAATAATTTAGTACAAAATATAGTAAAAAGAAAAGGGCATAAAATATCTTTAAAGAAAACAACAGAGATATTAATCTTATGGAATTGCAATTTGAAGATATTAATCTTTGCATTAATTATGAAAACCCGCTTACTTTATTTCTGTTTCTTTTATGTTGGAACTTGTGTTCTCTGTTTTACATACTACAAAATTTCGAAATTCAATTACGTTATTCTGTTAGTATTTTAATTATTATTATTATCAAAGAATTTAAGATTATTCTTTATCAAAGTATTTGCTTTTCTTCTCTGGCTCAAAATATTTCAGCTGCAGGTCATATAACAAATTAATGTTGTTACAGACTGGAAAAAAATTTTTTTTTAAAAAATGGGATAAAATGGGAAATGCCCTTGCGCAACTTAATTCGTCTCCGTTAACCACGAGGATAAAGTATGATGAAATCAATAATATCACTCCAAATCTTGTTTAATGTTGCTATTGGAGAAAAGTGATTTTCTCTTTTTCTTGGAAGTATGGTGTCACTTTTGGGTGTAACTGTTATGTTTAGATTCAACACTTCTGTTTTCGTTCGTGGCTTTATTAACAAAAGAAAGACTTCATGCACCATAGCACATGCGCGTGCAGAGAAGCACCTTCTGGCAAAATCTAATTATCCATTGCAAAATAGTAGCGAAAGTGAAAAATTCCTTTTACTAGTTTGCGTGCGTTATAAAAAAGGAAAGTGATAAACGGCTACTTTTAACAGATGATAAATCAAATTTCTTCCCATTCCCACCTTCATAGATTCACAAAACATTCTTTTTTTAATAGAGACGTTTCATTAAACAT
This sequence comes from Latrodectus hesperus, assembly GCA_037975125.1. Taxonomy (NCBI): domain Eukaryota; kingdom Metazoa; phylum Arthropoda; class Arachnida; order Araneae; family Theridiidae; genus Latrodectus; species Latrodectus hesperus. Next base: position 20,594,813 of record CM075861.1, read on the forward strand.
TTCCCATTATTATTATACCAAAATTTAAAAAAAAATAAAAATTTTGTCTAGCGATACAAGCAAGTATAATGCAAAATTCAAAATATATATAAATTTATTGAACCTTCAAATGAAATTAAAAATTATAATTATTTTTTTTCAACGGGGTGCATTTGGGTGACGAACCATTAGCCACAAAAAGGCCAGAAACTGCTACTCATTTGTCGTTACCTAGCGGGTACCTGTGAACCAAGTCACGGAGACGAGTAGCGTTGCTCGCGCTATACCACCACAAACCCGTTTATAGGGAGGGCCACATTTATATATCATCACAGAAGAAAAGACAGAGAGAACAGAAAGAAAGTAACATTCTTGCCCGAACCGGGATCCGAGCCTGGGACCCACAGCTCAGGAGTCGGAAATTCTAACCACTCAGCTATCGGTCGGCAAAATTATAGCTATTACAAGTTGCATTTTCAATTGATGAAATTTATACCATTTGAAAGGAAATATTCGAAATTTCCTAGTCTATTTATGCATAAATAATCTTTATTCGGCGACATCTTGATTGTTAGTAATAGTTTTTTTTTTTTTTTTTTTTTTGAGAATTTCCGCGACAGAAAGAGAAAAATTTATAATAAATGAATAGGGTACGTTGCTTTAGAATAATCTATTACAGAGAAAATTCATGTAAAATGGGGACTGCCTTTCATGCTAACAGCAACTCTCTTTTGAAGATTATGAAATCTATTAGTCAATTGAATAATATTGTGATGTCTCTTAACATGGTTAATTTATAAACATTATGTGGTATAGAATGTATTACTAACAAGATTTAACAATTACTTTGAAGATAATAGAACTCGAAATTCAAGTAAAATGGTACTACAGTGTGACCAAGCTCTAATTTTTTTATAAAACATAATGTAATATGGATTGGTCATTAATAAGTAATGACTATGACTTTAAGGGCTATGGAACTCAGAGACTTAAGTTCCCTGATGTCACCATGCACAAATAATAGTCATTGTAAAAATTATTTAAAATAATCTACGAGCCTTAATTTACAAAAGCCTATATCAATAAAAATAAATATTTTTTCTATTGATCTTTTTTAATTTTAATGATAATGAATGCATTAAAATTTTGAATGAAAATATTTAATATTTCAATTGTAGATTTGAATAATTTATGTTGAAAAAACTGGCTAAGAATCTAGAATATAATTCCAGAAACTAATAGGTTTAAGTATCACGTCCTCAGCTGAATATAATTGTTTCTATCTGAGAACTAATGATAATTTTCTTATGGTTTTTTTATTTCATATCCAATGTTCATTTTTAACCGTTTTTGTACGTTGTCAATGATATATGATACACTTAACAATATTTATAACTTGCCCTTTTAATTTTTCTGGTTGTCCTGTTTATACCAGTGTATATGATTATATTTTTTATTAACATCATTATTACTATCAAATATTATATATTCTTCTTCATAAATTATATTTATTTTAAGCAGTATCTGTGCGATCTCATTAACATTTATGTAATATAATGAAAATTTTCTAATTCTGATCTATATTTACTATCTGTTTTTCCTGATTTTCCATACTTAACTGGTCTATTTTAATTGGGTCTAATTTGAACCGAAATGAGAAAAAAAAGCCTTTAACTGTTACAGAAGAAATGACATAAATTTTCAGCATTTGTTTTTGGATGGTCTTTCCTGTTTGGCTTTCATGGGTTCCTTAGTTAATAATCTTTTTTAAATTGTGTGTGAAAATGGCTAAAATTTCTCATAAGTATTTAAAGAAACTTAGGTTGAGTTTAGAGCAAGCCGTTGTAAGACGATTTTTGATATACTACTGCTTTGGCAGTGATTAAGAAAAATAGTTGCAATACTTCCTTCAAATCCTAAAGTTCTTTTACCTTATTTTAATATTATATTTTTATATTATCATCAGTTTATTATTTATTAACAGAATGATTTTATGAGCAATTTAAAATTATTTTGAATATTATTTTTTGACATACAAATCAGATTTTGTACATAAATATTAATGTCCAATCCATTACTGAAAATAAGTTGTCATTATAAGCTTAATATAACATACATTTTTGTTTCAAGATACCTGAAGTAAAAATATCCCAAGTTTAATTTTTAACTATCTAAATCAGAGCTTCAAAACTATTTATACATATAGTATTTTTAGATAGGAAATAACTTTGTGAATTTTTATATTTCTTAAAATTAGCATGATTTATATATATATATACATATTTTTTAACGCATAAAATTATCTTAGCAAATAAAATATAAATTGGGTAATCAATATGCTTCTTTTCTTTAAACAGACAGGGTAAAAAATTTATGTATTTAATTTTTACATATATTTTTTCTAGAATATAATTACATTCAAGTATGAATAGAAAATTGTTAACATTTTTATATTATACTGAAAATTTCATTTACTTTAGAGCATTTTATTCGTGACTTTTGTTTCGAAAGAACGCATATAACTGGTAAAATTATTATTTCATTTATTTACTGTATACATTTGTAAATGCCAATAATGCATTTTTTCATAGAAAATATAATAATACGTTAGCTTTATCAAAAGCTACTCATAAATTTGCACCATATTTAAATCTTCGTAATGTTATTCTTTAAAAAATATTAACATGCATCTCTCATAGATAGGTTCATCATCATCTATTATGAAGCAAATTTACACCTAGCTATATATATGAACTTGAAAAACAAAAATATTATCTGACTATTTTTTATGAAAGTTTAACAAATTTTCATATACTACCTTGAAAGTTTTTTCAGTCATATTTACTTTTGATGAAAGGGAACATACTTTTCTGTTAACCTTTATTTCTCAGCAATTTAATTTTAAAATAAATAAACATTCAATCAACATAAAAATGGTTTTCTAACTATAAAGTTTAAATTTAATTAATTTCACAAATGGAACAATTATACCATAAAAAAGTACTTCAGAAGATAAAAATGATGGAAAGTGTTTTTTTTTTAAAAATTTCAAAAATAAGACATTAATAAAGAATATTTTTATTAAACTTATTATGTTCATATTTTTTAAAGTTAAAAAGAAAATCACTATCTTGAAAATAAGTACGCATATTGTAATCAGTCACGTTATCCTTAAATAACACATTTTGTTGAAAATATTAAATATAAATAGGAATTTAAATACATTAAATATTTCTTGCTTAATCAAAATATTTGGAATATACTCTCTAACTTTCCCTCAGAATTTTTCTGAAAATGAAGAATTTTACGAGAAATCTAAATGTCTTGAATATTTTAAAATAGTATACAGCTATGCAAATCATACTCTTAAATTATAGGCCTTAATTTATTTATAAAAATTGCAAACGTTTCGATCTTTAGGTCACACAACGCACACTTCAAAATAAGTCGTAAACCGAATAGGGACATACGATACGATTTCAAATACCAGTATAAATATTGTGTGAAATCAGATTCGTTTAACAAAGTGGGACGACATTCATAATCATTTGAGATACATGATGCAATACACAGTTTACAGCAGCAGTACCCCCAGCCTGATTAGGTATTATGAACAAAAAATTTAAAAAAACAACCATTCATTTATACTTCTTAATTGTTAAAATATGGCAAGCAAACAATTTGCCGAACTTAATATTTCAGATGTATCACATAAGATTGGAAATATGCTTAACAAAAATGTTGATGTTTTGGAAATAGAAATTATAAGTTTTCAGTCAGATTTGCAACTAAAAACAAGGTTCCTGCAAAGTGATTTTTGGACCCTTATTCATTAGAGAAAATACCCCCTTAAGAAAGAAACCTTTCCGAGACTGTTTTCCAGCTTTGGATCTATTTACCTTTGTGGAAGTGGATTTTTGACCATGAAACAAGTTAAAGACAAGTGTAGATCCAAAATTACAAATAAACACTTGAATGACTATATGAGTTTGGCTTTTATAACATAAGTAACCGAGTACAATAAACTGGCTTGAAGACAAGCAATCACACCCTTCGCATTAGTTATCAGGTATTTGTTTTATATTAAATATGACTTTTAATGTATACTTAATAATGAGGCATATCACAGTTTAACTGTAAAATTCGGTATTACTTTCCCTTTATTTTTACCGATTACAATTAAATGATAATATAAGTTTTGTTGTTATTGTTGTCATGTGACAAGTGCAAAAAACAAAAAGACAAGTCATATGAGACCAAAGGCATGGAGCACTGCCCTGGCCACATCTTCAGCTTTTTCCGTATAAAGGGTGTCATGGCAGCAGTTGGGGTCGATGCTGAAGAGGGTCGAGGCAACAGAGATGCAGTTGAAGAGATGCCTCGGAATAAAATTACTATAATGTGTTTATATTGAAGTTTGTAATACAAATATGTTTTTCAAATTCAAAGCAGATAATTTTTCAAAAGAAAATTGTTGTACATTTCTCTCAAAAAAATTTATAAAAGAAAAATCTATTATGAAATAACTGTTAATGCATTTTAAATAAAAAAAAGTACTTATCTTCAATTTCAAAAAAAATAATAATAAATCTAGAATTTATACATATTTAAAGGTATATACGTGCACCAAAAGAAAATTAAGTGAAAAACTATCATCTATTGGTAACAGAAAAGCATCTTGTATCTGGCTTGCTTTCAATTTTTGAGTTCAAAATGTAGGTCAACGGGGGCAGGTCAAAGGTTGGGCACGATTGGCTTAAATCATGTAAATTACAAAGAATATGGATACAAGAAATGTACCTCGGTACCGTCATGTTTTCTGAAAGCCGGCTAAGAAATGTCAAAGAGATCGTGGTTGCAAAATCCTCTAAGTGAAATACTTCTACAGGTGGCAGGTAGAATTTTGAGAACTTCAGCTTGGCGTCTCCTTCTATTTTAAGAAGGTTCCCATCCAGCTGTTTCCGTTTAAATAGTAGAGCCCAATTCTAGGCTACGGACAGCGAAGTATGCAGGTTCATACACAAAAAATGTGCTAAGTGACAGAAGAGAGTTGTTTATAGTTAGCTGTATATCACTATTTCCAATTAAAAAGTGCTTATATGAATCTAAACAATAGGTTCTCAAAGTGGTCCAGGTGGATCCCCAGGGGTCCATAGGAGATCACACGGGGGTTCACGTAGACGTGAAAAGAGAACAGGGGTTCACAAGTTGTAAGTGGGGGTCCACGAAATATTTTCTGGTTTTCAGCATATGGAACAAAAATTTTGGCTTGGATTTACCTATCAACGTAGACAGGCAGGATCATTCACTAGGTAGGTACTCAAAAATATTCGAAACTCAGTTCAAACACAGAATGGAATAGAACAATAGAAAATAGTACAAGCATTATTTTAATAAATAGTACACAAGAAGAAAATGTGCCACTTTTTTTCATCTTAACACCCCCAATTTAGGGTGATATTTTTTAGGAGTTTTGGGAATACAGTAGAAATGTAGCAGCAGGGTCATACCGAAAGTAGTAAAATTTTGAAAGTGGTCTACGAGAAAAAAAAGTTTGGGAACCCATGATCTAAACTATTCTATCGTATGCTGCCTAAAATTCTAACCTAAATCCTGTACGACTTCGGAAATTTTTAATTTTTAATCAAAAACTTATTGGAAAGTAGCACTGAATGCTCTTATATAAATTTAGCGTGGAATCAGACACATCGTTTTTTTTTAAAAAAAGTTATCGAAGTAAAAGTTTGATCATTACATCCATTATTATTGAGCAATGTATTCAGTTATACAATATGACGTTTGTGATGAGATTTAAATTTTTTCTACGTGATGAATTATAAGTAAGAACATTATTTAAACTACTTTCCAAAGTGAATAAATGCTTCTCTTTGAAAAGTAGTTTAAATAAAGTTCTTACAAGAGCTCAACTTTAAAATATTAGTATCTCCCATTATTTTCAATTTATAAGTAAATTAAATAATTTTTTATAATTATCGTTCAGAAATTTATTACACTGTTTAAACTAATTTTATATTCCTAAATATATGTTTACATTAGGTTTACCGTTTCCCACCTTAGTACATAGGAAATTTAAAATCAAGTAAGTAGTGTTGATAATATCTGGGATTCTATATGAAGTATATTAAAAATAAATAGAAAAGACTTTGTTCTTCTTCTTCATTGGCCTGACAGCCCAGGGTGGGCCTTTGCCTTCCTCAGAAGTGCATACCAGGACCCCTTATTTTTGGACAAGGTCATCCAGTTTGTCACTTTTAGTGTTTTTATGTCGTTTTCAAGGCAGTCACGCCATCGGAGTTTCGATCGTCCTCTTCTTCTGGTGCCAATGGGGCGAGCCAAGAAATTTTTTTCGTCACCCGATTGTCGTTCATCCGGCTCAAATGTCCTGCCCATTTTAATCTCTAGAAAAGACTTTATAAGTAAAAAAATAATACGTAGATTATTTGACTTCCACTAGTAGGAGTTAAAATCGAACAGAAACTGCGACAAATTGTTAACGGAAACGGCACAATCTCTCTATAAAAATGAAACTTCTTAAATTCAATTGTTCAAAGGAAAACGAAACCAGTTACAAAACAATGAGTATAAACTATTAAAAAAGAGTTTTTTCTCCATTTTAAATACTAATGTATCCAGGGGGAGAGAAGAATTTTCTCCCCTTTCTGTATCCTTACTTACGGGAAACACACAAGTTGAGACAGTTCTTTCCTATGACATGTCTGATATCCATTTATCTTCCCTTATTGTTTCCATAATGTCCGGAATGCTTGTTCTTTGTTCAAAAATGAATCGAATTCTTAGGTGTTATACAAAAAGTAATCATAAAAAATTGAAAAAAAATATTAGATCATAAACAAAATGGAAATAAAAATTATTTATCAGAAACGAATGTTTGTATAAAAGAGATTTTTCAAAATTTTAGTTTGTAAATGGGAGTTAAAATTGCCATTGAGTCTGTGGTGCTTGAGTAGTGACTAGTCACTAGTTCTTAAAAGCGTAAGTGTTTGTAAATTAGAAATTTGTAAAAAAAAAAAAAAAAAACGAGCGTCTACTCTATTAAAAATAAGATATAATATTTAAAAATGTGTATAGCACCTTATACAAAATATTATAAAAATCATACGAGGGAATATAAAATGGCAACAAAATATAAAAGCGGTGAAAATGTAAAGTTATTCATTTTCCAATCACACACTCACACAATAATATAAATATAATTTTCAACACTCTAAATTAGTTACCAGATTTCTTGTTCATATTTTGTCAAGTTGTCTCAGTTTTGAAATTGAAAAATATATCTTAATTTGATTGAACTAAAAGAATTAATCTTTTATCGATTGTCTCTTGACTATGTTGGCATTTTGTTTTTTGCAAATAGCTATTGACAATGATGGATAGCATAGCAAAAGCATAGCAATTATGCATAGAAATTATGCTTAGATTTTGGCAATGAAGAGAATGTAATGTAAGTGTTGACTTTGATATTTTTTATGGACTTTTAGTTTAATTTTAAATATTTAATCTTTCTGTGAATTAGAAAAATTTTGTTTTCTAAAGTGCATATTACAACATATATTCGTAAAAAAATATTTCAAATGTTAACATAAAAAATATTTTAACTATTAAAAATACATCAGAAATCACAAAATTTTCTACATCAAAAATATTTTAAATCTTAGTTGCTTGTACAAGGTGTGATATAACCCATATTATAATTCCTGCACCTTATAAAATTTTAACTTAGGTAATCTAGAACTTAATTTTAATTTGAAAATATTGAATACCTTTTTGCTATTCATTTGTTTAATTGTTTTCGATAAAATGACATGTAAAAAAATTATTTTTGGTTCTCCTGAGATAATTGATATTTATTAGTTAAACAGAATTTTGTCATAACAAATTATACACTATTTGTCTCTAAGCGATTTTCATAAAAAAAAGAAATCTAAAAAAAGGCATGAAAAAACCTAGAATACAATTCATGTATAGATTTTTCTCTTTGTATTAGAATTTACAAACAAAATAAATATTAAAAAATCTATAAAAAAGGAGCTTAATTTTTTCAAATATCTAAAATTTTAAAAGTTCTATTTTTTTAAAACCATGTAAAAAGTAGCATTTATTTAAAATAAAACAGCCCCTTATATAATGTTATCCTCTGCCTATTGAGGGTTGAGTGGTTAGCGCTCCTGACTCCTGAACTGTGGGTCCCGGGTTTGAATCCCGGCTCGGGTATGGATGTTACTTTCTCTGTTCTCTCTGTGTTTCTCTGTCCTTTCCTCTGTGATGATCTATGAATGGGGCCCACCTTATAAACGGGTTTTGTGGTGGTATAGCGTGGACAACGCAACTGGCCTCCGTGACTTGGTTCACAGGTGCCCGCTGGGTAACGACAAATGAGTAGCAGTTTCTGGCTTTGATGTCTTATAGGGTTCGTCACCCAAGTGCCCGCTGTTGGAAAAAAAATATATAATCCCCCATCTGTCATTGTGAAGTCCAACATTAAAAGGATAGCTTTTTGTTATACTATTACATTTTAGGAACTATTTTACAAATTTAACTGAAAATATTTGTATTATTATTGTATTAGTCAAATCAAGCACTATATTTCTCTTAATTACAGACGATAATCAAGTCTTCCAATATGGATTGCTCGACTTATTGGTTTCATTCAAAGGAAATAAATGATAATTCTTAATTATATGACACTTATGTTTCCCTGGAATATTAATATCGGAATCTTAATCTTCCACAGAGGTTTCAGGATTTAGCTCTGGTAAAGATAGTGGCTATGGCACAAAATGCTATTGAGCAGAGGTGCCCAGTACCGTGCAAGCCCATTAAGAAGAAGATATGGCTATTGTCAGCCGGAAATGAATGGTAGATAGTTGAGCGAGAGAAAAAATCTAAAAATTCTATTGATAAGGATTACTTTACTTATTAATTCCAGTCGAGGGAAATAGTATTTGAAAATGCTCAGTTCCATAACAATTATGTTTCACTGGAATATTAACATTGGAATCTAATCTTCTACCGAAGCAAAGGTTTCAGGATTTAAATCTGGTAAAGATAGTGGCTATTATTAGCCAGAAATGAATAGTAAATGGTTGAGCTAAATCTGAGTCGATTTAGCCTCATTCAAAGGTGTGTTGTGTCATTTTTATATATCCAATTTCATTTTCGTCTGTTTTCATAATTTCTAACAGTAAGTTTCTTGAAATAACATAATTTCTAATATTATTCAGTCTTAATAGCTTTTTATTTAATAATATGCCAGATGAGTTATACAGCTATAGCTTCCATCTCCGGAACAGTTCCAGAAGAGGGGGAAGGTTTCCTGATCCAGGAAACTCAAGAACAGGCTGAGCTAGTTGAAGTTGTATTCATATTCTTCCTTAAGTTAATACATTTCATTGCCTCCAAAGACATATGCAATATACGTGCTCGTTAAATCTGTGGAATCGAAAGTCCTGTGGTAGGTCATTGAACAGTTACACGGGTGTATGATCTGGAGAAAATTTCCTCCCCCTTCAGATATATGTCAAAATTGGAGGAATAGATCCTCTGGTGGTGCCATCTATCGGAAGAGCTTAGAGCAAAATCGTACTTTCACCTTGGTGATGCTCTGGTTAAACGAAAGACGCACCCTACTAACTTAAATTCGCGTAGCCAACGACATAGCGAGCTTGGCTTGTCCAAGTGTCATAAGTGACATCAACATACATTTCATCGGTGACTTATTCTCGTTTGACACTAAATCCGAAATCACATTTCAAAACTCTTATTCAAAAACTGTTTCACTGTTTCTTAATTTCAAATGAGGCTAAAGAATAAATAAGATTATTTTTTGGATTACTACATTGTTCAATGGAAAAGAATTTTCTCTTAGAAAGTATAATTCAGTTAGCAATCTTTATTACTATACCATTTGAGTTCATCTTCGTAAATTTTTTACAACATGTGTCAAAATTAGGGATTCAACGTCTTTACCATCATCAGTTTAGTTTCTTTTTTTAAAATTATCTTAATTTTAATCACACATAGTAACCCTCTATAATTTCGTTATATGATATTGGAAATGTATTTTATTTATTTAACTCCATCTAGAATAATATCAAAATGGAGCCTATCGAAATAGTTAAAATAATTTCATAAATTAACAGCATTATTAAAGAAAAATAATAGGTTCATTTCTTAACTTTCATTTGCAATATATATCTGTCCATTTATGCTATTCTTAGAGCTTTAACTTTATTATTATTTATTTTAAACTAATGTTTTCTTTTTTGTAATAATAATAAAATTTTATAACAGTCATAATGATAATAATTTTATAATAATCATAAGCAATTTTATAACAATCATCATAAAATATTAAAATTAAAACTCTTTTTATAATAATTATTACTAAACATTTGTAGAATCGGTATAAAATTCCATGATTATTCTACTAATTTTCCTGAAAGTTGTACGAAATCTAATGTTTTTTTGACAGCTCAGAAGTTAACTTCATCACTAAGAAAATTATATTTTTCCCTTAGAATATGCCCCAAATTACCAACAACCCTTTGTAGAATTTTAGGGGGATATAAATCCACAAAGACAAATACTTCTTATAATTCTTTAGTAGATGCATACTATCAGATAAATATTTGTTAAGTTGCATATAATCAAACACGTAATACAATTGTTATATACAGCAACTGAAACTATTAATTTAAAGCGTAAATGTTTGAAAGAGTTTGAAATTTTTTTATGAAAATTAAAAAAGACTAAACAGTTTTTGTTAAATGATTTTAAAAGACAAAAGCTTTGAGTGAAAAGATGAATAGAATTCCTAATTAAATGATATTTTAAATTAATCATCAAATTACATGCATTTTTTCATGTTATTTTGCAATGATAAGCAATACACAATACTAAAATTCTTAAACAATTTGTAAGCCATAAACACTCACAATAATGCGGTATTTAATACTTAAATCCTGTGCCGATTATTGGTTTCTTTCTTAAAATTTGTGAAAAAAGACATTATTCTGATAAATCTAATTAATACTTATAATTATTCAGTTAGTTTTGATACCGTGTTGTGAAACACCCAACAACCTATAACTTTTGCAAGTCGCTTTAATATCCATGAAATAAATTATTTAAAAAGAGGAACTTTTTAAAAAACAGTGGGCCGTATTAATGTGTGACGAAGGAGGTAACCAGGAAAAGTCACCTTACTTCTATTTTGACGAATATGTATGCAGAAAGCAGAAGCTTAATATCCATCTCCCATTGTTCAGTAACGACGGAAATAGAACCCACGCCTTTTACTCTGAACAACAATGTCTCACCACTAGGTCATCAGCCTTTTGTCAGTTTATTTAAGATAATACATGAAATTTAAAATATTCAAAAAATAAATAATAACAAAAAGCAAAATAGTTAACTCTAGAAATAAATGACAAATGAGTTTTTAAAGTTCATACAGTAAAACTAGTTTAAATTTAACTGCACATCGACTAATACTTGTTTATGATTATTTGCTGTACCTTGAAAATTTTAATAATTTATCAGTTATAAAACTGATATCTTCTTGTACCACCCACGCCTTAGTAATTTTCGAAAACACGTTTCAATTCCAAATCATTTCCGGATCGTCAAAAACAAACTATTTCAGCCGCTTTTTGATTCTACTTAGTTCAAGTTCGAAGCAAAATGCAAAAGAGGGAAAAAATATAGGCCGATCAGAGACTAATGGCGATATGTGGAGCACCATGGACCCACCTCCCTTATTAATTGGTCAGGCAGAATGAGAGATCTCTTTTCACTTTCCATTTATTTATTAACTTCGAATTTCCCTTTAGTCTGATATCACTCAAGCTGACTTGAGTGTTATGTCACAAAACCATGCTGTTCCAGGCGCGAGCCATCAGAACGAGGTCATCACGCCGAAATTATCGCCAATTGGCGTCAAAACAGACCAAAAAAAGGGGTGGCAATTCCGTTATTCGTAAGGGGAAAAATAAAGTAAATAAGTAAAACAAGCATGGAGAATTGGAAAAAAATCAGCAAATCAACAGTTAGGTGTGAAGCTGGGAGGGCCGGAAGTAGGGCTTTTGAGAAAGGGAAGAACAATGTTAGAGAGAAATTCGAACAAAAGGTGAAAAGAAGTGAAAGTGATTGTGACAGAATGGGAAAAGTTTCAGAAATTTTTTGTCGTCTTCGAATTTGATATTTGCAATATTCATATTTTATCAGAATATTCAATGTCAGTCTGATTATTAGGATGAATTATTTTTAATTTCAATATTATTTACTGAAATTTTATACTTTTTTAAATATTCATTGATCGACATAAACTACAAGAAAATTAAATGATTTTCTTTTGCTCTATTAAAATCATTTCGAATTCGATTTTCGTTCTGATTTAAAAAAATCATTAAATTGGAATTAATTAAAATTTGATAATTTTAAATGTATCAAAAATTTATAAATTTCAATTGAAAATAAAACTTAAAAAATTGCGGGCAAATATTTCGAAAAAATTTGTAAAGTGTTTAAAGAAATAATATTTAATAAATTTTGAATGATGAAGTGTGATATCTTTGTTCTCAACAAACTTTTTATGGATAATGACTGATAAAAGCATTATATAAATTGTGATATTCGATGAAAATTAATCAAATTGCTCAGGTTGGATTTTTAAGTTTTCAAGTTTATCGCAGGAAAGAGGTAAGTTAACTTTTAACAAATTTAACTTTAAAATAATTAATTTAGCCAATTTAGTTTTCACTTTGGATGATTTATGCTTAAATTAATTTGAAATTTAATACTTTTTAAACAAATATTAAACCTATATTTTTTTAATATTTTTCCTACTTTCTTCTATTTTTCAATAAAGCAGTAATAAAATATTTAAAGTCTATTATATAAGATATTTGATAAATTTCAATTTAAAATAATTAATTAAATCAATTGAATTTTTTAACAAAGTTACTTAGTCATTTATTTAATTAATTCAGTTTTAAAATTAATAAATTCTATATGCTAAAATAATTTAAAATTAGATTTTTACTCTTATTCATCGAAAAAATTATGAATAATTTGAATAATTTTTCAAATCTAATTTTTAATTAAACTGCAAAATTTTTAATTTAATATTTCAGATTCAAAGACATATTTATAATTTTCCAAGCATGTAATAGTAGAGCATAGAAGAACATGCAAAACATAGGATAATTATATAAAATAATGTAATGTAGAAAGATATTAAACTTGAATCGTATGTAACTTATATGTATAATTATAAATGAAGTTTCCGAGAAAAAATTCTTATTATGTCATGTTTTAGAAGTTTTAGTTGCATGCATAACTTGTGACAAATGTATATAAAAAAAACTGTCAAAATTGAAATAATTGAATATATTTTTAAGCAAAAAGGTTTCATTCACAATGATTATAGTTAAACAATAAAATTTATATAAAAAAGAATTGTGAATTAATATTTTTACATTATTTTCATGATAAAGTGGATATTTCATATTGGTATATTTTATTGTTATATCATTAGTATAAATAATGATACATGTTATTAGTGTTAAACAATATTAACTTTAAATTTACAAATCTATTTAATATTAATCTTTAAATTTACACAACATTGATTTAAATAATAAGTTATTTGATAAAATACATTTATTAGATTTTATGAGGTTCTTTTAAATATTACTTAGCATGTTTTTAATTAGATTTCATTTTTTACCTTTCCTCTTGCAAGGGAAAGTAAGGACATGACGATCTTCCATTTCTATGAACATAAATTTCCGTTCACACTTACCTTCTTTTTTACCTGATTGTATCATTAAAAGATTAAAAATTAAAATTAATTTCTAAGCTGTATAATTTAAAAAAAATTATGAGTAAACTTTTATTGGGCATTATTGTAAAGCGTAATTCTGCCAGAAATTATAAGCATTACAATAATATATTTTTCTGAAGTTAATGTTTGAATTTGAAAAAGTAAATTCCCTTCACCAATTTATATGAAATAAATAATCAAAACTAACCCAAATATATTGGGTTCAATATCTTGGATAAAAATATGAAAGAATTGTGTAGCAAGCAACTTTAAGAACAAGATTATATAAAAAATTCAGAACATTCTTTTTTCTTAAACATAATAACAATAATGAAAATCAATAGTTTCATCACAAAGGCAGTTTAAATATATCAAATTTGTTCTTAGAAGAGGAATTTTTAAACTCCCAATCGGGTTTTTCTCTTCAAATCCATTACAGATGAGCAAAAGATAATTCGGGAAAAATGGAACTTTTTTATGCAATGAAAAATATATATTCAATGTTCTGAAGAAAAATCTTGTATGCAATGCCAGTATTTATTAAAAGCTAAGAACGAAAGATTATTACGAAAATTTTCTCGAAAATGGAAGAAATGAACATTTATTATGAACTGAATATAATTGGCAATGTAAATAATCTATTTATGACATGGAATTTTAATTCCAAATCCCTTTCAAAAATGTCTTTTTACCAAAACAGTTTGAATTCGAAAAGGTAAATTTAAAGTAGCAAAATGATAACTTTAACCACCTAAGATAATTCGACAAAATAGATTTGATATAGGATTTGGAATCCTGTGTGTGGTAGTTTTATAATTAGGAAAAACAAATAAAATTTTAGCTGCAAAAAAGATTTCTGAAAAATCAATTTATTAATATTACTAGAGCGAAGTGTGTTTTTGTTTTATCCGCAGTGTAATATAATTTGATGATATTATTACATAACTGAAATTATGATTAAAAATTATTGACGAGAAAGATGAGTTGAGTTGCTAACTGCTGATGTTGCCGAGAATAAAAGAGGGAATCAAAAAGAACCAAAAGGCTTGAGAGACAAGCTGAGCTAGAATTGCTAAAGAATTAAAGAGCAATGAAGTCGAAAATCGAATAGAACGTGGAGAACGGAACTGAACTGCCGATTCTCCACTGGCCGATGAGTGGCTACGGAGTGGAATCTTCGAAAAAGCGCGAGTGATTTTTTTCTAGTTGAAGAAGAGAGAATTCTAGAGAACTACCAATTTTTTTTTCCTGAGTCGTCGTTTACTCGCACCGTGAAACGAACTGGTTCTCAAGAATTTGTTCGTGAAAGGACCACCCTATGCATACAAGTAGTTTGAGGTTTTAAATGCAAATTTCTGAATATTAATAGATATATATATATATATATATATATATATATATATATATATATATATATATATATATATAAAGAAGTCGAAAATCAAAACTGTCAATTACAATAAAAATTTAAAGAAACACCCAAATGTGTAATTCAAGATTCAATGATAAGTTAATGTAATAGACAATAGAGTAACAGGTTTTTCATGTAAAAAATTAATAATAATTTAAAAAAAATTTGAGTAAAAATAATAATTGAGAAAAAATAAGATTAAAACAGTTTGTTGCCGTGTGCCAGCTAGGCTGGCAATATGGGGTGCGCTGCTCCACTTTTCCAACTGAACTATATTTTGGTGAGGAGCCTGACTTCCTCAGCCATAGGTACCCGTTTATAGGGTAGGCAACCATTCACCACTCATTCAAACATGGAATGGACAAAGACAGGATAGATAGAGAGAAAAAGTACATTTATGCTCGAACCAAAATTCGAACCCAGGACTTCTTTATCCGCAGTCAAGCACGCAGACCACTAGACAAATTAGGCGGCTAAAATATATATATATATATATATATATATATATATATATATATATTAATTATTTTTATGCATTAATTTTTTGAAGTTAATAAGCATTCTTTTGAAAGATTATAGTTTCTTTAAATGTTTTATTTTCAATTCTTTATTTTATTTTAATTCTTTATTTGCTTTGAAAGTACTTATTAAAAATTTTAAAAGTTCGTTCATTTCTGTACTTGTTTAAAATATTTAAATAATGTTTTTTTTACAACATCGAAGAATTTTGCAATCGTATTTCATTGTTGTAATGATTCGAAATAAAACTTATCAAAATTTAAGTGAATGAGATGCATTTCTAAATTTTCTCATACGCGATCGATGATTGTTATAATAATTTCAAGATTGATAATGAAAAGGATAGATATTTTACTAGACCGAAATTCAACTTGGACAAATTTGTATTCATTGCAATCTGCTTGACGTTGTGAATTGATTGAAGCAAAGAAATTTTCGACCAGGAAATAACTAGTGATTAAGAATTGACTCCAGATTTAAATGTTTCTTGTTATTATTATTATAATTATAATATTTTCAAAATTAATTTCAATCAATAACGTGTACAATTTGAAATAAATAAAATGTGTGTGTTTTCAAGAAAGAATTTTTAAATTTGGAACGTTAAAAAAATTAGATTTGAGAATATATCTAAAGAAAATAAAATAATTGAAATCGTTACACCAATAAAGTTAAATAATAATTTATGAATTTTCAAATATATTTAATTTTTTGATTAATTAATTTTTGTTTGAAAAGAACCGAGATCATTTTTTAACTTTCACTTAAATGATGATGAAGACATTTTTAAGATAAATAATGACGTTAGCTAACAGCTGAATTTCTCACTCAGTCATTTTAGAAACACTCATTTCAAATTGTTACAAATTCATAATAATTATGGTTTGAATTTAAATTACACCGAAAATATAACTAATAAAAGAATTGGTTATGTGCCATATTACATAACTCATTACAATAGACACTCGTTTTACGAACTCGAACGAGCTGTTAAAATTGTTCGTAAAATCGAAAGTTCGTAAAATAAAAAAATAACGAAGCATTTCATTATTGTTTTTCTCATAAAATTATCTCAATCTTGTCAACCATTCATCTGCTTGTTTACCAGATGGTCGTATTACCACGTTCTTTTATACGCGTTACATATCTGAAAGTTATTTTTCACTCTTATTCATTATATTCTCCATCATCTGATGATTTTTACGTCTATATTCATATTCGAAAAACCTTGGAATGAAATTTCTGGCAACACTAGATTTCTTTATTGAAGTTCATAGATCAGTAACTCATCTTCACTCAAGTCAAGTACATGTTCTAGGATTTCTTCGGTGATTTTTTTAGTAATCCCACCATAACTGTTGAAATCCAGGAACATGTACATGAATGTCAAAATTATCTAGATATCATTTATTCTGCATCATCATTTAAAATAGAGATTGACAAATGCATTTCGACAAGAATTTCGATTTTATTCGGTGATTCTAAGCCATGATCAATTTTTCCAAAGTACTTTCCGATATTTATATTTGAAGCTGTTGATTACACTTATAGTATAACACTCAATCCTTTCATTCATTTGAAAAATACCTTTTATTGTGATTTGTTTGGCGACATTAAATTATGTGGTTGCGTTTACAGAGTGATAGAAAAGTTCACATCAGGGCTAGAGAAAAACGTAATGCTTTTGATTTATCTGAAAGAAGTGAATGTGTAAATCAAATTCGCTTTTCATGTAAATCGTTTCGAAATGATTTCCAGAAAAGTTTCATATCGAAAACTGTTTCCCCAATTATTGTGTATATATGTCATATAAATGAAATCGATATTTATTATGTATGACAACTAATAAATGAAATTGGTATTCATTTATTGAATTTTCAAAAAATGTATTGCGATTGATTAAAACGATTTTCCCTGTTAATTGTTTTGCTCAAAATGTGTGCTTTAAATGTTTGTTTTGATATATAACCTTTAATTCTTCCTTTATTTTTATATCTTAAATTTCATGAGTCAATGCACTTTGCAAAGCCTGTAACGATATTTTGTCTCACCCTTATTAAACACCTTTTTAAAGAACATTTCTATATTCCAAAAGTGTAAATATTTTTGAGGGATTATTTTCAGAAATTTGTGATGGAGTACGATACTTGCTTGTCTTGAAGCAATTCACCTAATCAAATAAACTTTGTTTTTGCGAAAATATTTTTCAAATTTGAAGAATGGTCTTAAAATATGTTCCTTATAGTATTTGGAATTAATTTTAACATTATTATTTACTCGCTTTTTTTTAAAAAAAAAATTTCTTTTCGTTATATGGTATAACCCTATAACCAGCAAAGCCATATATTCCTCTAAAAAACTTTCTTTTAATTTCTTGAATTATAGTTCTATTAAATATGAACTTGCAAGATATTTTTATTTTCTTGGATGATGACAAACTTTAAAATGTATCATTTTTACTGCCATTATTTAATTAAAAAGCATTTTTCATTGTAATTGCTTTTTTTTTTCATTTAAATTAGTCATTTTTTTATATAGAATTTAACAATGAATTTTGCATTTGGTTCTCAAATGAAGTCGAATTAGTTTATTCGGTTGTTGAATTTACATTGCATGCTTTTGAGACAAATAATGAACACCATTTCTTGTCCTTTTTAATCTTCAAGTGATATTTAATATTTTTTTATTATTTTTTTTACAGTTCACGATGGGCACTGTTACGGTTTCTCAGCAGTATTATAAGTTTGAGAATTTTTTTAAAACTAAAGACCACTCTTTCCTAATATTCGAATTTTAATTATTTCAAGAAAGCATTTGGAATAATTTTTCCATTCGAATCCCATCTTCCGAGTGTCGTACTTTTTCCAGCAATAATACTGTCCAACATGTTAAATTCCAAAAAGAAAAATAAGAATGTTTGCACATGGTTATTAAATTATGATTTAGCAAAAGTTTTCTGTAAAAACAGTTTTTCAATCAAGCGATCATTTGCTGAAAAAAATTAAAATTTCAAAAAATATGTTAAATTTAAAATTTAAAGTTCATTAAAATTTACTTTAAATAGGTAGTCTACCGTCTTCATTTAAAAGACAATGATTTTTTTATGGGAATTAAGCTATTTCCCAGCTGAAACATATATTTATATGTAACCTTTTTTTAAATTAAATGCAATATTATATGAAATATTCTTCCTTAAAATTCATTGATATTGCTTAGAATTGTTTGCATTTATTTCGTAAAATTGTAATATAGAAAATAACGTATAATTTACTTCAATATAATAATTTTACAAGAAATATATTTCAAAGATTACAACAGAAAAGTGTGTTTAATTGTGTACAAAAATATGTGCGCTTTACGACAAACAGAATTCATTTGAATCATTCATTAATATATCTGGAAATCAATACAATAATAAAACATGTAGAAAACATTTGTTCTTTAAAGTAAGGATAAAACAATAAAAACATGAAATGAAATCTACGAAATATATTTTATTCGAACATAAATGCACGAAACATTTGCAAAAAACCAAGTAAATTCTATTATACATATATTTAAAATAGAACGGCTGATTTGAAGAAAAATTCCAAATTCCCTTGATTTGTTTAAGTCTTACGATAATTTTTCCAATGAAACAAATTCAAATTATGCCTATTATGCAGATGTGTCGGTAAATTGTTATTAATTGTGTATTTAGTTTTAAGAATAATCTTAATAAAAGAAAGCTTAATAGAAAAATTGAAAATTTCTATGACAATGCTTTTACAGTTAATTGGTGTTAAATATTTCTAATATAACATTTTACAGTGCTTTCATAGAAAAACTCGTTTCTTCACCATTTTTTAGAATATAAGGATAAGTTCAGTGTAGCAAGTTGTGTATTCCATACAATCGAATAGATAAACTGCTAACGTTGTTTTTTTAAAATAAAGTTATAATTTATGTAGACAATTTCCCGTTATTGTATATTGCTTATATTGGATAATGTTAACCATTTATGGAACTATTTATTTAAAAACGACTGTGAAATATGTTGATATATAAATTAGAAATGTTTCACAATGAGGAAAATACATTCTATAAGAATATAAAGAGGAAAATTTTTAATGTTATTCCCAGTAGATTATAGGCATATGATGATGGTGTTAGTTCAATTATTTGAACTGATGTTTAAATATATGATTTTCAGTGAAATCATTCTAAGAAATATTAATACTTTATTTAATTTCATCAGAAAACTTAATGTAATGGTTCGTGCAAGTATATGTAAAAGTAATCCACCATTTATTGATAACATAATTGCATTATGTTAACAATGAATATAGTGTGTAATGTGCAGTATTACTAAGCTTTTTTAATATTCTCTTTCTGTATTTTTCTTAAGTGTCAAGACATTAAAATAAACTGATTGTTTCATTTTGGAATATAATTCCATATTTTGATTGTTTTCTATTTGTAAATATTTGTCTAGGCCAATTATTACTAAGAATTATTTAATTCCTCTTATGTAGATAATCAAAAGTTTGAAAATAATACACAGAGTTGAGTTTGCTGTTATTTTCAGCCATTGTACGTAATTTCTCTTCTGAATTTAAACAACTTAGAACACAATCATTGATTTATATGTTATTAGAAAATTTTATAACTATTTTAATAATTAAGTATGTGAGAACTAATATATTTAAAGTCATCCAAAAATTCCACTATTTCATTATATTGTAATGTATTAAAATTTATATTTGGAACTAAATTAATAATTTTTATTCATATACCAAATCTCATGTCATGATCATGAGTATCTATGTCATGATCATGAGTAAATATCATGATACCAAATTAAATATAGGAAATTAAACAATTAATATTATTGAAAATATATTTTTAAATTTTTTGCAAACACTGTGAAATATTGCTAAACTTGGTAATTATTGCATTCTCTGTTGTATAATAAACATACATTCAAAATGCATTTCAAACACTACATTTCAAAATTTTTCGTAATTTATTGATAAATTTCATTGTTTTTTCATAAAACAAACGGTGTTTCTTAGTAAATATATACATGTTTCCCTAATTTTAATTAAAATACATTTTAAAATTCCTTATCTTCATTACTTTTCGATAAAACTTAATCAAAATATGAATTGAGATTAACGTAATGTTATTACCTTTGTTTTTATGTCGAATATGTTTTTACTTTCACTGACATGTTATTGTTTATTCATTTACAAACATTTCACAAGCAATTAGTAAAATTTCATTGTTCTTTCTGAAAACAAATGGTTTTTCACAGTAAATATATACAGGTTTACCTAATTTTAATTAAAATACACATTTTAAAATTCCTTATCTTTATTACTTTTCAATGAAACTGAATCAAAATATGACTTGAAATTAATGTCGAATATGTTTTTACTTTCACAGACATATTATCGTTTATACATTTACAAACATTTCACAAGCAATTAGTATCTTAAAATTTTCTTTTTCTTTGAAACTATGCAGAAGTAATTAAAATTATTTTCTAAAGTAAGATTCTTTTTTTTTTTTTTACATTTCACATTTTAGCCCATTATTATAATGAAATATAAAAAATGGGACACTGGAAAGACAAAGAAGTGATTATATGAACGAATTTTTATATTCTGTTAGTTCCCGTCGTATAGTACAATGACTCAATCGTAAATTATGTATCTTTGACTAAAACGAGCCGCACATTTTCTTCTACAATTTAATTCGTCCATCAGATGAATAAAACGTTTTCTACTTAAGATTTTAGAACATATAAAAAAATATTTTTGTTTCCAGTGGACGCATTTAAATATTGTCTTGTTTTAAAAAATTTAAATAAGCTTTTTTTTTTTACTTCTTATTATTCCCGAAAATTATTCTTATTTTTTATTTATTCAGCGTTTTTATAATTTGTAAATGGTCATACATAGGATAATTATATCGGTCCCTGCATATGGATAAAAAGAACGTTTAGATTATTTATAAATATTCATGTCATCGTGAAATTTTAATAAATATGAAGTAATAAACTGAGATGATTTATCTTGTATCGTCTTTTATGTGGAATATGTTAATATGATTTATCTAGTATTTCATAGTAGTGTAACAAAACTGCAGATTTGTATTGAATTAAAAAAGTAAGTTTATCTTCAAATTTAAGAGTATGTCTAAATCAAAACATAGATAGAGTTCATGCTTAAATAATAAAAATTATAAAGTTTATGACATCTTTCGCTTTCAAAGCTCTTTTTAATTAAAATATGTCTTCTCCGACATTCACTTCTATTTTTCCGTCTTTAATCTTATATTAATATTATTGGTTAAAAGAATTATAGTAAACAATATTGTATTTCATTAAGAAATTTTATAATCATTTAGTGTCCCAAAATGACAGAAAAAAAATCGCAAAATTGTATTACTTTATAATAAGAAGACCCTTTTAACTATAGTTGACAACATTAGGATCCAAAATATAAAATTTGTTTACTTATAATAAAATTTCTAATTGATAAAATGAATTTTGGTTGAAACCTCGTTTAAAATAAAGATTCTGATTTAGCAGTTAGTAAAGTTCCAAATGAAGATATAAAATGAAACTTTCATAAATTTAACGGTTATAATATAATTGTTTTATTTTTAAATGAGTAGAAAATATTAGAAAATCGAAATTACCGAAATATATTGGATTACATTTAATAATTTGAGGTAGTTCAAAAGGATTAAACTAATGTAAAAAAATTGAATATTTTTTTGTAATTTATCATATAATTATATGGAATTATAATTTTTTGATAAGTTTTTTTAATATTGTATTCTTAAGACGTTATTTTATGCTTTTGATTCAATATTTCAGTTTGCGGATAAATTGTTGAAATTTTACCCTAGTTCCAGTTTCTATGTGATTATAACAGCGTAATATAATTTCGTTAGGTTTTTTTATTTTTTCAAGTTAATAATAATGTAAGAAGTATAGTTATATGAGAGCATGAAAAAATACTTTTTTACGATAAGATTTAGGATTTTGAATTTTAATTCTAAATCTTCATTCGCAGTTAATAAATTTTTAATTTATAATCTACAGTTTACAAATTATATATATATATATATATATATATATATATATATATATATATATATATATATATATATATATATATATATATATATATAAAATCTAAAATTGAAATTAAAAAACATAATTTATCCTTAAAAATTTCACAAATGGTTTAGTAATTTTTGAGTAAATTACAATAGTAACTATCATCTCAATACCTATTTATTTGTTCAGTTTTGCTTGTCAACAAAATACATGTGCAGTGAATTTTCTAAAATAAATAAAGCAAGTCGCTTAACCGACTAATTTTGCAACATTAAATTTAATGTTGCTGTACCCTTCACTTTAGGTTTTTAAAAATTCTTTGAAATTTCTTTTTGGAAGATTCTATTGATGTGTAAATTTATGTTCTATCTTAATTTATGTGCTTATTTCATATCTAACCCTTTTTTTTGTAAATTCTAAACTTCCAAAATTTTAGAACACAGATTCATTTGATAAAATTCTTTATGAGGAAAAAAAAAAGGATAATTATGTGGATGTTTCACTAGCCAAAGCGATTAACTCCTCTTTCTGGATTTTCGAAAGTTTTAATTCCAAAGCTGTAAATAATAAATAACTGTATACATTCAAAGCAAATTTCTCAAGTAATAAGAGAATTAACACAGCCATAAACTATATCTATGAATAACATTAAAAATGTTAACTTAAAATTCTTTATATTATTTTTTATCATTTTTCCGCAACTTCTTGTTTTATGGATTTAATCGAAATGAAGCAATGATATATTATACTTGTACTTGTAGATAATACGATAAAAATGCAATTTTTCATACGTTAATCTTGTATAGTTGTATCTTTGTTCACTCACGTCATTCAATGATTTAATAGTTACGGTCATAAAAGTATCTTATTAAAAAATTTAACGTTTGAAATTTTTAACTTATTTTTAATAATAATCACCATATTTGGCTAAACAGCCCAGGTTGGGCCAGAGCTTTTTTTTTTGAATTCTGTTGCATTGCGTTCGATTTCTTACACGTGTACGACTGTTTCTTTCCTTGGTAACCAAGAAGTCTGACTCCATTCTACCCCTTTTCCTGGTTGTTAGAGGTTTTCGCAAAATAATTTTTTTAATGTGGAATCATCATCCATTCTAAATATATGTGCCACCTTGTTTATCGCATTTATTTATATGAATTTTATAATATGTGGCTCTCTATAGATTTTATATAGCTCAAAGTTATATTTTCTTTTCCAAATATTGTCGATTTTTATACCAACAAGAGTTATTCGAAACCTTTTTCTTTAAAAAATGGCTATTTTCCAATGATAATAATTGCGGAAAAGTTTCAGTAATTTTGACTGCCTTTTCATACTATGATGATTTGATTTATTTGTAAAATAAAATTTCGTGATTTCATTCGTGGTTTTTTTTTACACACAGAAGATAATTTCAATAGACTATAGTTTAAAATTGATTCTTAAAATAATAAATATTCATGCCCGGTGTGGAAGTTGAACCCATGTTATGTATATATATATATATATGGATAGATAGATGCAGTCTTGCCCAGGCTGTACTGTAAGGTTAACGGGTTTGGAATATTCACCAATCACCAAGTGCATAGTAATTTTGAACTACAGTCAAGTGACGAGGTCACACCTGAGCTGGCATCTTCCTCTCCAAACCCATGCTATACAAATGGAAGAACTTTTGAGGTCGCATTATTAACATGAACACGCATCACTCTCTATAGCGACAATCAGAAGGTGCTGGAGCCGCCCAACTTGTCTATGGGTCAGCGTGCCTGGAAGCAGATAGGGAGGTTCTGGGTTCGAATCCTAGTTCGGGCATGGATGTACTTTCTCTTTTGATCTATCCTGTCTTTGTCCTTTCCTTGTATGAATGGGTTGTGAATGGATACCTATGGATACCTATAACGTGTACCTATGGCATGTGTGTACTGATGAAGTCGGACTTTACACCTAAATATGGTTCAGTTGGAAAAGTGGAGCAGCGCACCCCATAATGCCAGCCTAGCTGTCACACGACAAAAACAACACAGAAGGTACTGGAGCATGTCCCTAATCGACGGAGCTCCAGCAACCCAGTGAGAGAAATGTGGTCACCCTCCCTATCACTGCCCGCTGCAAATGATGCTTCACTTTGCTGATCCTTAACGGGCATCAGCGTGAAGCTACTTTGCCACTGGAGCTCTTATGTATAAACAAGAAATGATGACGTAAATTGATTTCATGCGATGAAACACGTGACTATTAAAGCCTGTGAGAAATCGTCAAAGAAAAACCACTAAAACTTGCTGTTTGTTAGATAAATAAAAAAATGGCGTAGAGAAATATTTTCTCATTTTACTGAGGTATATTTATTTTCAAATAGAATTGTTGCTTACATATCTTACCCAAGTACATACATGATGTGTTTGAGAAAACAATTGAACTCCATCTATCTGTAAAGGCCCTATTAAATTTGAGTAAAATTTTTATCATTAACCAGAAGAGTGGAGGAGGCAAGACATTGGTATAGTTGACGCTCGACGGTCATCGAGCAATTTGGTTGGGATTTTCAGTTTTAATTGGATTTCATACTACTAACAACATCCAAGTGCATAGTGGGATTCGAACTGGGAAACTGAAGGCCAAAGTGCTCGGCTGCTAGTTCAGCAGGGAAATGGCGGCAGGAAATAATTGTGAAATATTTCAGTTTCAATCAAAAGATTTTAACAACTTATAAAACATGTTTTTTGCAAAAAATTTGTTTTAAAAGTGAGTAAGTAGTATTTATAATGTCAATGAAATGTTTTTATAATAACATTCTAAGAAATTCAGCAGAAACATTTGCTTTAAATGACAAACAATATAAATATCTTAAATTTTTGGAAAAAAAATAATTATGTTAAATGTACATACATAGAATTTGAGGAAATTTCCGTTATTTTTGAGAAAAAAAATTATAATTGAAATACCATAATTTTATTTTATTCTGCTTCATTTAATTAGAAAATTCATCAATAAAAAATACAAATTTCTCCTTCACATAATGAGAAGAATATTATCAAGTCTCCAAAATTTAATGACTGAGACCTTTAGGCTGTTTTTATGTCCATAATTAACATCATTATCAATCATGGTATCTGGTGTAGGCTCTTATACATTTTTTCCAAATGTATAGTTTTCAAAAACATGTATTATATTTTCGTTTATTTCTCATTTCTGTAATATATAAATGCTTATTTAAATTTCGGAAATTTTTAATAATTATTTTAATAACGAAAAATAACAAATTTTTTCAAATTCAAGGTGTATTCTTTGCATAAAAATTATCTATGTATCGCAAGCTAGGGAACTAACTACTTGGTACAGCAAAATTGCTTAAAAAATTATTCAATTTCTAATCAATTTCAATCGACAGAGAAATCATAGATAATTAAATAATTGTTATTTGGAATTGTATGTATGTGTGTGCGTATGTATATTTTCAAATCCAATAAAAATTTAATAAAACAATGTCATTTTCTAAAATGAGGCTTACTATGATTGCACATTTTTGCAATAACCAGAAAGGTTTCTTTCTGTCAAATGTAAATGATGATATCCTATGTGACAATTTTTATACCTACATTATTATCCAGTGCTAAAAGTAAAGATAAGAATTTAAATTATCCTGTCTATATTTTTCTATTAAAATTGTCTTTGTATCATAAAACATGCTATCGAAACTTTGATACCTTGATAAAACATAGTAAAAGTCGTCGATTATAGCAAACACAAGTTAATGACTTTTGCCCAGAGAGACTTAATTTTAATAAGGAAACTTTTCTTATTTAAAAAAAAAAATACCGGCCTTACTGATATTTAATATTTTTACTATTTTTTGCTAGTAATATTAAACACTAGTAAAAAGTAATTAGTATTTAATATTTACATAAATATCAAAATTTTTGAGGGCCAAAATTTCAATTATATATTAAACTATCATTTGAAAATTATTAAACCTTAAAATAAGTAAATAAAATGTGTGAAATTCTTTTCATTGTGAAGAAAAACACTGTAATAAATATTTAGTGTTTTTGTGTCTTAGCTTTAATAACAAAATTTTGTGTGTGAAAACTTGTTAAAGCTAATCTGAAATAATTAAAGTAAAAAAAAGATGATTATTTCTAAACAACTGATAGTTTTATCACCCAAAAATCAATTTTTCTCAAAACAAATTAAAAGTTATTACCCAGTATTTTGAAAACATACAATAAAAGGCCAAAAATAAAAAAAAACTAACCTATTTATTATTGTTTATATAAGTACAATATATTAATGCAAAATATTCTTTTGAATAGCAAACAGTATAATGTATTTGTCATAATTTTTTTTAAAATTTAATATCTTTACAAATGGTAATTTTTAGATATTGGTCTCGTAATAATTAAAATAGTCTTATTTGTATTTTATTCTATATGTTTTCTCATTTATTTGTTTATGGCAAATAAAAATCATTAATAATGATATTGTTTTGCAGTCAACCAATTAATGCCTCGTATCTTCAAGAACTTGCAAATTCTGGATCAACTGATTGGATACTAAATCTCAGACGTCAGGAAAGAAGAAGACACCTTTGTACTTCTTGTCACAGAGCTTTCACAGATCCTAGCAATCTACAACGTCACGTCAGATCTCAACATTTGGGAAACCGAAATCATACTTGCAGCCAATGTGGTAAAGCGTTCGCTACTTCTAGTGGTTTGAAGCAACACGCTCACATCCACAGCAGTGTTAAGCCTTTTCGTTGCGATGTCTGTTACAAAGCTTACACTCAATTCTCAAATCTCTGTCGGCACAAACGCATGCATTCTTCTTGTCGAATTCAAGGAAACTGCGATCACTGCGGAGATTTAACAATACATTCGAATTTTCCATCAATTTATCAGAGAGATCCCATCGACCAAACGGCTTATCCTTTCTTAAGTATCAACGTTTTGCGTTCCAAACGTCACTATCGCAATTCAAGAAAAGAACGTAAGTCTTCAATAATTCGGTTCAAACGATTCAAAAAACTAAGTGAACAAAGAATCTTCAATCCTGCCGTGAAAATCGAAAAGAAAACGAACTGCGATCAACAACAGCCTCTTACATCGGAATTGATGTTTGACCCCGGAACATTCTGTTCAGCATCAAATATGTTTAACTATCAGAGACAAACTTCACCCAAAGTAGGAAGTGTTTGTCCAGACAATTTTGTCTTGAGTGAGTTTTATTCTCCCCAGAACTTCCTGGATGATCACGGTTTTGGAACAAGTGAGTTTTCAAGACAGTGGAAACCCTCAAGCATGGAACTTTATAAAACTTACATGCATCAGTTTCGTCCATTCGTGGAATATCATAAGCAGTTTGATGAACCACTGGATTTGAGAATAAGTCACAAAAAGAAGTGCTCTGTTGAACTTGATGAGAACAATAATACAAACTGGAAATTTCTTGGAGACTCAAGTAATATCTTCGATGGTGGATGCAGTCTTCCCTTGCCTTGGTCCAGATCTATGCATCCGATGATTTTTGAGCCTATGTATCATGGTCATCCTGAAAGCATGGCTATGAACTATTTTCCAAACGCCACAGACATCCCCGTTTATCCTTTTCCTCATGCCATAACAGCCAACTCAAGCGCTGAAGTGCAGGCAGTGGCTTTTCCGAAAACTCAGATTCCGGTGTCCTCAGAACAATATGTAAAGCAGAAAAAGAACAAAGAGAAATATTCCTGTAAATTTTGTGGCAAAGTGTTTCCTCGATCTGCTAATCTCACCCGGCATTTACGCACGCACACTGGGGAGCAACCTTATAAATGCAAGTACTGTGATCGGTCGTTCAGCATTTCTTCCAATCTTCAAAGACATGTTCGCAACATCCATAATAAGGAAAAGCCGTTCAAGTGCTCCTTGTGCGACCGTTGCTTCGGACAGCAAACCAACTTGGACCGCCACATCAAGAAGCACGAAACAGATATGACAGTAATGGATAAAACAACGCTTACCCAAAGTGGATTTAAATTCGAGAACAGTATGTATTCGAAAGAAATCCTCAACTTAGCAAATGGTGGCTTTAATCAAACAGAAGAATTTCTGCGAAGGAAGCCGCTAGATAAAAATGCTTTTCAAATGTGGACTTATGACAACAGTAGTGAAGATTCACTGAAAGCTGTTTTAAGATCCAAAGATCTGGAATCGAATCTCAAACTTCGATTAAACAATAGCGTATTTGCAGATAGGACACCAAAATATCAGAAGTCTTTTGAAAACAGTAGCGATATTGAATATATAACTGATGACGAAAGCAAAACAACTCACACCGAAAAGGTGAAGGACTTTCATGTTAAAAATCGATCGAAATCTTAAACCTGATACAAATGCAGTTTGTGATGCAAATAAATACTTTAACATGCTCGAAAGTTATGCTCTGAAAAAAATGTAGTTTAGTTTTTAATTATATGCAAATTTTCAATATGTTTCATGATTATTTTATATAAAAATAGATGTTTAATTAGAAAAACATGTTATATTTCAAAACATTTTGTAACAGTAAATATGGCGTGTTATCTGAAATTTCTCGACATGTTCATAAGAGAAAAAAATTTTCGATACAAATTAAATTTTATTGTATTCTTTAAAGAAATTTCTTTTGTTTATATCAAATCATTTTAGCGCTTATTCGATTAAAGGAAATCTTATAAGTAGTTGTTTTCTACAAATGGATTAAGATTTCGTTCAAATTTTCCCCATTTTCTTTGGCGTCAAAATCAACATTTTTATCTTTTATTCATTTTTGAGAATAGAAAGTTGATAGTAGGAAACTTGAGTAAGATGGCTGGCTTGCGTCGGTTAACTTAAATGAAACTTGTTGTATAATACTAAATATAATATAATATAAAAATAAACGAAACATAATGTCACTTTCCCAAAGAAAAAAAAAATCAGTCGTTTCTTTTTGACATTTTCACAGAGGAAGCACAAATTTAACGTGGTTTGAATTCAAACTTCACGAATGCATTTACAAATTTCATTAACTATTCTTGACTACTTAAAGTCAATAAATTTATCATTACAAAAAAATTTAGTGATGGACCTATTGTTTATAAATCATAATCGAAACTAGTAGGATATATTCTCCCATCAGTTGGTGACTTTGAGGCTTTTTTCATCACCAAGCTGAACGCATAAACATATTTGGAACGGGAAATTTCCCAAAATCCGCCCAATTGAAATACTGAACAAAAAATTGAAACGCTGTTGCCACTTAAAAAAACCATATATATAACGCAAAAATGAAATAAATCACGATAAAAAAAAAGCAAACCTGGCAGAAAAAAAGCAACAAAAACTCAAATTGGCAACACTATAATCAAATCAAAGGACGTAAGATTTGGCGAGAAATCTCTTGAGAGGATGTATCTTACTTATACCCCATTATCAGTTTCTCTTTTTTAGCAAGAAATATAAAAAATCCTTTATACAATCTTTCTTTTTTTTTTTTTAATACCAGTCGCAAGCCAGAATAAATGTCTTACAAATAACAGTAAATGGTTTTCATAGCGTTTATGGTACGTCGCGAAAAATTACCATAAAACAAACGCCTGCGATTAAACTTGAATAAAACTGTTTCCACTTTTGATCCGAGAAATTCTGGATTGCGCTTAGTATGTAATACCTTTTAACAATAAAACTAAATTATTTTCTTTCTTATTTTTATTGTTAATTTATTATTATTAAATAGAAACCATATTGACCTTTCAATTTATTGCTTATAAGCTGATTCATATTAATTTGATAGTGTATTTTGATTTATATATATATATATATATATATTTTTTTTGGATTTGATTTTGTATTTTGATTTAAATACAAAATCTCATCATTTTAGAAACATTAGAAATTAAAATTAATTCGATTGAGGTTTTTTATTTATTAATATTTTATGTAATGCCCGGTAAGTTTATGACTGCCGTGTAGATATAAACATTTTTACTGTTACAATAACTCCATTCAGAAATAAAAACTGATCATTCGGTACTATTATTTACCATGTAAGCTATTTAATATTTGCTGAAAATGATTCTTTCTTATTTGTGAAACTGACATTACCAACATATATTGAATATTAATACAATTTTTTTTACTGGTGATATTGTTTAAAATACTTTTGTGCAGAAACATTCCCACTAGATAGATTCTATTGATAACTTTTGTCATTTACATCTATGCCACAGTTTTAGTAAACTTCTAAAAACTGTGGATTTAATATGGAAAAATATTTCTTTTATAGTTTGATAGTTATATTGTTTGCTAAAAATGATTGCTCATTCATCTATAATTGAATTTGTTTAACAGTACAATTTATTTTTATCACTTTACTTCATTATCATATTTATCTTTTGTATTGTTTTCATGTGTAATTTATTATGAAATGTTATAGTAAAATATATTTGTATATAATATAGTAATTTAAAAAAATTTAAACTTTTTCATTATCAACTTATAGAATTAAAAATATTTAACATTTGGTTTTATCCATCATTTTTTATTTACTAAGTTTCACATTGATAATAATAATACACCTCTTAACGAGATATCTCATAAATACAGTAGCAAATTAAAAAATTTTCAAAATAAGTGAACTATAATCTAAAACTTTTTGCGTGTTCAATAAAAGTTTCTAAATATTCTTCATAAAAAACTTTGAAAAATTTCTTATAATTTTTTTATTCACGTAAAATGCGATAAAAAATATCTTTGTTGTAAGACAAACATTGACCATTTTACAACTTTGGAATATTATACTGAGTTAATGCTGAGAGATAAGAACTGTACACAAAACATTTTAAACGAGAAATATACTTTAAGTTAAGTTCATTAATTATTGCAGCAACGTTTATATTACGCTATAAAATTTAAATTTTTAATTATCTGTAATACATGAAAAATTTATACAAAATATATACGTTTCATTAAAACTAAAAATATATTAAAAGTGAGAAAAAAGTATTTCCTTTCACTTTTAAATAGTCACGTAAAACTTGTTTAAGATAATTTGTTTTTAAATCAGAGAAGGCACGTAAAAAAAAAAAAAAAAAAAAAAAAAAAAAAAAAAAATCAATGTTCCTAATAACTTGCTCTATTTAAGGTCACACATCAGCAGAAGATAGTTTAATTTTTAGTTCCACAATAATCGCGAAAAAATAAACTTTCACATATATGCCGATCCCGACGAAGGTAGGGGGATACGGGGCTGTTCCTTGGGCCCTCTAATCGAATCGAAAATTTATTAACGATGTCAATTGAATGTAATCGTTTGCCAAATCAAATAATATGTTTGTAGTTATGAAGCAAAGAGGACCCCCCCCATAAATGTTTTTGCCTTGGGTCCCAATCGAAAGTCCTATCGTTGAGTAGTTACCATGGGTGCAATGGTCTGGAGAATATTTTCCTCCCCC
The DNA here is from genome assembly GCA_037975125.1 of Latrodectus hesperus. Classification (NCBI taxonomy): domain Eukaryota; kingdom Metazoa; phylum Arthropoda; class Arachnida; order Araneae; family Theridiidae; genus Latrodectus; species Latrodectus hesperus. Next base: position 20,627,154 of record CM075861.1, read on the forward strand.
TTCAAATCAATGTTAAAACTGAGGAAGTGGATCCTCTGGTGGTGCCATCTATTGGAGGATTTTAGAGCAAAGTCGTACTTCGTGGTGCTCTGGTTAAGCGAAAGACGCACCTTGCTGACTTAAATTCGCATAGCGAGCTTGGCTTGTTGAAATGTGTCATAAATAATAATTCTTAATGACAAATAATTGCTTTCTTATGCACACATTTCATACATAAACTGTTTTGGAACTCCTACGCAAACTAATTCACACATTATATACATTCGGTTTATCTCATTTCACTAAGCGTATCATCGTTTTTTTTAAATTGTGTTGCTGACTTCCGAATTTTATTAATTGGTGAACAGCAAGTTGCCTCGTCTTCTGCTACATAGCCCTTTCTTACACCTCTACATTTTTTATAACCATGAATTTTAGCTTTTTAAAGTTAATATGATGCAAGACTTTTCTATGTACCTTGTGTAAGTAATACAATAATATTTTTCACTTTTTTGCTTTGTATACACCTTAATATACAAAAGTTTTAGGTTTTTTCCTTGACATTGCCCTTTTGTTATTTTTTATGATGCTACATTCAATTATAGTTTTTTAAGACTGTTCCCTATTAGGAATACATTTGAAATATTACAGAAATTTTCTGATAGTTTGATATATTTAAAAGTTCCACAGGGAAACATTACGAAATAAGACACACAACACTAAAACTTACATTACTGATACCGTAATTGTTCGCATTAAAGTATGGTTACCATCAAGAATTTAACAATAATATGAAAAGGTGAATATTTTTGCCCAAGAAAAAAAATAATGAAGAGAACTACCATTCATTTCTTTGGATAGAAGAAGTAAGACATTTGTTGTCTTTAGATATTTCTAAGAAAATCATTCCGATCATAAAAAATGGAGGTACAATCTTAATGTGGAGTAATAACTATACTCCCGATTTTGAACGAAATAAAGTTGAAAATGTTCGTTTTATAACTTCAAATACAACTGATAAAAGATAACTAGAGTATCATTGGTATTCTTCAGAACAATTATAAAAATTTGTTATCATATTTCAAAAATTTTACAAAGTAGAATTTAGTTATAGTAATCAAAAATGTGAAGTCTTTCAACTTTTCTAAAATCCATAATTTTCTAATACTCAATCCAAAAAAATCGTTCACAAAAAAAGTAGCGCTATTAACCGTAATATTATGTTAAATACACTGAATGGTCAATGAATTAGAAATCCGAGGTCCTTATTTTATCGGACCACCTTTTGTATGGATAACAGCTCTTATTTATTTAAGTATCGAGTCTATATGCTTCTAGAAAAGGCACAGTGGCTAGATGGTTAAAGCGTTATTCTCAACATCGGAAGGTGGTGAGTTCGAATCCCGATTTAACCTAAGAGCTCACTAAGATGGTTGGGTCACTTTAAATAGTTCGTGATCACAATGTCCTGCAAGTGAAAAGATACTTCTTGGGATCGCAGGTCAAGCATTTGGTGTTCTTCTGCTTGGTCCCTGCTTCTAAATAATGAAGATTGTCGCTTGGCTGTTTCCCATAGATCTAAAAAGCTGCATAACCGTATAATTGATTTTGAAACTCTTATTAGATCTTGTAACTTATACGAAAAAGGGAACGTGCTGTAGGGTTCGACTGTCCACTATATTACCCATATTTTTATGGGATTAATATCTGGGCTTTGAGATGGCTAAGAAACTAGAGTGTTGTTCAGCGAACCAATTTTGAACACTCCTGACACGATGCCTAGTTGCATTGTCCTCTATGAAGTATCCGCCGATATCAGTGTAAAAAGGCAACATTGCAGCTTTATCTGTTAGTATATCTAAGTATCATATGGTTACTTGCTTACCTTCGAGGAACACCACGCCAGCTGAACTAGCTATGTAGTAAAACAAGATGAATACATATCTTCGTGGGATTCTCATCAAATTCAACGTCTTATATTGATGCAAAATAAAGTGCAGCGTGACATTAATTCCTCCAATATTTGTGAACAATATCTTTCATTTTCCCATCCTTAAATATCTAGTGTCTTCTTTCCCGTCACTATGACAAACATATTTATGCATTTTGAACAGTAATGAACGGTTTTTTTTTTTACTGTCAAACGACTATGCACTCCATTCTTCTGCAGATCAGATAGTTAAAGTTGAAATATGTTCGAAAGAGCCTTGTTGACTTTTTATTTTTTAATTCTGAAGCAAAATTTTTCGTGGACACCGATCATAATTTTGGAAAACTGATCGAACTGCAGTTATGTCTTCTGGACAAGTAATCCGAGTTTTAATTCTAATGTTTGAAAACCATTATTTCAGCTACTTTTGAGAACTTATGAGATTTTCTATCTTTGAAATCGAGGCCATTATAAGACCCTTTCCAAGTGGTGATTGATTTTTCGTTATCCCCATTTTACTTCATTCATCGTAAAACGCACTCTTACCGCCTTACTTTAGTTAGTATTCTACCGACGTACAACCCACGTCATAAAAAACTTTTCATCCCTGCAAGCATTTAAATGAAATTTCAGATGTTTCTAATGTGTTGATTAGTGCATGCATGTGCTTTAATATATTACCCTGTTCTTATTTGCTAATTCAAAAATCAAAGTATATTTTCAGTATTTGTGAATAATCTGTTATAATTCTTCCTGCACCATAAAAAAGGATTAAAGATTTATTTACTATGAACTTTACATGTAAGAAAAAATATGAATGTTTTATAAAAAAATAGACAATTATTTTTTCATCCGATTTTCTAGAATCAGAACAATAAAAAATTGTCCATAAGTTATTTATAACGTGTATAATTCATTACAGAATGACAAACGTTGCAAATGGAAAGAACACTTCATTCGAGAACTAAATTTGAAACCATTTATAATTTTGTTTTTCTAAATTAAGTATTGTACCCGAGTTGTAATATTTGTAGAAAATTAATTTCATATCTTTTTAATATGCTTTTCAAAGAAAAAATGAATAGCATCAATAAATTATGAGTAATTTCAAAAATTAAAATAAGTTATTAATAATGTAATAAATAGCATTTTTATACTATTATAATTTCGATAAAATAATTGAGTAACTTCAACAAATTAAAGGACTTTAAAAATGAAAAGTATCCTTAATAAATGAAAATATATTTCTCTTGCTTACATTTATATAATTTACCAGAATTAAATTTAAAAGAAAAAAAAATCAAATATAGGAATGGACTACATAATGGTCAATAATTATAACAGTGTAAATACTGTGCTGAAAAATGAAGATTTTGTAGAAATGAATATTGGACAAATTATTTTATATTATTAAATATGGTATTAGTAATATACTTATATATAAATTACATGAAGAAATTCCCACATGTAAAAAATATAAAAGTTTGATTTAAATAAACATATTTATGCAAATGTATATAATTAAACTTACTATTAAGTAGAGACTTATTTATACAAAGATGAACCCTCGAACGTATCCTGCATATTATGCATAAACCTATAGTTTGTATTACAACCAATTGAGATTTACACATATTATTTTAATGTTTATTTTATTATGAAAAAAATCTAAATATGATTATGAAATAAATTAAAATTTTTATAATAAAATAATTTTTACAATTATTTACAGTTATTAATTGCTTACAAAACGAATTTATCTGGGGTTGATTACTTATAAAAACGAAATCATGTCGTAAAAATCAAGATAAAAACAAATAAGTATTATCACGAAAAAGAAAGGTTTTCAAAAGTAAATTTTTTGCTGAAAATATACTCGTATTTTTAAATGAGATGCAATATATTACTAAATTTAAATATTATTTTAAATAGCAATAAACCATTTCTTTTGAAAGAAAAATTACTTAAGTAAAAATATTTTTATATTTTAGTTACTGTATAAAATAGTTTTATTTACACTCATGTTCATAAATTAAAGATAATTCAGAATCACAGAAATTGAACTCTAAAATAAAAATTTCACATGTAGTTATCATACACATCTTGAAGAATATGCAAACTATAAGAAACCGCCAGATGGCGCCGATAGTACGTCACAATGACGAAAGTGTAAGAGAGGGGTGTATAAGGAATGGTTGCAAAGAAGTAAAATTGTCCACAAGCGCTTTAAGAGCCTTTCAGTGCAATAACCGTATAATTAAGGCACAAAGGAAGCATTTGGATGTTTTATGTGGTAGAATTATCGCCCATCTGGAATGTGGACATACCCAGCTGGAAGTATCCGAAGAACTTGGAATCGTCCAGAGTGTCATCTCCAGGTTTTGGCAACGGTTCCAAGATGATGGTAATGTGAGTAGACGTTACAGCACAGGTCGCCCCCGAGTTACGCCAAACGAGGACCGGTATTTGGCAATTACTGCCAAAAGAAACAGACGGAGCACAGCATCAGACCTGTCTCGTCAGTTACGGGTACGACAGTTTCAAGGCAGACCGTGTACAGACGCTTAAGGCACATTGGTCAATATGCTGGTAGGCCTGTCAGATGTGTTCCACTTACCGCAACTCACTGTCACCTGTGGTTAACCTTGAGTAGAGAGCATGCATTGTGGACACCGAAACAGTGGTCTTGTGTGATATTTTCCGAGTCCAGATTTAGCTTTCAATCTGATTCTCGCCAGACTTTCAAATGGAGAAGGCCAAGTACCCGTTATCACCAAGAGAACACCATTGAAAGGCACCGTTACGGTGGTGCAGGATAGCTCGTTAGGGATGGAATTATTCTGGGTTAGAGAACTAAACTATATGTTCAGAATATAACTGTGACAGGCCACATATCGGGAATGTCATTCTGGAATAACATACGTTTGTTTCAGGGCGCCATGGGTGCAGAATTTCTATTTATGGATGTCAACGCCCGTCCTCACCGTGGAAACATTGTAGACGAACGATTTCAATCTGAAGATATCACCCGTATGGACGGGCCAGCATACTCACCTGACTTGAATCCAATAGAGCATGAGTGGGACATGCTTGTCCGACGAAGTGCAGCCCGTCAACCCCCTCCTACATGTCTAACGGAACTTTGGAGAGCATTGCTTGATGAGTGATGTAATATTCCTCAAGAACAGATCGAACTTCGCATGCCTAGGCGTTGTATGGCCTGTATTGCATCATCTGGGAAGCATACTATGTATTAACCATCATACCAACCATGTTATATATTGGTTTTTGTAAATAGGTTCTTTTTTTAAATTTGCTCTAGGGAGTAAAATTTGCAATTTTTATTAATCATGTCAAACATATAGCATCTTTTTTGCTCTTTTCCTTTTGTTTAATAAATAGACTATACAAATAAGTCATTTGTTTTGCTTCTCTTTCTTTGTATGAACTTGCATTATCCTTAATTTATGGACATAAGTGCATAAATATCCCTTGGTCGACTAAACTATAATTTTTAATTTTGCTACTATATTTTCAGTTATAATCCAATATAATTTCTAGAACTGGTAAATGATAAATAGATTTTTGAAACATTAATAAAATTCACTCATTAAAACCAATGTACTTTTAAAATTGATATATAGTTTTGTTGTCAGACATAAGTATTAAAATATGTGTTTCATTAGTTTGGAATTGTTAATAGAAAAGGAAAATTAAGAATACCTAATTATTAATTAGGAATTTTAACTTGCCTTAAATAGAGAAAAATGCATAAACTGATGATGAAAATTAGTAATCAAACACAAAAATAAAAGATGAAAGTTTGAATTTATTAACAATCCTTCTAGTAAGAAGTTCAGTTTACATATCTCTTCCATTAGAGGAAAGTAAACTAATCTGAGAAATTACATCGTCTAATAACTATATAGTCTGTATCCCACAAAGTCTTGATTTATAAAAACATGTAATTATGGAAGAAAATAGTTAGAGATAGAGGGAGCAATAAATAAATTAATAATGGAGCTAAAAATTAACACATATTAATAAAATAATTGTGAAATTATTCAATAATTCATAACATCAATTTTATTATTGACTTTATTTTTATTTTGGTGTATCAAGTAATTTTATATAACAAAAACGTAAATTCTGTAAAAATCTTAATAATTTAACAACTTAAACTGGAGAGTTATAACTTCATAGTACTTTATGTAAATGAATTCATTGTAAATCAATTTTCTTAAAATTTCCAAATAAACACTATCATAATTTATTAAAAATTTTATTTAACTGAATGAGATGTTTGTTAAAGATTTTCCCAATTGCAGTAAATTTTCAGAAGTAGTGACACCTATATTTTCTATTTACAACAGATTAAATTTTTCAAAAGTGAGATCGAACATTATTTCTCCAACTGACTTCTTAAAAAAATTACTGTTTCTACTGAAATATTCAACTTAATATAAAATCTATTTTTATGAAATTAGTACAGTTCATCTTTGCTAATTGACTCGGGGTTCTTTGGAATAAAAGATCCCAGTCACCAATGAAAATATATATATATATATATATATATATATATATATATATATATATATATATATATATATATATATATAGATGTGTGTGTATATTGCACTTCTGCATTGATATCTGTCAACTGGTATATTTTTAAATGGATGTGTTGTTGGTTAAAAAAAATTGCAATTAAAAAAGATAATAAGGCAATGTATTGTAATGCAAATGTTTTTAGTAAGAATATATTTCAAAGAAATTTCCAATTATTTATTGAAAACTAAATGCTGTCATACAACAGTTCATATACATGTCACTTCTATCAGAAGTAAATTGATCTCCCTTCGGAGTATTTTAGCAGCTACAGTTTTAAATCCAAAATCATTTAAAGTATTTAAAAGAAGAAAAACATAAGAAATTAGTGATGTAACAAATTAATATATATATATATATATATATATATATATATATATATATATATATATATATATATATATATATATATATATATAATAAAGCAATTAATGAATATTTTTGCTCATATTAAAATTGATTTAACTTTAGAAATACCAGATCTTTTATTTTCAAACAAACAATTTTTGAAAATATTGTAAATAAAAAATAGTTAAAAAAAAGTTATAGATAAATCATAAAATGAAATTTCAAAAACACACTAAAATAAAAATTTGACTAGCATAAAACATAGTAGCACAGTTTATCCATTTCTTTAAAAAAACAAAACAATGAGAAATAATTATAGTACACTGATAAGCTTACAGATAAGTGATAAACATTTTAAAATTCTAATTGACTGAGATATCTTTTTAAAACAAAATTGAATAAATTGCAAACATTTGAATATTTTAGTAAAATTATAATCAAAAATAATTATCCCATACAATCCCACTTTTTAACTTATGGATTACAAATGCTAAATTAGGATAAAAAATTCTGGCAAAAAACAGTCTATAATTTATTAAATAAACTTTGTTAATTAATCTCAAATCATAACACAGTTGTAATCAAAATAAAGACATGAAGATAAAGACAATTAATGAAATAACAAATATCACGACAAATGTCAGGCAGAAGTTCAGAAATTGAATGTTCAACTGAAGAAGTAAACATGTAAAATAAATGTTATAATGCTTGAAAATATAGAAAAATTATCTTAAGAAAACTGATGTTTGACAAAATAAGCAATTTTATAATTCGTTCTTAAAAAGAACAATAAAAATTTACTTTGACTAAATGCAAGAAAAAATAACACAAATGAGATTCCTAGTATCACACGGGTTTATGTAATTTTTAAAAATATACATATAAAAGACTAGTATGCTTATTAACAGGATTTATAAAATATAAAAATAGACAATTTTTTTAAAGCAACCGGTATATGCAATTCCTCTCTACTGAAAAATCTTTTACTGAAAAAACATACATTCTTAACTTATCAAATATCATAAATAAAAACAGCTGAAGATAAAATCTTAAAATCTGTAACATATAATACCCCCCCCACAATTACTAAAGTAAATTCCATTCACATGAATTTAAAGAATATTATGTGAATTATTAGAATCAGATTCCTTTAAAATAAATTTGTTACACTGAAGTAATTATAAAACAATGTTCATTGAAAATGTGTGGCTTCTAATAGAAAATGCAATATAAATTTGAAATTTCTTTTCAGCTTCAAGTGAAAAAATATTCAAGTTTGGTAATCTTCACTTTTTTCAGAAACATTTTTATGGAAGACAAGTGGTATGATTCAGAACGATATTCAATTAAGCTGACATATATGGATATTTCCAGTCAGGCAATGGAACAAATGTTTCCTTAATAACTTGAGGAGATGCCCACCGCAACATATAATGTGGTCCACCAGCTTTATCATTTGTTCCTAAAATGAAAATTGAATATCTTTAATTAAAACAGCAAGGATTTAATTGCATCTTTACAAAATAACATTTAACAAAAATATAAGTAAGAAATATGTATTGCGCTATAATGTGGTTTCACACAAGTTGTGGGTTAACTCCTCCTACCCAAAAGCTGATGAAATAAAATGAAATGTGATTATAACTAGATTTATTTTTTTAAAAAAATTAACTGTTTCCTAGAAAATAAATTTTTTTATTAAAATTTCTGTAAACTTTTACTTTGAAATTTACATAACTTTCAGTAAAAATACTTTTCTACAACAAAAGCAATTTAACTTCAGTTGATATTGGTGATTGACAAATGAATGAAAATATAATTTGCCTCATTGTTGAGAGAAGAAATTCTTTTGTTATAACTGTTAGAAATAGTTTCCGAGAAATTTTTCTCTCAATTTACCACTACATATAAAAAATAAATGTTTCCTTAATAGCTTGAAATCATTGACTAAATTGAATATCAATTACAACTTTAAATGCTGCCTTTGCAATGCTTCTTTTCTCTACTAAAAGTTATTTTTAAATTAAATGTTAACCTGATAGTAGTTTTTTAAAATTAATATTTAATTCAAAACATTTCTGAAAAGGCTAATTTTACTTCTCCAATAATGATTTAAATTTTTAATTATTCTTTTTCATGTTTTCAATTCCTTCAAAGAAATGTTTGTAAAAAAAGACTCAGTGGTTTTGTGGATTAATACTGCTTTTCAAAGTAAAAGACACCAGGTTTGATCAGTCACATTGAACAATGGAGATGAATTTTGCACTTCTACCTTATTCATGATCATTTGTTGGAAAGGATGCTTGATAATTTTCTTGGTTTCCTCACTAGGGACACATGCATCTGGTCCACTATAAATGAAAAGTGCACTCAGAAGGCAATCATGCAGTGGACACTAAAATGATTTACAATAGCACTAGGCCATTAACAAGTCCACTATGCAGTGTCAAAATTCATCCACCAAAAAATTTGATAGATGTTAAAAATGGAAATTATCCTTTAAGAATATTTGGAAATTAAATTCCTGTGAACAATCTTAATTTTATAAAAATGTTTCAGATATATTCTATTATTTCTCACAATATTTATGAAATATGATGGGAAATTCCCTATTACATAAAAATGTATAACCACATGATCTCTATTTTTATTCAAAAGATGAAAATTTGTGCATCAATAGTGCAGTAAATAATCCAGAATTCGTAAAAATTTGTTCTCCAATAAAAGTGTTGTGTGTGTGATTACAGTTTTAATCTCTTTTTTGGATCTAATGATATTGGAGATACTTGTATAAATTGATTTATTTTCCACAATAAAGTGAATTGTTGTCAGAAATAGAAAACTTTTTTTTGAATGCAAAAGCATGTCAGTTTATAATGACAGCAAACAAAGATTTTTGTATTGAACTGTTAGAAAAAAAGGCAACTTAATCAAAGCAAAATAACTTGTTTGTTTACAAATTTTAAAGCTGCATATATTATCTTATATTTCTATTGTAAATTTTTTATTATTTAGACATTTGACTATATGTAACAAGTACCTTTAACTATTATACGTTTTTAAATGAAAATTCTTAATGCATTATAAAATGCAGTTGTACTTTAAACTTAAATTGAATACACAAATAGTTTCCACATTGAAATAAAATTTTAAAGATATGCTATTTAATTTCAATAATGCAATTCATTTTCTTCCAAAATCATACAATGTTCAAATAAATTTTCAATTAAAATTAAAATTGAACTAAAATTATTTTATATGAGACAAAAAAATTATAATTTATCAGCACTTTTATAAATGATGTTTCTATTCATAATTATGTTTAAATGGACAAAATTGAATGCCATTAGAAATTTCTAAAATAGAGAATAATACCTGATAAACGGCTGCCTCCAAATGGTTGCTGACCAACTACAGATCCTGTAGATTTATCATTAACATAGAAATTCCCAGCAGCCATTTTTAAAAATTCAGTAGCATATTCCAAGAAAGCCCTGAAGTTATTTTAAGATAATTTCAAGGAACAATTCATGAAAACGTTATTTAAATTGCAATATTAAATTCTAATAAGATTTGAAAATGTTATGAATAATAACCATACAGTAAAAATATTAATTCATATAGGTTGTTTTAAAGTAATACATTTGCAAGTTTAAAAGTAAAAATTTGCGACTTAAATACTAGGATGTATTTATTACATATTATTTAATGTCAAAAACAAATTTTATGAGCAACATTACTTAAAAAAAAAATAAAGACAACTCTCAAAAGAAGCTAATAATTATATTAGCTAAAAAATTAAATGTTTAATTACAGAAGATTAAAATGCATATTTTATCACAGCTAAAAAGTTCAGCATATTTTAAATTTAAAAATTCACAGCCATCAGAATTTTCAAATTAAAAGCAAAAGTTAGTTTATTTTACAGTGTAAAATGTATAAATACTAAAAGGACTTACATATCTTTTCCAAATATTGCTCCAGTTAATGCATACTGATTGTCATTAACCAACTCTAGAGTTTCTTGGAGAGAACTGTCTTTATAAACATATACGACTAAAACTGGACCAAATATCTCTTCTTTCATAATCATATCACCAGCATTTTCAGTTTCAATAATTGTAGGCTCAATGAAATATCCTTTGCTAAGATTTAAATATATATTGGAATATTTTATATAGATAACTTCGTATTGGGTTAATGAACTTCCACATATTTCTACATTTAAATGTAACAATACTAAAATAATTACCAATTAATTGGTATAAAAATTAGAAAATCATAAAAAAAAATTTTAATTTATTTACAAAACAGTTTACATTTCAAATAAAATATAAAGTTATGTAATATATTTCATATTAGTTTTTGCAATTCACTAAACGTATGTGTGTGTGTGTATATATATATAACAAATGGCAACTATTGTTTAAAAATTAATATCCAAAATAGGAACATAACAAGCAAGAACAATTAGGTTGTAGTCGCTAATCCAATCTAGACATTTTACAAGTTTTTGAAATTAGTGTTGATGAACAGTAACACATGTGTCTTGGAGCAAAAGTGCAGCAATCAACTTATTAAGTTCAGTATAATCAGTATTCATATAATTTGCTAAACACTTATTTCTGAATTCAAAAGCTAACTTTTTCCTATTACGCTACACTCAAAGGGCTATACATTTCATGGATGAAGTAGTAACGTTCCCAAGGTGATGGACCAATCTATCACCTTGGAAACTTAGCATCTATGCATTAGAGGAGATATGGGAGAAATGTGCTCAAGTTCCGTTGGGTTGTCACATCTACTTAAGGATATGGAACTTTACAAAACTAAAGGATGTGAGTTAGAAAGATTCAGTTTATCTTTCCATGTAAGACCAACCAAAGAAAGTAGGGGCCAATCATTTTTTACTAAAAAACCTTCTGATATTCATACTGCAGCAAAGTTTAGCAAAATACATATTGTTCTAATATAAATTCTGTTTTTTCAATAAGGATAGTGTAAGCTATAAACTTGGGTATCTGTAATACAACCAAGGGGTATCTGCTTATCAATATGTTGTACAAACCAATGTGCACATTTTGCACTTGTATGGATACAAATTGTCCAAAAGTAACATATCAATGCTGAATTAAGATGCATGTAAATGTACAATACTCTTAATAGTCGCCCCTGTGTCCTACTAAATGTCAGACACTTTAACTTTTTTCAAGTCACAAACAATATTGGTATTTATTGAATATTTGTTTTTTGAAACTTCTAATTTAGTTAAATAGATTATCTAAGTGTCTAAGCATGGCTGATTTTGAGAAATCAGGAATGATATAAATGCTAGTGGCTGTTTTACAAAAATTAGCACACCTCTAAACATGATGAACATCCAGCCATCAGCACTATATTTGTGTAGAATACTCTGATAATGTGCCTTTTGATATTTCATTCTGGTCTGATTTCTTTGTGACCTCTAGCTGTCGGTCGTCCATCCAACAATGTTCTTTGTTCTTGCTTGTTGCTGTGACTTACAAATAGATTTTTGAACAAAAGTTCTGAATCAATCTGTATATATGATATACCTGTCATCGCATTTTCCACCCGCAAGTATTTTAAGGCTATTTGATGATTTTGCATGATCAATGAATCCTTTAATCTTCTTAAAAGCCTTATCATCAATAACAGCAGAAACAAATGTATCTGGCTCCAAAGGTGATCCAACTTTGATTTGATTTCTAATTTCGAGTAATCCTTCTCTTATCTGTTTAAAAAATCACAAATATTAGTTTTCCAAAACTTAGTTTAATTTCAAAACTATAATAATGTAAAAAGATCACTTATTCTACTATAATTGTTTGATGTATTGTTTGATGTTTCTTCAAAAAATTTTTAAAAAAAAGATAGAAAGATAAAATAAAATTTAAATAATCTAGAGGAAAAACATATTAATAGCATAATTTTATTTAAAATAATGTAACAAAAAATACTTGCATTATTAATTTTTTTAGTACGGCAAAATATAATTTGTGTAAAATAATCACACTGAAAAGGGATTAAATGGCATTAGCAGAATTGTATGCCACCATAATAATATAATTGAAAACATTTCTCTTGGAGTTGTCAAAAAAAAAGGAGGGGGGAATATTCTGGATATCAAACATAAATAATTTCAAGCAAGATTTTTTCTTACTATTACATGATTTAGGAATTTCTTGAATGCCTTAACAATTCAGAACATTCCCTTTAATGCATAAATTAATCATAAATTAACAATTTCCCTTCAAGTTTCTTATAACAGTCTGCATATGAAATAAAAAAATTCTTTCATGATTCAAAACTATTTTGTTCTAGATAACTCTATGGTTATTATGGTTGGTTGGTTATGGTGCAAGGTCCAAATAGGACAAGCTGCACCCTGTGGTTATTATGGATTTTGTACTAAAATACTAAAATTGTGGTATAAGTTAAATGCTTAATTATAGATAGAATTGAAATCCCTTGATTATAGATAGAATTTTAATACTTTGTTCAGTATTAAATTTTAATATCATGAGTATTTTTTAAAACGATAATAAGGGTTTTGTATGTATAAAGCAGAGTACCAATGAAAGTACACTACCAGACATTGAAATTGCAACACCAAGAAAGAGTTTCCAGAAAATTATGAAATATCAGGGTAGGCGCAGTTTACCAAGTTATTCAAATTATGTGAAATACACAGCTCTCCAGAGCATGTAGGAGAAGATATAAGGCGAGAAACCGGCAGAGTGGGTAATATTCATGCTATTATTGCTGTTGGAAAATAATCGTTCAAAAATTTTCTTATCGCGCAGGATGCCTGTAATTGCATATAATGACAAGCAGATTGACAAGTTTATGAGAGGCATGGTGATCAGATTGAGAAGGGCAGCTTGGTCCTTACAGCAAATTGCAGCTGACAGACACGTGGATGCATCCACAGGGCACCGGCTGCGGCAAAGATGATTGGAACAAGGAACTGTGGAACATTTGGGAGTGCCAGTGCAGCCAGAGCGACATCAGCATGCATAAATCAATGCATCCAATGGGAGGTGGTGGCAGCACTGCAAAGCATATCTAATGAAATTCTGCAGCATATGCAAGACACCCTGAATGCTCCCATATCGAGCAGAATCAGTTGCCGTTAATTGGTTGTTAGCGACCAGCACTCGTGACGTCTGCTAAAAAGACTTTCTTTAGCAATAGTTTCCACATAGGAGTGTAACAATGTGTAGACAGATACAATCCTGCGGCAATTGTGGAATGACCCACCGCATAACAATGTGGCATTATGGTTTGGGATGCCATTGCAAATGATTTCAGATAGATTTTTGATTCGCTGGCTAAGGCTGCCTCTTTGGAACCTTCACAACCTGATTCGTCATCCATCTTTAATGAGGTCTTTACTGAGATTAAAAGAACGGTTTTGGATGTGTGGAGGGTTTTACCTACTCATAATTGGTATCCTAGAAAAGGCCTTGCTAGTGCCTTGCTTTTTTGAGGGAAAGAGGCCAACAGGCTTGTATTTCACACTTCACCACAGGTCACCTAAGAGGCCTCAAATATGTACAGGGTCAAAAGAGTGAATCTGTGCACAAAATGTAAAGCTGAATAAGCATCCCCTGAGCGTTTCTTGAGCTACCTGAATTTTAACTTTGGAAGAGGCTTTTTCAAAGCCCCTTATGATTTTGGATTTCCAGGTTGTTTATGGGCTTGTGGAGTTGGTCTAGTACTGGAATTTGACCATCTGGGATTAGCAACAACATAATTCCAGGTCATTTCTAGTTCATATTCATGGGACTATGACATCCTAATGTAATGTGGAGGATGTGCTGTGGCCATTGACACTCTATGTTTAGGGGGTACTCAATGCCCTTTATTAGCAGGATAACACCCAACAGCACATTGCTCACATAAGCCAACATGCCCTGCAAGGGATACAGCTGCTTCCCTGGTCACCATGCTAGTAGATCTCTTAACTATCCAATACATTTGTGACATGATTACATGTCATTTGCAGATCCTGCTATTGGACTCCTTCAGAAGATGCTCTTTGGCAAATGGTTGACAGAGAATGGTGAGCCATTCCTTAGTAAGCCGTTGTACTCATTGACTCCGTGCCTAGACGTATTGCTTTGTGTATTGACGTTGACAGTGGTCCTACAATCTACTGACCTGACCTTGTTCTCGCTCTGTATTATGCATAGCTTTTCGAAATACAGATAATTTATTGTTCACTGCTATCTCTCACTGTTTGCCGAGTTTCATCACTTTCTAGAAACGCCTTCTTGGTGTCACATTTTCAATGTCGAGAAGAGTATAACATTGTTGTTAAAATGCAATAGGCAAAAATATTGGGTAAAATAATTCATTGAGATATAGAAAAAAAAATCAAGAAAAGAGAAGTAAAAGTTAAAGTAATATTATATGCAAGTTACTGAGTGCTATTATAAATATGTTAAGTAGTAGCTGAATTTGAAAAATTTATATTTTACTTAGAAATTCTCTTTATTTTTTAATCAAATTTTTTTTACTGAGACAATTTTTATTTCTCTTATTAGACACATTATAAAATTTAACATTGAATTCCATATAGTTCATATGAGAAGAGAGAATTTCACAAATGAATTCCAGGACTAAAAGAACTCAAATTAAATTATTACTGTATTATCTAGAATTGAGTAAGCATACAAAGGAACTATTGATTGTTATAAAAATTTATAACAAATCTAATCTCCATAATAAAATCACCGATAAATTTTTTTAAAAGTATTTTTCATTTTCCTTTGTCTTTTAGTTGAATTATCTTAATTTATAAATTAAGTTTATGTATATTTTTGCAACCATGATGATTTTAAGTAAGTTCATTCAGCATTTTCATCAATAATTGCACATAAATAAAATCATTGATGCAATACAACAAGCTTATTTGAATAGATTTAAATCCTAAAACAGATATGTTTGCGAAAATCGACTGAAATCGTATAAATTAATCATATTAACTAATAGGAACTATTTAGCATATGTCCTTTCACGCTCAAATTAATTTAAAAAAACCTGTCTCATGGTTTTTATTTTGTATTTCAATCAGTCTACTGTAATATTATCTTTTAAAGAGTGATATTGAAAATGTGCTCATTGTATTCATAGCTTAGTTAAGTTCACTCCATAAGAACTTTGGAATATTTCTCTGCAACTTGTGTAAAAGTTTTTCTATTTTAGAAAATAATTTTAACTTTCAATTAACTGTGAAATTAAAACTAGATTCCCATCATAGTCAGCTATGTGTTTTATCACAGCAATACTTAGATATACTTTTAATTTATGAAAATAGTTTTCAGCAGAAGAAAAATTCGAATTCTAAGATTTTAAGTGGTTTCTGAAATAAAATTTTTAAATAATTTAATACACAAATAAGCAAATAATTAAACACATTTATAATTCAGTTTAACTAAAAATTAAATCGCTGTTTGAGTGGAATTTTAAAATTTACACTAATTAGAATATTATTAAAAATAATAAATGTTATAACAAATTTTAAAAGTAGTTAACTTCTCACTCTAAGAAAAAAATTCTAGAATTATAAGTATTATGAATACTTAATAAAAATAAATGCACATCTTTTGAAAAATTTAATTTTTGTTAACAAAGGCATTTGAACTAATAAAAACTTGAACTAATAAATATATTCTTAATTATTCAGGTTGAGTAAAATAAAATACATTATTATTTTGATACAGTCAATTTAAATACAATTGAAAATTCTAATCAACATGAAGAAAAGCATGTTATCAATAAAAAATTACTTTCCAATAATTTAATATTTTATTACTATACCTTTGGCCATAAGCTTTCAGGAACATACATTCTGTCAAGAGCAGAACATTTCTGCCCATTATATTCAAAAGCTGAACGAATAGAGGCAGCAATAACAGTTTGAACATCAGCAGATTTATGAACAAAATGGAAATTTTTACCACCACATTCTAGAAACATTAAAAGTTATTTTATAATGAATATTATTATGAAATGACTGCATATAAAATAAATAGTTAAAAAATTTTCTAAGTAAACATTAGAAATCTTGAATTATTAATATTTAACTGTAGCTGTAAAAATATTAAAAATTTTCATTGTGAGAAAATATAATACAGTTGTTGTATTCATTATAACAGAGAATATAGTAAATTTTTAATATACATACTAAATTTACCTCGCATCATTAAAAGATTAACAAAATGAAAAGCACATACATACTAGTCCAACAATTTAAAGGTATAGTTGCTATTATATTTAAACTAGTGAAGAAAATAGCGATTTTTATTTAATCTTAGATTTAGTTAGCTTATCACCTTAGTGACTTGTTTCCTCATTAGATTCTTATAAGGAAAAAAATTCTTAAAGAAAAGCAAGAGAAATGTAAATTTAAATAAAAAGTTAAATAAAGATAAAATTTAAAATATTTGAAAATCGGAGATTATAGATGCATTAGATATTAACTATAAATACACTCTAAGAAAGAAAAAAAAAAGATGCAGTAAGAAGATATAATGCGTTTTTGAGGTTTTGCAGCCATTTAATGAACAAATGATGCAACAGTGCATTTTAACTGCAGACTGGTAGGATTAAATAGGAAAAATATATTTTGATTCCTCATAGTTCACTGGTTCTTTGTGAATTACACTCCTTGTACTCAGACAGTAATTATGTCTCACATACAAGTGCGAAAACATTGTGTGCAGGTATCAGCATTTGAGAGGACATGTAATTTGGTTTTGTTTGTTTGCCGCTCAGCAGTCACATTTTGCTCACAACAGCAAATTAGTCTGGATGTGTAAAAAATCAGATAAAAAATGAGTTGGGCTAAAAAATAGCTGGTTGATCTAGTTGGTGAATCATTTGACATTTCAATAGCAGCAATGCCATTATTAGAAGATGTTGATAAGAAAGGGTGAATCATGACCAAACATAGTGTCAAGAAGGTAATGGTAGACTTTGAACGACAGAGCATGAGGAATTAGCAATCAGAGTAGCACTCACAGCGCAGATTCACTATTATGGATTCGACATGCAACTGATGCTTTAGTGACTGCAAGGACCATTAATAGACACCATCAGGAAAGGGCCTGAGATATGGGTGGAACTTGAGCCAACTATTATCAACCTATACATACCAACAAGCCTGTTTGCAGTATTGCCATTCATGAAGCACATTCAACCCGAGATGCTACTGACAGGAGTAAAATTGTGTGATGAATCCTGCTTTAAATTGAATCCCAATGACGATTGAAGATATGTCTGGAGATACAATGGACAGCATGGTGGGATACCAATATGACATTAAGTGAAGGTCAGAGGTGCTATTATGTCAATAACAGGATTCCTTTGATTGTCATGTAATACCCTTACAGCCCAACAGTAGGTGGAAGATATTCTACACCATTTACATTGAATTTTTTATCACATCCTAGGATAGCATTTCAGAGATTCAGCAAGATAATGTTCGTTTGTAGATTGCAAGAGTTTCTACCGCTTGTCTTGTGCTTGCCCAACACTACTGTGGCTAGCAAGATTGATGGATTTCTGCCATTGAGAATGTTCGAAGCATTATGAGCAGGGTCTCCCAACCAGCTGGAAATTTTGCTGATCTAACGAGCCAATTAAACAGAATATGGCATGATATCTGGAAAGAGGACACCTGCTAACACTATCAATCAATGCCAAATCAAATAACTGTTAGCATAAAGTCAGAAGTGGATCAACACATTATTGATTAGCTCAATTTGAAAAGTTCTTTCTCTTGAATAAATAATCCAATTTTTCTGAAATTGTAATAATTTGTTTTTTTTTGTGCATGCATATTACATCTACCAATTTCCATACTCTTTGGATAATGCCCTCTTGGTGCAACATTTTTTTTGTCTCAGTGTATTTTCCAATAAATCTCACAACCAAAATACTAACATTTATAACATTGAAAGTAAAAAAAAAAACACACATGCCTAGCATAATTAAGGCAATTATATTACAAGAAAAAAGAAAGGTTCAAAATTACCTCCAACCAATCTCGGGAAATTTTTATACAGATCTATTTTATCAGCTGTCATTTTCCAAAGCACTTTAAAAGTTCTAAAAGATAAAAAATATAATGTATTAATAAAAATTTAATCAACATGATAAATATTTTTACATTGGCTAAAACACTGATGAAGAATTACACCACATTATAATTTCTAGTTAAGGAATTTTAATAAGTAGTTAAATCTTAACTGCATTGAAATTCTTGTATTGTAAAAGTTAGAACTGTTTAAATTATTTTTATTATTTTCTTGACTATTTCAAAACTATTTTTAGATTTAACTGCTTTTTCTTGAATGCAAATGGTATTAATATTATATACATTGCATATAACACAAATGTTTTAAAATTCCTACCACGTCCTACTTGCTGTCTCAAGTGTTCCTGGACAGAATGGGCGAAGTATGTCAGGATTTCACACCAGGCAGTAGATTAATGAGGAAAATTATAAAATTTATAAAACTAGTTAAATTATAAAATGCTTTAAATTTTATATTTTCATATTTATACTTACAAAAAGTTATTGGTAATTTTTTGTTAATTTAATAATTTTTAGCAAATATAAAATTTATGTAAAAATAATTAGATAATATAAGTATGAACCTTAAAATGAAAAAATACCATTTATCTGTAAAATCTTCAGCTCAGTGATACAATTGTGTTTAAAATAACAGTATTTTAGATTCTTGACTAATGTTCTAAATTTCATTTTATGTCACAAAAATAATTATTTACAAATTGAAATTTCTTTTCTGAAACTGAAAATTAAAAGATAAGAAAACCATTGAATTATGAAATTTTTGAAGCAAAATACATAATGAAACTTACTTTATGATATATTTTATCCCTATTGTCAAGCCTTAATCGATTTAGGGAGTGGTAAATATTTGGAATATAAAGTCATTTGTGTGGTTCCACTTAATTTTTATTATAATGTTAAATAAAACATAGTATTAACCGATAAAATATTTTATCATTAAATATTTAGCACTACATACTATGTAGTCTACTAGCTACCTTAACATTTGTATACCTGCCTATTGCTTTCTAAGAGGACTTATAATGAAGAGTGACCCATATTCGAAAACTATATAAAAAAAACAACCTCTAAGTCTCATTTTAACTTATTGGACATAAACACTAAAAAAAGAAGCAATGTATTATTTTTCTTCCATCCTATAAGTTACCTAGAATTGCACTTACAACTCCAAAAATAGGTACCCAACTATTAGATTTATGGTATGCCATTATAATCAAGTACGTAATCTGAGACTTTAAAACTTTAATTTAAGAAATAAAGCATTAAGACAAATTTTGAGAGGCACAAATATTTACCTTCATGAAGACTTTTATAAAATGGGAACAATCTGATTAAAAATTTAGAAGTTTTAATTCATCATAAAGATTCACAAGAAAGTATTGTATGTAATGTTGATAAGTAATTACATCTATGTTTATTGAAGAAAAAAAATTCAAATGATTTAGAACTGATCATTAAAAAATCAGTTGATTCAGTATGCTTGTGCTATTTTGCCCATGGTTGGTTGGGCTTTATGGCGCAAGGTGCAAAAATGGACATGCTGTGACATTGCCCATGAGCACACACACAAAATTAGTATCAGTACCAGTCAAATAATATCAAGTTAATTTCTTAGCATAGTCTCCAGATTTCTTATTAACCAAACATAACAGATGTATACATTTGCTAATTGTTCCTTACAGAATTAGCTAATTTTAAAATCAAGTGAGTAATTTATGATTAAATTAATAATTTTCTAGACAATTGCATGTTGATTTCAGTTAAAGCTTGAATAATTAAATCCTATATAACATGATAAGCAATCTTCCTACACAGTGAACATGCTTCATGTGATCTACTGTTTAACCAAATCATATTTAAAATTAAAATAATTTGATTATAAGTTTTTGACATATCAGTCAATTTATACCATTTACTATTCATTTTTCCTACATAACCATATGCAAACATATTTATCATAAAACATGTACATTCTTAATTTTTAAAAATGGGATAAGAGAAACTAAATTTAGTACACAAGATGCATCTGTATTCACAATTTGCATATTAGAAGATCAAATTTTAAATTTCTTTTATATTTTCTGTTTTAAATGGTTATTTAACTGTTTATGTTTTTGGCTGTTTTTCTCTGTTGACTAGAAGTTGATAAACACTGTCAATTGACTCATAACCTCGAATACAGTTGTGGGAAAAAAGTGATATATGAATTCGCCTTTTTCTTATCAAAAACACCAGTTTGAGAATATCTTTTAACCAGTTCAGAATCTATATATAACCTAGCATTTAATATTCATTAAACCTGGAACTGCTACCATTTTAGTCAAAATTTTCATTTTGACTTTCTATTTTTTTCTGTTTACTTCAATGTATTAAAAAATTAGTAAGCATTAAAATTAAGTATACTGTGATCTCAAAAATTACTCTAAAACAAAATTTTTCAAAATATTAATATATAAAATTTTTTAAAAGCAATATTTTATGCAGAATAATATTAATAGAAATGCAAAGGATAGAAAGCTTTTCCATCTTTAAACTAAATTTTCCCTATCAGAACACTGAACCATGCATTTAAATTGTTCATTTTTTTCAAGATTTCATGGTTTTTACAATTTCACTTTGTCTATAAGATTATATAAAAGTGTTTTCTTTATTTTCCTAGAGATTGCACATAAATCTTTCTGCACAAAATTTTGCATCAAGAGTTAGATAATGTGATGCTTAATATTATGAAATCAAAACATTAGAAAGAAGTTTATTCTTTTAATTTAACATATAAAATTCAAAGTCATTTTGTATCTTCCCCTTTTGACTAACAAATCTTCCATTATTTAACATGCAAAATGAAGATTTATTAATGATGGTCTGGTTTATTAATCACTAAAAGATTTTTTGAATATGAGGGCTAATTAAACCAGGACCTACAGTTAAAAATAAATACCAACAATGGCCCAGATAGGATTCAAACCCATGAGCTGTTGAATGAAGGAAAGAATGCTAACCATTTAGTTGAGCTCAGCTCATTAATGATTAGTTACGCATGAAAAAATTTAACCAGATTACAAGCCAAGTACTTACAGTTAGAAATGGATGGAGTTTCAGTTTAAACTGATGTCTAGATATAAAAATAAGTATCTAATATATAACTGACCAAAGTTACAAAAAGAAATTCATATATAATACAAACCTTAAACTACCAGTGAAATTTATTCCAGAAAGATGAGGGGAAGAAGTAATAGTATCTCCAAATACAGGACCATCAGATGGAACAAAATTTATAACACCAGGTGGAAATCCTGCTTCTTTTAAAAGGTTAAAAATAACATAATTAGAAAGCATAGCTGTATCAGATGGTTTCCAGAGAATAACATTTCCCTAAAAAACAGGTTGGTAAAATTAGAAATACTTCAAATTTTGTTAATTCAAAAAGTATAACTTTTTTAAATATCCACTTTTTAACTAAAAAATTAAAAAATTCAGTCATCAAAAATTTTGAAAATTTTACAATATTTATAATTTAAATAAGATAATATACATATACAACTGTCTTTTAAAAAGAAAGCAGCCTATATTTACAGATTTGAAACAAAAATTAACAATTTCTATACAACATAATAGCAGAAAATTATTTTGATATTTGCTCTATAATAAACAGTTAACTTAAATAAATTTTTTGGATTATAAAACTTTTCATACATAATATTTTTTTAAAATCAGAGTATTCAGTAAATTAAAAAGCTCATTGAATTATAAAGTAATTATAAAGAATTGAAGGATTTCATCTTTAATAATTTTATTTATTAAAATACTGTTTCTTGATTGAGTAAAATATTAAGGGGTCAGAAATATTGATTTAAAGTAATCTTGCAAGTCAAATAATAACTCCAAGGTAATATTCCATAACATTTTATTAATGTGTACTGGTAAAAATTTGACAATTTTACCATGGCCTGATGAGAGGGGGAGATGGTTTGTATTTTATACTGCTTTAATTTAACAATTTTTAATTTAACAATTAAATTAAATTATATTCAAATACACCTTCAAAATAAAATACATTTACACTAAAAATGAATATAATGCGATTTTAACACTAAATCATAAATGCTCAATCTGTAAGAAAACAGAATTTGAACAAAAGAGATGGTTCTATTTGGAGGTAAAAGGATATAATAATACGTAAATTATGTTGCTTATATACTGTGATGTGATCATATAATATTTGTATAAAACTTATTTGATTGCTGCCTTGCTTAGCTCATTTTTTTAAACTGTATTCCTTTCCTCATCTGAAAGTGACCATAACCTTTTTGTTACACAGCACTTTCAAAAACTGTCCGGCAAGGTGTCTCTTAAAAGAAATAATGTAAGATGGCAGATATCATTAGGACTATTCTGCAAAAAATAGAACAATTAAATTCTAGATATTTGGAGTATTACAAATAGGGATGCTTCTGAATCCATCAGAATTTGGTCCTGTATTATTGCCATTGAAATATGGATGCTACCTCATGAGGACCAAAGAGCTGCCATTTTTTTCTTGGA
Source organism: Latrodectus hesperus (assembly GCA_037975125.1). Lineage (NCBI taxonomy): Eukaryota > Metazoa > Arthropoda > Arachnida > Araneae > Theridiidae > Latrodectus > Latrodectus hesperus. The sequence continues at coordinate 20,650,688 of CM075861.1, forward strand.
AACTATATGTGGAGAAGGATGCTAAAAATTCAAATCTAATACGGATTTCTCTCATCTGACCAACTATCTTTCACCTACAGAATGTGCTAGAAGTAAAATTGTTTTTTATCATTAATTTTTCTGTTTAAAAAGTCCAGGATCCCTGATATCATTACAACTTCACCTTTCCATAAACAATAGATGTGAACCATGGGTGAATGTTTACTATTTTACTTTTTTTAATTTTTTTCATTCTTATTAAATTTTATTTACACTCAATTTGTATAACCATGTGATTGTGTATTAGCAATACTTTTTAACATCTCTGCATAAAAGGTTTTTTAGCTAAAGTAAATATTACTTGATTAAATTGTAGAATATTTATGGTATAAATCTCATAGTAAAATTAAAATGATTAAGTTTGAACTTACATATTGTGCTTTGTTATTATTTAAATGTGTTGATATTTTATTTTTATTTTATCAATGTACCATCTGAATTTAATTTAATTTCTAAATTTATGTTTCCTATCAACCCTGATATTTCAATATTCATGTTATCTAAAAATTCCTAACTAAGCTTAAAAGTTCCCTTTAATTTTTGTTATTCTTCTGCAAGCAATTTCTTTATTAACCACTCATATTGTAACAATTTTCATTTAAAATATAAAAAAATAAATAAACTGGAAAAAGTAAAAGACGTTTCATAATCTGGAATTTTATTTGTTACGAGCTGAAGTACTTTTTGTTTGTCATTTAAAGGTAGCTTTTTACACATGACCGCTAATTAGATCAGGTCCTAAACAGAATTCCCAATCATTACCATTAAGCAAGCTTAAGATGGGGATTCAAACTCTCAAGCTTTTGAATCGAATGCCAGAGCAGTAATCATTAGTCTGCCAGCTCAGCAAGCAAAGAAGATTTCTAATATTAGATTTTGAAAGTGACATGCTTTTTTGACATTGAAGGCTTATTTGCAAACTCTTTATGATCCTTTTCGCTTTTCTAAGGAAACTAACAATGTCAGTTTCACATTCATTTTTGCTAACTTGTGGGTTAAATTTGAGTGCACATAATATACTCGTACACAAAGAGAGTACTGTTATACATAAGAAAGTACCACTGAACACAGAGAAAAGCAATACACACCTTCTCTTTACCAAAGTTACAATGCCCCATTGCCATTTGCAGCTTTTAGCTCAAATATATAACCTAAAACTACACCATAATATATTTTTAATATGCATAGTAGCATGGCTTAGGTGTCTCTCTGCTCTTGGTTAACCTCTCATACAAAGTCACCCAAACCCATGAGAAATGTATCACAGTAAATAAAGAAATAATTTAATATTCATTGGGCAAACCAATAGCACCTGATCTATGCCCAGTTTGCAGCTGGGGTTTAGGATTATTGCCTTAAGGTGTGTATAAAAACTAAATATAAAATGAAAATATTATGAATAACAATATTCTAAATCAAAAGGAAAGTTTAGAAAATCCTCAATTACTGAAATAATAAAGGGACAGTTTTTGACATAATAAGACAAAGTTTTCGTCTAAATTTCTTTTTCTTTCAATATATTCACTAGTTAAATTACATGTTCCTATTCTGCTTCTTTCAAACTCTCTCTCGATAGTAATTTCCAGTTAGAAAATAAATAATTAAATAAATTTCATTCTACAACATATTTACTATGATTTTTACTTAAAATATAATAATAATATTACCTACTTTAAATATTATCATAGTATCTCCTGTATATCTGTTATAAAAACTTAATAGAAAGGATCCTTCTCACAACTTTTTACATTTATAAATAAAAAAAATTACAAAATGTAAATTTACCATTAATGTTGGTCCCGAAGCAAGGTTACCACCAATTGCAGTAAAGTTAAATGGCGAAATAGAAGCAATAAAACCCTACAATATTAAAAATAGAAACAGAAAGAGATATTAAGAACACATTATATGTAAATAATCATTCAATAAAACTATAAATATGAAAATTTCCCCCTAATTTTTAAAACAAATACCCATGTTAGATAAAATACAGATAATTTCAATGTAAATTTACACATAATTATGAAATTTTCCAATAAAAGCTCATTATAAAGAATGTTCTAATACATTAAAAAATCAAGAATAGAAATCACAAAATATATTTACCTTCATAAAAGAGTTAATGGAAAATAAGAAAGCTTTCAGTTTATTTTAAAAACAAATAATCATTGAAAGATGATAAAGGTCCAGCATTTACTTCACAATGTACATATATCAATCAAATTACATAAGTAATATATTTTTAAAAGTCACCACAAGAATTTAAATTTAGAATATATTTAAACTATAGATATATAAGAGAAAAGAAATTCAATTTAATTAATTCCCTCTCCGAGTACACAGATTTAACATTCTCAGCTTGCCATGAAATTCCTTAATTTAAATATATTTTATTTGTTAATATTTCAGGTAGTTTTTAAATAATTGCAAATGTAATGCATTTCTACAAAGCTTTAGATTTGGAGATGAGCATATATAAATTAAAATATTAAAATTTTTTTAAAATTTAATAAAAGAATATTTACAGGGTAATAGAGCTGAATATTTTAAATCCCATTAAATATTGAAAATTGTAGGACTAGAATATTTTAATTGAGACGCAGCAAAAAATATTAGAATTTTATTTGTCTTTTAGATTACACTGTTTAAAAGTTATTTCTCTTCAATATTAAATCTCATAATTTTGAAACAATCAAGTGAAAAGACTAATACCTTGCCTAGTCAGTGATATTTTCAAGTAAAACATTTTTTATAGCAAAAATTTATAACTTATTTACACTAAATAGGAAATCTTAAAGATATATTTAAATCTAAAAAACAGCATGTATGCATATTATTTAAGGAAGCTCGATTTAAACACATAAAAAATATTTTAACTTTAATGATCTCATTTAATCAAATTTTATAGAATATAATCTTTCAAATTATACATGTTTATATTTATTTTTTTCATTTAATTTCTAAATGCTAGTACTATCTTGAAAGAAAAAATTTTTCCAATTTTCATCCATTGTTAATTTTTGTTCTATAATTAGAGAATAATTTTCAATATGTTGTTGAACCACAAAAACAATTTTCCAAAAATATGAAAAAGATCTTTTTATAATTGGAAGGATCTTTTTTGCTAAATGATGCAATCTAAAAACTCTTTAGAAATGTTATAACAATAAGTTATTTAATTTCTGCTAAATAAAACAATTCAAGATTTAAAATTGAGATTGTTGATATTTTCAATATAAAGTAATAATTTATACAGCAATTTTATTCAACAAAACGAAACATTTTATAAAAGATTAAGCCTTGTTTCATTCATATTTTTGGATGTAGTTACTAAAAGGGAAAAAATTAAGAAAAAGCTATAGTGTTTCTATTAAATGTATCAATTTATTACTTCTTAGAAAATACAGATTTAGTCAAATAAATTTGCAGGAAATTTTTCAGCTAATTAATAATCATATAAAAAAATAAGATTTTTTCATCAAATTCAAAGCCAATGATTTATATATGCATTGATGGCATTCCCCTTCCAATAGTTATAACTGAAGGCAAAGTTTGCATAGTTCTGAGATTTATAAGAAAACAAAAAATATGAGAAATTGTATCAACTAAAAATACACTACACAATAAAAATAATGAAAACTAATATTTTGAGAAATTTAAATAATAAAATGATAATAATAAATGTATTCTTCCACAGTTTAAAGAATCATGTATAGATATATATCAATTTTGAAATTAGTGTCAAAACCATCAAAAATGCATTCATAGATTTAATTACGAAAGATTATCAAGACAAAAAACAAAATCGTGCAACAAAGAAAATAATCATGAATATAAACAATATACACATTTTAAAAACCTAGCTTTGGTCAAAATGTTAAAAAAAATTATTTAAATCAATTTAAAATTTATTAATCTAATAGTAAAAATCAACATTTAGAAAACTTCTAAGTAAATTGTAAAAAAATAATGATTACCTAATTCAGTTTTTAATTTCTCCTAGAGTTAAATATTAAAAAATATAAAAATATCAGTTCTGTTATACTTCAAAATGCTTTACTGACATAAAGAAATATTTCTTATATTATTGAATAAAAATTAAAGTATATTCTTTATATAATTGTTAATGAACTCAGTTGACAATTACATTGCATTTATAATTTGAATGTTGTGTAGTTTTTTAACTTGACAACTTCTTCAAATACATAAAAGAAAAACTTACAATGTAAATCACATTTTAAGACTTTTGTTTATTAATATGAAAACAAATATTTTATTCAATAATATAAATATTTCTTTATGTCAATAAAACATTCTGAAGTCTAATAGAACTGATAATTTTATAATTTTTTAAAGCTCTTGTAAACTTCTTCAAATACATAAAACTTATAATGCATATTACATTATAAGAATTTTGTTCATTAAAATTAAAACAAATAAAGATACAAAAATGAAAACTTATTAAAAAAGATTTCAAATGTCTTTGATTAACAATACTGCATTAAATTGTAAATGCAATGCTCAATTTAAAATTAATGCAAGATTTAAACAAGAATTTGGCAAAACTTCTTTTTATTTTAAAAACATATGTATAAAATTAATTTACAGCTGTAATTTCATTTTCTTTTTTAAATGTAAGATGAATATTACAGTAAATTCAATATAAGTAGTTTAAAAATCTGAATGAAAAATTTTATAAATTTAAAAATTAAGCATGCTAATATTTTATTTAAAAAAGCAAGCTTCAATTTTTAGAAAAATCTTAAGAATACATTAATAGCTAATGTATAAGATATTCAAATTTATTCAGATAAGAAATAAAGTTTTCATATCAGTCAGTTAAAAAGCAGCAAAATTAAAAAATTTCCTTGAAAGATGCATCTATTTGTTGCCACCTATTTAAAAATATTATAGGACAATAAGTTTGAATTTTAATTAACAAAAATTGAAATAAAACAAAATTGTTTAAGGCAAAAAACATTGATAATGAAGCAGAGTTCTTGTGAAACTGCACCAGAAACAAATTTTTGGAATATGGATAGTAAATTCTTCACTAAAAAAATTGTTGAAATTTGTGAAACAAATAAGTCCCTGAATCGCAAATGAATGTTTAATGGAACAATTTATAATAAAAGAAATAAATTATACATGTACTAAATTAAAACAACAGAACATGTCATACATATAGGTTTTGGACGGCTTGAACATAACCACCAATCAGAAGGCAGCATTGTAGACGATTGGTGTAAAATTTACGGATGTCTTAAAAGACTGCAACTTTACTGACGGAAAAAGACTGACTTTGTATTTCTTTGCGATTACTTATATCATTTACAACAAGAATAAAGGATAACTTAAAAAGAAATACATCACAGTAATAATCAAAAATACTTTGAAAAAATTATTTATGCATTTATCGCAAAAAAATTTCCAAGAACTTGTATACTAGAATTAAAAAAAAACAAAACAATTACCTCTAATCCTCGAAATCTAAATGTATTTGTTGTAGATTTTGGATCAAGACTGATTGGTTGGTATTTTGTCAATTCCTAAAAGTGAATTAGAGTTGTTAAGTTACCATCAAGTTTCAAATTTAAAGTACAACAATTATAAAAATGAAAATTATAAAGGTTAATTTTAAAAATTTATATATAAATATATACTTTAGCAAAATAGGCATTGAAACGGAAAAAATCGGCCAATTCAGCAGCAGCATCAATCTCGGCTTGAATAATATTTTTAGCCTAGAAAGAAAAATATTTCTAATTTTAACCTATAAAATATATCACATAAAACCTTATTTTTATTTTATTTAATTTTAAAAAGACACGTTAACACTTAAAATAATATTTTTAAATTCATGATTGGTTTACAGTTTATTCAATTTTAGGAATAGGTTTGACATTCGTTTGTCTTTCAATAATAATTTTCTGTCCTTAAATTCTAATTAAATCCTCTTAGATAAGAATTACTATTTTGCTGAATTCAAAGCATCAACTGATCTGGAGATTGGCTGCAAAATAATTAGAACGACATGAAATTTATCAGAGAATCTTGCATTAGTTCAGAATATGACAACATTAATTGGGCACCAGTGGCATGGTTAGTAACAGTACCATTCTCATTATCAGAAGTTGAGTTCGAATCCTGACTCAACTGAATAACCATATTTACTAAAATTGGTTGTGGTATGTTAAAAAGATTAAGGTAGCAATATTCTTAAAGTGGAATGATATCTCTGGGAGTGGCAAGTCAATTATTAGATTTTGTTTGCTTGATCTCTGCTTTCAAATTACAAAGACTCCCTTTCAGCTGTTTTCACCCTAAATGCAAAGCCTAACACTAGGCTATGTATAAGAGAAGTATGCAAATGCAACATCACATGTTTTGAAATGGAGAGAATGAAGCAATTAATATAAAACCTTTTTTACAGGAAAAATCACATTACTGATAAGGTTGATGTTATAGGAGAAAGTATGAATGTATATATAATTTTTTTAATAGTAATTTGATTGTTGAAAGCTACATAAATAAGATACCAATAAGGTCCTTTTTGTTGCAGCCATTGATTCCGTTCCTTTATAGCATGATTATACCAGACATGGAACATTTACTGAAGAGCTTGCTTGAAGTTGAAACAGTAGAGAGAATCACAATAACCAACATGGTCTAATGACTCAAGTCTCTGACACAGCAATTTCGGAATACAATTTGTTAACAAGTTTGAGAGATCAAGATCTCCTTTTGCTGTCCAGGACTTGAAGATGTCATTCTTAATGAATTTAAAAGCATTCTATAAAATACTTTCAATAACTTCAAAGCACTGCTGCAAAAGAATTGCACAAGAGTTAATTATTTGAGAGGATCACATACCCTATTAAGGCTTTTACATCATTTCCAAATTGGTTTTTGTCTCCTAAACATAACTAAATCAGAGTACTAAAAAACTGTATTTTACAGCATATGTACTTTTTATTTTCATACACATAAATGTTTGTTACAAATATTTAAATTTTTTTTTTTAGCTATCATTTCCCTATTTTAATGATTTATATATTGGCAGGACAAGCTTACCAAATTCTGTGGACTATAGCTTCCAATGGAAAATGTATATACAGCTTTCAGTGGAAAAATTGAGATTTGGGAATAGGACGATACTTAGTTTACCTAGGTAAGTTCAAAATGTTTTGTATTACAAAATGAGGTCTCATGCATAAATCAGCTGAAAACTTATAAAATGGGTTATTGTATGTTTCAAAACTTCATTTAGTCACAAAGTTATTAAATACTGAAATTGAGATTCTTTTCAATCGCATTCCAATACATTTCTTAGGGGTATGGCATACAACGAAACAAACACATACCATAAGAGTTAAAACATTTTTTTAATACATAAAAATATAGTAATTATCATTTTGTTTAAATAAAAAATTAAGATAAAGATAGGGGAATCGGAAACACTTTCTCTATTCAGTGATTAGACATGGATGATAATTTTAAAAGGGGAAAATAAAACTACACTTCTTTCATTGGAGAAGAACAGTTTAAAAGCGGGCTTTTATGCAGCTTAAATTGATTGCATACTAGAATAAGCAATTTAACAGGGAACTAAACCAGCATTATTCATGTTTTAATTTCAAATAATGTAATTAAAACTTTAATATAAAACAATTTTGTTTTAAGATTGGCAGACTAACACGAAATAAAATTTTACTTTATTTCATGCAGACTTCTTCAATCCATACAAAAATTCAGCAAACAGAACAAGAGGATTTTATAAATTTAATAAAACAAAATAGCATTTGTAAACTCATAGATTTTGATAAGCAATGAAAATAACAATTATTAAAAAATGCATTTGTCTTTTTGAATGAAAAATTATAATTAAAATTTCTTATACTTTTAACACCTAAAATTTATAATTTCAACAAGTAAAATGTTTTCATAAAGATATTCTATACACAAAGATTTGAGGAACAGCAATTCCTTTTAATCAAAAATTTAAAATATTCAATAATATATTGATTTTACCAAATGAAATATTTATTTTATTTGAAATAATTAAGAAAATACCTGTCCTAACATAGTTGTGGCATTCAGATCCATGCGATATTTCCCACTAACTAAATCAGCAGCTTTAAGAAATAGCTTTATTCTTTCTGAAAGTGGAGTTTTCTCCCACTCTATTCTTACTTTTTGACTTTCATCAATAGCATTCTTTATCATATCCTAAAAAATTATGTGGAAAACCAAACCATAGTTTAAACATTAGTATTTTATAAAAACCAACAAATGTAGAATAAATAGTATTTAAAAACTTAGTAGCACATTTATATTCAGCATATACTAAACTTTAAATAAAATAAAAAAATTACAATCAATAAAAACATTCCTTAAAAATACAATCAGTACCATTATAACAATACATTCATTTTTATATTGTGGAAATGTATTCCAACATAATTATAAATCACTGAAATAAAAATTGATAAACATTGTATCAACATTTTAATGCACAATTTTTATGAATTTTTAAAAATAAATTTTGGAAAATATGTTCATTAATTTCTTGATAGTTTTAGTAATATGACAAATTGTATTTTTAAATATTGAATAAATCTAACAAAAATTAGAAATGACATGCAATTCTTAGCCTCTACAATATATAATAAAAATTAATTTATTCAGTAATTAGATAAAATAAAGAAAAATTCATACTAAATTTAATTTTTTCATCTTTCTCTCTCATTAACACTGACATAATCTTTGTAAATGATTTAAGTAAATATTATGAATATAGAAAGAGCAATAAAGAAAATAAAAGAATTTTTTCCAAAGAACAAAAAATATATAAATTTGCTCAGTTTTTCAGCAAATAATCACATTCATAAATTTGCTTTTTTTAAACATGTTATAAAATCTTTGTAAACTGTGTCCTTCAATATCACAAATTTATCAAGATCAACAAATTACTGTAATAAAATAATAATAATAATAATTCGGGATAAAATCAGTACATATAAATAACAAAAAATTGCATACTTACAATTTATTATTACAGTTTAAGCTATGACAATAACTATAACAATATGAGAATAATTTTGTCATAGATAAAATATCATGTCTGAACAATGTTTCACTCCATATTTATAATCTATTATAAATTTAAAAAAAAATCATGAAACAATTTTATCATATAAAAGGCTTAGAATAGAATATTCAGGAACATTACAATTATAATAAAATGAAACATACTTAAGATTTTTACAACTTCAAAAAATCATTCATTAGAATGCTTTATATAAGAAAATGTTTAATACATATTAACTTACAGAACTGGCCCAATAATATTTTGCAATTTTCTTTCCATGATCAAAAGGCTGAAAAATTAAAATATAAGAAAATTAAAGTATAATAGTTCTGTTATACTTTATTTCCCATTATTCAAGTAAAAAATAAATAACATTACCATAACTTGATACTTCACATCATTAGATTTTATTTCCTTCCCGCCGATAATAATTGGAATTTCTGTACAAGTATCTTTATATTTCTGAATTGCATCATAAAGTGCTTTTCTTTCAGAACTATCTTTGAGGTATTGTAAAACTGGTTCATTTTTGACACTAAAATCATCAACTTTGGCTGCAAGAGATAATGGCTGAAACCTATAAAAGAATTAAATTCACACTTATAATGGATTATTTAAAAATGATTTTTAAAATTTTTTTTACTAGAAAAAATAATTTTCCTCAACTATCTTTGCACAACTCCTAAAAACATTTTGACTTTTAAAAATGAAACATCAATTTGTTCTAAAAAAATTTTCCATTGATTTCCTTTAAAAACACTAAATTTCTCAGAAGATGTATCAGTAAACAATTCCCTTCTTTTTAACTATCCAAATTGTTAATAGATTTATGTAATTATTAGTATAATTTCCTATGGTAATTAAAATTTTAGGTTGGCATATGTACATTACACTGAGATATAAAGCTTAATTAAAACTTGAAAATAATATATTGAAAATAATATTTTTGAAATATACAACTGATGTATAGACAGTTTTCATTTCTAAATGATAATAAAATAAAAAAAATTCAAAAAATGACAGCTATTATTTATTTTAAATATTACAACAATTATTTATTTAATGAACAATGATGTTAAGATTATGCAAGAATGTATCAAAATATAAAATTGATGATTATACAAAAATCCAAAATTAAATTATAAACTAAGAAAAAAAAATCTATTTTTTAATTAATTTTTTTCTTATGAGGAAAGTAACAGATAAGTGTAAAGTACTCAAAAATTTCCTGTTTAAGTATTAATTTGAATCAAACAAAAAAATACTGCTGTAATAAATTTGTTAATATTGCATACATTTTTAAGCATCTCAAATGTTTCAAGATATTTGTAAAAAATAATTAAAATAAAGATAATTTTAAAAGGTGTTAAAAGAATACATAAAAGATAAAAATTAAAAACACAAGAAACTAACAATATCTCAAAAGCAATTATAAAATTTAATTGTGATACTGACTATTGATAGCGACGATAATACAGTAATCTGGTGGAATGATTTGTATTTCTTTATTAATTACTTTTGATAATCAGATAGCATATTTTAATAAATTATTTATCAAATGAATGATCTATATAAGATACAGTTATAAAATCGATAAACAGAAAGGAAATATTTTACTTTTCTAATTTTACGCTACTTTTCTACTGCTTTGTAAGATAAGAAAATATAACTCAGTCCTCATATAATTTGAATTATTCCAGTTGAACCAGTAACATGATTTAAAAATAAATTATTGGAATGAAATAAAATGAAATGAAAATCTTTATTAGAACTGTGTAACATATTTTTGAAACATTTAATGAGTATTAGAATTTTGTGAATTTCAAAAGGGATATTTCAACTTTATCATTATGACTACATACTTTTCGATTTCCAGTTCTAGCTAAATTATGTTAGAATTTATTTAATATGCTAATTTTTAACTCAAAAATTAAAAAAAAATTAGCAAGGCTTAAATGGAATTTTTGGGTGATTGGGAGTTTTTGAATTTTAAACTAAAAATTTTTATATCAAATTTTAAATCCTAACTAGAAAATACATCGAATAAACATAGGAACTGAATGTGTTAAGGATAGCTTTTTGGTTCTCTCTCTCTTATTTTTAATATAATTTAACAAAATTTTCGCTTTGCTAGCACTGCAACTTGTAACAAACTCTTTCCACAATTCTTCTCTATTAAGTTGGATCCTGTGCAATGGCACTCGATGGGATCACACCTATCATTCTTAGTTCCTATTTTATATAATCCAATAATTTCTTCGTGGGTCTTCCTTTTCGTGATTTTCCCACCAAAACTGAAAAGGTGACTTTTTTGTGGAAAGCATGTCATATCTAAATGTAACCCTGCAATCTAATGTGAGATAATTTAGCCACTTTTAAAGTGATGGATTGCCACATTTTTTTAGTGATTATTGGCGATTCTCCAGAAGTTTTTCATAACTAGTATAAAATTTTTCCTTAAACTTTTTCTTTCATAGATCAAAAAACGATCTTCTGGCCTATTCAGAGGCCAGCATTCACTCTCGTACAAGTTTTGTCAGGGTTTTTAATGCTTATTTTTGCTTCAGTACTGATGATTTTAGCTATTTACTAAAACCATAGAAACAACTATCAGTCATAGCTAGCCAGCTCTTAATTTCTATTTCTAGGTTATTGCAGTTTGAAGTCATGGTATTTAGTATCCAGCTATTTAAATTATTTCATCCTCAAATGTGTAGTTATTGATCTCTAAGAACTGTTTATATTTTTATTAGTTGCAATCATAAAAATTTAGTTTTTTTTTTCATTAATGAAAAAATCCAACTTTCCTACTTCCTTTTCAAGTCGAATGATAGACTCAAAGGCAACTTGATCAGTTCGCTCAGTGATATGAAAATCATCGTTAAAAGTAAGTATAATTATATTGCTCCCCCCATCTCAAAACTTTGACATACGATCTGCTTTAAGAAATTAATTTTTCTTTATCCGATCTAAAATATTAACCAATTAATACAATTTCATGCATTAACATTGTCATGCTTATCTCCATATTGTAAAACTTTTGAACAATTATCAAATTTATGTATCGAATTTGCCGACGAATAAGACGAACATTTCCTTGAAAATAGGTCTGAAAAACGGGTTGCGTTTTATACATCGATACTCAGTTTTTGATAATTATTTTTGCTTTTCTTTTCGGAGCTACGACTTTTTTTTTCTTCGCTGTGTGGGAATATTTGTTAAAAAGAGTTCAGTAAATGAGCATGTACTGTCATCGTAACTCATAGTCATCGATTCATTTAAACTTTCCGATATTTGCGAATGATTCAAGTGTGAAATTTCCACTGCTCAATTTTCTAAAATTTGTTGGCCAGTTATGGCTAAAAACAACGCTAGCATTGCTATAACATACAAGCTACCTGTGGTTGCATATGCTAAAGAACATGGAAGCAGGGTAACAGAGAGGCATTTCGTACCAGCCCCAACTGAGGAAATGACAAAAATTTAACGGAATAAAGGAAGGGGAAAAAAAAGCACCCAGTATAAACATAACCTCCGATGGGGAACTGCAGAGGCTTGAACTGGAGTTAGAGTGGAATGCTTGGATTTCAGACCACAAAAAGGCGGGATTTTCAGAACTACAAAAGAAATTATTCATCAAGCAAAAGTGACTGATGCATTGCCGATTTGAATAGATCAACACCATACTGTTCAAGAATCACATGAAAGGAAACCAGCAATGTATATAAATACGGACTAAAATAAAAAAAAAATATCGCAGATGTCAGACGAATATAAAGAAACAATTACTGAATTTCAAGATATAAATTCATAATCAGAAATATATATGAGAAGATGCGCCTATATGCACCGGCAAATATGGTAATAAAAAAATAACAATTGCTCTTTATTTTTAAATCTTACTTTTCATTTTTAGAGGAATAAGCTTCTAAATGACAGCATAGATTTTTATGCAGTTCCATTATTTGGAATATATTATGATAAGAAATCAAAAGCTCTATAATGATTAACAGAAAAAGTCAATGAATGAAATCTGTTAAATCCATCATAAAACTTTTTATTGATAGTATACGATACATTAATTTTCTTCCTTTAAGTTTCAGTATTTTTAAAATTTAACAAAAAATAAAATATTCTGTAGGATAATAAAACTAAATACCGATATCACTACGTTAACTCAATATTATCTTTCTGTAAAAGTTTTGTATTATTTACGTGATTCTATTGCAGAGAGTATGTTATCACGATTATTGTATGTTCAGCTGTTCATCGTTCAACACGCATTGGGGAACTTGAACATTCAATTACGAGTGTTTCGAGCGAAAAAATCGGATATTCTCCTCTATACTTTTACTGAATGTCGTTCAACCATATTTCTCAAGCGGTCAATAGTTTAGAAGGGTATGACAATTTTCCGAAATATTAAAACGCTATTTTTTGTAATGTTTTTTCGATGCCGTAATTTTTTTTCTTCTATATTCCTAACGGTATGCATAGATGATAATATAAAAAAAGATAAAAACATACTTCTTCCTTAGAGAGAAAAATTTCAGAGCGGAATGTTATATAGCTAAATTAATCATACCACGGTATAAGCAACTTTACAGGGAGCTCAAATAAGCGTTACTTATTTTTTTAAATTAATGAAAAACAATATAATCAAAATTTAAAAAATGAATATAATATTTATTTTACGTTACCCAAAAGACAAGCATCCTGATTATAAAGTTTTACTTTATTCCGCGCAGCCATTCTCAGCGCAACCAAGGACAAAATTTTGAAGGGGAAACAGAAGAAGGATTTCCTTTAGATTTAATAACGGTACATAAAACATATACAATCATAGTCTGCCACATTAAATTTGCCATCAGAGACTAAAACTAATATATATTTCTGTCTTAAAAATTATTTATTAAAATAAAACTATGCTAGGTTAAGTATTGACGACTTGTTTAAACGGCAGGAAAGTTTTTTTTTTGAAAATTCCTGAAACTCTACATGCATTTTTAATCAGTTTAACCCACTTTAAATTTAACGACTTGTGCTATACATGCGCAAGATAATTAAAATCGCAATAGCTGTAAAAGTAGCAAAATATAAAAAAAATATTTCCTTAATGTTCTCCAGATCTTAGGATATATGTAAATAAGAATTTCCGGTACACGTACAATTATATTAAATATTTTTACGCAACATAAAATAAAGATAAATAACATGGTTACACGTTTGTATATATGTATGAAAAAGTTTTAAATCCCACACTTATTTATCTATAGAAAATTAAAAAAAACTGGCATGCTCAGAAAATGCTTGCTGACAAGCAAAATAAATATTAAAAGTAAATATTTAAAATAATCAATAAAATTATGTGTTATTGAAAATTGCATTAAAATAAATGGTGTTTTAACACATACATGCTGGAATATTTTTATTACTAGGTTAGAAATTTTCAATAAAAAAACTAGAAAATTTTTTTAAACTTAAAAGCATTATATATTTCCTATCATACTTTTTATGCTAGTTATCCATAGATATTTTAAAAGGGTGAAAAAATCAACGGCATGTAGCAGAATCAAAAACACACTTTGGACAGAAGTTTTACTTTAAATGTGAAAGCATTAAGTTCGATGGTTTAACACACAAAAGAGTCCACATTACAAAATAATTTAGTGAATAATACCTCAAATGCTGCATGATGCTCTTACTGAATGAAATAAAATTTCATGTATTAGCTAAAAACAAATCAAACGACGTGCAAAATATGTTAGAAAATTCTCTATAGTTACGTGAAGTCTGGTTTCTCTTTATTTGCTTTCCAATGCATTCCCATCGATAGTAAAATTGAAATGTATTTCGATATTGGGAAATCAAGTTCATAAAATTATTTTTTTGTGCTTCAACAAAAAATTTATTTTAAAAAAACTCGAAAAAAATGAATATTATTTTTTACAAATTTACACAGTGTGAACGTAGTAAGGAGTGTACTGGATAAAATTATCGAATATATTTTTTTGCCATACCCAAGGCCTGCATGAAGAGGCACATTTTAAAAGTGGGAAAATATTACAGGCTTCCGTTCTTGAAGCGAGCATATTTCCAGAACCATGCACATGAAGGCATAAACTTTCAAGAAAAAAAATTGGCATAATTACTGCTCAAATTAATTACAGAATAATCTAATAAAAATTCCAAAATGAAACACAGTTTATGTTTTCAGTTAATTAGAAATCATCATTCTTCATTCCATACAAGACAAACATTCTCAGTTCAATCTTGAGCAAAAATTCGATGGACACACAGAACGAGGATTATATTGACATAGACAGATGCTACATTTTTAATTATTTTAGAAAATATACTTTGTAACAAAAATTTATATTTTTTAGGGCTAATACATGCAATTAAATTCTTTAAATACTAAAAATAACTTGGTTTAAAACTAATAACACAACTTTAGATTTCAGCATTTTTTAGAGTTTATTTAAGAAAATTAAATAACGTAAAAATTACAGTAAGTACAAAAAGTATCATTTTGAATATTTTAAATTCACAAAAATGTCACTACGATCTCGATATGAAAATTATTCTTGTTTTTTCTTGTTAATAGAAACTGAAACATACTAACAAAAAATTGTTATGATTAAATTCACGATAATTAAAAAAATTACAATTCACGTTAATATTAGATTTTTAAAAAAATTCCTCAAACATATCCTTTAACATTAAGCTTTGCAATTATTAAAATGTAAACATTACAGAATAATTACGAAATTTCAGTATGATACATCAGCAATTTTACATAACGCGTGCTTATATTCTTTATTATAAAAAATGTAATCGCACCAGATGCGATTGATTAACTTTTTAGCATCGAAGAAAATCTTATCAATATTTTTCCGGATTTTATTAATTTACTATTTCTATTTTTATCTATTAAAGACATTAAATATTTACGATTCAGTAAATATATATTCCATATAGTATACTATTCAAAATTAAATTTAATCGAAATATCGCTACAGAATTTAAATGAAGGTAACAGATTTACTCATGTACATGAAAAATATATCTTCCAATTTCTCTAGCTTTATAATTTTTGACACATTTCATCTGCCATGTATACTTACCTTGTTTCGAGCTTCTTGCTTTCTAATAGATTGAATAATAAAAAAAATTGGCAAAAAAATTAAAAATTTTTACTAAGAATATAAAGTGCTTACATTTGCTAATCCAGTATATAAGTGTACATCAATAAATTAGGAATCTGAGAAATATGAACATAAAAAGTTAGTTCTACGTTTTGTAAAGAATGTCCCTGATAATATTATTGGTTATTCATTCCGCAATTTGTTTTGTGAGAATTTATAAATGAAAAAGTAAAAATTTACTGTGAAAAAGTGATGTTGAAATTCGATCATCCTAAAAACAGACCACATGGGGGAAAACAGAATCATTTAAGTATGTTTCAGTTTGATGACAGTATATTTAAACACACAGTACAATACTGTCAATATATTAGTAAAATATTTTTGCCTAATATATTGACAGTAATATTTAAAGGGAAAAATAGAAATATTCAGAAAGAAAAATTATAGTGAAAATCGAAAAAGAATTTACTTAAACTAACTTTTTTTTTAACTTCGAAAAATTATGATCAGTTACTAAATTCTAGCAAATCATAACGAAAGCATTTGCACAGTTAAAAAAGTTGCGTTTCAATATTAAATTTAAAAAAACTTACATTTTCTACCGAGAAAATACATTACTTTTATAAAAATTAAATTATATTTAAAAATTTATATATAAGAAAAGTAAGTCTAAAAAGTCAAATTATAAATATTCAAACAATTAAAAATAACTTTAATGTTGATTAAGTGATTCCACTTGCTATAAATTATCTATCTTAGGAGAATATTCTTCAAAACTAAATTTCTCCACATTGATAAAACTATGTTAATTATAAAATACCCAGAAAAATTAAGAGAGCGGGAAAAAATTTTAAGCAAGTGAAAGAAACGTTTTATATATAAAGTGAAAATTCTAACTTTTTTACAGAATTTACTCATTTTTATAGTGAATCAATAAAATTTTCTAATTTAATTTTAATATTAGTGAAATAATTCCTAAAAGTGTGAAAACAAACTCAGTTACGCTTAAAAATTTTCAAAGTTTTAGAAGTCTGGTTTGTCACGCAATGGTCATTTTCTGTACACGAGGGTTAATTAGACCGGAACCAAGAATTTAAAGTGAATTCCGAACCGCTACAGACATTCACATCCTAGGTGAGAATCGAGCCCGCGACTGTTGAACAGGTCAGAGTGCTCATTATTCGGTTTGCAGCTTGGCTGAAGTTTCAAATATGATACAAAATAAAAATTACACATTAGACGCTCACTCATCAATGTTCTATAGACGCAAGTAGACTACACTGTAGTAGCCCAGCCTTAACATTACTGAACAGAATAAAGTATCATGACTGGCATCATGACGGTACTCCAGCACACTTAGCATGAATAAAGAAAAATATCGAGGAATTAAAAGAAGTCCGAGAACTTTTCCATCTGATGTACACACATCAGTTCATGTGATTATCTTTTAAGATCGTGGCTTTGCATATGAACGACAGCTAATGATATGAATGATGTCGAGAATTTTTTTTACGTCACTGACATGGTTGAGTTTTTAATTGAACTTTTGTTTGAGTAATAGCAAAGAAGTATATTTTCTCATAAAATTTACTTCAATAACAATGACTTATTATTTTTCTTAATATAATTTTCTTTCTAAAATTATAAATTTAAATGGTTAAGCAGATAAAATTATGCATGAAATTGGTCATACCTTTTATTCACATAAATACTAGTCATTAGTTATTTTTAAATTGTATAGTTGATGGACTGAAAATTTGAATAAAACAGTGTAGGAAAGTTAATAATTATAATAACTGCTATTTTACAAAATAAGTTTAAAAATTAAGTAATAATTAGTGCGAAAAAAATAAACGGGTATTTTTTAAAAAAAAAATTCTATGTAAGAATCATAATGAAGGACTAAAAATGTTGATTAAAATAAGATATCACACTTGAAGTGTTATGCACTGATCACTATGACGGAAGATTTGTGAAATGATGAAATACAAGATTAATGAAGATTGACCTTCCGTTATAACACTTCTCTTTTTGACGTCATTTTCGGAATACTGTGATAGAAGAGGAAAATTATCGTTTACTGGTGAAATCGTACTACTAAATTGTAAACATAATTAATGCTACCTTTGAATAAATATATTAAAAAAAATCTTTGAATTGAAATCTGTTTCCAATAAATAATTCTTAAAAAGAAATGTAACATGGTTTGCAACTGAAAATTCGCAACAAAAAGGGTCATTTAGGAAAAAAAGAAAAAGGATTTTATTTTCGGAATAAGGATGTTAAAGAAATACAATTGAAATAAAAAGAATTTTTAACTCAATATATTAATATGTAAAACCAAAGAGAATTAAAGATATTTTAATTTAAATATATGTATTGAAATATCAAATACATATATATACACTTAACTCGTGTTTAAATTTTATTCAATTAAATAAGAACTTTCCTAAATTTCAATATGCACTAAACATTAATTTCTATTATTATAATAATTTGATTTATTATTAAAAAGAGCTATAATTATTTTAATTGATAATTTATAAAACTTAAATCAAAAGAAATTAATTATAAATTAATTTAGAAAATCTAATAATTATTATAATTATAAAAAATACTTATATTTGAGATAAAATAAAAATTTGATTACTGTAATGAAACAAAAATATATTATTAAATTGAATATTAATGAAGAAGCTGCCTCTGATTCACGCTCTTGTATATGTTGTTGCGGAGAGGGCGAAACGGCAATAGCAGATGTTTTCGCGCATGCATAATGACGTGTGTGTGTTATAAATGATTCTTATACTACGATGATATACATTATTTTGTTTATTGGTATAAAAACCTCTTCTTGGATTAAGCTTACACAACATTTATCACACAACTATTCTTCTAAATATATCTTTATTATATACTAAGAAAAAATTACTTAAAAAAATGAAAATTAAGTCAATTTTGTTAGTCATTTAATTAAAAACTTTATTTATACAATGGATTTTTTTCTGCGATACGAAGCGATCGTTTCAAATCACAAAATCGAATTCTTTAAAGTGGCTCTATACCTAATTTTATTACAATTTTCTGACAGTAAAGTTTATTAAACTGATTTTGCACTAGAATTAGAACGTAATAATTACATTATCAAAGGAATTTCAAAAAATATTTTGTTATCGAGAAAATATGAAATTATATAAAGGAATTGAATTTTCTGTTTTACAAATATTTTATAAGTAACATAACGACTGAAACACCCAAATGCCAAGCGGTTCTAATTAATCAGTATAGCATGTTATTTAAAACAAAGTAATTCTTGACGTGTTGTGGCCACATTTATCCTCCTAAAAGCTTTCATGTAACCAGACATCACGTACTAGTCAACCTTTTATTTACTAGTCAACATTTTAATATCCACCACATTGATCACCTTTCAGAACTTTTCATAAAGGCCAGTACTAACATATCGAAAAGGAAAAATTCTGAAATTTCACAGGCACCCACACTAATAGACATGCATACAAAGAGCAACATCTCTCGTGGTTCAACATTGGATAAAATCAAACTATATGCCTGACAGATATCAATGGAAAAACATTCATTTTCTATAAATAGAAACGAATTACCTCATAAATATAGTATAGCTACTTAATTTTGTAATGTTAACTTATGTCACTTGATTCCACAGGAAGTAGCAAAAGATATAAATAAGAAATATAAATTTGCATTCAAGAGAGCAAGAAAATTTAAGGAAAAGGAGAGACTTAACTAATAGAATTAATGAAACCAAAAATTAGAATTTAATTTGATTAAAATAAATAAGGTTTGCTTCCTTTACTTTCCCTTAAAGGCTGGTCACACTAACAAATTTTCCACACTTGCAATAAAAAAATTTTTTTTAAGAAATTAAATACAAATTTTTAAATCTTCAGGTTGCGACACATTACTTCCTGGATATGTCGAGTGTTTTTATCCGTTTGCTTATCGTATGTGTACAACAAATTTGAGTGACTTCCAGTTGAGTGGAAGGGGTGTAAAGGCAGTGAACTTTATGTAGTATTAAAACAAGGAATTTTTAGATTTAGCCGTCACATGCCTCAAAGAAATTTGCGCTAAATGTTTCATCATTTAGTATTTTGGTCTCTTGAGTTACGCACACCTTCGAATTTGCCTTTGAACTTTCCGTAACTATAATTATATCCCTACGCCTGACAGATTTCTGAAATATTCAATCGGGACATCGGAATACTCCCCTCCCCCGCAGTGTCGCAAGTATTCAAGGACACACACCTTTGGTGGATTTTTAGAGGATAGCTTATTCCCAATGCTAAGAATCAATGACAGCTCATTAGGAACCTAAACCGGAATAATAAACGACACACAAGCATATAAATTTAAATATTTTATTTTCGACGTGTTAATATTAATGAATTACTTGAATAAGAAGAAACACTGAAACAGGAATAAAAATTTAAAAAGTACTACATGAACATATCTTTGACTAGGCCTTTTTTGAAAATCTTTTGATTTTGATCTTGTTGTCTTCCCGGACAAAGAAGGAAAAAAGCAAATAAATTCCGATTAACTTGTAAAAATAATGTATCTTAAGAAAACAAGTAAACATAGTGAAATTTATTAAATGTTAGCAATGACCTTCAGTAAGATTTATTGGGATATCTCTCTTGCTACTTCTACGTAAAACTCTCGACTTCCTGTGAAGTGGGGCAGCATGTCCAATTTTGGACCTTGCGCCATAAAACCCAACCAATCCTGTGAAGTGGGAGGTTAGATAGCACTTATAAATAGCATTTGACGCATGAATGAAACAAAATCGATTTGCAAAGGCTTGAAATAATCAAATATTTAAGATTTATCATAACTGTAAATGGGGATGATTATTAATTTACAATGATTGCAAGATTTATATTTTGCTCTTAAATGTCATGAAAAATTTAATTTTCAATTAAAATTTATTTATAAGGTAAATGTTACATGTTCGCTATTAGACTATAACTATATGTAAACTTAAACTTAGATACCCATAAACTAATAAAATAATATCAAGTATTTCTAAAAAAAGCTGAATATTTATAAAAAGATATTTTTCTTATTTGAAAAGCGTATGTTTCAACTTTTTCGAACCTTTAACTTAAAGTGAAACTTGAAAACTGAGATATAAATGAATTAGAACTAATGAACTATCATTTCTTTGCTCAAATTTAAAGCTCCTGAACATAAATCAAGGGTTCATGTACGCTACACTTAAAAATATCCTTTTATTAAACCCATTAAACTCCAGAAATATAAAAAAAAATTTCAGAACTCAACACTATGATCAACAAATTATATCGTGATTATCGTCATCCTATTAAATTTTTTATTCACAATTTCGCTCCTTTTTAGCATTTAAGATAAATATTTTTGCTTTTAGAAGTAAAAGGATCCAGATAAGCTTTTTAATATTTATAAAACTCCTTCAGATAACAGAAATCTTATTTAAGTTTTTGTATCACAATGCAATTAAAAATTAACACAAGTATAAAACATTTATGATTGGTTTAGTTTGTTGTATAACGGTGATTTTTTAGCAGACAAGGATTAATAAGTTAAGGACATAATTTAAAATGGATTCCGAACAGCCACAAACACCCATGACCAATGTGGGGGTCGAATTCAGGAAGTGTTGAACCGAATGCTAGAGCGCTGACAGTTCGGCTCTCGGCTCCGCAACATTTGAACTCAAAACAAGTGCGAGTGACTTTCATTATAAAGCATACAATTTTACATCAGAAATTTTTTGCTGGAACATTTCCAGTCAAATTTTTTTGTACAATGTGAAAACCCTAAATATTACTTTCTACAAGGCAATTAGAATATAATAATTACTTTGGTCATTATTTTAATGATTTCTCATCTTTCACAAATAGACAAATTTCAAAAATTCTATAAATGATATTTAAGTTATCATAATATCAGATGTTTTCGGTTTTTAAAATAGAACCTTTTCTCAAAGGTTTAACATTCATATAAACAGCAGATTTAATTTCCTTTTGAAATTTCATAATGTAAGAAACTAATAAAATGCAATTACTATACATTTTAAGGTAGTTTTCACCTCTCAAAATAATTATAAATTAAACAATAAAATTTTGATACTAAGAGGGTTGCCTTTTAAGTTTCAACAAAAAGTAGGAAAAAATTTATTTTTTGAGAAAACTGTTTTATTGTGCTTTTCAAAATATTCGCCTTTAAGAGATCATTATCTTTCCCATCCAGTCAAAACCAATTCTTGAAATAGTTTTTTACTCTGCAGTTAATATCTCAGAAACATTGTTTTGGAGGGCATTAACGGTTTCTTGAGGTGATGAAAATCGTTACGCGCGCATTTTTTGTTTGACATACGGGAGGGGGTAGGAGTTAAGTGATAATAGGAGAAGATGGGCAATGAGACATTAATTTGATGTTTGTTGTTTTTTCTCATTTCGTTGACGAGTTTTGTCAAACAAATTTATGTATACCATTTAACGTTTACATTTTTTTTTATCTTCTAAAGCAGGGATTGGCAAACTGTATCGGTCGCGGGGTAAAAATTAAAAAAAAGTTGACGGGTTGGGTTAAATTTTTCTAAAATTTTAAAAACAATATGCAATTTAAAAATGTTAATGAGATCAGTGAAATTTTGATTGATTGAAAATTGATTTCTCCAGTAAAAGTTATTTATATCGAGGTTCGAAGGGAGATGTACTGATTCTAAGGAACGAAGCTAAATGTTTATCCCTCAGTTTAGTTCTGAAATGATTCTTTCTAAGAGGTTCATGGTTGAAAATACTTGTTCACATATATAAGATGAAATTAACATAGCACTGATTTTCTGGGTACAAGATATTAAATTGGGAAACTTACTTTCAATAATGATTTGTAAAACTCTAACTTTGGCATATTGAGCTGCTTGAGATAATTGTTTGATTGCAACTCAATTAATTTTAGCTGAAAATCTGACCTCACTGCTTAACAATTTACGTTGAAAGGTTTGGTAAAAATATATACTGTGAATGGCACTGAAATCTTAAAATCTGCGTTCAAACTCAAAATGCAGTTTTTCAAGCCATCTTCATAATTATTAAGTTTTTCTTTAGTTACTGAGGGTATTTCTTTAGTTACTGATTTCGGGAAATGACACAAATCATTTTTAGCTGGCTGCCCAGCAAACAGGTTAAGTTTTAGTTTAAAAGTTTTAAGATGGGCCCGGATATCGTCGATAAATTGATTTGTCCCTTGCATTTTTTGACATATGACGAAGAAGGTCTGTAAAAATTGCAAAATCCGAAAGACATTCTGTATCTTCTAAGATTTCGCACTCAGAACACTTTTTCTCATGGGATAACTACACAATGTCGTCTTTCAGCTGCCAAACTCGCTCGAAAACACATCATGCACTAAGCCCTCTTACTTTCGTGTAATACAGTACATCAGAGTATTCAAATTGTATGGACTGATGAAACTCTCGAAATTGCCTGTGAATAAGCTCACGATATCGAATAATATTTACAAGTTTCATGATTGCATCAAGCACGGGCTTCATATTCAATGCAGATTTACAGAGCATCTTGATATACAACAAATATTGTTACCGGGATAGTTTTGATTAAAGAGTCCAAGAAATAAAGATTTGTTTCCTGTCATAGTTGGCGCTCCATGGGTCGTAATATTACTTATATTTGTTATAGGCACTCTCAAAATTAGAGAAATTAAAAAGATAATTAGTTCTTTGAAAAAGAGAAAGAAAAAAATATTTAAACAAAGTGGAAAATGAGATGGATATATAATAAATAAATCATATTTATTATATATCCATCTCACTTTTTACTTTTCATCGGACCGACAAATTAAAATTCTATTCGCGGGCCGCATTAAACTTTCCGGAGGCCCGGAGTTGAGGAGCGGTCCATAGTTTGCCCATCCCTGCTCTAAAGGAATGGTTGCTATATGTCCAGTCAGGCCAAAGAAACAAGCAATTATTTTCTTCGAAGTGCTTCATGAACTTTAGCAGGATTTGGTTAATCTGGAAACACCTTATCAACGGATTGTTGTTTCGTTTCCGACTCATACAAATATGTCCAAGTTTCATCAACTGCAACGATATTGTATATCGATTTTGTAGTTCCCAATTTAAATTTTTAACGTTTTCTTACACCAATTTGTACGAGCGTCTTTTTGAACTTCTATAAAATTGTGTCGAATCCATCTCGAAAAAATCTTTTTAACTGTTAAATGTTCGTGTAAAATTGAATGTCTGAAATATGTCAAGGGACTCTTCGATGTCACGATAAGTGACAGACCAATCTTCTATCATCTAGGGCACAGCATCGATGTTGTTTGGAATCACCGCCCATTTTGGTCATCCTTCACGAGATTCATCACTCACGGAGGCTAGATCACTACGAAATTCTCCAAACCAATTGTATACAGTCTTTTCTGATGATGCTTCCTTAACAAAATTTTCATGAAACGATACTAAGCATTCTCGTCAAAAGAGGCTTACATAAAATCATGAAAAAAGTCAATCATCGGAAACTATTTCCATTTTCTTCCACTCAATAACTTTTTCAGAATATTCACTATAAACAAAATGCGGAGACAAATTTATAAGATGCCACTGACTCCAAGATGTATAAAAAAATGTTAATTTTAAAAATATCTTGAAGATAAATTTCAATGGCTCTTTCTATTGGTCGTTTGTATAAACTTAAAAGGCAACCTATATATATATCAGACATTATACAATTACTTTTATTCATCATTTAATAATAGTTTTATTTTAATTAAAACAAAAAAACTAATTAGCTGTATAACAAGTTTAGAAATTAAATTCTTGATATCAAATTAAATTGGTACATTCAATCTCTTGACTTACTAGCTCTTAACTGTTAAGGGCCAATAAGTCAAGACAGCGAATGTACCAATTTAATTTAATATTACACAGATGCATATATATTTAAAATAAGTACATAGAATATTCTTTAAGGTATTGATCTATATAGATATATTTTAACAAATATATATATATATATATATATATATATATATATATATATATATATATATATATATATATATATATATATATATATATATATATATATATAGGGTGGTTAAAATTAAATTGACAGTAATCAGCCCTGTAGCTTCTACATTCAACAGAAAGGAAAATGGATAAAAAAATTTATTACATATTTTAATAGGATGTGTAACCAAGAATTCCATCGGAAAAAAATAATTTCAAATTAACATTAGATGTTATATTAATGAAGTAAAAATGATTAGATCACTCACAAAAATGTTAAGTTTCTAATTTGCTTGGATTTGCTAAAGAAACAAAGTTTATGATGAACTAAACTAGTTTCTTCAGGATTGTTTTTTTGAAATCAATATTAACCAATTTGAAGTGTCTGATTATTTTGCCAACTGAAACAGCTTTAATATAGATAGATTTTCTACCATAAACATACATATATTATACACTAATTCTGTAGCAAAACCTAGACTAAAAAATTTTCACATACACAATTCTTTAAACTTTTAAATAAAGACAAATCTAATGAAAAGGTAATGCACAAATAAAAGTTCTCCTTTTTAAAATATAAATATTAGAATATTTAAATATATTGTAAATATTTTATCTTTATGCGATGAAACATCTTAATTGTAACATCAATTAATGTTTGAATTTTTTAAATAAATAATATGCATGAATAGATAATAGAAAATTCTTGTACATATTATGCAAGTAACAAATCATTTCCTTATTTAAATGAATTATATTAAATTAAACTTATTGCATTTTTATATTTACTAATATATTTTTTTATGTTTACAAACGACAACAAAAATACAAGTTTGTTTTTTCCATTAAAATATGAAGTTGCAATAAATAATGCCAGCAAAAGAAAATTCACTTTGACTTTATGAGATTTATGAATTAAATTTGTAAATATTAGAACATTTTAATAGGCTTATTTGAAACTCTTATACATTGCTATATAGTCAAGATATAAAATAGTATCCATTAAATTGCAAAAAGTTCTTTTAGATTGTGAGAAATAAAATGTTTCACTTCAATTTGAACTTTTATTTTTGCAGCTGATGACAACTCCAAATCATTAGATAGCACAAGAAAAAATTTAGTGGATATCATCTTATTTCTACATTATTAACCTTAGCACACTAATTTTTTTAAAGTGTGCCATTGCTAAAGTATTCATAATGAAATGACTAAAAATTATTTACAAGTCAATAAGCCAGTATATATACATTTTACATTATTATTTCATATCTTGTTATAATATACTAGATTATATTTTTAGATATTTGTCATTAAATGTAATTATGGTGAGTATATAAGAAAAGCAATAGTCTAACTCCAAATACTGTAATCATCCTACAACATGGTACTCTTATAATGCATTTTCATATTACAAAATTTCATGTCCCTTGTAAAACAGATTGATTCCCCACATTATATTTCTGTACTACAAAATTTATAAGAATGATTTGTATAGTTCACAATCAGTTTTGTCTATGTTTGCACATTGTTTCTATTGTGTTCTTATAGAATTTAATTATTGAGCTTTGAACATTCTGCTAAAAAAAATGTCAACAGAACTTTATTTCAGATAGCTCCTACTGCAAATAAATATGTAATAAAACTGTTTTTTCAACTATTTGATTTATTTCAAATTAACTGTTTTTAGTTTAATAAGTTTTTTTTAAATATTCTTTATTTGATTTTAATAAAATGCATACATTTTGTTCATAACATGGTTTTTCTTTAATATTTGAATTAAACTTACTTTAATAAGAAAAATTAAATATGAATCATTTGTGCATAATGTGTTATACAAGAACGCTCGTACAACACGTTTTCCTATAACACAGAACTAATATGCAGTGTTAGAGAGAATTATCATACTTCTTAATCTCAGAAAATAATAAATATTTTGTACAATTCTATTGCATCTGTTTTAAAGATAGTATTTTTATTTCTCTAATATTTCCTCCTTGAGCAATGAAAAAGATCAATTTGCATAAAGTTAACTATGTATATATTACAAACAAAAAATTAAGATTCCATTTTGGAATCAATACAAAAATGTGCAAATAAAACTAATAGGGAATTTTAATTAATAACATTAAACTTAATATACAAGAACAAATATAAAAGAATATTGATGGTTGTGCATATTTTAAGATATTTTTAAGCTATTGTAAATACTATGTTAACCTTATTAATATTTGCATTTGGAAATATTACAATTTTGAAAAGTCTGCACTATTTTCTTTATCACAAAAGAAAAAAAAATTGTTCAAAAGATGACTCTTGTATCAGCAGCAAATTTTGGTAAGCCAAAAAATTCTTTAACAATATATTACACAATTCTTACGACACGTTCAACATAAACATTTTTAGAAAGAGGAATAAATGGAAATCAAAGAAAATAAAGTGTATATTGTTAATAAACAGAAAATTCCTCAACATAAATTTTTACAGCAGAATTATGCAATTATATTCATGAACAATAAGAAATTAAAGAAGAATCTTAAATATTTTTTCCAGATAAAAGAACATTAAGATATAAAAAAAATTAACATTCTCAGAAAACCAGAAAATATTTTTTTTATATAAAATGACGACTAAAATTTACTGTATGGTAACCCATGATTTTTCACCAAATCTTTTAGTATTTAATCCTAATTGTTAATTATTTTTTCTTTTTTAAATGTTTCATGTTTTATAAAACAAAAATTGGGATTTGGCCTTTTCCCCACTTTCTGTCTTTTAAGACCGCATTTTGCCGACTTTTTTGGAAAAAGCATCAAATGTTATCGAACAGAAAATCTCTCCCAAAGTGATAATAAATGAAGTTTCTACTCGCGTTAAACAAAACAAATAATTCATAATTTCTTAAGTTCTCAAGTATCAGAATGTTTTAAATAATTTAATTCTTGATATGGTTTACGAAGGCTTTTTTCCTTTGAAACAATTTCTCATTTTCATAAAATTTTCGTGAATCATTTTTTAAAGAAAATGAGCGTTATTTTTTTAATGCAACTTTTATTTTAAGGGAAAAAGCCATGAAGTTTTTGCATAAATTCTTAATTGCGAAAAACATAATATTAATGCTCCAAAAAATGCAGATATGTTAAACCAACAAGGCAAATAAACGAATAAAATTTATTTCAAGTAAATATTAATGTTACACGAGTAACAAAAAAATTGAGTGAATAGCGGCTCTCACCTTTTCAGTACAATATATTTTACTTGGCTTTTAAGAAGATTTCTTGAAAACCATAACATTTTGTAAAAATTATTTACTTCTAGTTAAGAATTTCACTCAAATATTTACTGAACCGAATGCATTTATTATACTGTTAAATATAAATATAACTCCGCAGAAGCGATTTCAGAACTATTTGGTCCCAGGCCTCAGACGATAGTTTAAATCTGAATCCTTTCATTTCAGTTCATAATGCAAAAAGCAATTTTTTTGTTAATTATGTTTTGTTTAAACTTAAGTAAGTTTTCATAAAAAGAGAAATTATACTTATATATTTTTAACAGTTTCTACTAGAAAGTTCATAAGTTAAAATCAAATGATTTTAAAAAATGTAATTACTTTTCATCATACTTATTAATTTAACAAAGATTTGATGGCATCTAGTTGAATTCTCAACTTATAGAGGATGACTCAGTCAGGTATTACAATAAATAAATAGAAAAACGTCATTTGATTACAATATTTGCAGTCAGCTGATAGCTTTAAATTCATATAATGGAGATAGCCTTGAATTTTATTGCTATCATTTTTGAATATGTTTGAGATTAAACTTTAAAATAAACCTTTTGTTAAAGTAAATGAGAAAAAATCAATAATTTAAAATCGTAAGTTAGTCATCTTAATAAAATATTGAAAGACATCCTAATTTTCCCCTTTAAAATCAGACTGAAGTGTGTACGATACGATTGTTAAAGAAATATAATATTTTAGGATTATGGCGAAAGAGCGAACCTCTTCAAATCCTTTTTTAGATGATGATGATGAAGTAGATGATTTTGAATTCCTTAATCATCCACGACAGGGAACCGCTGGGTATATGCTAGAAACAGACAGTGTTAAAAGAGAGCAAAATGAATGGGAAGATAAAAGAAGGCAGTTACTTGAAGAGCGACGACGGATTGAAGAACGAACTTTGCAAAGTACCAATAATTCTCTTGGATTACTTCATGAATCTGAACAAGTTGGAATTCTTACTGCTGAGGTTGGTATTAAAAATGCAATAATAATATAATGATCTAATCCATTAAAAAATCGATTTAATTTCATTAGCTTTTAAAATTCCATCGCACTTATAAAAGTGTGTAAAATAAGTTAATGTTTGATTTCTTTTGTTGAAGTTTGATAAAGGTTGTTTTGACTTTTATATAAAGTATGTCTATAAAGATTAATTTCCAAGTAAAAATTTCATTGATAACTGAATATTTGATTACTAGTTTGAGTAAAAGTTTACCAATTTTAATTATAGAAGTTTAATTTTTAGTAGTTGATATTTACATATTATTTCTAATAAAAAAAAACTTGCATTTGAAGATCAGTGGCTCAAATAGTTTTGCAATATATCTATGAAAATTCATTTACTAGTGACTAATATTGTGTCGATGAAGATTAGTTACAAAAGCTTATTTTACTGTACCAAAAAGAAAAATGCCCAATAGATAAATAGCTGATGGGAAATACCACAAGAATTTGCAAGTTTCAATTATTAATTGATCTAGTTATTCTAATATTTCCATAGGAAAATTCTCCTGTTTGTTTTGAATATATGATGAGGTTTTCATAGTATGTAACTATCTTTTATGAAAAGTGTCAGCTATAACTTTCATGCTTATGAAATTTTGAAAAATGTGATGCCATATAAGGCTGTTCTTTTAAATAGTTTAAATTAATATTCTACAATTTTATCATTTACTAAGACAAGCATGCTTTAATAGTGTTATTTTTGATTATTAGTATTACATCAAAAATCTTTAATTGTTATTTCTTGAAATGATAAAAAGCATGCCCTCTGATCTGATTCTTTTGAGAAAAGGCTGGTTTAGGTCTAATAAAAAACGGCTGTCGAGATCTAACTTACTGGTTGAATGCTTAGTCACCCACTTTAAAGTAAGAGTTGCTGTTTGTAAAATAGTACTCTTCAATGTGTTAAATTTAAAGAATGCTGATATAGAGAACATAATATCACTTGGTTATCGGAATATTATGCTTAATAGAATAGTCTTATGTCTGATATTTAAATGTTTGATAATACAGTTAACTATTTTGGATGAAGTTAAATTTGACCTCATGTTGAGTACATTAAACATTCATATTACCATTCACTTTATTTCCAGTATGATGTTCCACTTAGTCATAATGTATAAGCATTTAAAATGTCAGAATGTTGAAGGTAACCTGTAAGTGTTGACAATTTTTTCTATTTTTGAGAATAGGTAAAAAGAATTTAAAGTTATTTTAATAATTAATTTTTAGCTAAAATAAACATTAAAGTCAGCTTGCCGAGAGCTAAAAAATAGCCAAATGTAGTAAAATTTGTAAATTTTTTACCCTTGTCAAATAAATTCACTGAAAGCAATTAATTGCCAAATGTAAGTTGATATTAACAAGGCACCTTAATGGAGCCAATTCATCAACAGATAACATTTCAGTATCTCAGATTTGCCATGTGACACATATTGATAAAAGACCAGGGAACTGTGCAAGGAAAAACAAAATATCTTACGTAATCATTGGTTTGTCAATCATCACAACTTTTCAGAGTAGTTATTATTGTTTTTAACAGATCTTCAATATTTTTTTTATGATTTCTTCGCCATGCATACTTTGTGAATTACAAATCAAACTAACCAAATGCATGATAAGAACCCTACAGAGGTCTTTCAATAATATAAAAAAACAAAATAATCCAATAACGAGAACATTAATTTATCAAATTCTTAAATTATAACCAAATAAAATTTCTAATTAAATGCTTCAAGGGTTGCTCACCAAATGAATTTCGCTCATGTCATACGATCTCCTTATGTCATAAAATGATAATCGCGTCATGCATTCCCATAATCGCATTCTGGACCGTCAAACATGTTCGCCGCCCTTTATCGTCTGCTTAGTAATTTTTTTCCATCACACAATTCTCTAGTCTTAGGTGCAAATACCAATGGTAAATTTTTGATATTACATATTTATATATGTTTGTAATTGAATTCGATAAATGTCCAATTTAATTTTATCCAGCAATATGATAATTTTTTTCAATATCATGTGTAAAAGTTACTTAAATCAATAAATATATGTAGCTTTTCAAACACATAAGCAAATCACATGAGTTAACTAATGAGATTTATAATCCCATTTTATGCCATTTGCATTTTCATTTTATATTTATTGCTGAAAAATATTTTTTGTGAAATTCTTAGAATCATTTATTAAGATGAAGTTTATAAAATTAAATAATTTACTCTTGTATGGTAAAATAAGAGGCTTACTTTTAATTTATATAGAACTAAATTGTATCATTTAAAATTATTTTTTTGCAGTATTGATTAAAAAAATAGTGTGAATGTATCTTTTAATGAAATCAATTATTTGTTTATTTACATTCTAATAATTTGCAGAATTCTATCTAAAACTCAGGCAATTCTAATCAATATTATTTCATGCAAGCTAAATCAATAACATACATTGTTATCAAAACTTGGATTTTAATTAATCGTGCAGTGGCATCCAAATCTACCCCAGAGACAACAGGTAAATAAAGTGTAATGAATACTGTAAATAACATGCAATTTTGTGAAAACAGAATTTTTAATTATTTTTATGAAAACTCTTGTTTAAGCATTACAATTCATAGTAAATTTAAATACACATGTCGAATATTTCTACACAATACTCAATAAATTACATTAATCATTACAAACACCAACAATTTTAATCAAATAACACATTAAGTAAAGGCATTTATCTAATCATCACTTGCAGAATTTAAAAAAAAAAAAGCAAATTCAGTTTATTACTATTCATATATACATTTCACTTTTTACACTGTAGTACTAAAAAATAAAATTTAAAATTTGATATTCTCTTTCAAAACAAAATATAACTTCAAACACTTAAATTTCAATAATAAATAAAAAATTCTTCAAGGGTCAATAAAACTCCAGACAAATTCTGTGCATGCTGACCTCAGGTTATGTCATAAAATCACAAGAATACATTCCAGTGTCATAAACCATAGTTTGTCACATTTATCACCCACTTTGTGCATTTTGTCCATCGCACAGTTCCCAAGTCTTAGGTGGCTAATTTGTATGTAAAAAAATGAATATATAGAAAATGCTGAATGTAATACAGGCACTATATATTATAAAACAATGTAACACATTATAATCTTACATAAGATAAGCATAACACATTATAAACATAATTGTAAATATAGCATACATAAAACACATAAAATTGAATTGACAATACTTAATGAAAATTTTCAACTAATCATTTCAATGTAATGTCAATAAATATTCTTAATCTATATTGCTTAAGTATATGATTACTATGATATCAATATCTTATAAATCTGAAAAACATTATAAAAAGCTCTGTGTTCTAAGAATAAAATAATTAAATAACTGCATTTATAGTGTCTTTTAGACAAGGATAAACACCTATAAAAGTGATAGAAAGCCTAAATTTTGAGTATCAGATAGTAAT
Organism: Latrodectus hesperus; assembly: GCA_037975125.1. Classification (NCBI taxonomy): domain Eukaryota; kingdom Metazoa; phylum Arthropoda; class Arachnida; order Araneae; family Theridiidae; genus Latrodectus; species Latrodectus hesperus. The sequence goes on from CM075861.1 coordinate 20,683,783, forward strand.
AAAACAATAAAGAAATGTTTCACTCATAATTGCATTGTATATTCCAGAAACATATCTTAAGCTTCATTGAAGCCATTATAATTTTAACTGTTAATATGATGCTTTTTCAACTAGACTTCTAATTGTTAAACATATAGTAGAACTCCAGTTATCCAAATCATTTAGGACTGGACCTCATTCAGTTTATTGGATTTTTTTCAACAAAAAGGTCTATTTTAATTAATTATTAAACTTTGAAAATGGGAGAAAAAACTAAATTTTTTTAATGAAAAAGAATTTTTAATCAATTAAATGGAAATGCAACATTTTTGCATGTTGTGCTACAAGTGCTGTACAAATTACAGTATGTGTGTACAGTGTACACGAAAGTTATTACTTGCTGAATATCTCAGTCAGAGAAAGCCAGTTCACTGCCTTCATCCATTTTCAAGCAGACAAGTCACTCATCTTGACATTGAGAATTTGCTTTTGGTCACACTGGGGCTGATACTCTATCCACTTCAAAGCTGGCAAATGCTGCGCTAGTTGATGATTTCATGTCTGATTCAACTTGAACATTAAGGTCATCTTAATCAACACTTTTAATAAGTTTACCATCTATTTGTATTGTTAAATTGATTATTTGCAGTATCTCAATCTAAAAAAATGAATTCCATTCATAATCTCCATTTATTTGCTTTAATGAGCCTTGAATATGAACTATAATTTGAAGCTTTTTAATATAAAAAAGTTGTATAACATATAAGTAGTAAAAAATTAAACTTTAATTTGGAGATTTGGTTATACATTTACTGGAATAATAGTATAAAAATTTTTAATATTTTCATAATCTCTGCACTTACTATTGTGGAAATTGAACAAAATTTTCCTTGATTCAATATTACTTATTTAAATTAGGTCTGATTTATATAACAAATTATTACATTTAAATATTTTTAAAATTTCTTAATTCAGTATAATAATTGAACTTTGGAAACAAATCCAAGACCTTGATTTTTGTACAGAAAACTAATGCACTTATTAAGGACTCTAAAGTGTTAAGGATTATCCAAATCTAATTATCTGATATTAACTTTATCTTAAAATTAGTTAATTGATTTAAAAATTTTATTTGTAATTACATAAATTTTTTGCAATTATTGCTATAATTATTCTTATTGGCTGATAGTAAAAAAACTCTGGTTCGTTTTTGCTATAATCATAACTTATTCTAATCCTTTAAATATAAATAAAAATAAAATAAAGGAAAAAAAGAAAAGAAAAAACTTTTAAATTTTTAAAATGTACAAGAGAATTTTATGTAATATTTCTTTTTTTCTTCAGGAGTTAGTGAGACAACGAGAGCAGCTTGAAAATATCGAAGAAAACTTAGATCTTATTAATAGCACTATGCGTACCAGTCAGAAACATATCAATTCTTTGAAGGTAAAAAATTATTAGCAATTGTAATTATTTTTATTATTTTTCTAGAAAAAGTAAGCTGATTAAAAAATTCTATCATTTTTAATATCTATTTTTTGTTACTGCAATCTGAGTATTATGTTTGAGCATTCTTAAAAAATTTTTAAAATAGTTTGAAACTTTTTTTTTATTTTTAGTAAATCAATTTTTAATTCTAAAAAACTTAGCAAATTTTTTTTCTGAAAGATATTATAAATTATATCAGATCATAAATTATTGAATAATTCATAAATTTTTAAATAATTAAGTGGAATTATATTTCTAAATTGTTTTTCTTTTTAAACATGTTTATACATAAAGACATTTGAAACATCTATGTAACAATATATAAAAAGTTTTGATATTTTGTAATTTTAACTTTTATATCTAATTTTTCCAATTTTCTTATAGATATTTCTAAATTAAATTTTTATATTTAAAGTTAAAGATGTAAAAAATTACTTTTCTAGATTAATAACTTTTTATACATTTGTTTTTATATAAGTAAATTGATTATTTTTTTCTGTTTATGTTTCAGAGTATTTTCGGTGGAATTAAAAATTATTTTTCAAAAAGTGTGACTGAAGATTTTGCAATAAAAATGCCTGTTGATGTGTCTCAACCTCGAAAACATTCTAGTGGTCTGCAGGATAAAATTGAAACCCTTAAAGCAGATACTAGATTAAGTGAAGCTACCCATCCTGCTTTACGTGTACGTGATTTACCTTATGATGAGCCTGATACTTTTACATCTAGTAAAGTTACATCTCCAACAGCCAAAAAGCCTGCAAATAATATTGAAGAAAAATTAGATCAAAACTTAGGTATTTCCTTTTTATTTTTTAAGTAAAATAATCTTGAATTTTATTTTAATAGCTAAATCTATATAATTTGTTTTCTATTTTTAAAAGCAAATTTATGTATTATAACATGTAAAAATAAAAATAAACAGAATCCAGCTATTTTATAAGGCTAGATCAGGGGTGCACAACCTTTTCAGAATGAGGGGCCAAAATATGTAAAAAGATCATGTCGAGGGCCAAAGCAGTACGTAAATGTTAAAACATGTTATAAACGTGAAAAGTTTTTTGTGGCAATATGCATGAATTGTGATTGTTAATTTACTTATTTACCCATGCAAACATTATACAATAAAGTAATAAAACACAAACATTATAGATATGCTTAAAATACTTTATTTCCAGAAAAAAACTTGAAATTGAATAACGGGAGAAAACCTTTTGGTAATTATACAAAGAACACAATTTAAATTTTGAAAAAAATTAGTAAAATTTAATGTGATGGCTATGACTGAATATTTGAAGTTATTGATTTTATGTTGGGCTTAAGATTTGTTGTGGCAATACTAAAACAGAAGAAAGGTTCTCATCTGCTATTCTATTTCTTATTTTTGATTTGCTTAAATTCATTAAAGAAAAAGTTTGCTCACAAATGTAAAATATTTATTCTGATGTAGAATCGTTTTCCTATCAGATTTTTTCTTTTGTTTATTTGAAAGAGTCTCATTTCTTTTTAAATTAGTCTTATTTTATTAACAATATTCGCAGGCCAACTTTAAAGGCGACGCGGGCCAATTTTCACCCGCGGGCCATAGGTTGTGCATCCCCTGGCTAGATTAAGACTTTTATATCCTAAGTATTCTCAACTGTAAGTTCTAGTCTTAAAATTGGTCTAAAAATGTATTCTAATAGCAAATATATTTTTAATATTCCACATACTTAATATAAATTTATTAGAAATATTATTTACTCCTAATTTAAGAAAGGGTGGAAGGTATTAAATATAAAATCAAGTGTACATAATTTAAACTTAAGTGATATTCAGCTTGCAATTTTTTACTTGGGCAAATTCATAGGTCAAAATTGAGATTTTATTACTGACTATTAAAGTGACTCTGCAAAATTCTGATAAATTATCATGTTGACTTTTGGCCAAGCTGGCAGCCGAATGGTTAGCGCTCTTGCCTTTGGTTCAACAGTTCGTGGGTTCGAATCCCACCGTGGGCATGGATGTTTCTAGTGGTTCGGAATCCACTTTAAACCGTAAGTCCCGGTCTAATTAGCCCTCGTGTGCAAAAAATGACCGTTGAGCGACAAACAAACCAAACCATGTTGACTTTTGTTCATTTTTTCCCTTAATCTACAATTAAAAAAAATACACTATTCCAAAGGACAGTTCAGTAGTATATTAAAAAATGCTTAAGAACAGATACATATTAAAAGATGTTAATTATGTTTTGTTATGTAAATGCTTGGATTTTTACAATGACCAGACTTGTGCTCTTAAAAAAGAGGCAAATCATGGACTTATTGAATTTCAATTCTAAACTAAGATTGAGATCATGGAAATGAACCAACTAAACATTACACTAAAGTTTTTTTTTTTTCTTTTTCTTAAATTATGGCTCATAATTTCATTTTGAAATTAAAATGTATTTGTTATTTATTCATGTGCTCATCTCCTTCCTAACATTAAACTAGCAATTGAAAACCCTCTGGCTTTCTATTTAAAATTTTTTTAAATTTAACTTCTAATATACAGTGAATGTTTATAGTGCTTCAAAAATATGATGTAGTTAATCTCCATGTACAAAAAGGGACCGTAGAATGATACAAGTATTCAGTATATTTCAGCCTTTGACACACCCAGAACTGGTTCTAGTTCAACTAAAGTTATTGTTGATCCAGCTGTCACTGGTTCAATAGCTAACTCATTGCGAGAGACACAAAAGTACAAGTGAGAGAGTTAAAAAGTTAGCTAATTTGCATCAAGCAAGAAAAATATTAAAATTAATTTCTGGGAGCACTTGGCCTACATGGGCTGTTGGGTCACAGGTTTTGTCTTAATACAGAAGCTAATAAGAATGTCTCTTCCATTTCAAATTCATGTCAAAAAAGACCCCAAAATCTTATTTGGATGTTGAAATCTTGACCAAAGAAATTTACACTCTCCAAATTAAAATATCATCTCCTTTTTGTGAAGACAACATTAGTGTTTTTCAGATTTACATGGAAGGAACTATTTGATGACATTCAATAATGCTGAATAATGTTTTCCTAAAAATATTTCTAACAATAATTAAATCTACATGTCTAATACAGATTGTGTCAAATATGGTTAAAACTGTCAGAAGAGAATCTACTGCTAATAACATAAAATACATGAAAAAACACCTTCTTGAGGATATCTATATTAACCTTGAATCATCTTCTATGAATTAATTTTTAATTCAGAAACAGGTGGCATTATTGATTCTTTTCCTTGCAAGAGATTATAGAATGGTTATAATTTACTTTATTGAAGGTTTGTTTAATATCCAAAAGAATTGCTGATGAATTTTTTAAAATTAAAGTTCTCGAAAATATAAGGTAAATTAATGCAATATTTGTGGGTTTACTTGGTTGAGAAAAGCATATTGAATGTAGAAAGGTTTGTTCATGATGCCCCAGTCTTCTCTGATGCACTTATCTACCAGCTTTTTTTAATTTCCTTTAAGGGAAATAAACTAAAGTAAAACGTCTGAAAAAGTTGGCCATATGCAAATTATGTTTTCCTATTCTAGAAATGAAAATTACTTTTTTGTATTTCATAATCTGAAAATTTTATTAAGTATTGGGATAATAAACTAGATACCATTAGTAAAATGGGCTAGTATAAAATCATCCTTTTCTGGTGGTTTAAGAGATAGTACATTTAGTTTTGTCATAATTAATGATTTTTTTTAGCTATATCTCATTTATCTTTTCCATATTTTTAAAAATTAATTTCATTCCATTGTTTCAGCATCACATTGGAAGGTCAATGTCTCCAATATGAAGTTAAGGCTATGAACTTTTGGCAGATAATCTGTCACAAGAATTGCATAAAGATAACATCTTAGAGAATTTTATGGATGTGAAAATATTCATTTTTCACTATGATTGATTTTTTTAACAATTTGGGGAGAATGAGTTGAAACCTCAAACTTAAGTTTTTTGTGCCTCCAAACTTTTGTGAAGTCTCAACCTGTTCCTTTTGTTTCCTCATCTTAAATACTATTTTTGATTTTCATTGTAAATTTTCTTGCTTTATTTATGTTTATTGTTTGTTTATTTGCAACTCTATTTCACCCAAGGTTACTGACTGCTTGTTTCTGTTCTTTAGGAACTTGCTGATTGGTTAGTATCTTTATTATTTTTTTATTTGAATGGTCCAGAAGTTGACATGGAAATTGTAAGAAGTTTAATGATCAACTACTTAGTCTCACTGTACAGTATGAAGTCAGATATATAATGAGGTTTGTCTTGGATTTCTTGAAGGGATCATTCATGATGTTATCTTAGTGACATTGCCTAATGCCTTGAACCTCTTTGTATTTGCTAAAATAAATCAGCTCAGCCTTCAAACCATGTGTGACTACAAATAAATTAAAGAATTGAGGTTCCAGATTTATATCACCTCAAGGAAACTTAAATGTCCATTCACTTTGTTGCTACAAAATAGGTTTCAAGGAGAAATTCTGACTATTATTATTTCTTTATTTTAAAAATGTTTTTTTAGAAAAAAGAAAAAGAATCTTTTAAATAATATTTTACTTTATAAATAAATCTATTCTGATACTGAGCAGGGAGACATATGCACAATATATAATTAAACTACCAAAAACAGTGGATAAATTCTTTGGCATTGATATTGGGAAAATTATTTTAATTTTCTATTATTTTATCAGAAATGTGTGTTAAAATTATTTGCTAAATTTCTATTCAAAGGAATTAAGTAATTCACTTTGAAATTTCTATCCCGATTTCCCTTATGTATTTGAGTTAGAAGATTGTTTTTGTAACATATTAATTAAAATAATTTACAAATTATTAAAAAAAAATGCAATCCTCTTTTACAAATGAGAACACCTTGTCCACCCGAAAAATTTTTTCTGTACAGAAAAATATTGTGAATTTTCATTAAACAAAAAAATTTGAATAAATATTTAAAATTAATTACAAAACAAATAACAAACAAATTTTAATTTTCAGACAATTCTAGCCTCATATCTGTGTTGAAATTATTTTACTGATTTATAACTTACACATCCATAAATTAAAGATATTTTAGAAGCACAGGAAAATAAAACATGGTAGGAAAATTGTCACCGGTAGAAATATTACACATATGGTCAACCATTATATGCAAGTTACAGTACTAATGACACCAAGCATATGCCACTTTGACAAGAGTGTAAGATAGTGGTGTATAAGGACCTGGGGCAAAGAAGGAAACATGTTCTTAACTAGTCCATATGGTGCTCAGTGTCACGACTACAAAGTTATGACACAGAGGATGCATGTGGATTGTATTTTATGTGATAGAATTATTAGCCACCTGGAATGCATGCATATGCAATTGAAAGTAGTCAAGGAATTTGGAATTGCCCAAAGTGTCATCTCAGGCTGTAACAATGATTCCAAGATAATGGAAACGTCAGTTGGTGTTACAAAACAGCTCACCCCGGAATGACAATGCCAAATGATGACCTGTATTTGCCAGTAACTACCAAAAGAAACAGTTATTGCTTCAGCTATAATCAGCCATAGGTGCTACTGTTTCAATGCAAACCGCATACTGATATTTGGGACAGTATGGTCTATATGCTCACAAGCCTGTGGATGTGTTACCTTCACAGCAACTCACAATCACCAGCAGTTAACTTGGAGTAGAGAACATGTAATGTAGACTCTCACAATAGGCTTTTGTTATGTTTTTTGACAAGTCAAGGTTAAAATTGCAGTTCAATTCATGTTGAACATTCATATTCAGAATGCCAGATACCCTGTATCACCAAGACAACATCATTGAATGCCAGCATTTCAGTATTGCTGGAGTGCTCCTTTGGAGAGACATAATACTAGGCTCTAAAATAAATCTGCATGTTCATGTTACAGCCATGGCAGACTAGATTTACTGTGACATCATTCTGGAACCACATGTCTATTTGTTAAGTAGTGCTGTGAACACTGAACCTTTGTTTATGGATGACAACACCTGTCCTCACCATTAAAATATTGTCAATGACTTACAATATTTGGAGGATATCATCCATATCTAATGGTCAGCATTTTCACCAGACTTGAATCTGACAGAACATGTTCCTAGCTAGTAGACAAATGGTTAGTGCTCTTGCCTTTGGTTCAACTGCTTGTGGGTTCAAATCCCACCTTAAGCTTGGATGTTTATGGTGGATCAGAATCTATTTTAAACTGTAGGACCCAGTTTAATTAGCTTTCATGTTAAAAAAAATGACTGTTGAGCAACAAGCCAATCTATCAATCAAACCGATAGAGCCTGTGTGACACAGGCTTGGCTGAAAAATCACAGCCCATCAGCCTCTTCCAACATTTCTACTTCGGAGAGCATTGAAAGCTAAGTGGAGTTCTCTGCCTCTAGTGCAATTTAATAATGTGGTCCTTTGCATGCATTGTCATTGTATGCAATTATTTCCTTGTGTGGGAGGTATGCAATGTATTAATCATTGTACCAACAATGTACTGTTCAGTTGTTGATGGGGTATATTTGGTATAAATGCTCTAAAGAGCTATAACCATGTTTTGTCTGTCTGGTATCATGCATACATAAGCTTTTTTGTTCATTTGTTTAATATATGAGTTTTATGAATAATTCACATTTGTTTTCTTTCCACATCCTTAGTTGTCGATTCCAGCATTATTTTTTATTTATGGACAAGAGTGTGTTACTGAATTCCTGGAACCAGGGGGTACATGTACCTTCCTAGGGCTTGAGCACCCACCAGGCGCATCGGCAAGTGGTGGATAGCCGAATGTCCTGTAGGAATGACATGATAGCCTTGAATATAGAATCAGAGGCTGCGAACCAGCTCCCGTAAACACTGGTGTTATGCAATCCGTGCCTAGGGCTAATTGGCACCGCAGTATTGGTGTCTTAACGGAGCCTCTAGTTGCTTGGCGAACTTCTAGAGTAATTTGCCTTGCCCAGTAACTCGGGCAATGCTGGGTGGACTTATATTACCTGAGCTTTTTAATTGTTATCTTGTGGCTGAAAAGACACAAGAAGTAACAAACCTTTCTGCATTTGCAGGTGAAGCCTCTAAAGTATACCTTGCTGAAAAAGACAAGCGAACTCAGAGGCAATCTTGTAAAGGGGCAGCAATGAATCCTTCACTTGAGGTAGAAATGACCTCCAAACCATCTTCTTCTGGTGAAAGTCAGGAAGCTATTCCTAGCATGACTGACTTTCTGACCAGATGGGACTGTTTCAGCAAGACCTTATCTGCTGGAAATGTCATATGCAAGAGGAAACGGCAGAGCATGTCATTTACAAATGTGAGGCTCTTGCCCTCCCTAAATTAACTTCTTTAGGCTTCATCCATACTAGAGAGTTACACCTAGATTCCATTAAAGGGTTATCGGACTTTATTAGTAAAGTGGGTGACTGGAGCAACTGGAACTAGGAAACATTGGGTTTGGAGTTAATGGTACAAAATGCTGATAAAAGCAGAGGTGCCCAATGACATACAAACTCAATTTTAAGAAGAAGAAGAAGTGTTACTGAATTAATTAGAAAAATAAGAATTATTTGACTTACAGTTAATAATGAAAGTTAACTATAATTCCAAAGAAAGTTTAGTATAAAAAGTAGATTTATTCAACTGCATCGGGAAATTTATACATAGATAAGTGAGAGCTAAAATGCATATAAATTTATTTATTTTGGTTACATTTGTTACTTGTATAAAATAATTTTTTAAAAAATATTAATTTTAATATTTGCTGTGTAATAATGTATCATAATTCTATTACACTAGTTATTTTTTTTTTCGAAAATAAGTGTCTACAATAATAGTTTTAATTATATTGTTGCTGTTGCGAATCTCGGGATTATCTAGCAGAGCTAGGCAATACCCATAAATCTAAAATTTAAAAAATCTAAAAAATGATGAGGGTCTCGCAAAACTTTGTCCTCGCTAAAATTTAGGCACATCAAAATAATGAGCAGTAGAAGCAATGTTAGCTGTGCACCAATAGTGCTCCAAGTATATTTTTTGACCCTGCTTAAAAGTTGGGGCTCTTGTGTGGCCATTCAAGAAGCACAAAAAAGCAGTTTAGAGGGATCTCGGTCTAAGTTGAAAACATTCTCCTCGATATTTTACAAAATACCAAAAATGGTTAGAAGGGTTTTTGAAAGCTTGTTCAATCTTGTTTTAGCCAGGGAAGAAATATCCCAGAATTTTTTAATTATAAAGTATCAAAAGAAATAAGATTGATAATTCTTATTTTAATATTTATTATTTTGTTTATAAAAATAAATATGCAGTATGTTTTTATATTGTATTGTATATTTAATTTCTTTGATTTTTTTGTATATTTATAATTCTTTTTATTAAAATCACTGCATATAAATTAAATGTTCTGTGTAAAGCTTGTATCACGTTTCTCCCTAAATTTTTTGGACTGATAAATTCTATTTACTATTCAAATAATATGAATTTATAGCTCCTTTAAAAAAACTTATTAAATTAATTTTAATTATGAAAACTGAAATATAAAGTTTTTATTTATGCTAGAAATATATCAAATATAATATTAATTATTCTAAACATTTATCTTAGTCTATTTTATTTCATTTATTACTTATACAACAAAATTTTTTTTAAATATTTTTCAAAGAGCTGGTTTATTTTTAAGTTATTTATTATGTTTCAATAAAACACTGTTGAATATTATGTAATCAGCATATTTTGTAACTATGAAATGTTTATTTTTCTACAGAATTCATGTCTATGGGACTTGGGCGATTAAAGAATTTAGCAATTGGTCTAAATGAAGAGATTGATACTCAAAATCAGATGATTGATACTATTCATAATAAAGCAGATAAGGCAGATGAAACTTTGGAATACCAAAATAGACAGATCAAACGTATATTAAAGAAATGAACATTCAATTTCATTCTGTAGCATTTTCCTGTTCTGTCAATATAACTAAAGATTGTTTATGAAAATAACAAAATGAGTTAACAAAAAATTTATACAGAATTGTTGAAATCAGAAATAAAAATTTTTAAGATTGTATTTAAATTTATTTATATTGTAAATATTTTTGTGCAATAAATTCAGAGTGAAAAGCTTTTACTATTTAGTGATTATTTTTAAATTTATATTTAAAACATTTTAATTTATATTAAATATTTAAAAGTTTTTATAAATGTAAATAAGCATTATACACACATTGTAAATTTCAGACAAGTATTTTTTAGATTATTAAATTTTATTTATTATTCAAATAATATGAATTTACAGCTCCTTTAAAAATATTATTTCAAACATTGTTTTTTCATTAAAGAAAAGTTGTCTTTAATTTGCAAACAAGAGATAATCACTGTAATGGATTTTAAAAATATGTTTTTAATTTATTTATATTTTATGTGTGATAGTATTATTAAAGTAGTTTTATTACTTGGTATAACTATATTTCTAAACTGCATTTCTAAAACTTCAATGTATATGTAGGAGGAACATTTGAATTCCTTGTATATATAAAAAAAGTAATAAAAAAATTAAGAATCAATTCAACATGAAATAGTTTCAATCTTGTATATAATTTCTTTATAAAAGAGATTTGTTTTGCCTGTATTATTTCTTAGCAATGACTTTAGTTACATGCTTCATGAAGAAATATATTTAATAATATGTTAATAAATTAATAAGTAAAAATAAATTGTAATAGATATTTAAGGCTATTTGCTACTTTTTATTTAAAATCTTAAATCACATTACTTTTTAACTCAAAATTATTTTATCAGTATTATGTGTTATAGATCATATTTCCTTTGTTTATGTACATTTATTATTTTTTGAATAAAATTATAGAAATTATGACTGTTATTACTATTCTTCTGCTACACAAACATTAAATCTATTGTATTTCTTAATTGTATATTGCAGTAGATGGTAAAGTTTGTAGGAGATTATATTGAGAATTGATTATTTTATATTTTAGCTTTTGAAAGATATTTGATCAATATTTTTTATTCTACTTACTCATTATTTTGGTTAATTTTGTGTATTGGCGAAATTTGTTGGAATCAATATAAATTATTAATAATTTTATAAAAAAAAATTGTGCAAAAATTTTTTTTTAAATCTGTTAGCAAAGTATTTTGTTATTAATTCATCTTCTTCCTAACTTTTCATTTATTTTTGCTAAAATAATTGTTTTAAAAGAAATCATGTTTAATTTTAATTGTTATCATGTTTATTTTTAAAAGCAAGCAATAATCATTGATTGAAAGTTATAGTATTTTGTAATTATTTTAAATGTATTTTAAATATTCAGTAATAATGCAATTCTTATATGCTTGTAAAAGTTTTAATAAGATTCTGTTACGAAAACATAAGGTATTATTATTAAAAAAAATTAAATGATTTATTTTAGCATGCATTTTAAAGTATTTGCTAGCCTACTAAAAATTGACTAATAATAATATTTTTTACTGTTACATATTTTTAACTCTTCTAAATTATGGATTGTTTTTCCGATTTTCTGAATTTTTTCAAAATAAAATGTTTGAAAATATTGTAAAATCATTGCAGAAATATTTTCTTTTAATTATGGAATAAATAAAGTAGAGATTATTCAAGATGATTCAAAATAAAACTATCATAAAATTAGTATATTAAAACATTTTGTATTTTATTTTTAAATTAGAATGTTATTTAACATTTAACAGATCTGCAAAAAGTATTATTTAATAATTTATCAGTATGCATAACCAAAATACTTTCAGAACAGATTGCACAAAAAGCAAAGCCTAAATTCCTCTGTGTACAAACACACTTTAATTGTAGATAAATAATTTATATATAAAATATCTTGGAAAAAAAAAAGATCTTGTTTCAGAGGTTTTGTTGTTTTTCGATTCTTATCAAGATATTTGGCATGTTACAAAGTTGTGCTTCTAATAATAAAATAATTGAGGATGGACTTTATTAATAAAAATTTTCTTTTGAAGCTATTTTTGAACACATGCACAAAAGTCTATTTTACTTTGAGAAAAAAATAATGTGATGCAATCATACTGTGTTCATTTAAATATATTTCTATTACTAAAATTTTTAATGCATGCAAGAAATTCATAAGCCTTTGTAAAAGCTATTTTGAAAATGCTGCTATAATAAAAAAAGCAAATATTACAATATTATATGAAAGCAAAAAACAGATGTCGAAGCCTGTGCAATGTATTTGCAGAAACATGTATATTTTTTTTAAAAATGTAAAATTTTAGAAATACTGGTATTTTCTAATTATATTTTTTTCCTCCAATAATTTTGCAATTTTATAAAATTGTTACTGCTAAAAAACACAATAAATAAAGCAAATGTACTAATTAATACTATTAAGTGGTGAGAAAAATTTCAAACAGTTAATTAAAAAAATTCATTTTTTTTTCTTGTGAGAATCCTCTCTAAAATACTTTTTCTTTTCCTCTGCAACATTAGCTTGTGTTATTGTAAGGTGAAATCTGCTTACATAAGTTTCATTTATACACTAAAGCAACAGTCAAGGCATTTAAAGAGAGCATTAAGGCTCCTCGCTGGGCTTTGCGCCCTTAAAGATCATAAAAGTAGCAAATTGTTAGTAGAGGATTTCTGCAAGTGGAAGAAACTGCAAATAATTCATAAAAGGGAACATTTTACCAAGTTTAGATGAAAAATTTTAATCTTAAGAAATGAATATGTGAAATAACTGCTGAATTTTATGTTAATGGCTTCCAAAAATTTGGATACAGTACAATATATACATATATCTGGTCATTGTGCTTAGCTCTTTGAGCTTAACTATCTTTAATTCTATGTCTAGATAAAATGTAAGAGATTAAACTGTTTGAAAATCTTCATTTACTATACTAAATTTTATCATATTGAATATTAATCTTTGAATAAATATTGAAAGTGATTTATAATTTAAATAATCATTAAAAATGTGGAATTAGTAATGAGTAAAGTTCAGGATTTTTATAGTCTCTTTTCTTGTAGAAAAACTGCAGTCACCTCAGTCAATCATAAGAAAAGATATCTACTGGAATATAGTATCAATACACCAAATATATTTGAGAAAATATGAGTTTTGAAGGATAAAATTATATTTTTAAATATTTCTAAGTCTATTTTAAAATACCTAACTTTATTAAAGATTTATCGATATTATAATACTACTAGAATGTTACAATATGTAATGTAAAATTTGCATTAAACCAAAATGGCCATGTGAGTTCAAATGGTTAAATCCCTAATTCTTGTTATAGTAAGAGACCACATCATTCACTACAATATAGAGATATTTGTATCAGTTCAAGGAGCTAATATATATATATATATTCAGCGAACATTCATCAATGCAGAAGAGAGCATATATTATAATGCATGTTTGTTTTGAAAAATAAATAATTTTATAACTGTCTACTTAAATATTATCAGCAGCATTTTGTGATGATTTTATGAATATGTCATCAATTTTGATTATTCACAACAATTTAAGTTTAGTGAATAAAGAAACTAATGACATAATAAATACAACTGAGAAAGAAAAAAATATGAAATCCTAGAAACCGTTTTCTTTTTTCATAATTTATTTTCACTAATGATTGAAATATTGTTAGACAAATGAGATTAATTTTATTCCTTGAAAATCTGTAACGACTAATTATTCTAAGAGTCAAAATGTTGTCTTTGGCGATAATTTACTTACTTGTATTTTGATATTCGATACATGTTCCTTAAAACAAAATATTTACTATAACATTATTTTTAATTTATAATATATTTGTGTAATAAGAATTCACATAATCCAATAATAGCCATACACAAATAAATTAAAAGTAAGAACTTGTTCATTATTTTACGTAAAATCTTATTGCAACTTTTGCTAAACATTTCCAGATTTTTGAAATGCAATCCATATTTTGAAAACGATATTCCTTGATATTTCAATAGACAGCTCTGATTTTGCTAAGCCCATGCATTGTTCACCAGGAGTAAAATTCTAATAAATTAACAATAAAAAAACAAATTCTTCCACAGAAATGGAGGAATATGGTTTTCAACCAGTTAAAAGAAAAAACTAAAATTGTAATTTTCTGCTTTAAAAAATTTTGCTCGCAAATAAATTACCTAATTTGTCGCCAAAAGTAAACTCATTAGAAAATGGACCAGTCGTTTATTTAACAACTGAAATGTTAGACTCTGTATTTAATGTAAAGGAACGCCAAGAAATGCCTCTTCCAATCCAAATTGTGATATGTCTCCATTTGAAGAAGAAACTATGGTTTATGTGGCCTCTATTAATCTAATTATCTTGAATTTTATAAGCTATGTTATATTGCTTATAAAATTTAAGATAATTCACTTGGAACTATATCAAGAAATTCAGTTGAGATGCCTAATCATTCCAGTGGTTTGATTTAGTTTCTGCAACAGGAACTTACTATTTCAACAAAAACATGGATGGAAACTAAAAAACAAATGTTTTGCAAATTTCATGGTGACACATTTTTTAAAGGGAAATATGTCATTGCAACATTAATAAATGAAATATAGTTTTCTTTTCCTACTGTAAATCGAAAAGCAATTAAACATTTTTGTCGCTTGAACATTTATACAAATTAGGTATTTGTATAGAAATGCAACGATAGTATCTCATAATAAAGCTCAACAAGAAAAGGGTCTGTAGTCAAAAATTCAAGACAACTTGAAGCTAATAAAGTAAATATATTTTTATATTGGTTATATAATTCTAAGTTAATTTGAATATTTATAATAATTTTTGATGGTTTATTAAATAATAATTGCAAATTTACTAAATATTTGCAAGGCATTTGATTTTCCCACTTTGATTTAAAAAAACTGAACTTAAAAGTTAAAAATGAGTATTTTGCTTAGAAACTCCAGGCAACTTATTCTCCTTCAAAGCCTGACAACGTCATCAATGGCTATTTCCGGTGTCTGTTTCGGGAGTATTTGAGCCAGCCCTTCTATTTCTGTAGCCCTGGTAATGATTAGTGAGATGACAGAACTAAATTTCTCTAAATTGCAGGTATAATTGTTTTAATGGTGCAGACATTAAACTTGTTACCTAACACATTAATATAAAAAACTATACATTGTTCATAGTGTTAATTGTTATATAAATATCTCATTAGAATTACATAAACCTGTAATTACCTTGATAATATAACACATGCTGTATTTAAATTTGAAGGAATTTTATAAGGATTTGGTTTAGTTTCATAATGAATGAATATTTTTTTACTTTTATATTCTTTATAATTTTAAAAATGAACTTGTAACAGTTAAAATTATGAAATGTTTAAAAAAATTAGATTGATATTTTGAAATTTCTCAAGATGAATTTACTTAGACCAGATATTAGTACTTCAGAACATTAATCATCAAAAGGGTACGATAATTATATAGGGGCAATTATATCATGATAATTATATAGCGGCAGTTGTTTTAAGAAATATATCATATTCCTGTTATTGTGTGTGTTATTGTTGCTTATGACACTTGGACAAGCCAAGCTCGCTGTGCCTTTGTGCAGAGCGAATTAAGTCAATAGAGAGCGTCTTTCGTTTGGATCAGAGCACCACGAAGGTGAAAGTACGACTTTGCTCTTATAAAGGTGCCTCGTAATTTTGAACCACAGTCAGGTTACGAGGCCACACCTGAGCTGGCACCCTCCTCTCCATATATCATATTCCTTATTTCAAGAAATAAAATGTAATAAACATTTTCCATTATTTCTGCTTCAGAATTAACTGAAAATTTTCAAAATTAAATAAATAAGATTATATATTATATATATATATACACTACTGGCCATTAAAATTGCTACACCAAGAAGGAATGCAAATAACAGAACGATATTTATTGGACACATACATTATAGTGGAAAGAACAAGTGATTAGATTTACAGGAAATTAGGATGTATAGATCTTGAGAAATCAGTACCCAGAGCAGCCACCTCTGGTTGCAATAACAGCATTTATCCGCCTAGGCATGGAGTCAAACAGAGATTGTATGGCATGTACGGGGATCTCAGTCCATGCAGCTTCAACACTATGCCACAGTTCATCGACAGTAGTGGATGGTGAGTAATGGCGTGCCAATCGCTCGGCAACCATTGACCACACGTTCTCAATTGGTGACAGATCAGGAGAACGTGCTGGCCAGGGTAACAGTCAAACCTGTTCTGTATCAAGGAAGTTCAGAACAGTACGGGGCAACATGCTGTCGTGCATTATCCTGTTGAAACAATGCATTAGGGAGGCCTCGAAGATAGGGCAGAGCCACGGGCCTTAACACATCGGAAATGTAATGGTTGCTGTTCAAAGTGCCGGTAATGGGAACAAGAGGTTATCGAGACGTGTATCCAATGGCACCTCATACCATCACTCCAGCAGATGGGCCAGTATGGCAATGTCCAATGCAAGCTGGCAATGCGCGTTCTCCACGATGCCTCACAACACGGATGCGGCCATCATGGTTCTGTATACAGAACCGAGATTCATCTGTAAAGATGACGTGATGCCATTCCCGCGTCCAGGTTCGTCGCTGATCACACCATTGAAGGGGCTCCTGTCTGTGATGCAGCGTCAATGGTAGCCGAAGCCATGGTCAGCCGTGCAGACAATCCATGCTGCTGCAAACGTCGTCGAACTGTTCGAGCAGAAACTTGTTGCCTTGCAAATGACTCCATCTCTCGACTCAGGGTTCATGACGTGGCTGTACGATCCCTGTGACCATGCGATAAGATGTCTGTCTTCTCTGCTGTTAGTGATGGGGGGTCGCTGAGATCCTGCATGACGTTCCGTATGATTTTCTTGAACCCATCGATTCCATATTCTGCTAACAGTCATGGTGTCTCGACCGACGCGAGCAGAAATATTGCGGTACGATAAACCGCAATCCCGGTAGGCTATAATCCTGTCTCGATCAAAGTCAGACACGTGCTGATAGGCATTGCTTCTTCTTACACGAGGCATTACAACAACTTTCTTTGCAGAAAACAACGTTGAAACGGAAATTGAGTATGAGAAAACTGCTGTAAAATCTCTGGTTTTATACACATTGTAGATGTCGCTACTGTCCCCTGCTTTGTATGAATGCGCTGAAAATCTAATCATTTGCATATCGCAGCAAGTTCTACCTGTCATACAAATTTCACGTGTGTGGTGTGCCACTTTTCTGGTGTAGCAATTTTAATGGCCAGTAGTGTATATATATATATATATATATATATATATATATATATATATATATATATATATATATATATACATATATATAATTAACTCAATTTCTATCTTGGTACAATTTAAAATTCATTAAAATTATTTTAATTTCTATTCAAATAATTGCCTATAAGCAGGATGACTTAAAGGTTTTACTGGCCACTTAAATAGATTCATTTAAGTTTCCACAAAATAAAGGATTCTTTCAATTTGGACAAAAAGAAAATTTATTATTTTATTTCCTGTATGCTTTCTTCTAAGATTAATGTATGGTCAACTGAAACAAATGCAGAACAGTAAGAAAAATCTAATTTATAAAATCTGAGCCTCTTTTTATACTGATTAATATACATTGTCAATACATCTAACAAAATTTAAATATGTCATAAAGTTACTTCATTGTTTTATATAAAGGATTCTTTTAAATTTGTATTTTGTAATGGACAAAGTTGTGTGCAATAAAAAATAAAATTCAACACAATTTTTCTTAAACAACAAATTTTTATAAAAATATTGATATTGCGTACCCTACATAAAATTAATATAATAATTTTATACAATATAATTTTAATAAAAAAATAATGATGTCATAGAACCATATAAAATCAACAAAACCATTTTAAATATTGCAACATTTTTATAAAATATGATGCACATTTATGAAAATATATAGATTAAAGTTTTTCTAATAATAAAGCAGATGCACCGCCTCCTCCATTACAAACACCTACAATGCCTTTTTGATTGGTTGAAAGACATTCTATAATACGCTGTACATGACACGAGTACCAGACATTCTGAAAATGAGTGAAATATTTTTAATATACTTATATATAAAGCTACTAAATCTCAATAAAAAATAGTAATAAATTATAATGTATAAATGTATATTAAAAATATTAAATTGCATTCATAGAAATATTAAAAAAAAACACATTATTATAGAATGGCACGTACATAAAATTTGGGATTATATTAATTTTAGGATTTTATTAAGATTACTTTTAATTTTTATTTGGATTTTTTCTAACCAGGAATTTGTGAAAATGTGTTTAAATTTTAACTGTGCATGAAGAAATAATAGAGTTTTTAAAGTTTAAGAATTCATGATACATTATTTATACTCGAATTTCTTTCAGATTTTTTCGGATTAACTACTGCTAATTTGAAAAACCTAAAATAAGAATATTATCATCAAACTTACTTAACATTAAATTAATAAAAGAAATCCAAAGAATAAAAAAATAAAGAGTATTATGAGTGATTATTAAAGTCTTAGTTTTCGAAATACTTAAATGAACTTAAAGATCTTTTATCTTGAAGTTTATTTCAAACATTTTCATTTAATTTGTTCCAAGCAAGGAGGATATATTCTTAAAAAATTCAGAATGACGATACATTAAAAAAATTTTAAATGATGCAAAATGTAATATTCTATAACTAAACACATGTCAATTTGAGAATAATGAAATATTTGTCAAGACTTAATATTTTTGCTTAAATATATATATACATATATTGAATCAATTCAATTATATATATATATATTGAATAGGTTGTCGTTTTTATGAACACTTTTACAAATTAGTGGCTGGTTCCTGTACTGGTTCAACAGATACACTGATAAATTTAATTCCCCTATACATAATAACATTTTGAAAATTAGTGAACTCCTATTCTTGAATCTCTTGCATACATTTATTCTTTAATAATATTATTTGTTCAAAAGTTTCTCCCTTTTTTTACGGTTGGGAACTAGGATCAATGTTCCAATGGGAGAAACAGAAATCCTTAGAATTGTGGGTAACTGAACTGCTGATGTTGAAATCCCAGATTTTTTTATGGAATCTGTGTGAAATTTTTCCTTTGTAATCTAACTCCATCTTATAAAACGTGTATCAGAATATAATCAATGGCTTCAAGTGCAAATATTGACAACTACTTTTGCAAGGAGTATTAATGGCTCGGAATTGCATCATGAAACTAACATTCTCCGCATTCCAAGTGTTAAGCTATGCTTCAATTAATATCGCAGAAAAAACGATATCTAGGTCATTTGGATTTATTAAAGAAACCACCGAAAATGAAGCAAATTAAGAGCATTTATCTGATGACTGAAGAGAAGTTATTCATTCACAAACTTTCACTAAGAAACCCACTGCTGTCCAAACTTTCACTTCAGAAATTTTAAAATATGGACTCAGATATAATTTGTATGCAAGAAGTATCAGATAATTAAATGATTGAAAGCATAATGAATGCAAATGAAAAACTTTTTGAACAGTCTAATCATATAATAAATAATACAATTTTAGCATAAGTTTGAGTTTTCAAAAAATTTAAAAGATGTGGTTTTATAAAATCTGTTTTTCACATTTAAACTATAATATATTTGCTACAAGAAGAAATCTTTATCATTCAAAATAAAACAATATTATGAAAGTAAAATATTCCATTTTGCATGAATAAGCAAAATTTTTCTCTGTATTTGATATACTAATATCAAATTTAAATTATAAAGATTAATATAATTTTTTATGAATATTAGTTAAACCTTTATAATTATTGGCTTTAATTTTTATTCTCATTAAGACAATGATAATATGCTGAAAACGAAAATGTAATAAGACATACTTATTATTAAAAACATAAAATTTAATAAAAAAAATTAAATATTATCTTACTTACCCTAAAGGATGACCCAAACTGACAGCTCCACCATGAATATTTACTTTTTCAGGACTTAAATTTAACATCTTCATATTAGCTAAAGTAACAACACTAAATGCTTCATTTATCTCCCAATACTGCACATCTTCTTTAACAATATTACCTTTTTGTAAAACCTTGATGAAATAAATATTAATTTACATAAGTTTAAATATTAATTACCTAAAATTGATTAATAATATTAATGGTTTTTAGATCTAATTATTTAATTATAAATTAAATGGTTATATCTATTGTTAATTTACATATATTTTCACAATAGTTTTTAATGAAAATATTTATACTATAAAATGCATATTCCTTAAAAGATGTAAAATATACTTAACAAAGAAATCTTATTTATGTACGTTAGCTTCTCACCAAATGTTAATTTAATTACAAGGATATAAGAATTAAATAGAGTAAGTAGTTCTTTTTTCATTGTGAATAGACACACAAGTCAACTTTTATAAATTTAAAAAATGTTTGTTAATTAATAAGCATATAATTGTTTTGATCTAAAATAGCAATAAAGCAAATTAAAGAAAAATTACCTAAATATATTTTACGTACAATTATGTATTCATATTGGAAAATATATTTATTACAAATTTTGATTTTTATTTAAAATCAAAATATTACATTTTTATAGTTAATTGTATTTATACTAATTAATAAAGATTGCTGCTTTTATTTCATGGTTTTATTATATATAGTACTAGTAATTGTCATATTTGATAGTTGAAATTATTATTAAAATCCTTCTTAATTACAATTTTTTCAAAAGTGAAAAATAATTATTTAGAAATATAATACATCTTATATTGCTAAATAATTATTTTCCACTTTTGAAAGAAATTGTAATTAATAAGGATTTTTATTGTTAAATATGACAATTACTAGATGTACATATAATAAAACTGAGCAACCTTTATTAGTTAATATAAATATAATAAGATATATTGTGATTTGGAGATATTTTGTTTTATATTAAAATTTTTTTGGCTTTCTTTGTATTCCCTTTAGTAACTTAAAGGATAATAGAAATTAATAGCTAAATAAATTTATGTGCATTTTTTTAAGAAATAATTTCATTAGTATTTACATAACTTGTATATGACTCTTATAACATATCATAAATTAAAAAAGTTTCTTCACTTACTTTTGGAATGGCATATGATGGAGCAATAGGAAAATCTTGTGGATCAATAGCAGCATCAGCAAATGCTGAAAAATTTATATATTTATATATAAGCATTGCATATAATTGTATGTAAAAACAATAATATCCTTGTTAATATAAAAAATGACTTCTTGCAAATATTTCAGTTTAAAGCAATTTTTCAAAAAAGTGAAAATGAATAAGATTTGTTAGTTCCATTTCAGTACAGTAAGCAGAAGCATAGCATTGAACAAATAGAATCAAATTTGATACATTTTTAAAATATTCATTGTATAAATATATCATTAATTATCATAAAACTGTAACTAAAATTTAAGTCCTTTAAGGATGTTTACCATACAATTTTATGCAACACCAGAAAGAATTAAATAAAGGAAAATAAAGTTGTCAATTAATGAAAAATATTTACTGAAACCTTTGTTGAATACTAATTTTTATCCTTATGTGTAAAGTAAGTTATGTGCACCATGGATAAAATTTGATTAATGTTTTCAATGTTTTTGATGGACAAAATGGAATTTAGCAGATTATGCTTTACAATTATTCAATTTCTGTTAACTACAACAGTCTTTTATTTATGTGCTCTGATACCAAATTAAAAAAATTTCCATAATGATGAGAAATTTGACAATTTGCAAAATTTAGGAAATTAACTAAAATTTAGATATGTAATAGTTAAGATTTTATTTCTATTAGGTTTAAATTAATGAAAGTTTTAAGTAATTTCGATATATTTTTCATCATATATTTATTTTAAATAATGTGGCATTAACAAACTTAAATTCATAATAGTTTAGATTTTATTCTTAATAGATTAAATGACTGAAAATTTTGGTTAATTTCATTATGCTTCTTTCATTATTCATCTATTTTAAATAATGTGTGAACTTAAGTATAATATGCATAGAAATTTCTCTACATATTATTCAACATATTCAAATGAAATTGCTTAGCTTTTATACTGAGTCATATAACTTTTTACAGGAACTTCTATTTTTATGGAAATTATTAATACAATATTACCAATAATTCTTGCAAGTGGCTTCACATTTAAAGATTCTGCAGCAGCTTTTGTAGTCATGACTAAAGCAGCAGCTCCATCACTTAATGAACTAGCATTTGCCGCTGTAATAGTTCCTGAAAATTAAGCAAATATTATGATTATTAAATTTACTAAATAACTCTCCATTTTACAGATGACTTCTAGTTAGCTACAAAATTTAGCAATGTTTTATTGTTAATTAACAAGATAAAAATTACATTTAACCTAAAATTTGATTTACATTAAGTGTGATTTTTTATACTAATTATAATTTGCAATATTTTCAATGTCATTTAGGTGCTTTGTTATAGTAAGTTAAGTTACCAAGTAATATTAATTATGAACGAATATATATAACATATTAATCAAAAGATCAAATACTTTTTTTGTAAATTCCTTAATATCAAAACAAAATATAAGCACATATACAATATAAAATTTTGTTAAATTTATTTTATGATTATTATGATTATTTATACATGAAGATTTAGAATTTATTAATATACCATCTTTGGAAAAAACTGGCCTCAAAGTAGGAATTTTTTCAAACTCAGCACGCTTATATTCTTCATCTTCTTCAACAATTACATCAGGTTTACCTCGCTTTCCTTTAATAGAAACTGGAACAATTTCCTTCTGCAGAATGCCTAGCTAATAAAAAAATAATAATTAAAATATTCTTTGAAGGGATAAATGTAAATTCATAAAAAATAATAAAAATGTATTCAAAATTATATTCATGTTATAAATGAGATAAATTCTTATTATATAATGTAAATGCCCATACCCAAAATAATCATTAAATTTGCTAGATCAGAAAGAAATACAAATAAAATAATTATATTTCTTGGACAAGTAAATTATACTGAAAAAAGTTATTAAACTTTCATGAAATTCAAAAAAACTTTGTGAAATCAGCATACAGAATAATTAGCATAGGGGCAAAAACAGATGTATGAATATAGAATTAAACAAATTGGTTTATCACTCAATGTCATTTTTTGTGCATAAGAGCTAATTAAATGGAACCCACAGTTTATAGTGCATTCCAATATACTACAAACATTCAAGCTTGAGGTGTGATTTAAATTCATGAACTGTTGAACTGAAGACCAGAGTACGAACCATTTGGCAGCTAGCTCAGGTGAGTAAATAGAGTGGTTGGCATGTACAATTAAAAGTGCTTAAAGGTAATGTCACAATTCATTATTTGTAGTAACTGACATATGGAGATACGACAGTCACACGTTAATTGTTGACTTTACATTTTCTAATGACGAGATATTTGGAAATACCAACCCGCCATATAGTGGTCTAGATAATGATATCAAATGGATGATGACAATGTGCATTGTCAACAATGCTGCTAAATACAGATATAACTATCACAATACTGTGAAAAAGGAACTAGAATATGTCTAAAAACATATTATTTCTGCACCCAGGTTAGTCATTGACTACATTATTAAATGCAGTTCTTTCAGCGATATAGAGTTAAAAGTAATCATGACCAGCAAACTGACAGTTTATATTGCTGAAAACATCATAGAACTGTTTGTACAGATAATTGTTATATTGCAAACTCTATTTTTGACTCAAAGCTTGACATGGTTTAAGAATCAAATAAAGTAATTCAATAACACGTCAATCTTTTCAGTTACTTGTGATCATGGGCCCACTAAGATATACAGTTCTATACGACAATCACATTTTTTGGAGAGTCAAAAGATCTTGACTAATGAAAGCAGTAATACTGCGATATTACAAATCATAATCTCAGCACGCTATAATACAACTTCCAAAGTAAAAAAAACTGGTAAGCATTTCTCTTTTTTATGAGGCAATACAACAACTTTTCCCCAGATAAAAGATGTTTAATGCAACTTGTGTATGAAGAATATCTGCTGTACAATTTCTTCATTCAAACATATCAAAAATGCCCCTGAATGTGTTTATTTTACCTGAAAGATAAGCACATTATTGCATTGTTAAATGGTGAATTTAAGAAAGAGATGATTTGCATGCAAAACATCTGTTTCATAAATTTCCAATACTACTTTTTGATATAATTTTAATGATCTAATCTATTTTGTGTGTGTGTGTGTGTATATATATATATATATGTGTGTGTGTGTGTGTGTGTGTGTATATATATATATATATAATAGATACATATATATATACATACATATATAGACATGTATATATATAGACATGTATATATATATATATATATATATATATATATATATATATATATATAAATAAAAACTAAGCATAAGCTATAACAACATGTTAAACACAATTTAATTAATGACAGCCTTAGTTTCATATTACAATGAAGCTTTTGAATCAATAATTGTAGTTGCATAACTTTTTTATGAAAATAACAATTCACTTCTGCTTTTTGTAATTTATCTTTCGTTCCTTTATCTTTTTAAACTAAGACAATTATCCATTACTTTAATTAAACTTTTCACAATTTCTCTTTTAAATATTTTCTGAAAAATATTTTAGAATATATTACTTAAATTTAGATTAATTGAAGAAAAAAGATCTTAAGCTGAATGTGTTAGTCAAATATATTAGGTTGGAGGCAAAAATCCAATATTTTTACTAGAACTCTTTGTATCCTTTCAGGTTTGCTTCCTGAAAAATATAATAAATAGGTTTTAAAATACTGGGCGATGCTATGCCTGCAAACATGAAGTCAACTTCAATATTTTCTGATATTCTATCAACATTTGTGATGATGTTGCACCCGTGCAAAAATCTTTAAATTCAAAAATACCTCAACGGAATCAACAACAAATTTAGCATGGGCCTGCCGGATTGCATTTTCACTTTTATTAAAGAAAAACTGTAAAATATGCAGAATTTTCTCTTTGTGGACTTCCATTTTTAGCATGCTATAACTCAGAACTGAATGGACCAAACTAAAACAATAAAAGGAATTTTTTATGGAAAAAATTTTACCTTTCTAATGAGCATAAATCTGAAGTTATGAGATATTGATCACTACAGCAGAGTTAGCACAAATTTTCAAGAATCAAATTCTAGGAGTCAAATGAAACATTTCTAGAAGGTATTGACATTAATGTTAAATAATATTTTTTATTTTACCAATTGTTAAAAATCAAATATGCGATACTTTCCTGTGGCCATTCCTATATCTTTCTTACCTCTACTGTCACTTTGACAATCGTGAATTAAGTTTTTTATTTTCGCAGACACATTTATTAAGCTAATATAGATACATTTATATCTGCACATATAATGAAAAACGATAGCATATAATTAACACTATCTACAACTACTTAATCCCTATCGACAGGAGCAACAGTTTGCAACTTTTGCCATTGCCTGCTCTTCACCCTCTCTCTTAAAAAATAAACAAGCACTGTTTTCGAACAAGTGGGGATGGAGGATGATATCATACCACCAACCTAAGATTGAAGTAGGGTGTACAACATCTTCTAACCTGAAATTTTATCTGTGATGTCTAAAACATCACTCACCATGTAACAATGCAATAATAACAATGCAAAATAATACAAAAATTATACTTGTATAACTTAAAAAAAGATATACTAAAACAGCTTTTACACTATACATGCACTTAAACTTCTAACTACAATACACAAATAAAAATTTTAATTATTTAAATAACATCGAAGTTATCCAAAAATAACGTATCAAATTACACAAGCATCATAATAAAAAAAGCTGTTTTTCAAGTCACTGTTGTCTCCATCCTTGACAATGCATCAGCATTTGTCAATTTTGAGCCAGGTCAGTGAAAAATGGATACATCATATTTCTGCAAAGCCAATGTCCATCTGTGAAGTTTTGATGACTGTAGAGTGTTCTTCATGATAAGAGTCAGTGGACTGTGATTTGTTATCAATTCCACTGGTTCCACAAAGATTCACATTTCAAATTCCAAATGACTACATATGCTTCTCCTTCAATAGTTGGGCAGGACTGCTGAGATTTGGTCAGTTTCTGGCTTGCATAATCGCTTGTCCTTTCATTGCGACAGAACTGCCTCAATGCCTATCAAAGATGCATCATTGTACTATAAAAGGCAACCCAACCACTGGCTTATTGAGGCTGATTGCTTCAACTAGATATCTTCTTAATTTGTGGAATTATCTGTCATGTTCTGTCAACAAATATAACTCTTAAGAGCTCTTCTTTCTTTTAAGTTTGGCTAGAGAACACACTTTTTCCATCATAATTAAGTATGTAGTGATGATAATAATTTACAGTGCTACCACAATCTTCAGCTGTTTGAAGCCTAGCTAACCTACTAATAGCCTCAACTTTGTCTGGATCAGTCATATGATTGATGAACCCAATGTGTCCCAAATATTTAATATGCGATTTTGCAAAAGTACATTTTTTTCAGATTTACTGAAAAATTTTAATTTTGCAGTTCTGAAAAGATTGTGTCAAGATAATAATAATGTTCCCCTCATGTTTTGAAATACACTGCAATGTCATCAAAGTAGGCGAAAGAAAAGTCCTGATACATAGCAAGAGCTTTGTTCATCACCCTCTGAAAAGTAACTGTCATATCGTGCAAACCAAAGGATATTACCTTAAATTTGTACTGTGCCTTGTGTGTATTAAAGCAAGACAAATCCTGGTTCTCTTTATCTATTGGTACTGACCAATATCCTTTCCCTAAATTGATTGTAGTGATAATGTTTGATTGCTCAGAGTGAAACAAGAGTTTGGTAGGATTCTGCATCAGTATCTCACCAGCAATAAAATATTTTTCATTAAGTATTTTGCAGCATAATCTATATTCACAGATATGAACTGAGAAATATGATTAACATTACAAGTTTTAGTCCTTTTAAAATTCAATCTAAGTTGATATTTTTTTTTACAATTAAAACTAAGCAGTTTACATACCATTGAGTTGCTGGGTTTTCTTTCAGCATTAAATCTCATCTTCGCAATATTAGAGAAACTGCTTTTTGGAAGAATTTTCTTTCAGATGGCAGACTATTTTGATTTTTTAATTTTTTATAATATTTATTTTTGTGGCTTTAAATATCAAAATATCATTCTGAATTACTGAATAAGCTCTTTTTGAAAAGAACATATTATTTCATCTACTGACTTTTTAAAAGCACCACTATGCATGTAAGGAAAATGTCTAAATATCAGATGATTAAAAAATCTTACAGAAGATAAAAAAAACTGCAGAGAAATACAGTTTTCTATGCTGACAATTTTTTCTTATGGTGAAAGATATAATTCACCATCAAAAAAATTTGTGGACAGCCTCTGTATATATGCATATATATTTTTCAGGTATTTATTGGCATTGTTATTTTTAATATTTATCATAAAGATATTGATTTATATAGATATCATAGATTTTAATTACAAAGCATTTTATTTATATAAAATGCATTCTATAAATAATAAAATACCCATATGATTGAATAATTTTCAAAATTATTCAACTTTAAAATGAAGTTTCATATTTCAATCAAAAATTTTTAGAAATTCATTTTGAATAAAACAAAAATTCAATATAATGCATACAATTTTATTATAATCTACCAACTACTTATATGAAAAAATCTTTCAAAATAAATTCTGAATACCTCTGCAGCTTTCATACTTCTTTTATAACCTTCAATGGTATAATCATCCTGGTCTTTTCTAGAAAAGTTAAATTTTCTAGCAATACCTTCAGCACATTCACCCTAAATTAAATTGGAGTAACATTTTTATTTCATGAAATTAAATACAGTAATTTTTGTACAAAGAAACACAGTTAAATAAAATTAATCCCTATTAAATAAACAAAAGAAAATCTCTACAATTTTATACAAAACTAAAGCATCAACTAAATTTAAAAATAAATGATGAAACAATTTCTACATATTACTTTAGAAATAAAAATAACTTATTACTCATTAATACAAAATCTTAATTTTTATATCCTATAATAGAAAAAATACAATTAATATAATAATAAAAAAAAATACTTTTGAAACTCTGATAAATGACTATTAAAACTTTAGAATATTTTCAACAGGAGGTATAATTTTATTCAGTAGCTTTATACACAATCAATAGCATAAAATGCATCTAAACATAATTAAAATTATATGAAGCAATATCTTTAATAATTACTTAAATATTCTAAATACTCTTTTTGACAAATATTTGAGTAAGTTTCAACAAATTTTAAGCCACTGAAAATATTTATTAAAGAGAAAGAATGGAAAAATGTTCTTTCCCACTAGTTTTTTCTTAAAATCAAAAATAATGGCAAATATAAAAAACAAGCAAATTATTTCATTAAAAATACAGATAAGTCATGAGCAGAAAAATCAGAAATAAGGTTAAAAAGTCAGTCATCTTGTTTTAATTTTCTCACTATTTATCAAGTTGCATTTAGTTATCTTCAAACAGATTTAGAAAAATGAGGTAAAAGCAATTTGCTGTCAACTCTAAAGAGCTAAATATTATATATTGGCTTGAAATAAATTAAAAAACACTAAAAATTGAGAAATTTAAATCCTAACATTAAAAATTTGGAATAATTAAATGAATCTGTGTAAAGGTACACAAATTTTGAATAAAAAATATCATGGAAAAATGTTGCGGAGTTCATACTTTAAGCATTTTTGAGAACCCCTTTTCTTTCAATTAATTTATTCCAAAAGAATTCATTTATACTTATCTTATCAGCAGTCTCTTCTTTTATTCATTTTTATTTCATTTACTCTGTAAAATTGCTTTCACATTTTATCATGTTTATTAGTCATATTGAAAACTTCAATAATTTCTTTTATCAAAGAAAACTGAGCAAAACACCTTATATACTGCAAAGTATGCTACAAAATTTTGCAAAAGTAAATGTTTCATAGTTGAATGCACAAGACAATAACAAAAGAATAAAAGATTTAGACAAACAAATTTTTGTAAAGCAGAAATCATTTTGATATTGCTTAAAAGTGCTGAAAAAAATTGAGGGACAACAAATGGAGATGCTCAAATCAATTCTAAACACTGTACTGGTTCTTCCTGTAGAGTAGCATAACTTGTTCAACATTTATCAGAGTCATTACAAGCACATAATTCACTGCCCAAGATATTAAAATGAAATAACTTCTTCAATGTACTATGTCACTATAAATATAATATATTTGTATGAGGACAAAAATTATTAATTTACAGCAAATTTTGATAAAATTTCTTGATAAATTAAAAAAAATATTCTGATAAAATAATAAGTTTCCCTTTATAAACTAAACAAAAAAAAAATTTACAGAGTACCCACCTACAATCAAATGATGTTTTTAATTTTTAATGATTATTATTAGAATACAAATTATGATATTCATAAATATATAAGTAATAAATTCAATTTTGTAGGGAAGGATACATAAGTAATTGGTTTCAAAACACAAAACTCTACAATAAAAATCCTAACAGTTAAAAATCAAAATAGTCAATGATTCTGTAAATATTTAATATATTTCCCACAGTTTGCTAAAAAATAGGAAAAATTTAAACTAAGTAACAAGCAAGAGAAATGAGATGGATTTAAGCAGAGATATGTTTAGAATTTAAAGTATTTCTTGAGAATTGGCGAGTATAAGCAAAGAAACCTCAATCTAAAAATCTTTATACTTTTTAATTAAGTTAAACTGAACGATAAAATATTAATATAGAATTCAAAATACCATCTCCAGTTTTGAAACAAAAATTTTGCAGCCAACACTCTACATATACAAGAAATTTTTTTCTCACTTTGCTTCTTATAACTTTAATAAAAAACACTCATTTTAGTAAAATTTTTATATTTGGCTTCAATTTCAACATACCAACATATAATAAAGCATTTTCTGACAATTCCTTTAGCTCAATTTACGATAATTTAAACCTTAATCCTTATTAGACAAATGAACGCTTATTAATTTCTTCCGACTCCCAAAAAGAACCAAAATTGAAAATTTCACTGCAACAACTAAAACCAAATTAGCAAATATTCAGTAATAATTTAAAGAATCATTAATATAATTTATTCAATTCTTTATATAAAAGAGAACAATTAAAATTTTACAAAAGCTTCAAAAATCAGTTACCATATTTCCTGTATATCATCCAGACATTATATATTAAAAAGGTTTCAAATTTCATTTTGCATATTATATGCCGCTGCAGATAATCTTATAAAAAACATTCTCCATTAGTAAAGTTTACATTAATTTCTTAAAGAAATCCTTTTTATGTTTTATAAAATAAATAACAGATGGTACCACAAGTTATCTAATTTATTTCATATGATCAATTTTGTCCAATTACATTGAATAACAAATTTGGTTCTCTCGAAAGATATTAGTTGCTATTGGCTATCGTCATTTCACATTTTGCCTTGATCTAAACTATTGTCATGTTTATCAGTTTCAGAAAGAAAATTTATTATTATTTACTTTGGGTAAATAATAGAAATGCTTATTCAAGAATTTAGAAAACAATTTTTGTGATACAAAATAAATATAAACTAAAAGATTTATACTTAAAAACAAAATAAGAGTGTAAGTTGCCAATGGTTAAATAAATCAAAATTGTTAAATAAATTATTAGAATCATAAAAGTTAAATACCTTTTGTGTGAATAACTTAGTTGTTAATTCTAATTGACAAAATAAGCATTCATTGCAATTAAAAAATTACATATTTTAAAAAAAACGATATTTAGCCAAATTTTTTTAATAAATGTTGTAACAAACGAAAGTGAATGTCAATACCACATGCGCACAAAAATCTGCTGCTTTCCTCATCCCTTCAAATTATGTTTTTTGTTGTTTACATTTTTGATTTGAGAGTGTTTTTAGAGAGACAGCACACTGGATGTGAGTTTGAAGTGATGCCATCGATGATATTGCAATGTTTGTTAATTTGAAAGTTGTAATTAACGTAAATTTTATTCTCATCAATAAATTGAATTAATTTAAATTGTAACTGTCATCAACTGCCTCCCTCCTCAGAATATTATATATTACCATTAATATATTTATAGAACACAATTAGAAGTAATTTAAATTTTTGCACTTAAATAAACTACATTTTAAACTATGTTAATTTTTCAAATAAATTATTTAAATATCTTTATTTTATACTACATACCATGTGCCCATTTCCATAAGCATCAGTTAGACCATCAAACACGATCCCATCCTACAAAGTATAATAATCAATAATAATAATAATCTGCATCTTGATTCCTTAATTAACATGACAACTCAATTTTCGCAATTTAAAGCAAGCTTTTTTTCTTTTTTTTACTAAAGAATATCATTATTGAATTCAAAAGAAATTGGTAAATGCATTAAGCTTACTTTAATGATTTACATACGTTTTTAATCTTAATGAACATTTATACTAAGATTATATATATATATGAAAACACAAATTAAAATTTAATTAATGTCATTTATACAATAAAAAATAATTTGTGTAATACAATTTGAGTGTTTTAAATACTGAACATTTGAAGGCATTAAGTTATAAAAAGATAGGAAAATATTTTTTCAAAGAAATGAGACATTCATGATAAAGATTCCTAGTTATTTGAAATTTAATTATATTTTTAAAAGCTTTTCAATAAAATTTAATGACTAAATTGACGTCATAATAAATTTAATTAGAGTTATAAAATAGGAGCATTTAGAGGAGATGTAATCAATATAAGGTAAATCCATCAAAATAAATAAAAAATTTCAACACACAATTTTTAAAATTTACAGTCTGATTATTAGGGACACCATTATT
This sequence comes from Latrodectus hesperus, assembly GCA_037975125.1. NCBI lineage: Eukaryota > Metazoa > Arthropoda > Arachnida > Araneae > Theridiidae > Latrodectus > Latrodectus hesperus. Next base: position 20,716,293 of record CM075861.1, read on the forward strand.
TAAATGATTATAACCAGGTCTCCAGCTCATAGATAGTAATAAGAGATTGTTTCTCAATGTTGGGAAATTGAACTTGTGATTGAAACTATCTCACCTTGTAAGACTATTTCAGTTTTGAAAGCTTTAAGGAATTCTAAACTAAAAAAATGGAGATGTGAAAAAGCAAAAAGGAATAATAATTTTAGGATGATTAAATGACATAAAATGTTTAAGCGTAATTAACTTTAAGAGAATGTAGAGATAACGAGGTCAACTATGTAAAGAAATATTTAAATGATACTAATTAATCTTATAATTACTACTATTTGTAGTTAAAAATTTCATAGATAAATATCCATAGTTATTTAGTACTCATGCAAGATATATTCTCAATTTACTGCAATAATAATAAAAAAAATCTGCCATTTTTCTTTCTTTTATAATTTTCTTAAAACATAATAACATGTAAACTAAAATGCCATAAAATGCATACGTGAATTTAACAAATGTATTTAAATGCTGAAAACAATTTAGAAAAATAAAAATTAGTTTTCAATTTTAAATATGGAAACATGACAAAATGAAAATATGACATAAAAGATTTTGTTTTAAAACACACACGCTAACTTCAGAAATACGAGTGTCACTCTGGAATTTTTGAGATACAACTAGGTTTCTAAAGTTATACTTACAAAATTTTAGGTGTGTTCAAAGTAGTCTCCTCCAGCATCAATGCACTTTTGTAGATGAATTTTCCACAGATTAAATGCCTCAAGCCATTCATTTCTTCGAATAGATGAAAAAAATGCATTTATAGCCACATCAATCTCTTCTTCTGAATGAAAACGACGTCCACGTGAGTTCTTTTTTAGATTAAAGAATAACCAAAAGTCGCACATAGCTAGATCAGGTGAATACGGCGGATGTTCGATCACTTTAATTTGTTTTTGTTTAAGAAACTCAACTGTTAATCCGGCTGTATGTGAAGATACATTGTCATGGTGAAGCATTAGTCCCCAAACATTCAGTTCTTGTAGAATTTCTGGAAGACATTTAGTGGTGTATCAGTTTGCTGTTACTGTCTTCTGTCCTTCCAACTTGATGGCTTTGACCAATTCTGTACTTCTGAAAAAAAACGGCATACATCACTTTTGCAGTGCACGTTGTTTCTTCACCATTGTCGGTGAGGGATCATCTTCAAAGACCCACACTTTGCGTTCTTGACGTGTTGGAACGTCAAAAAACGGTATGTACATTTCATCAACTGTTACAATTTTAGAAATGATGCGGTGGCCACCATCATTCAGCATATTAAGAGTTTCTTTACTGATTCTGACTCGCTCCTCTTTTTGAACTCAGTTAGATTATGGGGAACCCAACGGCAAATTACTTTTTTCATATGTAATTTTTCATGAACGATTTTGTGTATGGCTGCAGATCCAATGTTAAGTTCCTTCTGTATCATTTGATAAGTACAGCGATTATCATCCACTAACATTTTTCGTATGGCAGACACATTATCTGGGATTACTGCCGACGGCGGCCTTCCTGTGTGTTCTTCATCCTGAAGAAAATTGCAACCTCTTCTAAATTCTCTAAACAATCTAAATACAGTAGCACGAGCTGGAGATTCATCCCCAAATGCTAATTGCAATCATTGAACGCATTCTTCTTGATTTAATCCTGCTTTGACATCGTAGAAAATCATAGCGGGAAAATGTTCTCGCGTCAACTCCATTTTCTCTTCTGTTTAAAATTTATTCCACGCTAAGCAAGTTGAAGTAAGTCAGTAAAAAATCGTCTTCTGTGTTAAAATACTTTGTACTTTAAAATTAAACCGTTTTTATTTTGTAAATTCTCGTCTGCGCGTATCTCAAAAATTTCAGAGTAACCCTCGTATATATTTTAATTATCCATAAATTATGAATCAGAGTAAAATAATAGTCTTAAAATAATTGTATTTACATAAATAATTAGGAAAAATTAATACATGCACTTATGAACAAAGCTATTATATCAATAAGCAAAACTTTTAAAAATTAGCTTTATTTATAGATTGAAAATTATACATCTTTTGTAATTTACAAATACCAAATTTATTACTAGTTATACATTTGAAAACACACTTCTCTCTCATGGATAAAAAACAGAAGTAAATACATTAATATAAAAAAGTAGTTAAACAATACTCAAATCATTAAAGGCAGTCTATTTTCTAGTGCATAAGCTGTTCTAATATTTTAAATAAATGCTTAAATTTGATTATTAAACTAGTAATTAAATTTAATTATCTTTAACATTTTCAAATGAAACCATTTTTTTTTAGACTTGTCGTCAAACACCAATACACTATCAGAGAAATTAATAGTTAATGATCAAGTTTTGTTTTTGAATAATAATTCACACATTTTAATTTAAATGTAAATTTTAACAGTTTAAATATTAATACTTATTTTTGATATAACTTAGTCACCTGATTTTGTATTTTATTAATTTTTTTAGAATAGTATATTAATTTACAGAAATTATAACTATTTTTTCTTCTTGCAAGTTCATTTTCTATTTATTATAAAAATCGTAAATATGAAATAATTTTTAAAGAATTTTATCAATTATTTTTTTGTATTAAAATTTTTGAATGTGTTTTAAAATTCAACAAGATAATTACAAAATTGAGTTGACATGTTGCCAAAAAATTTCATAATGTATATTAATCACCAGATCGAATTGTTAATAAAAACTCTTTCAATTTGACATCATATAAGTCTGGCATTTTTTATATTACAGTTTTCTAATTGAAAAAATGCTTGAGTTTTTACTAGATTTACTGGATTGTGAATAAGGCATACTATGAAAGCACAAAGAAAAAAATTATGTTGTGATTGTTAAAAAGTTTTTTGTAATAAGTTCTTCACTGAATAGTATCAAAATATGTATTTGTATAAACTAATTTTATTCTCATCATTGTTTTAAGAAAGTTATTTTACTATAAAGTAGATACCATCTATCTCAAATAGTAATTTTTGTATTGTTATAACAGTTCTTATAAAAGAAAATATAAAAATATCAAAAAATTTATCATGAGGCAGATGTTAATTTAAAAATTACTTGATTTAATAAAAAAATTACAGACAATAAACATGTAATTTTTTCAAACATTTTTTAAAATTACAAAAATTGAATTAGTATGAAAGTGAAACTGGTAGCAATATTAAGATCATTAAATGCCATTTATTCCTTTCACAAGGAAAAGAGTCTTCTCTGAATTTCAGATTTGTTGTCATTACAATATGAAATAATATCTTATTATACTCAAAACCAATGAAGTATTGTCTAAGTTAAAAGATATTTCACTTTGAATATTCAGTCATATATTAAAAATTGTTGGTTCGTCTAACACATTGAATATATTTTGCCTTCACAGAATTCTTAAATGTTGCTCATTTATTACTAGATGTCTAGAAACTATAGAGATTTGCAACAAATAAATCAGACTTGGATGTCAAGGAATCATTTAAAATATTAAAGTATACTTATGAATCATTTTAACACACATTAAGATTGGTACATTGTTTTCTTACTCTTAAATCTATTCCTCCATATGGCGTATCTCCTCTTTGTAAATAATAAGGCACATTTGACATGCTTTCCATTCCACCAGCGACAACTATTTCCTAATAAATAAATTAAATGTAGAAGTTTAGTAAATTTATTGATATATATTCTTGTTGAAATAAATATAAATAAGGTATCAATCAATGCATTTTTTTTATTATATTTAATATAATTTAGCATTTCAAAATAAATAGAAAAATTAAAGAATTTCCAATTATAACCAACATAACTTACATAAATACAGTTATTCACAATAATAAGTATATTCATTTTTGGTTCTGAAGAAATGTTTTATTAAAATTCTTTAACTATTTTCTAGAATAAAGAGTCAAGAAATAAAATGTAAAAATTTCATAGTTTAATACCCCATACATATTAAATATTTATATAAAATATGCGGACAATTTTTCTATTTTAAATGGTGCAGGGGTTACAAAGGGTAGCAAATTGTAACATCGTGCAGTCCGATATTTTAAAATATTCTAATCAGGTACAACTTTTAATTAAATGTTATAAAACCAGCAATGTTATATCTCATAGTTTTGAAAGAGTTTGAAAATAAAATCATTTTAGTTTTAAAGATTATTTCTTGACACATTTAACACACACTTGGTGCATTTTACCCTCTGGACAGTTCTCTACTCTAAGGCAGGCCGCACACTGAGGGAGCATGTCTCCAACGCACTCCTATTGCTTCCCAATAGTGCTGCTATACGCGAGTGGCATGTCAAAAAGTACCACACACTGAAGCGATGGATGCAAGATCTAACGCATGCGCAGCACATCGGAGCAGATATTGCTTACATTTTTACTCTTCTGTTCCGGAGTTTACTTGTTAGTTTCATTGTCTCTGCGTTTGCCTGAGAATTTATGTGGTCTCTAAATCGTTGCCATTGTTCTATAATATTAGAAGTTTTAAAAAGGAAAGAAAATACTTTATTAAAAAATGATATTAATATATGACTTATATTGTAAACACAAAATATAATTTCATTTTGTCTCGCATTTGAAAAATAAAATTATTGCAATAGGCAAGGTATAAAACTTAAGAAAATGTTTGATTGTTATTTCAAATCACAACTGATTTCTATTGAATATTATACACTGTGCTTTCAGAACAAAGGCGCATTCTTCCAATTTATTAATTAACACAACGCTAAATTTACACTGACACATACTTCAGGTTTAAGTCCGACTAAAATGGCATTAAAATACACAAATTGGAATTTTTTTTTTTTTTTTTTTTTATAAAAAATAGATAAATTTGCAAAGGTTGTAAATTTATTATTTGATTTAAAAGCATAAATTGAAATTAAGTATCATTTCTTTATGTAACATTAATATAAAAAAATTAAATAAGATGTACTTTTCCAGTACATCTGTTGTAAATAAGATTGTAATAATCTCTTGCTAGGATATGTTAATTGTAAATGCTAATAATTTTAAATGCTTTTAAAACTAAAAATCATAAGTATTAAATACTAACTAGAGAATAATAAGTTTTATGAAGGAGCAAATAATGTTCTTTATACTTGGTAACTTTCTGATATTTCTGCCCAGTTCACAATAGATGTTATTTTAATGTTTCTTCAATTCATGGAGTCAAAAATGACATTAGAAATATTTTGTTAAAGTTATTTTTATATTAGAATTTTTTTTATATATTTTAGTTACTTTTTAATGATATTTAAAATTTGTTATGATACCTAAGTATAAATTAATACATATTTATGCATTATAACAAATTAGTTCAATATGAATCAGTTCAAAATTAAAAGTAATTAAAAATAATATGTCCATGGAAATTATTAAAAAATTATATAAAAAGTATTTTAAATGTCAAATAACTGAATAATTCAAATAGTAACTCTTATAATGGTTTATGTTAGTTAAAAATTATTTTGAACAATATTATAATAATGTACAAGAAGATATGAGTTGCTATGGGTTTTAGTATTCACATATGGATAGAGGTTCTTAATAGTACTACAATATTTAAATTAGTTTTTTAATAAGATTATTTTAATTTGATAATTTTTTAAAATTTAAAAACTAATAGTTCAGAAACATCGATGCGTTTAAGCAAGAAATTTAAAAAAAACTTGTATAAAATTTACTTCATAAGATGATTTATTTACACTGTAAATACTTATCGATTAAAAATGTTTTGCACGGGAAATTTATTAATTTTATCCAAATTTTGTAAAATTTTTAAATTACATATTTTAAATTTACATACAAGTAAACTACAAATCATTAAAAATTAGAATAAAAATAACCAGGAAATTTCATTTCAATAGATATTTCCATCAAAGGTTTTTTTGACTTAAATACTAACTACTATTTTGATTAGAATAATATTCGCTAAAAACATATAATGCAGGAAATATTTTTCCACAAAATTAATGAAACTGGTTAAATTCAGCATATTCTCTCATTTGTGAACAATAGAAATTCACTTTTACAAAGATATATACATTTAAGCGACAAGCAATAAAAATAGCACAAGTCTCAAATGGTAGACACCTGTCACTTAAGTGACACTGATGCGTTCGTGCTAAATACTGCTTCAATGTGCGTGCGCAGCATAGGGAAAACCAGTTTTAACGGAGCGATGTCGTACTGCTCGTCTGCCATCGCCACAGTGTGCGGCCTGCCTTCGGCGATATTTTTAATTCAAATTACTTTCAACTAACAATCATATTTTTTCATCAAACAGTTTTGTAAGTATTGGTATTATGAATTGATTCTACTGTAAATACTAAAATACTTTTAGTTTTAAAAATATCACAAAGTAAAACATAATTACATCAGAAATGGGATACAAAATATACTTTTTAGAAATAATTAATATTTATATGAGATCTATATAAAAATAAAATCAAAACTTTGAAATAAATAATCAAATTTGAAATAAATCAGTTATTAAAGTTATTATTAGCATAAAAAATTTTATACCTAAAGAATATGTAAAAGGAACTTTAAAACATATGATTATTCTATTTATCTTCAGTACCTTTACTTTTTATTTCATAGCTTAAAAATTATTTTTGGGATGGATTTTTATTATAAAAACATAATTTTGCATAAAATATAATAAAAATCATTTTTCAATTTCTGAATTTCTTCTCAAATTAAAATTTAGTCTTGTTAATTTGTTGGTTTTTTACTTAATCGTTTCCTGTTTAATTTGTAAGACTCTTGTTTGCTTCTATGGATTTACTTTCATACAGGAACTACTTAAATCAGATCCTACAGTTTAAAGTATAGTCTGAATAACTGCAATAATTTTCATCCAATGCCCATGAATCTTTGAACTGGAGGCTAATTATTCAGCTACCAACTCAGCAAAAAAATTCAAAAATCTTACATGAATGAGGAAATCCAAAATTTGAATTAGAGACATAATACATCAGTACTTAAAATTAATCAAGAAACCATTAACTTATTTTAGAATTTTCTATATTTATAATGTATTTAAATAAATAAATTTAAAATATATTGTGAAATATTATAAGGTTACCAATTCAGTGTACTTATCTTGTAAATAAATGGATAATGTATCAGTAAATAGATAGTAAACTTGAACAGTACCCAAAAATGTAATTAAACAAATAAAAATTTTAGATACTTCTAATTAATGCCCTCATTATATAATAGATTTTCTTAAATATTTGTTACTAGCTTATAAATAAAAAATAATAAACTAATAGAACACAATGGAAAATGCTTCTTGATTTTTGAATTATCATCCACCAATGTGTATCATATTTGTAAAAACCGAATTTTATACTGATACATTTTTGATAGAATGATATGATTTTTCTATCCTCTCTCTCTTTCTATATATACATATATATATAAGTATGTACAACATTGATACAATATTAAATACAGCTATATTTTATTTTAATTCAAAACTTAAGAGGAAAGTAATAAAGGTATCATGGAAATCCTATTAATAGGAAAACATTAAAAGAATACCAGGTATTTGCAATTACATACTCTTCACTTTTCTCCTGACAAGTCTTTTAACATATTATTCATGTTTAATTCTTTTTTGTACAATAACTATATTATTTTAGTGGTGATTATGCTCCCCAAAGAAGTAAAAATTATTTATATAGATAGCAAGTGATTATTGTGGTTTTTTGCTATTATGGAACAATAGGAAACAATGGAGTCTAATGCAGAAGTTTAAAAATTTTTTTAAAATAGAATTTGCATATAAAATCCAAATGTGCTAATTTTATTTTCAAGTATTTTCCTTCTTTGCAAAATCTATTAATAGGAAATGATGAATAAACAAGTCTATTCTTATTTTATGATATAAATACAGGCTGTTTAAATTTAATTGACTTATAAAAAAACAAATATTCATCACTGTTTTTAGTTGAAATATTAAATTTAAGTACAAAGAAAAGGTATTTACTTCCTGACAAATGAAATGGGTGTTCACTTTTTCAGAATTTTTGTTTTCATCTATCAAACTTTATCTGTGATGCTTCACTTTCATTAGCTGTATGAGTAACCGAAATTTATTTTGATTTTATTTATAGTAAAATATAACACTTTCATTCTAAAACTAAAATGGTATCCAATGATTTCTATAATTCCACTTAGCCAATTTTATATTAGTACATTTGGATCCTAGACACAAACTGTTTCATATTTTCAAGGATTATACCTGTTGACCAAGCATTAAGGTTTGAGCTGCCAAAATAACTGCTTTCAGTCCTGATGCGCACACTTTGTTAACAGTTGTACATGGAGTAGAAATGGGTAGACCTTAACAAAAATTGTAATGTTTATTTCAAAAATAAACATAAAAATACATTTGATTAATTTATTTTAACTGCACAACAAAGTAAAATTCAAATGAAATGTACATGAATATATTCAAAAATATAGGGGACAAGAAAAAAAAAATTAAATAACATATTACCAGAAATTTGACAAAAATCTAAAAGATTATTTTTTTTTAATATTTTTATGGAGAGCATAACATTTACATTTTCTGATGCTTTCTAATAATTAGAAATCAAATCATTGCCAAAGTCAAACATTAGTGCAATAAATTAGATATCATGTAACATTATGTTTAAAATGTCAATTAATGAAAAGGATCACTCAAACATTTTAGAATTGAAAAAAGAAAATGAATAAACTAGTTAACAGCATTATGAAATGAGGGGAAAAAATCCTTTCCAAAGTTTGTTTCAATAAAAGACAAAAAGTTATTTCTACAATAAATTCTTAGTGATGATTTTCTCTCACATTTAAAAAGAAATATTTTATATCTAAAACTTAAATATGGAAACATATCAATGTTTATATAAATGTAATAAATTAAAACTTTAAAAAAAAGTTTAAATTTAGGAATTATTCATTTTGATTTACAAATTTTCTGATTCTAAATAATTCACACTTAATTATCATATTAAGGACATAGAAAAATTTAAAGCATTTAAAAATAAACTCGTGTATTTAATTACCAGCTCCTATGCATGCTTGTTTTGCAGGTGCTTGCCCAAGACCAGCTTGAAGCACATTCCCCATAAAAACTTCTTGAATTGCATCTTTAGGTATACCTAATTTAAATTAAAGACTCATTATAATACTAATAATTTTCATACAATCTATAAAAAATGTAATATATTGATTAAAACTCATATTTGAGAAAAGATAATATTATGAAGCAAGTCCATTTAACAAAAACGTTTTAATATATATATATATATATATATATATATATATATATATATATAATAAATTAAATGCAAACAATAAAACATTTACTAAAATATTTAGTTTTTTACCAATATTCTATGCAAATTACAAAAGCCATATTTAGTGAAAAACTGAGCTAAATGTTTATAACTTACATTATATAAGCAAATTTCCAAGTATAAAAATTTGCTCTACCCTACAAACCAAACACTAAAATTATTATAGATTTTGTAGAAATATATATATATATATATATATATATATATATATATATATATATATATATATATATATATATATATATATGTGTGTGTGTGTGTGTGTGTGTGTGTGTGTGTAAAAGATTTATATGGATTTGTTTTCGTTACTTTCTTGCTCTGAACTACTTTCTGCAAATTAAAGCTAATTCAACCAAGACTTACTATTTAAAGACAATTCTGATCCACTACAAAAACTCATTCCTAAAGTAGGTTACATACGATTACTCAAGAAACAAATTTCAGAAGTTTTCTACTAATTACATTAAATTTTTTAGAAAGTCTAATATTCATCTATTGAATAAATACTATTATTTTATTTACAGCTCTTAGACTAATATATTCATAACTATGCCAACATCATTTTTCAATCATATTTTCAATAATGATATAAAAACAAATAAAATTAAAAACTAATGAATACATTCCATTCAAGTTATATTTCAAGTTAATATTTACTTTAAAAGCACTAATATTTCTATCTACAATAAAAACTATTTCAGTTAAATATTCAGAATTCTTTACAGCAATTACTTAAATATTGTATACAATATTGAATTCTTTTAAAATGATTCCATTAGAATAATTTACTGTACATTAAAAGCAATAAAACGTTTTTTATTTAAATAATTATGATTATAGAAATGAAATATAAATAAATAAAAGTTTACATTAAATTTATAAAACTAATAAAAATTCAATTATTTTTATTCAACTTGAAGAACTTCAGTTAGTTTTTTAATCATTATTGTTTATTAAGAAAAAAATATAAGTTTTATTCTGTTGATTTCCATATTCTTCTAATAGCAATCAACCATCCTTACTTCAGATACTCATCTATTAACTTAATTATTAAACAAAACTTACATATTATATATATATAGTCAAATGCAACAAGACAACTTTACTTCAAACAATTTCAATATGACATTATATAGTACACTTCACCCACATTATATATGTGAAAATAGACATGCTGCAGTATCAAATGCATGTTTTCTGTTATATTAAACATACAGAAAAAATTAAATGCATTTAAAGGGGCATGTTTAAGATGTCTGTAAAATTTAATGTTTGATTCTTCAAGGAGATTTCTTAGCAATTAAATGTACCCTAGTCTACAATGAATAATGTAATAATCAAATCTTAAAACCGTGGAAATACTGAATTGAATTATTGCTCTGGTAGGCCAGAGAAACAAAATGATCAAGACTGATGAAGCCTGAAGTATATCATGCAAAGTAATACGTAGATATCTTTGTCATGGATTGCAGATGATTTTTGCCTCAGTTTTGACACAATTAGATACAGAATAATTACAGGGTTGTTTGCTGAAAAGAGATAATACTCAGTTTTTATAATTCTGCAGCTATTGAAAAGCTATTATCACTAATAAGGAAGCACAGCAATGATACAATTGTACAAAAATTAGGCTTTGAAGCAGTGAAAGAAAGTCATAAGTAGTGATGAATGAAGAACATGATTTGATGCTTTGATATGCTTCAATGAAACTGGTGCATGGTATTAATTAGAATGCATTATTCCAACAGTGAAATTCAGAGAAAATAGTGTCATAGTTAAGTTTTTTTTTTTTTTTTTTTTTTTAGTGACGACTCCTTACATGAGCTAAAATATTTTAAATGATATGTTAAAGATAATATGAGAACAAATTGGAATAAGTTTTTTTTGTATCTATTACTTATAGAGCTTACAATGATGCTTCTATTTAAGGAGATGTTGTCATTATGTCATAATTTTACAATAAGCTGGAAGTGCTAATATGATGGCTCAAAATGTTGACTTGAGCTTTAAAGAACATTCCATTGTGTGAATAGGAGTGTCTAGCATATCAGATCTACTAAAGAAAAGCATATATAGTGTCTAGCATATCAAATAAGAAAAGCAAATAAAAACTTCTTAGAGTAGCATACAAGGAGTAAAGCACAATTTACTAGAATTGAGTGAATAACCAACTCTAGATAGTAAATGTTATAATTCAAGCAAAAAGAAGCCACACATTTAATTAATTATATATCAGATATTTGAAGAAACAGTACAGAACAGCCAGTAACTTGGGATCACACAGTGGGAAAGAAATATACACAAAAGTAATAATTTTCAAGCTAAAAATCTTAATTTCTCATAAATGGAAATCAATACAAAAAGTTATTTGACTTTAAATAAAAAAATTTTAATTTATAATTATTAATATTTTTATTGAAAGTTGTACTATTATTTGAAATATGCACAAAACAAACTATTATGTAAAATACATCAGGTTTAAATAATCATTTTCCAATTTTTTCTTAAAAGAACAAGTTAATCAGTTAAAAGTTTAAAAATAATTTCATTGCTTGTTTTCTCCTAAAATCATAGAAAAATGCACATTAATATTAACATAATATTACCTCCTGTTACTAGAAAATATATTAAATATACAAAATAATAAAAGGCAACAGAGTATTAATATATTTGATACATAATTTTTAATGAAATCAACTTTTTATGAAAATAATTAAAATATTATACTGTAACTGCACAAGTCTCATAATTAATGAATGAACAATTTGACAATAAAATTAGAGGCAGTTTTTTTTTTTTCCAATTAGAATTTCCAGGTTATAAGTTGATTAATTTTATAATTTAAGTTACATTACTTTTATAACTTAAATATTTAACTTCTACATTTTTGGGGTCTGAGGTGATTAACTTTTTTGTGCAAATTATTATTTGATATATTTTAAAACACATAAATATGAAATATATATAAATGGAATTAGATTAAAGCAAAATTTTTAATAAAAATAATTTTTTTAAACCTGATCTTTCAACAGCTCCTTGAATTGCAAATTTTCCTAGCTCTGCAGCTGAAATAGATGATAGTGACCCACGATAGGATCCAATAGGTGTACGTGCACTTGAAATTATCACAACTTCCTACAAAGATGGAAACATTTGAAAAATCTTTGTAACAATAGTTACATAAATGTAAAATACACCAGGTTTAAAAAAAGTAATAAATATAGCAATAATTCTGTACATTATGATACAATAACTTAATTTTTTTCTAACATGATACAAAAAATTAGTTAAACATCCAATCATTACTAACATAATAAAATAAAAAAAAATTTTATCATTTGCTATAATTATTAATTAAATGCATAAAGATTAAATCTCTCTCAAGACCAAATAGATTTTGTTCAATAATTATCACTCATGTAATTTTTATCTCAGAAACTATGTGGAAACGTAGACATTTTTCTCACAGAAATGCAAACATATATTTATATATATTTCTTGTGTCATATTAATGCTTTTTGAAAAACAACAGAAAATCCAAAGTACAATTAGCAAATGAAATATTAATAAGTTAAACAATAAATAAAGTAAAAAGCACTTTAGTAAGTGAATGACTTAATTTAACAACACTATGTCTCACATTTAAAGAACTCAATTTTTTTCAATGTTTTTTCTCTTATAAAACATTTCATTTCCCTAATTTTATGTAAAAAATTTAGAAACTTTCCATAACTTAAAAATTATGCACTTAATTAGCATTACAAGAATATTTTACTTTTATTAAAAGATTATTTAGTTTAAAAAAAGTTAAAATAGTTTGTCATTATAGGAAATAAACTAAATGTCTTTTAATTTAAAATAAATGGGATGAAAAGATGCTTTATTTAATAACTGAGTTCATTTCTTCTTCAAATAATAATAGTAATTTGAACTCATAATTATCCTTACAGTAAAATAATGTTTTATACCCAAACAACAATCTTACAAATGTATTTTACAAAGGATAAAGAATTGTTATTGTGTAAATATATCTGACAGTCTGTATATGTAAATTAAGATTTACAATCATTTACAGTCAAAAATAAATATAGTATATTAGAATATTTTTTAACCATCCCCTTTCAAAAATATAGTTTTTTAGACTGCATAAAAAAATTAAAAAAAAAATTTTACTTACATTAATAGACATTTTCTTGCAAGTATCTGAAATAGAAATAATACTTCAGAAGTTATGAAGAATAATTATAACTTTCTTTAAAACAAATCTAATAAAATATTACATTTGTTCTTATATTTAAATAAAACAAAAACTAACTAACATAAAAACTTACAGATTTATATGGTGTTAAACATGCAATAAAATTTAAAACTTGCAGAGGAAAAAACAAATGGTACAAAACAAGAGTTTATGAAATAGTTCAGGTAGTGAAGTCATTAAATATAACATTTGATGACTATTTTGTTCCTAAGAAATAATTGTCAGGATAATACACAAATATTGTTTACATATCTATATTAACAAACGAACACACACACACACATACATATTACCTTGCAGACATCAATTTATTTATAAAAAAACAATATATATCAGAATGTTTGACGAAACACTTATATTTCATGCATAGATAATTGGATTTGATTTTTAATATATTAATTCAAAACACAGTATAAAAAATGAAATCTTATTGTTAAATAAAAGAATAATAAAGATTCAACTTAAGCAGTTCATTATAATTCATTAGTGACCAGCTAAATTTTTTAAAACAAATTGAATCAACCAAACGTACATTGAAATAAAAATTATAAATTGTGAATTATTCATTTGAAAAATCATCTACTTATTTAATCAAATAGACAATTTTATTTTTGGTGAATTTATATGGCTGAACTATTATTATTAATTATTTTTGTTACAGTGAATATAAATATCTTAAATAGAGAATTACACTCCGATATTTAAGAATATTTTGTATACCGGTAATTGATGGTTTTGAATATACAATGGGGTTTTTAATGCACTAGATTGATTTAATAATGCTAAAAATATTATGAAAAACAATCAGAATAAGCAAAAAAATTTAAAAAAAAAATTAGAATTACAAACAAATTATTAAAAATTTTGAAATTATTGCCACGTTAGATTTAATTTTACCACAATATGCTCACCTTTTCGGTCCTTTTTCGAGAACTTCCTTGACCTTAACCTTAAAATCTGTACCTTAGACTTTAACCTGATCTACAAGATAAAAGTATTCAATATTGCACATTCCTTTTTTATTCGAATAAAAAATAAATAAATAGATAATAAAAAACAAACAAAAACGGATTTCGTAGCTAAAGTTATAGTTAAACAAGTCTAAGGGGATATAAAATAACTAGAAAAATTTGTGCATAAGACTTCTCTTGCTTGGCAACGCAAATTTTACTTCATGGCAAATGGCAATATTTTTTGTTTTGTTATTATTTGTGTACATAGTGTGAATTTGAGTTCTCAAGTGACCTGATAAATGTCAATTAAGTAGAGCACTTCTACTGATAAGAAAATAATTTATAATTTTATGGGTATTCGAAATATAACACTTACTTTTTAATTTTTCTTTTAGCATTTCGACAGTTTATGCATAGATAAATTTGACATATGTTGATATCGTCTGTTTGTTTACTTATTGAAAATAGCAAATGAAGCAGACTAGATTACGGAATCTTACTTGATACTAACATACCAGTACGTATTACATCTATTTTCTTATTTCCAGCTTGAAACTTTAAAAGGATATTATTTTCGATAATATCCTTAAAAAGTTCTATATTTTAATTCCAAAAGTTTGCCAAATAAAAAATAGTTTCGATTTTTTTTATTCAACAAATATATTGGAATGTCATGTTGATAAATTTTTGAAATGCAGGATGTTGTTTTTAGTCATTAAATAAAACTAAAAAAATTGAATTAGTATTATGCTTTCCCATGAAAAAGAAAATATGATTAAAAATTATAGTTTGTAATCATTACGTTAATTAAAAAATAAGACCTTAAAATATAATTTCTTACAAAGATATTTATTTCATCTTCTTTTGGTTTGACTTCATTATATTTCTCTATTGGCCAAAGCATTATTAATGTTTTGAATAACGTGTGATAATTCATGAAGGATTAAAAGTCTCAATCTTGGACAAAGCACAATATTTATATTCGAGTGCTCTTTGAAATCCATACTATTTTCTATATTGTATAAATTGTGCCAATTTCCCAGTTAATCGAATGTTTGCGACACTGTTGAGTTTTTCATTATTCATGTTGCCTGATTTAGCATAATTTTAAATAGTGTAAACTGTTTAAGAAAACTTGTTTACTGTAGTCGTTCTAAATAAAAAGCTAAATAACTTTATTCAAAAATTGAATCCAAAGTTTGTTAATTTGTTAAAAATTAGTTTTTAGTTCAATTATAGCATATTTCTCAGTTTAATTCAATTTTTAAAAAGCATTTAACACTGCTCATTATCTTAATTTATTCCTTCTGTATTATCAAACTGGGAAAAGTTTCACAAGATCTTTATTTTAGTGCAATTAGAAAAGTACTTGTTTTAAATATTCATCATTTATCAAAAACTGTTTAAAATTATTAACTAAGAAATATAAAATATCATAAATTAATCTTCATTTGATAAAACTCACAAAATATTTTAGTTATGTTTCTTTTGAGGGGGAAAAAAAACCCTTTTAAGTAATAGTCCTTAAAAGTAATACTAATATCAGGAAGAATAAACTATTCTCTGAGATTTTTAAAATTTTATTGTGATTAAAATATACATATATTGTGCATCTGTGTGTGATTTCTTCCACACACAGATGCACAATATATGTATATTTTATAAACAATAATGATAATTTCCAATCAATGTTGATTGATTTATTTATAAGTCCTGAGTTATTGGAAATTATTTAGTAGTTATATGTAAATCTTAGGGCCGTGGTAGCCTAGTGGTTAGGGTATCGGTCTTCCATCCGGAAGGACGGGGTTCGATTCCCAATGCCGCCAAAGACCCACCGAGTACATGTGATATACATGCTCATTAAATCTGTGTAATCGAAAGTCCTATGGTCGGTCGTTGAACAGTTACCATGGGTGCAATGATCTGGAGAAATTTACTCCCCCTTCAGATCAATGCCAAAATTGAGGGAGTAAATCCTCTGGTGCTGCCATCTATCTGAGGATTTGAAGAGCAAAAGTCGTACTTTCACCTTCATGGTGCTCTGATTAAACGAAAGATGCTCCCAATTGACTTAAATTCGCATTGCCAAGGCATAGCGAGCTTGGCTTGTCCAAGTGTCATAAGTAACAACAACAACAACACATGTAAATCTTCATTTTTTGATAACTTATATGTTGTTATTTTTAATTAGTTTATTGAGAATATTATAGCATTACACTACAGATAAGTAATGGAGAGATTCCAGACATTCCTTATGTATGAAACTTGATTTCTTGAAATTGATATTTTTTCACTTTCCTTCAAACAAAGTGTGTAGAAATGCAAACATTATTAATAATAAATTATATTCTTGATTGACTGAGGAGAGTGACAATTGGAAATACATATTTTTACTTGTATATTATATGTGATTAGTATATAAATCATTATTAATGTCAGTATTTATAATATAGAGTGTTAATTATGTATATAATGTACTGTATTAATTAAAAATGGATTCAGTAAACTTTTCAAATAGTTCAAAATGAACTCCAATTTCTAGTACTTTAAAGTAAACTTCTTGTAACAAGTAATTCATAAAAATCCAATCAATTTAATAGTTTTTGGTCGATAAGTCTGCTTTTTTGTGAATTTCATTTCTTTCAAGAAACATTTTTATGATAGAAGATAGACTTTTGAATTTATTTTTAATAATTTTTATTATTCTATCTGTTATATATATATATTCTCAAAAGTAGCTTCTATTCTTGAATTCATTCATTTCATATCATTTTGGTTTCATTTCTTAAAGTAATTCTTTTTTTTTCCATTCCTTCTAAATTGTTCACTTGAAATTAATAAAGTCAAAGACTTTTGATATTGTAAAATGTTTTAATGTTTTACTCTATAACAAAAAAATTTTTGTTTGGCTAGAAGTTCATGATATATATATATAAATATATATATATATATATATATATATATATATATATATATATATATATATATATATATATATGTGTGTGTGTGTGTGTGTGTGTGTGAGTGGATATGATTTGAAAATATCATCATTGATGTCCAACTTCACAGAATTCGAATTGATAATTTCATACAGTTTAATAAGAAAATTTATTAAGAAATATTGTAAAATGATATCACATCCAATGAGACTGAAATCTTTTAATAAAGTTTCTCCTTGTCAAGGTAATTTCTTTTATTTTTAAAAATTGTGTTATACATTTCTGTAAAACAATGTTATCAACTTTTTGTAAATTCATTTTTTTATTCATTTTTACAGAACTTCTGTTACCAATAGATTGTAGGTTTAATTTTAATTTTGCTAGAGACAATCATTGAGAGACCTTTTGTGTATTAAAAATTTGTAAAAGGGAAAAAAGTAATTTAGATTTTAGTCACATTTCTTGAACGTAATCTAAAATAGTATCATGCATAAGCAATTGGAAATGTAGCATAATTAAAGAAATATACAGTATGGATATCTCTTAAGATTTAGTTATATTTCGAAAGTTTTTGTTTTTTGAGAACCTAAGTTTCTCTATTTATAATTATTCGAATATTTATAAAATATTCATTTAAAGGAAACCTATTAAAAATATTTTACTTAAATTTTTTAGTTGCTGGTAATTCTGACAATATCATTTCATGCAATGTTTACTGCTTTGAAAAAATTAGTCAGTAGCCATGATACACCATCCAAAGGAATTCCTCCTCCTGGTGTTCAAGCTATGGGACTCACACTGCAAAGAAAATTTGCTAAGGGAGTTCAATATAACAGTTAGTATATTGTTTGTATCTTTATTGTGCCTATGAAGAAAATGTAAGTGCATTCATTATGGGGAATGTTTTATTAATGCTTAAAATTGATTTCTTAGCACATACAATTATTTTGTTTAATAGTTATAAACAACTATTGGTTTTAAACTTTAATTACTATTTTTAAATGAAATTTTCATATATTAATAACATTATACCTATCAGAGTTATTCATTTTTACTATATCTCCCATTATTGTTGTTCATTAGATCATTTTGAAATTTTCATATTGGCATATGCATTTATAATTAGTTTGCATTCAAACAATTGTACAAATATTTTTTTCAAAGTTGGTAAAATCAAAGTAAAAAAATTTTACTTTAATCTAAATCGTTTTTTTTTTTTAAATTAAGAAATTGTTTTAAATGTAATATATTTGCAAAAAAGCAAAAAAAAAGTGAAATTTCAGATATTTTTTATATAAATTTATTCAATTTCAATATAAAACAAAAGGAGTAAAGATTAAATTTTTTTTAAATCAAGTAAAATGTGTGATTTTTGTTCCACACAAAATCCATACCAAAATGCAATAGTTTTTTTTTTTTAAGTGAAATGATTAACTTTTAAATTATTATATATTAATATTAATTTTTGATTGTCTTTGCAAGAAAGTTTTTTAAAGAGAGTTATAAAATATCTTTCAAGTTTTCTCTAAGAACTTTATTGAATAATCTAATTATATCTTTGAAAATATCAGTTTTAAAAATTGACATAAAATGTTATGAAAATTGCAACAATAAAATTATAAATATTTTGAGTAATTAGTAAAAAGCTGTTTGAAGGATTAATTATTTACTTTACCTGATAGTATGATTTTGCAGTTTTCAAGTGTAAAATGAAAATTCTAATAACTATTACAAGAGCAACTATATGATAAGCAAATATTCATCAGTTGTATTAATGTGAAATAGTTAATGTGGATTTACTTACATTAAAAATTAATGCACTTCTATTGGGATTGAAATTATTTTAATTCTACATTTTAAAAGAAACTTCTTAGTGCTTTATATATATTTTAAATTTAAAATTGCTACAAACATTGTTTTGAAATTAAGTAGATAAATTATAGTACTTATATCATTCTTGTTTTCTGAAAAAATTAGTAAAAAATAGTTTTGTGAAATTGCTTGAACATTGTGTTATTTCAAACAGTGTATCAAATTGTTCAAAATATCAAAACAAGTGAAAAAAATATTCTAAAGCCAATCAGATAAGCCTAGGGATAAAATGAATATATTAAAATCAGTACCAAGTATCAAAATAATGTGTAAAAATATTTGTATTAGAGATTAAATATTTCATGTTTTCTATATACACCATTTGTTTACTTGATTTAGATCATTTTATAAAAATTATTTTGTGTATGGGAATCTTTAAAAAAAATATGATAATGCTGTCTGATAACCAAATGTATAATAAACAAATATCATTTAAATGTTTAATGAAATTTACTCCAAAATAAGGGTTGTTTTTAACTTTTGTGTGGCAACCTCCTTACTTTAACAATTAGTAATCTTTTTTTAAGTGATTCTGTTGTCACCAAATAGAAAATAACTGAGAAATAATATTATTAAGCTGAATATTTATAATCATTACTTTACATTTACCTATTACATTTTATATTTTACTATTATTTGTGTTTTACAATAACTAAAACATACTTTATAATTACTACTTGATATTAGAACAAAAGACATTCTTTTTTGTTTGTTTATATCTAATTCTTTCTATTGTTGCCAATTAACATTTTGATAGAAATGTAAAAGATATTTTTGTAGCATTAATTTAATGTAGTAAATTTAAATTATAGTTTTATATTATTGCTATTAGATAAAATTGTTAATACTTAGATATCTTAGAAATAATAATATTAAACACATTTTAATTCCTACAATTTTTCAAAAATGTTTCTTTGAATTACTACACAAGAAAGATCTTAATCCATGTACTCAAAATGGTGTTAATCCCTGTGATTCCCTGTAATTTTAATGATGTATTTGTGTAATATTTTGTGAAAAGCGTATATCAATAAAAATTTCCAAGACAATTTCTTCTTGTTCCGAGTATCTTCAATCAAAGAAACTATCTGATGTTGATGTAATCAAATTTCTATAGATTTACCAGATTGGTTCGCAAATTGTAAATGGTGGAAAGGTATTATTCTGATACTCTTTATCATACTTATCAATTACTATCTTCATAATTATAAGAAAAATGAAGAAAAACTGATTGATCATAACTATTTTTGCCAAATGTAGCAGTGATAGCAACTTAGTCTTTGCCATATCTTAGAAATATATTCCATTGCCTGACTAGGTTTTTAAGTTCTAATCAGTTCTGGAATAATCAGATAACTTTCCAACATTAGAAAAGTTATCATCCTTATCTTATTCTGTGCCAACCGAAACTGGTTCGTCCCCTTTAAGTTTCCTGTAGACTGTAGCTTCTTTAGGGATAGAATCTATTTCTTTATAAAGAATTTTACAGAAGTCCAATTTATTTTTCTACCATTTATTATTATTGGTGAAAGTTCCATTTTGATTTCTAAATAATTATTCTACCAGTGACATTGGTATTTAGAGTTTTGCTTTCTTGATAAAAATTTGACAATTGTTATATATGAATCTAAAAAATACTGTTCTGAAGTAACTTCTAGATCCTAATTCCAGTAGGTTTTCTTCCAAAACAGAAACCCTACAAGTTCATAAAATATTTTCCAGTTTGTCTTTATTGGGTTTCTGCTTTCTTTTAAGATTTAAATTAGAGTCAATTTCAAAGTGGATGTTTTGATTATCTGTCTTAAAATCAACCATAAACTTTCTATTTTTTTAAATATTTATTAATCAATAGTTTTAATGGTGATATCAATTACTTCAAATTTGCTTAAAGTAAATTATTGCTCACATTTAAGATATCTAGTGATAATTAAAAATGGATTCTAAAAGACACCTCTTTTGCTTGTATCTGCTCTGGTCCTGACAATGTGTTGCATATTGTAGTTTGCAACTAGTCTTTCTACCTAATCTGCCTAAAGATTTTCTGAAAGCTATTTTCCAAATAGAATTGCTGAATTTTTTTGAGAGATCAGTGTGGTAGAATCTTCTCTTCCACAAACAAACAGAGATAAAAATAATTTCCCTGTCAATATTGACTCTCATTTTTACTGTGTTGTTAAGTGTAAAAGTGAGACTATTGTGAAACAATTTAACAAAAAATAAGGGTTTGTTAAATTTATTCACAGAAAGATTTTTTTCTCGGAGGATATATATGGTTCTAACATCACTCATTAAATCTTAGATTAGCCTTGCTATGTTTGAGGCAATTTATTTTATCCTTGATAAACCAAAGTTATTGATGAGCTGATAAGAGAAAAAAAGAAAGGAAAAAGAGTAATGTGTTGTGATAAAATGGAAAGTAACAAAATGCAATATAACGAAAGAAGATGGAAACATTTTTTGTTTCCTTTATTATTAAGAATGAAAAAAGAAAGTTTAGGATTAATAATTTGGTTACGTGTACATGAAATATATTATTTGAAAAAAATGCAAAATGTTTTATGTGGATTAATTCCTTCTAATAGTTAAGTTTAGTGTACAACCTTCTTGCATGGATATAAGAAAGCTATTAATGAAAATTTAAAGCATGCCATTCTATATTCACGAAGAAGTAGTCAAGTCCTAGAATTAGGTTTACCATAGCCTAGTAGTAGTGTTATTCTCTTCATTGTTCTAATTTGCCCCAGATTTTATCACAAACTCTATAGAGTTACAGAAAATGGGTATTTTATTTTTGATTTCTGTGTGCAGATTTCTTAAAAGGTTGATTGTGGAAATTCTCCAGATTTGCAATACATAAATAGAGTTCACTATCCATGGAAGATAGTCTGCTATCAAAAGTCCCATTTAATAAAATGAGGCATTGGTCTTGATTAATTGAACTAGTTTGGAACACTTCATTTGAATGTATTCTGAACATGATGATTTAATCGTTTAGGAAAGAGCATGCTAACCTACTCACAGGTTATATTGCTTCAGATTTAAGTATTTCCTTTCCTGCATAAGTGGGAAAATCTGGCTTTAAAAGAAAAAGTCACCAATAATTGTCACTTAAAATATGAATTGAGTACTTAATATCTTGTTTGCATGCAGTTAAATTGGCAAATTCCCTTTCAAAATGAAATCCAATTTGAATGTTCAAATTATGCTACATACTATCCATACCGTTAATATATCTCATCAAGCTAACAGTTAGTGCTCTTGCCTGTGAGCTCATAGTCTTGAATCCTTCCTTGGGTTTGGATGTTTCTAGTGATTTGGTATAAATTTTAAGTCATAGTTCCCCGTCTAATTAAACTTCATGTTCAAAAAGTGATCAACAAACAAACCATTACTATACCTTACATGTTACTTAATCTTTCACTGACAAGTTTAGAGTTATTTAAAATTTCCCTTTTTTCTATTAAAACTTAAGTATCGCTGAAAATTGAATTGGTATTCATCAGTGAAATATACTTAACATAAATTACTTTGCATTCATTATTGGTATTTAGTAATTCCTCTTAATTTTTAATTTGTATGGTACTTTTAATTAAAAATTATCTTATATGATAAAATATTTAATTAAACTTCATTACATTTATAAACTGTAGCATCTCTTAATAATTGATTTTGAGATTTGTTTCTGTAAAAATTTCATATTTTACATTTCAGTGAAAATTATCATGAAAGGAGATTGAAATGTTGGTAAATCTTGTTTGTTTGAAAGATTACATGGTAAAAAAAATTGTGTTTTGAGGTCAGTGGAATATACATCATTGACATAGAAACCATCCTGATGAAATCGGTTTCAGATTGGTGGGTTTGAAACCCTTTTTTCTGTGTTATTATAAGAAATTATCTGTCACTAACAGGCAATGCCTCTTTTTACTTTAATAAGTATTAACAGAAAAACATTTGTAATCATTTTATAAAGTTCCATGTGGGTGTATTCTTCTGATTAATGTTTAATATCTTTTACTCTGTTTTGAAATAATATTTCCTGATGTTGAAATTAAGTCATGGTTCTTTTTGTTTGTGAGGATTCATTTCTCACAATAATGCCCCAAAACATAGATTCTAGGGAATCATTAATTGTTATAACATTTTCATCTTAAAATGCTGATAAAATTCTTAAAAACTAATTTTTTTATTTAAAAAAACTTACATATTGAGTTTTGCTTTTTAAAGCAATTACTATTTTAAAAAGTAAGGATTTTTTACTGAACATTTTTATATCAATAGCTACTGACAAAGATATTTCCACTTATAATTTTCTTAAAAATTATTCTGAACCTATATTTTAGACACTGTTCATTTTATAAAGTATATTTTTATTTCCTTTTGGGGATAAATTATTTTGAATTCACAGTACTTATTTTTTATACAATTTATTGAATAAATTGATATATTTTCATTAATTATGCTAATAAATTTGCAACACATTCTATTGAAGATCCAATTAACCTTCTAGTGCAAAAAATGACCACTGAGCAACTGATAAACCAACTGTTATGTTGTCTTCCTTATATATGTTTAATATCTGAGTGTAATTTTTAAACAGTTTCTTATAAACATGATTAAAATATTTTCAGTAAATTAAATATTTATATTGATATTTCATAAAACTAATTTATGAGTTTCATAAAATTAATTTATATTCAGTTGTTTGTATACTTGTAATTTAATTTGTACAGTACTTTTCAATAGAAAATGATCTTATGTGATAAAATATTTTACTTTATACATTCTATTATACTTTATGACATTCATAAACTATAGCATCTCTTAAATGATTGATTTTGGGATTTATTTGTTTCAGTGAAAATTATCATAAAAGGAGATCGAAATGTTGGTAAATCTTGTTTGTTTGAAAGACTGCAAGGGAAAAAATTTGTAGAAGAGTATCTTCCTACAGAAGAAATACAAGTAAAAAAATTTTGATTTTTATGTTATTATAGCTAAGATTTTTTTTAAAAAAAAATATTTACTTTGTAATTAGGTAGCAAGTATTCAGTGGAATTATAAAGCGACTGATGATGTTGTTAAAGTTGAAGTTTGGGATGTTGTTGACAAAGGAAAAAAGAAAAAGAAGATTGATGGTCTCAAACTTGATAACAAAGTCTCTGAGGTATATATTTAGATCAACCAACTTTACATCTACTATTTTCAAGAACTATTTACTTATTGCTGTTTTATGTTTTTACTGAAAGCATTGATAAATTTTTGTACATTTCAACTTATTCAGAAATGAACATATTAAGGTGTAAATAAATTAGATTAAATCTGAAATTCTGTCTTCAAACACCTAACAATCTAAATTATAAATAGCACTGTAGATTATTTTTTTAATGGAGCTTTTATTCTGAATCTAAAAACAATTTATGTTTATAAAGTTTTTGTTTATTTTAAGTATAACAAAATAAAAATATCTTATTTGAAACATCTGTAACTTGATATTTTGAAATATAGCAATAAAATTCTCATAAAAAATTAGATCCCGGTCTAATTCACTCTCGTGTGCAAAAAATGGCCATTGAGTGACAAACCAACCAACTCATCAAAAAAAGTTAGCTAAACATGCATTGTATTTGTTGACTTTCTAGATCTTTTTCTTATAAAGAGTATATATTTTAATAAATGAATGCTACAGTGTTCTCTAATTTATTAGCATTTTAAATATTAAATTAGGAAACACTTACATATGTTTATTAAAATGATCTCCTTCTTTTGATTAAAATTTCTATATAGCAGGTACATGAAGAAGCAGCTCTTGATGCTGAATTCATAGATGTTTATAAGGGTACAAACGGAGTAATCATGGTATTAGACATTACTAAACAATGGTGAGTCGTTTTTTTTATTATTTCAATTTTTGTAAACACTTTAATTATGTGTAATGTTATAAATTTAGTTACATGACATTTGCTAAAAAATTAATATTTCTAAATAATATTAATTTTCTACATTTCTTTAACTTTGTTTTTTTTTAAACTTCAAAAATATTCTATTTAAAAAACATAAAGTGCATTTTGTATTCAAACTGTATAAATGTTATATTATGACATTTCATTGTGCATATTAGCACTAATATCTAAAGCTGAATTCCAAAATTTTTAATAAGAATTATAATAATATGTAAAATTCTTATACTTTATAGAGAACTATTAAATCGTAAATATATAGTATACACATAAATGCAATATGCATGTATATATTTACATACTGAGTTGGCTAAATTAAAATAGTGCAACATATATGTATACACCATATACATAACTTACTAACCAAAGAATTAGAATCTTTTGAGATTTCCATTTAAATACTTATAGAGGTGAAATATTAATTTTTTTATGAAATGGGTTACACATTATTAAATTGCAAGCACATTTGACAGTCAAGTAAAATTCAAAAAAATAACTGGTCTTTCAGCATTTGAAAAAGTGCTCATTGTTACTGCCTGTTTTTAACAGGAGTCTCATTTTTAAAGATATTACTGGGTTCTTAAAAACAATCTTATCAAAAGTTTAAAATATTGGAACAAATCCTAAGCCATATCTATTGTTTGATTTCATTTTTCCAAAAGTGTGATTGGTGTCTCAGAAAATTTTGTACAGGAAAACAGGGACTTTATTGTGCTTCAAATGACAAAAATTATTAAGGCTCTTCCTAACATATTTCAGCTTAAACAATGCAGAAAGAATTGCAGAGAATAAGAATGTATAATCGAATGCTCATAAGAAAATCGCTCATTTTTGACCAAAATATATATTTGCAGTTAGTCAAGATAGAAAACAGTGGATGTTTGATTATTAGAAATCGGTAGTTGAATGATCTTATTTTGTATTGATGGAAGATGATGAAATTGGTGAGTATTCCACCAAGCCATAAATTCACCTTACTTTACTTGCACTCTAATTGGTCTAGTGAGAGTATCATGATATTGAGCATTTCTACTGGCCTAGAAATAATCACTTGGTCTTTCTCTAAGCTAAATAATTTGCTGGAAAATCAAGTACTCCTAATAATATTGCACTTTTGCTCTGATGGCAATGGATATTTCATGGACAGTTATTCAAATGTGCATCATATGAGGAATGTTCAAAATTGATTTGCTGAACATTAATCTGACTTCCAACACTTTCCTGGGCCACAGCAGATCTTGAGTCTTAACCTAATAAGCAATGTTTGGGGTATAGAGGAAAGACATGTTCAACAGCACTCTCCTCATACCTCTTATTTGTAAAATCTAAAAAGAACCAATGCTCTGGACATAAATCCATACCTGAAATATATAGGCTTGATGCCCAAATAAGTTAAAGCTTTTATCCTTGCAAAAGATTGATATATTAATTTCTGATTTCTAATTCATTGGCTTGTGTAGTAAATGGATGTACAAATATTTATTACTAATAATTTAATATTGTAGTAATAAATTATTAGCAATATTAAGTGTAAGATTTTTTTCATCCAATAGCCCATATGAAAAGGAAAATCTTCCTTTTATTGTATCTGAATTTATACTTTAAATATTTTGTGCCCTGAAGTACATTGTTACATCCGTCATCCATAAAACTGAAGAAGTTTTTCATTTTAACCTTAAGAAATTCCTATAATGAGAATTTTAGGAATATTAAAAAAATTTCATGTCTTCATTTATGTAAATAATTTTTCATGTCTTTATTTAAGTAAAAAAATATAATCATTTCTAAGAACTAATTTTGTATTTACTCATAAATGTGTGTTTTTAATTCATTTAGGTGGATGTTTTCAAAAAACTATATTAAGTATTAAAAAAAAAATTTTATATGTAAATAATTTAAAAAATAATACAAATGGTTTTAATTTAGAAAATTTACAAATGGTTTTAATTTTTAAGAATAAATGCAAAAATGGGCATGTCAACATTTTAAAATAATTTTTAATTTTTATTTTAACAATTTGATTTTTTCAAAAAATAAATATATTTTTCTACTACCATTTAAATATAAATTTCTTTCCCTTAAAATTTTTAAAGTTATTTCAATTAATGATAACTAAATTTTCATTATTATAAAATATTGACAATTTAGTCTAAAAACTAAACTAAAATGTATTGCTTTTTAGTTTTTATGTATTTGGTTCATCATTGTTTAGATACATGTTTCTTTCTGATTTTTTAGGACTTTTACTTATGTACAGCGAGAGTTGCCACTTATTCCAAATCACATTCCTGTTTTAGTTTTAGCGAATCACAGGGATATGGGGCATCATCGGACAGTTACAGAAGACCAAGTCAAGTTTTTTATTGAAAGCCTTGAAAGGTACAATTAAATATCATTTAGTTATGAAAAAATTCATCCAGAAATTTATGATCTTATCTCCATAATATGATTAATTTTCAAATTCCAACATATGATATAAAGTAATAAAAAATTCAATTATTTCTATTATGGATTGAAAGTAAAATTATTCAGTTATTATAAAAATGGGAAATTTTGAAAATGATGAATCAAGTTTAATTTCTTTTTTTATTCTTTTCTTTTGTTGTAAATATGGTTTAATAAACCCTATGAAAAGTTATACACTACACCATTAGTTTATAAATATAAAGATGTTATGTGTAAAATGATAAATTCCAAATTTATTAAACATCAAAAGTCAAATATTTCTTTAATGTATTCCTTAATCTAAATAAAAATTGACAAATATACAGATTTAGATTTTGGTCTTATGTGGAATGTTTTAAAAGCTCTTAACTGTAGCTGTGAGTTAAAAATTTTAATGTTTTT
The DNA here is from genome assembly GCA_037975125.1 of Latrodectus hesperus. Lineage (NCBI taxonomy): Eukaryota > Metazoa > Arthropoda > Arachnida > Araneae > Theridiidae > Latrodectus > Latrodectus hesperus. The sequence continues at coordinate 20,744,508 of CM075861.1, forward strand.
AAATACAACTGTTGAAAATAATTTTTACTAGCATTATATTCTCAGTGAAATTGTTTGGTTTGCTCCTACAATCAATTTCACTTTTTATCTTTCTTTAACTTTAATAGTTTCTAGTGACTTAAGAAAATCTAGTAAAAAGCATGAGCATTCTTTTAAATGGTTGAAATATTATAAAAATTCTGTTTTGAAACTGAATTATAAATGTAATTGTTGAGAATAACTTTAATGAAGAATACTGGTTCATGTGATTTAATAGTGTCTTATTAAACTATTGTGTTTCTGAAATGACAGTCATTTCAGAAACATA